>OY970823.1:81825033-83025033 GCA_963853835.1 Calendula officinalis
TTAAACGAACATATTTGTATAGCTAAACAAGGTTTCATCATCATCTTTATATACAATGATTACTAAAAGCCCCAATTCTACATATAAATATGTAGAACGGTTTTGGTTAACAGGATCAAACGACCTTGAGGCTTTTGAGTACACACACATACACGTTAAAACGTGGGTTTCAAGAACATCTAATTCTATGTCATTAGGTTTCTTTATATACTAGAAAACCCAAGACTTACAAGGAAAAGATAATAACTAAATCTTTTAAACTAATAAAGATATACTATATCTTTTTACATTAATGATTATCTCCTAAATCTTTATTTGAATTTGAACTTTCATATCTTCAATTTAGGTCCTTGTAGTTTAATAGTATTGACTAATTAAATCTTTAATGAATATTAATAATAATATTCCTAACAATCTTCCCCTATTTGATTTGACAAAACTTATAGAATTAGATAGGAATCTTCAAGTCTCTTCCCCTTTTTGACATAATCAAATAAATCCGAGAAACTTGAACTTCCCCTTGAATGATCAACAATTTTTCTTCCCCTAAAAGTGTGATATCATTCTTGTGTTCTTCAAGACTATATTAATTACATTGAAAACCAACTATTTTCTATTTGAAGTTGAAGTAGAAACTCAAACTAAGCATCACATTCCTTCTAAATATAGTAATCAGCAACATCATATCTTGTATGAGAGACTTGCTTATCTTAGTCTTCAACAGATCTTTTCGTTAAGATTCAGTTGAATTGCAGTTACAACAATACATAACATCTTATATAGTAAGACTTTCCACTTCATCTTCAAATAAAATATAATCAATTATCTTCTGTAATCAATTGATAAAGATCAAATATGTAACAAATAAAATTTTCCTTTATCTTCATCATGCCTTCAACCTGTGTGTGTGAATAATGTGATTCGTTTCACATTATTATCAGATACGATCAATAAACCGTGGTATGGAACGAACATGGTGTGTGACATGCTTTCCAAAATATGATGTATCAGTTGTATGGAAGAAATCAGTATCAAAATTTTCTTCAAATTTTTTTTCGGTCAGTACTGATTAATACTGATCAGTAGTACTTTTGGTGGAGCGGTAATGATCAGAAGACCAGTAGTAATATTGGGGGTTTAGGATCAGCAGCAATTTTAACTTCAATATTTAGTACTAATCCAGTACTAACAAGTCGTTTATTCAATATACTCCCTCCGTCCCTTAATAAAGTTCCCATTTGTGTTGGGCACAACATTTTAGGAGATAGTTAGTGGTGGGGTATTTGGTATTACTTTTGATTAAAATATAAGGTTTGATTGGAGAGAGAAAGTGTTTTAAGAGATAGTTAGTGGTGAAAATATTGGTAATAATATTATTATATTAAGTGGGTCCCTTATGTTTGAGAAATGGGAACTTTATTTAGGGACAAAATTTGAAGGCAAAATGGGAACTTTATTTAGGGACGGAGGGAGTACTAAACAACAATTTATGATAAATTTTGGAGCAGTAGTAGTTTTTGGCTAATTCAAAGTCATTTTTGCTATTTCCAAATTTCTTTTTGCTACTTCAATATTCGTTTTTGCTATTGCCATGCAAAGATCAGTAGTATGTATTGATAGATCAGTAGTAAAAGTAAAAGTATGGATCAGTAGTAATTTTGTTTACTACTGGTCAGTAGTAATTAAATAAACTTGAAAGCCACCAACCCTTTATCAGTAGTAAAACCAGTAAATCGCATCAGTAGCAAATAGCAGTAGTAAAATTGTTGATATGTTACCATGGAGCAGTAGTAAACCATGGAGCAAAAGGATCAGTAGTAAATCACAATGAAATCCACTTTTCTTGACAACTCAGCATGCATGTTTGACTGGTCAACACTTCTTTCAGCATGAGTCAACTCAGTGATGTGTTTGTCTGCTAGCTGCTTCAATAATCCTTCAAGACGCTGATATCACTTAAATTTGAATCAAAATCGTCAGTTTCTGGAACTTGAATAATTTCTTTAACTAAACTCTCCAAATCGTAGATATGCTTGTAAGAACGTAAACAATTAACATCCATCTTCAAATATGTTAGTTTTCTTATATTCCTCATGTGTAGGATTTCAATAATATATTCTGATCAGCTCTACGAATTTCAAAAGCTTGATCCTTGTTTCATTCCAGATCTGAGTCACCGTGCTCTGATACCAATTGTTGAGTTTAGAACAACTCTATATAACAGTAGATCTTTAGGCTCAAAAATAGTTAGTTCTTGATCTAGAATAAGCATATACAAAACATAAAATTGCGGAATTAAACGAACATATTTGTATAGCTAAACAAGGTTTCATCATCATCTTTATATACAATGATTACTAAAAGCCCCAATTCTACATATAAATATGTAGAACGGTTTTGGTTAACAGGATCAAACGACCTTGAGGCTTTTGAGTACACACACATACACGTTAAAATGTGGGTTTCAAGAACATCTAATTCTATGTCATTAGGTTTCTTTATATAATAGAAAACCCAAGACTTACAAGGAAAAGATAATAACTAAATCTTTTAAACTAATAAAGATATACTATATCTTTTTACATTAATGATTATCTCCTAAATCTTTATTTGAATTTGAACTTTCATATCTTCAATTTAGGTCCTTGTAGTTTAATAGTTTTGACTAATCAAATCTTTAATGAATATTAATAATAATATTCCTAACGTATATTAAACAATAATTGTGGTGGATGCAATAAAAGTTGCGGTGTAAAAATTATCCCGTAACTAAGAAACATATCGCATGGATTAAACACGAAAGTACAAATTATCCCGTAACTAAGAAACATATCGCATGGATTAAACACGAAAGTACAAATTATCCCGTAACTAAGAAACGTATCACTATTAGGAGAGGCCTAAGAGAGTCATTAGCATGAATTAAGTTATTTAACAGAAGTTTCCGACAAAAGGTGGTTTCTATTAATTTGTCGGAAAAGAAACTTTAACACATTTTTTTCATCCTTCTTCGGTGTTCTACGTTTCCCAAGTCATGATCCCCAAATGAGTTATTGTATTTGTATATTTGTATATTTGTTTTTTGTTTTGTTTGTGAAACTAATTAAATATTTAAGCTTAATATATGTAGAATCATTCGAATATAAAATCACATCTTAATAATACATGTAATATAAAAATAACAAAACACAAGTACAACTAGTATTAACAAATCCAATTGGTAAAACGTGTCAAAAGTGAGAGATGTATTTCTCAAACGTTTAAACCTTTTTGTTGATGGTAAAAAAAGCGTTTTAATAACATAATCTGGTGTAATGACTAAGAATTAGTCTGGTATATGATGAAATCATATATAACGAAGTAAAACAGTATGTCTTTCTACACATATAATATCATTGACAAAAAATAACAAAAAATATAAATAACAATAGAACGTTTTTTAGATTTATTGTTATTCATTAGATTGACAAATTTCACATGAATAAAAAGCATATACTCACATGGGCTTCTTTGACTGAGGTGTTTAGTTCGTTCTTTTGGGCCGCATGGTCTTATTCAAAGTGAGCCTTATTGTTTACCCAAGTCTTGAAAAGCATTATGACAAAAAAAAAATTGTTTACCCTTTCTCTACAAGTGTGATACTCTGAAAGTATCTTTCAAATTGTATAAGATGATAATGTTCTAAGTATGACATTTCATGTGCGGAATTTGGTAGAGATCAACCATTTAGATTGATGTAGCAGTTTTAGTATGTATTTGACAAATGTCACACTGGAAAATGAAGACAATTTGAATTTGAAGAAATCGTGTAAGATCTTCAAAGACCTCAATAGCTCACTGGTAGAGATCATAAACAGATATTGTTAGAACATGTATAACGTGTGTTTCCGTAAAACTAGTAGAATTTTATTAAGTGAGCGAATGAGGATGCAATGCGTCTTCCTTAATCCAAACCTATAAATAAAAGATCACTTTCTTATGTATATTGTAAACCATTAATTGTACTTGTCAAGATCTCTTACGTTTCATTAGTGTACTTAGTAACTTGATTATTTGTTGATAATTTTCTTGTACTTCACTATCTTACAGTTGTAATTTGCACTTATCAAGTGTCTAAATGAGCTATGTGTCTAAAGCTCGAGCTCTTTAAATCAATTAGTTATAAGTTAAGCGCAAACTTGTCTTTTGCTTGTTTAACTCAAGCTTTTATCATTTTTTTAACGAGTATAGAGCTTGAGTTGCTAGCAAATTACAACCATATCTTTGCTAATCACCAAATCCAGCAACAAAATAAGAATCCTGGTTAAGTAGCAGTAAGATTGATGCCAATAAGAATTGAGATTCACGTTCTGTGGCTGGCCGGCGAGGGTGGCTACGTGGGTGGTGGTTTTTAGAAAAAGATTTAATTTGTTGCATTTTTGTAATTGATTTGTTAATTCGATGTTAAATGAATATTCTTTTATAATTAAAAATCATTTCATTTCTCTGATTTTGCTACCAAATAGGAGAATTCATTTATTTGCTAATTCCTATGTCAAATTTTTGACGTTATCAAACAGTGGAATTTATTTTATTTCTCAGCCCATTTTATTTTTCAACATTTCATTTTTTCTACTACATTTCATTTATCTGATATTCTCCCTACCAAACACGACCTAAGGGGTTGTTTGGGAAACTTATTTAAGGTGTTTATAATCTTATTAGCTTATGTAAGCTTACATTTATAAGCTTAATTAACCTTATATATAAGCTAATAAATTTTTTATTATTTTTTTTATTTTCTTGGTAAAAAACAATATTATTTGATAATCACATGTGATTATATACTTAATAATATGATATTTTTCTATAATCATATTTGATGTTTTTGTACAATCACATGTGATTATCGCATGATCATTTAACTGGAAAAAATCTAAAATTCTAAAAGAATATAATAATTATTAAAAACATTAATAATCATTCTACAAATTATGTAAAAATGATAAAAATATCCCTCCATATATAAAGCTAGCTTCAAAGCCCGCCCGACTGGGCGGGCATGCTTCAAGAGAAATATTAAAGAAAAATAACAAAAATATTAATACACTTTAAATGACATAACAATCTATAGTTGTAAATGATAAATTTGTATAAATTTTGATACATGAATAAATGTTACAGAAAATTATAGACGAAATAATACTTCTTGTAAACCGACATTTCTTGTTGAATTAGTGTAACTGTCATCTTTGTCGCAACAAATAACCTTCATTCCGTTCTTGTTCTTAACTCGTGATACATCGACATAAAGCCGACAATGTAAGAATACTAATTTTTGAAGAAACAAACCTACTTATGACAAGACCTTAACTTTTATTAATAATCTTTTATTCCACCAAGTATAAATAATCAAAGAGACGACCAATTTAGCACACATTACTACTATTTATACACATGGTACAACATTAAGATGACATCACGTGGTGATGTTCAATTAACCTTTTATCACAAGTTATTCCTACAGTAAACTCTTGCTGGCCACAAGGTAAAACATAATTATATTGATATATATATATATATATATATATATATATATATATATATATATATATATATATATATATATATATATATATATATATATATATATATATATATATTCTATTAAATAAGTAATATGTGGCGAAAGGATAGACACTTTTTGAAAAAAAGTTGACTTTATCAACCGGCATAAATATAAGAACTCTAAGAAAAGACGCACACATAGAAACATGCACACACTTAAAGCTTTAGAAAATCAATTTGTTAAAAAAAATCGTGTATGGGTTGGATTATCCCTCAAAATAATAAATATCTAAAAGCATGTTAAAAGTAGTACAAAATCTATATTGGGCCGATATGGTATCAATATTTATGGGTTGTATACACGGAGCCCACAATTGGATTCCATCACCATTTACCCAGTTCGTCTTTTTTAATTTAGGTGGATACCATTTGAAACGTCCGCTACCAATAACACCAGCGCTTCGTTCGGTTTTTTTGCTACTCACTCATCCGCATAGACTACGATTTGTCCCATAATTTCGAATTAGGGATAGGAATAAAAACATATAAACGACGGGGCTAGACGATTTTGGGCTCGCAAGATTACAATTTTACTTAAACTCGCGTTTGATGAATGGTAATTCAGAAATTTTCGTCAAATAAAAAGGTATTGGTTCAATTAGAAATGTTAATTTGTTAATGGCGTACCTTACAGAGATGTCTCCATCTATCATGAACTTGAATGCGTGTTAATTTATAGTTTGATATACAATATAAAGATAATATTAGATAATTTAACAGTCTGATTTTAACATAATCATAAGATATGAGAGTCTGATTTTAACAAAATGTAAGTAATTTACTCTAATAAATGATGAATTTAACATAGTCATATATGTTATGTAAGTGAATTTAACATCAGCAATTCCTGGAAAACATCATCCCATATATATTAGAAATGTTAAAACATAGTCATATGATGAATTTAACATAGCCATATGAGTCTGTTTTCAATTTGTTTTAAGTTTCATGTCATATGAGCTATGTACGATCATCATATTGATTATGTGATCTTGATATATCAGAAGATAGTAGAAATTCTTAATTGTTTCACTACATCAATAAATGGAATAGATGTTTTCTATTATTTAGAAAGTATGAAATTCATATTAAAAATTACTAATTGAAATCTACCTTTGAAGATGCAGTTTTCCGGAGTGATGATGATGCTAGAAGAATCTTGAACAGGACTGCGTTTATAAGGTATGCTCTAAACAATGTATACGGATTAACATATGTGTGGGTGTCATTTTTTATAAGTAAAATGTTTCCTGGGTTTTTAAATTACCTGGGTTTTTAAATTACCTGGGTTTTTGCAGAGGAGTATTTGGTATCTAAAAGACGTTTCCCGGTTTCCTGCAAGGTATTACCATATTATTAGTCTCAAATAGTAAAAATTGGCCGCTGTTAATGGTTAAAACAAGTTTTTATAATTTCTACTTATGTAAAGTTACATTGGTATTCAAGTGCAATGATTTTTCGGAACAGGTTATCGGTATCATAGCCTGTTTTTCTGACTAATTCGATAATGTCATTTAGATGTGGTTAACAATTAACTAAGCAGATTATGTCTACCAGTTTACCAGTTTAACTGTTATACCCGAAAAAGAGATAGTAGAAATTAAATACAGGCAACCAAACTTATTAAAAAAACTGTATTTGAAGTGGTTTTATTGTAATGATGTAAATCTATTGAAACTAGTAGGCATAATATTACAATATTAATTGATATAACAATGTTGAATGCAGATAAGAACTTCGGTATGATTGCTATTCAGCACTAATAAAATAAAGTGATGAAGCGATTCTTTGTACCTGATGTTGTTCTTTGATGCAGATAATCGGAATGTGCTTTTGCTCTGTAAGTTTTTTTTTCATATGTTCAATCCGGTATTATATAAGGTCAATGGTTAACCTAAATTCAAATATGGTAAAGAGAATAACAAAATCACGGGATTTAAAGATTTTATTAAATACCGTATATAATTCTGAAATTTTGGTTGATTAGTTTTTTTTTTCGCCCATATAAAAGCTGTATTATTTATTGTAGTTGAATTCAAATATGGAATTTATATGACAGAATAAAGTCGGGTATCTTTGACCGTGAATGTAGTTTGTTACCATAAATGCAGGAGTTATGCATTGAAACCGAAACGAATTTGGACATGAGTTGCGTGGGCCAATAGGAGAATTACAAGTGGCATAACCGGCCAATGAGAGAGCTCGGAATTGCCTAGTTGTCAAACCCCAATCAAATTAGGGCTCATATATAGGAGAAGATGTGTGATTAATTTGACCATTAATTATTATTGATCAATGGCTGAGATGTATCCCTTAAGATTACAAAAATTTAAGGATAATATTAAATACATCTCAAGCACCTTAAACAAACTTTCCCAAATAAACCCTCATAATAAATCAACATTTACAAAACTTGAATCAATTTCCTGTCCATGTGAAAAAATTCTTAAATACTTTTACTAACGAGCATAGTACATAGAAGGTTTATGTGATATATTATTTATTACAGCTTCAGTCCACGAACTTTATTTATTACACTAAAAGTCCAGGTGTATATACTTTGTTACACCCGGCGTCCCTCGTGCTAACAGCCGTCTATTTTAACAGTTTAATGAGTCACGTGCTTGGCACATGATGGGTAAAATTGTCATTTCACCTTTTTTTCTCTCTTTTATTTGTTCTTCCCCAATCTCCTAACCTCTTCCTCAAACCCTAAATTAAATTTGATTCACCGGAAATTGAATTCCATCAATTAATTAGGGATTCCAACCCTTTCTTGAAACCAATCAGGCATCGTAAACTTGTTTCGCCAGAAGTTTATTTTCATCCATCAATTGGGAATTGCGTGTCAGATGTGAATTTACATGACCTGAAAACACTCGAGAAGAAACACAAGAACCTGTATCTTCCATACAACAACCATGAACCATCTGACTAAATATAAACTTGAAGCAAAAAAGATGTGAATCGGTTTAGTGACCAAACCCCATATGTAAAATCAAGATTTCTTGAGGTGGGTTGCTTTAGATCAGTTGCTTTTTGACTGAAATTGAAATGATGTGCAAATAGTTGGAACAAAAATGAAGAACACATATGCTAATTGTTTGGTGGCTTTTAAGTTTCGAAATCTGGTTTAAGTTTCCTAAACGCCGGAGGTGGTGGCGGCGGTGGTGGAGGGTAGAGATTTAAGTTTCCGATTCTGATTGTAATGTGGGAAGGAAAGTTATCAAAAGTGGAGAAAGAAGAACAATTGATAGCAGCCAGTTGTAGCTCTCATCCGCCATTGTTGTCTGTTGCAGGTGAGAATAAGGGTGGGGTGTTTGTGGGGACAGACACTTGTAAAATTACCTTTAAGCCCATCATGTGCCTCGCACATGGGCATTTTAACTGTTAAAATAGATGGCCGTTAGCCGGATGAACGTTGGGGGTAACAAAGTGTATATACACAGTAAAGATTTCTAGTGTAACAAATAAAGTTTAGGAAACGAATATGTAATAAATACAGTACCCTACTACACATTTATACACACATAATCTTACTACTATATAAAGCATTTAGGCCTACCCCATTAGGCAAGTTTAAGGAGCTCCTTAAACTTGATTTTAAGGACCTTTCCACTTTTGTTAGAGCATCCCCAATGGTTAACCCCACAAAGACTTATTACTTTTGCCACATCAACATTCCACTAACCAAAAACCTTTTCATAAATAGCATCTCCAATGGTTAACCTTTACAAAAGCTTTTTCTTTTACAATATTTTTAATTTACCTTTATTTATCTCAAATGTTTATAAATACCCCCTATATATGATTTGACAATTTTTTGGAGATCTTACTAAATATAATATTTTTTAAAATGTCTTATACGAAAATATTATAATAATTGGCATTAAATATTATATAATTTATTTATTAACTAATAAAAATATAATAAATAATTTATATATAACATATCTAAGGTTTAAAATGAAATGTTATTAAACATAGTGGACTAAAAAAGACAAATATTGAAAGATGGTTAAAAGGTTAGTAGAGAATAAGTTTTTGCAATAAGCTTTTCAAAAAGCTATGTATTCCAATGGTAAAAAGTCTTTCAAAGACTTATTGTAATAGTAATAAGCTTTAGAAATAGCTACCATTGGAGATGCTCTTAGTTAGTTCTCTAACTTAGAGAAAAAATAAATCACGGCTAATAAGATTCGAACCCAAGACCTCTCCTAACTTAACACTATGTGTTAACCACTTGCTATACATTACACTTTGGTAACACCACTCACACTTAATAACAAAAGTCTGTTACTCGAAAACCATTTTACCCAATAACATTAAATATACGACGCTAACATTAAATATACGACGCTGTAAATCATCAACTCTTACCAAAATCCACATTTCCGTTTAATTATTTATTTCTAGCAACAATTATTACTGTGTAAACGAACAACATTTGCTCGCCACGAAATATGGTTTCTGGGTAGTCGCCGCCGCATTGCGCGGATACCCTGCTAGTGTTAATTAGTGGGCTCAGTTGTTCAATGCCTAATGGATAATGCTGAGTGTTTTAAAAGTAGGATAAATTGACGTCGACGAATACAGCCAAAAAAAAGAAGAAGAACAGTTTGCTGTTTAGACACAACTCCACTTATTTTGGTTAAGCTTTTGATCAGCAACTTGAGTCAAGCTTACGTGTCAAGAATGATATATATAAATACATAAAAGAACCTAATTGACTTGGTTACATAACCGAGTGTCATGGTATTATAATGAAACTAGGTGATGAACAAAGAACAAATACGCTGAAAATTATTTAAAAAAACAAGATGGGGAAAATCTGTAAATTGCAACCTGTGATTGAATTATGCTTTTGAAAAAGAAAAAACAATAGTTAAAAAGGATGGAATTGTTGGAACTAAAAATAAACTCACGAAAGAATAAAATATCCTTCCAATCCACAAAACCTAGACACGATACTTTAGAATGACGTTAATTTTTTTTTTTTACTTTTTTGGGATCTCAAATATAAGAAAAGAACGTGTTTCCAATAATTAGATTTAGTGGTGTTGTAATCCACTTAGAGTATTAGGTGTGGTCACTTGGGGTCAGATGCCACCTTCGCGCCACCTATGCGCCATATCACTATTTCACATTTCACATTCAAAACCCTTAAGGGCTAAGGCTATCCGGTATGGGTACCACATGTGGTACCCAATTTTTCTGTCACATCATCGCCACCTCAGCAACCACACCACCACCACACCACATCATCTCTAGGAAATACCCACCACACCACACCATTTTATTCCATTTAATTTTACAAAAAAAAAGAAAAGAAAATACCCATTAACCAATCATAAGCCACCATCCATCAAAAAACATCCCTTCCACACCGTTGCCGAGCGTTGCCCGTGGGCTGCCTCCTCCACGCCGGACCCCAACGCCATGGGGGGGGGGGGGGTGTTCCTCCAAAAACCCCACGCCGTGGAGGCCACCTCACACCCCCACGCCCCCTTGAATTTGTCCCATACCTTGCAGTCTAAATACCACATCTATCATCACTAACCAATAATATTCTTTTGGGATCCACCAAAATACCCCTAACTTACAAAATACCTTTAAGAAAAAAAGAAAACTCTCTCTCTCTCTCCTCGCCGCCCTCGCCACTACTCCGGCAAAATGCCTCACTCACCCCACTTGGGGTATGATGGCGAATGCAATTTCTCGCCAAAAAGAGTGCCACCTGTATTTGGCGAAGCACCACCGTTACCGCACCTTAGCCTCTTAATGCCTAATTCTTGTTTTGCTAGTTTTTATAATACGCCGTGATTAAAAAAAAAAGTTACGTCAAGTTTTGTGAACTAATAGTTCGTAGTATCTAAGTTTTAATCGTGAATTAACTACATAAATTTATTTATGCTGGCATGCTATTGTATGTTAATTTCGTCAACAAATAACACCATTAATATGAAACCTAACAAATAACACCATGTTTGGTGAGATGTTGCAATCGAGTTGTGCACACACTTTTTACTTAGGTGCTGTTTGTTTTTTCAGAGGAAATAGATCTGTTGTCTGGGAACTACATCTGCCAACTGCTGTAGCTTCTATGGCGGACCAAAGGTCTGTAGTCTGCAAGAAAACAGATGTTTGTTTTTTTAACATCTGCAGATCAATTTTTTAACAAATAAAATTTAACAAATTTCTGCAAAAAATCATACAAATGTCTGAATAATAGATTAATAACATACAAACACCAATAACAATTGTCTGCATCAGTTCATACAAATTTCACACAAATTTCTTACACTAACATACAAATTTATGCTAATTTCTTGCCAGAAGCTATTTTTGCATAATAAATCCAAGTTAATACAATTTTCTGCATAACAGGTTAATAATACACAAACACCTACATGAGATCTGCGTTATTTTGCCGGAGAATATGAAGGACATAGGAGGGCAGCTGTGTGGCTTCGACATCACAGTCGATCTCTCTCCTATTCGCCGGAGAAGATGAAGGACGGAGGTGGAGGAGGGGGCGGCGGTGTGGGCTTCATCATCACAGATCTCTCGATCTCCTTTGCGTCGGAGAAGATGGAGTACGGTTGAGGAGGAGGACGGCGGCGGTGGCATGGCTTCGTCATCACAGATCTCTCGATCTCCTCCTCGTCGGAGAAGATGAAGTACGGAGGAGGGCGGCGGCGTTGGCTTCATCATCACAGATCTCCTTCTTGTCGGAGAAGATGAAGTACGGTGGAGGAGGAGGATGGATGCGTCATGGCTTCGCCGGAGAAGATGGAGTACGGAGGAGGTGGAGGAGGGGGGCGATGGTTGTTCGATGGAGGAGGTCGATAGAGAGGGGGAATGAGTTTGGTGGATGATTTGGGGGTAAAGGGTTTTTCGAGCTGACCATTTTCAATTGGAGGTGAGAAGATGCAAAAAGCTATTACCCAAGTCTGTGTGGAACAGACTCTAGGCAGACATTTTTACGTCTGCGAGCTTCGGAAAAACAAACATCTGCGTGACCATTTTTCTGCGCGTGGTCTGCGCCACGAAGACAAAAGACCTCCCGCAGACCTTTTACAAAAAAAGCAAACAGCACCTTAATGATGTGATCCCACTCATGTGAAACTATACTGTAGGTAAAGTATGGTATTATTAAACCCTAAGTGGTGGGTTATCAGTTACAATTATCATTGACAAGCAAGTTTCTAAAAAACGCAAGGCGCGTGTGTCGGCATCATCATCCCGTGAGCATAGAGAGCCATGATGTTTTTTAAGGCGTGACTAAAGGCGACATGTTTTTATCAAAATTTTATATATATGTATGAGAAACGTTCAAGGAGGTTCATCGTTTTTACGAAGTCCCGATGAACAAATCTCAATCATTGATCAATAAGATCTAATGGTCAAGATAAATCACATATTTTATACATGAATGGGTATTTTGTCATTTGACACTTTAAAAAATTTTAAATTTTATTTTATTATTTATTATTTTTTAATTTTTCATTAAAAAAATAATACTCCGTATTTGTTTGATAATTACGTCTACTACTTAATCACATGCGATTTAGTGTAAAATCACATGTGATTGTATACTTAATCATATTTGATATTTTGGTTTTATCACATGTCATTCAGTACGCGAAATTTAATCACATTTGAAATTTTACCAGACATTTTGAAAAAACTCGCGAAAAGGCGCGCCTTACGCCGTCTTATCGCGTTTTTTCTTCACGGCACCTTGAAGTGCCGCCATGGTCTATTTCGTAATGGCGGAGTCACGCCTCATGCCTTGGTGCCTCCAAAGCGCCGCCATGGCACATTTTTTAGAACCTTGTTGATAAGTTAACAAACAAACGATAAAAAAAAGTTTGAGCTTTTATTAACAAGCCGAATTAATGCTAGATTAACTTTTCTTAATACAACTCCCAACAGTGACACCAACTGACACTTCAGTTTTTGCCAAATAAGCGTTACCTCAGCTTAAACTCCAACCGACATTTCTACTAATATACTCATGCCAACAATACCTCTGTTTCTCTTAAGTTTTTTGGGACACACCATTACATATACACATACACACACAAAATATTAAATACCCTATTAAAATACATTGGGCCCCACTTTCACTCGTCACCTAGCTAACCGCAAAACTCAACCGAAGAGTTGAAACCGATAAGTTGTGCCATTGGGGAGACGCCAATGGTCGCTTGAGATGGAGAAACCGATTACTGCGTTGGGAGGAGTCTAATTATATTGGCCAGCTTTAGTACTAGGTTTTATTTGCTAAATTTTGAAGGCTGCAAATATTTGGATAAGCTTTTCTAACTCTAAATTGTTTTTAAGTAAATAAAAATTTAATTTAATTTATTGACTTATTTGTATTGAAAAATGGACTGGTTAATTTTTTAAAAGTGTTTGAAATAACTTTTTAGGTACAAATGTCAATTAACAGCTATGCCATAAGCTATTTTAAAAAGTTAGTTATACGTGACTTTTTGAAAAGAGAATTCATTTTTACATGATCACAATTTTTAATATCTACATTACATAATACCAGTTTTATAGTTAACTATATAACCACTTAAGGTAATAGTTATGATATATCCATTATAAGTTGTGTTGTATATATCATCACTTTTTTGAAAATATCTTCTTGAAAAACTGTTTTTAAAAGTGTTTTGGATTATCTAAATATTTATTTTTTACTTGGTGCTTTTCTTTTACTTGTGCTTTTCAATGTGGTTATACATGTATTTGATAGGAGCAACAGCCTAAAAAAGTAAGCATCAATTGTGGGGATATGCATTAAAAAGAAATGTGATTATAATATTCTACGTTTGTAAATAACCACTCACCTTTGATATTTTGATATATTCATTCGCAGATGAAATACTGTTCCACTTGATTCCGAACAATAATGTGTTCATCAAATTTATGTGGTTCCAAGCAGAGCAGTCCCCATCTCAAAGTTAATTATCGTCTAAAATTTGACCATTTGCCATGAGGAAGGAATCAATAAACAGATTTCAATTGGGATTGATTTATAGTCAATTATTATTCATCTAAGGCGATATATATTCAGTTGTTTAGTATTTATACTCTTACTATTATTTATGCTTCTTTTTTATAATTAATAGCTTGTGAGAGTGTAAAGGTAAAACAACTTTAATTTGCCTTAGATGAAAATATGAAAGGTTCTAAAAAACGTAAGACGCGACGTGTCGGCATTATCAAACCTTAAGACATGGCGAGCCATGACGTTTTAAAGACGTGAGTTAAGACGTCAATTTTATATATAAATTATAATTATATATGTATATAACTAGTAGGATTTTACCCCGCACGTTGCCGCGGGGTAATTTCAAATGATACACAAAAAATTATTTATTGATATTTGTACAATATAAAAATATTTTTTTATACCCAAGATATTCTTATGAAAGATACTTCTGAGGAGTGTAACTCTCAAATATATTTACTAATTTTATATTAATTCTATTTTATAAAAAAATGTGTGTGTAAATTTGAAAACAAAGAATATGTTGAAAAATATAAACTTGAAACAGAGAATATGTTGAGAAAGTAATTCATAAGCTAAAAAAACACACTCCACGTCAAGTCAATAAAGACGGCAAGAAAATAAAGGAAAAACAAAAATTTAACCTGCCTGCTACTATTCATTCATGATGCTCTTTGTTATATAGTTAATTATACAAAAAAAAAAAAGATAGAAAAACATACAATTGTAAATTCTCCTTATAATACATTTTGCATTCAATATTTACTCTTCATTGTAAATAAAACTCCGTTCCATTTGTTTTTCGTCGACTAATGATTCAATATGTCGGAAAATAGCAATGGAATATTTCAGCCCAAAACGGACAATTGGAAATTTAAAAAAAAAAAAAACCCTAGGATGGCGAAATTTTTAAAACCCCTAAAATAAGGTGTAATAAATATTTAGAAAATTTCTCTTTTAGTCCTATATTATTTATGGAAAATGATAATGACAGCCCTAAGGGCTGTCACTAAGAAGTCAAGACACGCAAAAAAAACTTGTTCAATAATCAATAACTGCCCCCTGCATTTTAGGAATCAACCCCTACCACTGAAAGTATAAACGATTTATGCACGTAACCACCTCTTAATGACAGCCCTAAGGGCACAAAACCCATTATTTATTAATGACAAAACAATTATAAATTATATCTTCATTTATTTTTTAAGGGTTATCTAAACATTGCGGGCAATGGTTTTTTTTGGGTAAAGGGTTCATCCTGACTAAAATATAATAATCACAAAAAGACCTACATAGGAATGTGACAGGCGGCCACATTGACCTCAAGCAAACGCTTGAAACAACAAAGATAGAGTTTATGACATGCCATAAACAAAGCTAAGACCAACTAGAACTAGCAACAACCTCACAAAACAGACATTCGCTCAAATTAAGCAAAAGAAAACATAGGAACAGCGCACCGAACTAAACTATCAAGTCCGGGATCTTCCAGTTGTCTAGCATCTGCTGAACACCAACCGTCTTCTTCTTAAACTTCAAAGTCATCAGTTTTAACCGAACAGTAGCAATAATTTCGTCACATAAATGCATATGCGGCTTAGACTTCTTTATGAACAACCTAGCATTTCGCTCTAACCAAATGTAATATATTGTTGGCAATGGTTAAGAGTTTTTTAAATGGTTTATATACAAGTGTTTATGCATAACCACTATTAGATGGTTAGTGATTTTTAGCGGTAATTTTTTTATATAATTAATGTACAAAAAATTTTAAGCACTCAATTTGTGTTTAACCACTGCCCTCAGGGCATTGGTTAGCAAAATCAATTTTTTATTATATGAAATGATATATTTTTTCTAAAAGATTGTCATAAATAATAATATTAAAGTATGACCATAATATTACAACACCTATGATTTTTGCATTATTGTAAAACATATAAATATACGAAAAAATGTGAAAAACTAGGCATAAAAGATCATTCCTTTTCACATTCTACATCATCTTTTTCACTAAAGACATAATTATTCTTTAATATGAAATTATTCTATATTAATACAAATTGCTCTAAAATAATGATCACTCATTCACAGGGATGTTTTAGAGGATGTGCAAAAGGTGCAGCCGCACATGACCCATATTTTATAGGGCCCAATTTTTATGTATATATTATATATATAATATTAAAATTGAAGTCAACTTAATTAAATAATAGAAAAAAAAATTAGAAATTTCAAATTTTTAATAAAAATCTTGTATTCAGGAGGCCCATTTTTGTATTTTCGTACAGGACATTTAAAATCTCGGAGACGTCCCTGCCCATTCAAAAGATACTCGATTTTTTTTTATGTTTCATTTCCAAGACACCCATAAAATGCCCTATGTTTTTATCTTTTATACATTTGAATACTAAATGAAAATATTTATGTATTTGTATTATATATTTTTGTAATTGGCTTCAGAAAGGTTATTTTATTAATATAATTATCATCAATAAATCAAATAATAGTTGATGAATATGAACAAGATACATATCGATGATGTGTACAAGTATATATTATAAACGCATTAGATAATTAGTTTGCACAATTTTATTTCTATTATTATAATTCAGACAAAATATAAATAAAACAGACGCGTAGCAACGCGCGCCACCTTACTACACTTGTTTATAACATATATAGTTAATGAATTTTTTTCTTCATTTTCGACATATTCAAGGATTCTTATAACTAAATGCCTATATATATTTGGCATATCGCTCAATATTATTAATAAGCTTAAAAGCACAACTTATGACGGGTAAAACTGGGCCAAGTTGGACTTTAACATACGTCAAGCCTTACGTCCAAGCTTTGGACCAAGGCGTGGCGTCATGATCAAGCTTTAAGCCTTTGCGAGACATGTCGAAGCCAAGGCGAACAGTTTAGAACTATGGATGGAATTCTACCTCCGTCCCAAAAACGTTGTCTACTAGACAAAAGCAAACAATTTCAGAAAACAACATTAATTACATTTGTTATCAAGCAAATTTTCTCTTTTTCACTTATATTTTTTTATTGGTTGAAACTTACAAGTAATAATTAATTTAAGACATAACAAAATAGAAAAATCAAATAAAATTGTGATGAGAGTAATAGTTTTCTTCGAATAAATCAATTCCATATCAATTGGGCCCATCCTTGAGGTCCAACAGATCGCTGGAGCAGTAGAAAACAAATGGCTCTACTAAATAGGAAAGGCGCCACTATTGTTATCTAGCTTCCTAAATTTGGTTTAAAAAAAGATAAGATACACGTGGCTTTTATTAGACTTAGAGTGTCAGGTTTAGTGGCTTGAGTTGAACATCCATCTTAGCACAACATATGTGTTACATTAGCACTTTATATTTCACATTCACACCCCAAAATACCCTTATACTCATAACACAAACAAATAAAAACACAACTTTTGAACCTATCAAAATACCCCGCTCACAATACACACCACAAATTTCCTTTAATTCGCGTGGCGCCATACCACTTATGTAGAGCTTGGTGCAAGGAATGAACGGTATCATGGTGCCACCATTTTAATGTGTCACCACATCCCGCCCTCTAAGAAAGATAAAATTATATACTTCTTCACATCAAAAAGTTTTCATTTCTCACTAACACAAGATTTATAAAAGATAGTTGTGGGGTCTTTAGTAATAGTTTTGATTACAATATAATATTTATAAAAGATAATTAGTTGTGGGGTCTTTAGTAAGGTTATTTTGGAAAGATAGAATGTTTTTAAAAGGTAATTAGTGGTGAAGTCTTTGGTAATAATATTTTTTTTATTAATTACGGGACCCTTCAAATTTGAAAAGTAAGAACTTTGTTGTGGGATAAAATTTTATGGGGAAATGAGAAAAAAATTTGTGCGGTGAAAGGAGCAATTCATTTATAATAATAATGTGAAAACCAACGGTATAAGAAGATAAAATTAATTTATCCATGTGCCATATATAGAAAGTGCTTGCAACTAGGATGTCATAGACATATATGCAAAACATGCATGCTTGAAGTACTTGTGGACGGAGGAAGATTAAATCACATAAATATAAGAGAGAACATTTTGATACTTGAATCACATAACTGTGAATTGCAATCTGTGATGAAATTATGCTTTTGAAAAAGGTAACAATAGTTACCCAGCTGCAAAAAGATCGAATATGTGATTACATATATTTTCTACAAATATGAAAGAATAATAATGGCAGACACAAGAAACAAGTGTAGCAGGGCCATATTTGGAAAGATCTGTCTGTTGAGTTCTATTTACTGAAAGAGAACCATGTAAAGTTGGCATAAATTAATGATATGGCCTGGTGGTTTTAATTTTGAAATGCAGCCAAATTCTGATCAGCCGTCGGATCAACATGATCATAAGCTTGATTTGAATCTAAAGCTGTAAAGTTTGGTATTATTACTTATATGCTAGCTATTTAATTAATGTCGAATTTTCGTATCTTTGTAATGTTTCATCATGTAATGAGAAATATCTGTTTCTATTTACGTTATGATATGATCGAATAATCAACTTCATGAGGTCTACAAGTCATACTTTGTATCTACATATATTTCAGTTATGCTCTGCTAATTATATTTGACTCTGGTTAAAGAACATGGAACTTAGATGAACACTACATATGTCTTATTATTTTATTGAGTACATACGGGTAAATGTAGAGGATCTCTATTTACGCTATCCAGAAAAAGTCGAGTTATTTACTCTGACGCGAACTAAGTATTGCCATTATTGTTTCCAGAATTTTTTTTCTGGTCATCACCATTTTATAGTAAAATATTTATAGAAAAAATTAAATTATTCTATTAAGAAAAATGGTCAAAGTTTTAGATTTTTTCATTATTTTCTTTTCTAAAAACATACACAAGTGGATTATTAGCTAATTGTACATACAAAACGAGACCTGATTTAATCCTACAACATACATACATACGTACATCACCATATATTAGGTATGTGATACAGTTCGTGGTTTTATTTCTAAATTGTTGATTGTTATTCAATTGTTGTATACGAAGTATATATTTATTTTATTTATAGTGGTTTATTCTGTGTAGTCCAAAGATTTTATCAAGTCACAGGGAATAATTATTGGCTTTTGGATCAAGAAAAAGTCAAAGGTTAAGATCAACATTCAAACACCACCACCACTACCATCACATGTAATTCAATACATCAATAACCCACCACCACCGCCGCCGGAGGCGGATGGCGACAGACGGCGACGATCGGCGGTGGTCGAAGGCGGCCGGAGGTGGTGGTTGCTGACGGTGGTGACTTGCAACACATGTGATTCGAAGTATATGTCCGTCTATATTTTGGAACCCCTGTTTTTAGTGAATCACATGTGTTTTCACATTTTGAAACATATGTGATTCGTAGTTCGTACGCTCCCATGTATTTTGAAACTCATGTTTTTAGTGAATCACATGTATTTCGTTATTTGAAACATATGTGATTCGAAGTAATAAGTTCGTCTGTATTTTGGAACCCCTGTTTTTAGTGAATCACATGTGTTTCGTGACTTGAAACACATGTGATTCGTAATTCGTATGCCCCGCTGTTTTTAGAAACTCATGTTTTTAGTGAATCACATGCAGGGGCGGATGTAGTATGTAGCACACGGTGGCACGTGCTACTACTCGAAAAATTTCGGTATGGTAAAATTTCGGAACTTTTTTTTTTTTGTTATTGTATTTTGAGTACATTAATATATATCCGAAAAGTCAAATAACACATGTATGTTGGCTATCACAGCTGGCTAACACCTTGTGCATGTATAGGATGTCCAGAGTTCAAATCTTGTCTTTCTTACTTTTTTAAATCAATTTTTTTTTCTTTCTTAACCTCTATACTACAAGTGTTTTTTTTCTCAACCCATATATTTCAACTTTTTTCTTTTTAACTCTATATATTTCAAAAAAAATTCTTTATATCACCACAAGAGTGCTACCACTGGTGGAAATTTCTAATTCCGCCCCTGATCACATGTGTTTCGTAGTTCGTACGCTCTCATGTATTTAGAACTCATGTTTTTAGTGATTCACATGTGTTACAATATACACCGCCACCACCAACGGCGATCGGCGGTGGCGCGTGGTGGCCGGAGGCTGCGGCCGGCGGTGGTCGGCGGCGGCCGGAGGTGTCATTAAACAGATGTCTACATATGTAGCCCGAGGACATGGTTAAGATGACGGGGATAGACCCCCACACGACCATTCACGTAGGTTACGTCATCATGCGAGTCATATAAGTTTTACATGATTTTTTTAGTATTTATATACTTTTTTATGTTGCTAATTTTTTAAATTTTATGTGTCAATAGAGCAAAGTTGACGAGACGACGAAGCAAAGGCCTTAAGGGTTACCTGAGAAATTTCCGGCGAAATCTATAGCGACGCTATGTCATAGCTTTGGAAGTTGCCTGAAAATTACGTGATGAACAAAGAACAAGAAACAAAGATGCTGAAAATTACGAAGAGAAAAGAAAACCAAAAACGAAAATTATGCAACTACTGTAAATTTCAATCCGTGACTGAATTATGATTTTGAAAAAAGACGGGATAAGTGATTAATATGTTTTGAATATGAACGAATAATAATGGCAGACGTACACTAGAAATAAGTGTAAAGATTTAGACAGAGCCATATTTGGAAAGATCTGTTTATTGAGTTCTATTTGCTGAAAGAAAATCATGTAAAGTCGGTATAGATAATGCACTTAATTGTAAGAAAGTGGGGGAAATTGACTTGACAGGAGCAACTTCAGTGTCCCCTCAATAACTTCAAGTTTCTTGTCGGGACATTAAGTAAAAGATCTAACGTTAATTTCTAGTTTGTGACTTGTGAGTTGTGAGTGTGTATGAGAGAGAGAAATAGAGAAAATAACGTTGATTCTTACAGAATAATTTTTATCGAGTAATTTCATGTTAAAAGACAATCATCTCCTTCCTTTTACCAAACTTTCCACTTTGTCCTTTATTAAGAGCATGATTGTCATTTGATATGAAATTGTTCTGCATGAATAAAAATTATTCGGTAAGAATCAGCTAAAAATAACACTTGACATCATTGCTTATGCATGCTCTTGCTTATATAACTCCTTTCTCATATGCTCAACAAAAACAAAAACTAATAACAACATCTAAGAACCGATATTTGATAGTTTTTGGTGAATCTTCAAATCCATGAATACAAATCAAGAAAACACGGGCAGTCATGAAAACGGGTGGCTGAATCTTAGCCTAGGACGATATGCATGCAATATTTTACCATCAAGACTAATGAAGGTGTACACGTGCAACTTCTGCACGAGAAAGTTTTACAGTTCACAAGCATTAGGTGGCCATCAAAATGCACACAGGAGAGAAAGAGAGCTGATTAGAAGAAATTTGAACCACTCACTCGGTGTTCAAGCCCACTCACTTGTTCGCAAATCAAGCACAAATGGAAAAACAACTTCAGAAAGGTTTGTTGATGAAACAATGGGAATGATATGGCCTGGAGGTTTTTATCATGAAATGCAACCGAATTCTCAGCCGTCGGATCATCACGATCATAAGCTTGATTTGAATCTAAAGCTGTAAAGTTCGGTAGTGTTTATAATTATATGATATATATTTAATGTTGAATAATCGTATATTTGTAATGTTTCAATTTTCATCATGTAATGAGAAATATCTGTTTCTAAAAATTTCACAAGGTCATTATGTACGTCTATATATCTTGATAAGTTAAACCCTAAAATTAACACATGTCAACAAACTAGAATATCAAGTGACACATAACATATGGCAACAAATTAGGATGTCATTCTCTGAAATTGGATATGAAGCGACTTAGGTGACCATTACGTTTAGGTTCGGAAGTCAACCAGTTTCCTCTCTTTCGACTTTCTGGAATTTCCGGTGTGCTTTTAGTTAGAGATGCACAATACCAGGTTTGACCAAAACTGGTTCTGGTTTGAAAACCAAAACCGGTTTTTGGTCAACACGTTGAAACCAGTTTAGACAATAACCGGTTCATGTTCTAACGGGTTTTAGGTGTATAAAAACTCAAACCTATTGTAACTGGTTCGGTTATTTTAACCCCGGTTATTTTATAGGTTTTAAACTAGGTTTTTTGGTTATTTTAAATACCAAATACTAATTGAAGATTTTGTTTGGTTTTTTTCCATCAAAACCGGTTTCTAACCGGTTTGAAAGCTAAAAACCCCAAACTGGTTGGCAACCGGCAGATTTGAAAAAAAAACCAAACCGGTTTTGGTCAAAACTAGATTTGACCGGTTCGATTTCACGTTCGGTTACGGTTTCAAGTTTTTTGTGCATGGCTACTTTTACTTAGCTATAAAAAGACACTCTCATTACTCTTAGGAACCAATTACAATATAGGTGAGAGCATCATCTGCTGATAAAAACGTGATAATAAAAAATATGCTTGGAGATAGAGAATTAAGAAGATGATGTTAATGTTGATCAACTAAGAGTTTATGTTCAAGTGGTGTAATCTTCCAACAGGGTTCGACAAAAGAAGATAATGATCAATTAAAAGCCTATCTTTAACTTGACGGTTAGGACTTATGGTGTCGACACAACGAGGCAGCTATTCATGTTGCGAGCAATCTAGTTTTTCGTGAAAGTACCAAGCATATTGAAGTAGATCGAAAAGTTACGATCAAAACACCAAATTTGACAAATATCTTTACTAAACTGTTACCACGGCCCTTGAGTATTTCTTCAAAATTGATGTGGTGTGCAGATGGTGTGGCGGTAAAATGGTATTGTGGAGTGTGGACCCGTATATTATGGAATGATGTTTTCTCTTGAAGAGTAGGCTTTGCTTGGATGAACTAAAAGGTTGCAAATCATACAAGAATATAATTTGTTATATCAATTTACAAACATGTTAAGCAATTTTGGAGATATTTTATAAGGATATAAATGTGAGTTCATAAGTCTAATTACGTAAAGCCCTCTTTGTTGATGATTCTCATTTCAGACAACTTCAAACATTCACACAATGAACTCATTAATGAATGTTGGAGCTTTGGTGGTTAGTTTTTACTATAAATAGAGATTACAACCTTAGTTGTAAGGCATCACAAACAATGTTTATAGAGTAAATACTAAGAGTGAGTATTAACTAGTGGGTTTGTTTTTTTCTTTCCCGTTGAGTTTTTTTTTTTTTTTTTTTTTTTTAATACTATCTCAATTTCAAATAAAGTATTTCTCAATCCCAACACTAAACTTTTTCTAGCAAGCTTATATATTTGTTAGTATCCAACGTAATTAGATGTACGAAAGACTATTTCTATCCCTAATATATAGATGTCGCCTCATTGTAAATTTGTAATTATGTGTCGCAAACAAAATCTTCCTAGTTTAAAGAGTAGATTGATCATGATTAAGGCTAAATGTAACGGTGTGTCGGTAGGCGAGCACGATCAAGCCCTCCTTTTTTCTCGCATTCAGTCGTCTCTGCGACCGATGAAGTCCGTTAGGGGTGAGCAGAAAAAGAGGGTAATCGGAATCGGAACCGGAACCGTCTCGGAACCGGAGGTTCCGGATCCGGAACCTGCTAAGAGGTTCCGGTTCCGGTTCCTAAAATCATGGAACCGCCTAAGAGGTTCCGGTTCCGGTTCTCAAAATTAAGGAACCTGTAACCGGTGGATACCCTGGAACCGGCGGATACATGGTATTTTTTTATTAAAATATATATAATATATAATATATTATACATGATTAAATGAAATATATTTATGATTTATCTAAATGTAAAATACTAGTCCAAATAAAAATAAAAATTGGCCTTACTCGTTATAAATAAGTCAGAAATTGGGTGAGAGTGAGACATTCACTCGTCGTGATGTCGTATCTTTGCGACTGAATTTCACATGAATCACATTTACTATGTTTTTGTCATTCTTATTCACTTATTTTTATATTGAACAATATTTGTAACCGTTGAATATATATAAAATCATTAAACGTTATTTGTAATCGTTAGTTTGTCTGATTTATTGTCTTGTTTATTCAGTAAGTAATGTTAATATTTTTTGAATTTAGATATAGGGTAACCGGAACCTGCCCTGGAACCGGTGGTTCCGGTTCTGGATCCGAAAATTTAGGAACCTGTCTTCCAGGTTCCGGTTCCGGTTCCTATATCCCAGGAACCTGCGGTTCCGGTTCTGGTTCCGGTTCCGGTCGGAACCGGCGGGTACCCTGTTATGCTCACCCCTAAAGTCCGTGTATACCGTACGGTAGTCGTTTGTACACTGTGCATCGTGAGCGGTATGTGTTTTAATAAAATCAAATTTAAGGTTTTGTCGTAAGCTTATTCACCACTATACAAGTTTGGCTACATGTCTGGTCTGAAGAGGGAAAGCTGATGTGCCTTCAGAGAATCACTATATGTGGTTTATTAATCCTTTTTACACCGTAAACTTGTTGTTAGCATCCCAACATAGTGACCATAAGTAAATGAAATCAAGAGACGAAACCACTAACCATTAATAAAGTGAACAAAGTAAAATATTGATAGAAAAAATAAATTATACCAGAAAGAAAAATGGTCAAAATTTTGGATTTTTTCGTTATTTATTTTCTAAAAACATACAAAAGTGGATTATTAGCTAATTGTACATACAAAACAAGACCTGATTTAATCCTACAACATGCATACATACATACGTCACGCTCCTCCTAAACCATGTGCCGTGTGAGGATGCTCATCGGTCAAAGATTCTTTATCAGCATCCTTGGAAGTCAACATGTTGACCTGCACAAATTTAAGTCAAAATTCTTATATGTAATTATAAGTCAACACAAGTTTTGTAAAAAAAAACCTTGACGATTTCAGGGCTTGAGCTTGGAGATAAATAAGCTGCCAATACACTCAAGTTAAATTCCTGAAGACAAGAATAAAAGAGTGACAACCAGAACCATAATATATGATAATAATAACAAGAGTAATTACATAAACGACCCCTGTTGTTTTTATAAAGTTATAGATTTCATCCCTCATAAATTTATTATTATTAAGAGCAAAAGATATAAAGTTAATAATAATAATTATTATAATTATAATTATTATACTAGAAGGATAAAAAAACTGACTCTAAATGGATCTCCCCTCAAAGACTGTACAAACATAGAGGACCCGGAGCTTTTTCCCTGCAAACCAGCAACCAAACAAACACGAAAAATTAATACAAATTAGTAAAACATATATTATTAATTTATGTTTTTATTTCAACAAATAAATAATGTGTTACGGTACCTCTAATGATATGTCTCTTAATCGTCTTCCAGTTTGAGCACAACAAATTCTTACAACATGTTCATCACAACTTCCACTAACAATATAATCTCTACCATTCATGTAATAAGAACGAGTGTAATTTTGGGAGCTACCAGTTGGAGGAATATTAAAATCCAAATGAAGTCTTCCATCAACTGCCAAAAGTTGTTTAACCTACATATATGTTTAGGAACGGGTTAGTTATGCTTTTAATCCTTGAACTTTCACCAATTTGGCAGGTTAACCCTTCAACTTTTTTTTACATGATTTAGTCCCTTAACTTTGGTTATACTGTTGAAAAAGTTAGTATGACATGCTAACACATGTTAATCACAAGTTAATACTTGCAAAAACCATTTTTACCCCTAAACTTTGTTTATTTGCAATGATTTAGTCCCTTAACTTTTATAGAAAATTTAAAGTAAGTTACAAACATCATTCCTGTGGTATTTCAGATTATTGAGTTACGTGACTTCCAACTTTTTCTGCAATTCTTGATAAAAATGAAAAGGGTATTTTGGTCTTTTTATGCAGCTAAGGGACGGTTTTTTTCAATGATCAGAGAACATAGGGACAAAATTCAGAAAAAAGTTGAGAGGGACAAAACTTAAGAATCTGAAATACCACATGGATGATTTATGTAATTTACTCTAAAATTATTAACAACTTTTTATAACAAATTAACAATATCATGTAATACTGATAACAAAAAGAACGATAGTATTTTTATTTACTTATAAGATATGTAAAACATTGAGAAAAAATTGAGGGTTAAATCGTCATAAATGTGAAATTTTAAGGAATAAACCACATTTAACCCTCAACAAAATAACACCTCGACACAAAATGACCGGTTTTAAGTAACAGATCAACAAAGGGGTTAAAATGTCAAGTCAGCAAAAGTTTAGGGGATAAAACATAGTAAATTTACCTCATTATCAACAGCTGATACAAGAAGATAATGATCATCTGGAGAAAAACAAACCATAACATTTCCTCTACCACTAGAAGCCGTATAACACGGATTAACCGGTTTCTGTCTCAAATCCCACATTTTAACATCATGGTCAAATGATGACGTGGCGAACAACGAGGGTGAATGATTTGCAAATTTGACAACATTAATGTGTTCTTGATGCATGTCAGTGAACACTTGCAGACGGTTACCAGTGCTGATGTCATACAAAGCAACGTGCTTTGAATAACCGCTTGCAAGAAATAAGTCGTCTGATGAGTTCACGTGAACAGAAGTCAACTGGTCAAACTCATTAAAAGAGATAGATGCACAATTTGAAGTTGAAGGGGTGTGTTCGATGTCGTACAGTTTTAGTAAACCGTTATCGGATCCAGAAATTAGCTGAAATATGCAACAGAAAAAAAGAAAAAAGAAAAAGGGAAATGGTTAATTTTCACCAATTAAAAGTTTCTAAAAGCAAAATATGATTTGAATAGAATTACATTCAATACATATCCTTCGCGTGCAGGTTGAGTAATGGGGCAAAATGAATTCGGTTAAAACAAGCCAAATGGTAAATTAAAAAAATTAAAAAGTGGCCATTTTAAAAAATAATATATACAATTAATGCAGTTAATTATTAGAAACAATGTTATTACAATAATTACCTAAATCTATGACAAACAAGATTTACAAGGTTGTATATTTATGTATTAAAATTAGACTTTGAGTGACTTTCGACCTGTTCAACCCATTTGATCGGTTCTCTTTTTAGCTAACTTTTTTAGACAAAATGCATTTTAGTACCCTGAATTTGACTGACTACTACCCTGATCTTTAACAAAACAAAATGGCCGATTTAGTACCTTAACTCACTAATTTAGTCTTGTTTTTTTATGTGGTTTGCTTCTAATATCAATATGTTAATATGAACGTATCTTTTTTAGTGCGTCAAAAGTACAACAGAAGTAACTCAAGTAAGAACATGCAATCAAATTAACGAGGCAGGGTACTAAATCGACCATTTTGTAAAAATCTGGGTACTAAAAATCTGGGTACTAAAAATCTGGGTACTATGCTACAACCTCTAATAGTTCAGGATAGTAGAGGACCTAGTCACCCAAATGTAGGGTACTAAAATGATTTTTGGCCTTTTTTTATTTGGCCCGCTTAAGATAAACGGGTCAAAAACATCATGTCTAGGTACCAAATGGGCCTATTTTAGTCAAAGTAAAGTCAACATACCTTAGACGGATACTTCTTAAGCCAACATAACCCTAAAACACTATTCATTGCTCCATGTGAAGGAATATATCTCACAATTTTCTCACTCTCATGATTAATAACAACAACTTCACCATCTAAAGTCCCAATAACCATTAAATTTGCATTATTTGGATGATATTCAAATTGTCTCGGTCTAAATTTCCTCCCATCATTTCTCATCAAATTACTGTTACTATTACACGTAACAGAAATTGGATGTAAATTAGGTAATATTGCACACCCAACTTTAGCAGCAGAACACGATCTAGAATAATAATAACAAGATTTTTTCGATTTTATCTCACGGTTTTGTAAGATACTAACAACGCTTTGTTTAACTGATCTTTTATAGGGTAAATATTCAAAGTTTTCTGAGTAGATAATTGCAGCTTGATCTTTGTCTGTTTTTCTGATTGGTTGATTATCTAGGATTTTAAGGTTTGGGAAAGATGAAATTAAATATTCTCGATAATGTTTTTCAAAACATATTGGTGAAGGGTGATAAAAAAGATGTCTTTTTCGGGCGGGTTGACCCATGGATGTACTTGCCCATGATTCTTCTGATCCCCAAGGAAAAACCTGATTTATAATTAAATAATGTTTTTAGAATTGTTAATTGCATAAAATAAAAGGTACAAATATTCTAACAAAATAAGACTTACCTCACTACGAAGATCAAGTAATCCATTCCAAATACTAGATCCATAATTAAAATCTTCCAATAAATTAATATCAGGGTGTATATTAGAAAAGTCAACTTCACTATCCGTTGACTCACCCGATTCACTTAAATTTTCACGAATCGGATTATAATTTCCAAACACATTCATCATTTTATCTTCAAAATTAGAATACAAATCTGTTTCATCTTCTGCATTTTCATCTGATTTTGATCCAAAAGATCGATTGCAAGCTTTTGTGTGATCACAACATAAACAGCTCTGAAAACGGAGTTCAGTTAAAGATGGAAGCTTTACAAGTGATGCAGTTGTAGTCCATAAATTGGTTATTTTTGTCTCGCATAATGATAAAGATTTTAAATTTGGCATACAAGTAAAACAATCTTTCCCAAAACTGGTTAATGATGCACTGAAATCGAGATTGAGTGTGTGAATTTGCATAAATTTCCCAATTATATTCAATTTCCGGAAATGGGAAAATTTTAAGTTTAAAATTTGGCATGATAATCCTTGTAATGAGAGCCCCCTACAAGAACAAATAATTAAATATTATCAAAAAAATGTATGTAAAATTAAGGAGAAAATAGCAAAACATGGTTACTTTAGCAACATACAATAAGAAATCCTTGCCAAATGTCCTGTCTTGAAGATCCACAACCCGAAGTTTTTGGTTTATTGCATGCAATAACACTAAAACATAATCAGGTTCTAAAGAACATGTTGACTTTTGAAGAATGTCAACTGCATCTATTTCTGAATTATCAATTTGTATAAACACATTGTAAATGGGGTCGAAATCTACGCCTTTTATGTCGTCCAAGAAAATCACAAAGCTAGACTCTTCATTATTCGATTTCTTAACCTCAGCCTGCATTATAATTTATAAAAATGCTAATTAATGTTCATTATTCAACCATTAACAGTAGATCTAGCATAAATCATGACAATGAAGCAAACCTTAATAAAAGCTGACAAAACTGCTTTATTAGGTACGGAACCCCAATCATTGCACGAATCAATATACCTACAAACAAGAACTAAAACGATTGATTATCATAATTAAATTCATATTTCGATAATCATACAAGTTTTTTTTTATCAATGATTATGGCCTGATTGACTGATAAACCCTAAATTCATTAAGGTTTCCTACTTCTATTTGTCTTGCATACCTAATCAATGGTGGAAAAAACCAAAACAGAAAGTATATAAATCTGTGAACATTGGTATGAAGTATAGCATTTTAGGATGTTTAAGTTCTGTGATACAATTGGATTACCGATCAATCAAATTGAAGTCAACTATAAACCATCAGAACAACAATTCATCATATTTCATCTTCAATTTCACCAATCAGCCTTCATAATCGAACACAATTTTATTTTGTTATAAAAGCTACCATATGGAACCAATCGAAATGCATGAAAAGGAGCACTTTATTCACACCAATTGAATTCATTTATTCAAAAGAAAAAGAGAGAGAGAGAGAGAGAGACATATTACCTGTCCTTTAGGGTTCGGATATCGATTGCCATGGCGATGTCAGTTATCACGTCGCCGGCGACGGCAATCACGGTATCGATTAGGGGTGAAAAGTGGAAGATGCACCGTTTGCTTCGAGCCAATTTGCTATAAATTGACAACCGTAAAAATTATAGCTCGACTGTTCAAATTTGATATGGACACTCTAAAGTCTAAAATAATCAATATGACGCCTCTCCCGACCCTTACTCATCATTAAACCTATTAGTAGCTCCACGCATCCTTACTGACACGCTACTAACACGGTCGTGTCAACCCTACCCATCACTAACTCATCACTAACCCATCACTAAACCCATTATTTTCACATCATCATTTTTAATTTAAATTAAATAATTATAAAATAATCTCAATGTAAAAAATTATATTTATTAAAATTTAAAAAAGAAAAAAAACCTAATTTATATAACATGATATTAAATTTAAAAATTACAACGTTTTAAATTTAATATCATGTTATATAAATTAAAATAATGGAAAATGATAATGACAGCCCTAAGGGCTGTCACTAAAACGTCAAGACACGCATAAAACTTGTACAATAATCAATAACCGCCCCCTGCATTTTAGGAATCAACCCCCACTATTGAAAGTACAAACGATTTATGCCCTAATGGCTGTCATTAACAAAACCCTAAAATAATTTATCTCTTTGTCGTCCAAGAAATCTACGCCTTTTAATATCATGTTATATAAATTAAAATAATCAATGTAAATGTCAACACATCACTTGAAATCATCTCAATGGATTTTATTTATCTCTTTGTACATTATTTTACTAGCTTCATAGCCCGCTCGAATGGGCGGGCATGCTTCAAGAGATATATTATAGAAAAATATCAACAAATATTAATAATTTTAAAAATGACATAAGAATCGATAGCTGTAATGATAAGTTTGTACAAAATTTAATACATGAACAAATGTTACATAAAATTTATACCAATTGCATATCAAATTGCATAACTTTTAAAGTCAAAATATGACTTTTTAAAGTCAGTATTATGATTTTTAATAATTACTATATTTAATTCTGACTTTTAAGTCATTTTCTGACTATATTTAATACTTTTAATCAAATTTAATATTTAAAAAAATTATAATTGAAACATGTACAGATTTGAGTAATTAGTCTGACTTTAAAAAATAAAATTAAAAAGCGACAATTTAATAAAATTGACTTTAAAATTCAAACTGAATGAGTTAATTTGTATGTTAAATTTGTAACAGGTGTTTGTTTAATTTTAATAGTCAAACCAACTAATAATAAAAAATAGTAAAATTAATAATGTGGATTGTGTGTAACTATATTAAATGCAGTTTGACAATTAAAAGTCAAATCTGACTTTTTAATTAGTAAGTTTTTTAAAAAAAAATTAATGAATAAAAAACGGACAATTTAAAACAAGCGACTTTAAAAGTCCTACTGTATGTTCAATTTGTGTGTTCAATTTTATAAGTCATTTTAATACATTAACACTTTTTAAACTGATCTACAACATATAAAATATGATTAAAAACGTGCACACTAAAAATCTATTAATGAAGTTTTAATGTAGGGGTTTTGGCAAGACCTGATATTTGAAGAAGAGTTTTTGGTGCTTCAAAGACGTTTCCTGCAAGGTAACAGAATATTTTTAGTTGGAATCAACAAAATAGAATAAAAAACTGCAGTTTTAATTCTGATGAATTAACCAAACATAATTGTTTTATGGTATTATTGTTTATGATTTGAAACTGCCCTAAATCTATGAAGATAAGGGAATCACGATTCTGGATTGACAATTTAAAGTCAGATCTGACTTTTAAAGTCGAATTTGACTTTTTAAAGTTACTATTATGATTAATAATATTGACGGTACAAAAATTCTGACTTTTCAGTCATTTTGTGACTATTTATTAATACTTTTAATCAAAGAGTATAAGTAAATAAAAATTATAACTGAAATATGTACAGTTTGACTAATTAGTCAATTTTTAAAAGAATTTTAATGAATAAAAAGCGACAATTTAATAAAAGCGACTTTAAAAGTCCTACTGTATGTTCAATTTGTGTGTTCAATTTTGTAAGTCATTTTAATACATTAACACTTTTTAAACTGATCTACAACATATAAAATATGATTAAAAACGTGCACACTAAAAATCTGTTAATGAATTTTTAATGTAGGGTTTTTAGCAAGACCTGGTATTTGAAGAGGAGTTTTTGGTGCTGCATTTTGTTTCCAGCAAGATAACAACATATTTTTAGTTGGAATCCACCAAATAGAATAAAAAACTGCAGTTTTAATTCTGATGAATTAACCAAACATAATTGTTTTATGGTATTGCTGTTTATGATTTGAAACTGCCCTAAATCTATGAAGATAACAGAATCACGATGTTGACTGCAGTTCACACAAAGGAATACCACAGGCTATTAAGCGTATGAAAAATCAAGGAATGAATATGTACCTTCACCTGATGTTGTTCTTTGATGCAGGGAATCGGAACTGGCTTTTAATCAACTGTAAGTATTTCAACCATATTGGCATGGTTTATATAGGGGATAATGGTTGTCGATTTTCAAAAAATGGTAAAGGTAAGTGAAATCACGGGATTTAAGGAATATATTATATTATACCATAGAATAAACCGGAATTTTGGTTGACTATATAATGTTTTGAATTTTTACTATAATTATCACAAAAAAAAAAAATAATTATCACGGTGTAAGGCCAAATATTTTTTGTGGTATTAAATAGATTTTAAAGGAAATAATCAATTGTATATAATGTTTTGAATTATTACTATAATTATCACAGGTGGTATTAAATAGATTTAAAAGGAAATAATCAAAAAAATTCAAAAGTTTATCTTAATGAAATCCCATTATTTTTGGTGGTATATATGCAGGAGAGAAGTTGATTTTCTTTCCGTAAATGAAGGGATTTTTGTGAATAAATGCAGGAAAGAGAGACATGGCATGTTGGCCAATCCTAGAATTACACATGGCATTATTAGCGAATGGGATTGCTCCAAACCGCCTAGTTGGCAAACGTAAATCAAATGTAGGCTTATATATAAGAGATGATTTTCAAATTGTAGATAATTATAGAATGACTTGGTCTTCCTTATTTGTTGTAATTGATCCTTAAAGATAGGATGTCTTCGATGATGATTAACTTTTGGTTGTTCCCCTATGTCTACTTTCTCCAACACCAATGCACATCTAATGATCTTGTGACTGAAATATTGAAAACTATCTATGGTGGTTTTTTGGTGTTTAATTCTTGAACTTTTGTGGAGTTTTGTGGCTTTTCAATGAGTCCCATATGGGTTTGCCTTGCACCGCTAACTAGATATCAGAAGTATATACAAGACAAGAGTATAAGCACGGTGGTGGGAACTTATGAAGCACATTGATAAGTCGTTTTGACTAGGGGTGTTCAAAAATATCCGAAAAACCGGGTATTCGAAAAATTACTCGATATCCGAAATCCGGGTATCCGAAAATCCGGGTATCCGAATTCCGGGTACCAAATACGGGTAGTGTTTTCAAGATTTTCGGATACCCGATATCCGAATAATTACCCGAAAATAAAAAATATTCAAAAAATACACAAAATATTTGAGAAAATACCCAAAAATACCCAAAATATTTAAAAAGTACCCGAAATATCTGAAAAATACCCGAAATATCCGAAAAAAACTCGAAATATTCGAAAAATATTTTAATATTTTGTTTTTTCCGGATACCGGATACCCGGATTTCGGATACCCGAAATTCCGGGTACCCGAAATCCGGGTACCAAATGCGGGTAGTAAAATTCACTATCCGAAAATCCGGGTACCCGAATTTCGGGTATCCGAAAATCCGGGTACCCGGTTTTGAACACCCCTAGTTTTGACCCATTGATATTAGAGAAAATTGATTTTTTTGGTGAATATACACTTTTTTTGTTAGATTGAGATCCTCATGTTTGCCAGTACTAGAAAAGGAACATATAGAACCCATGAGTAGAAATGACATAGCAATGAATTCATAGTAGATGAACAAAGTTGAAGATAGGGATTTTCGGAGGGGTCTATAATTGGGATAATAATTGTTAGCGGTTTTAGTATAACCACTTATAATATTTTATGTAATTGTGATTTATTTGAGATCAAGTATTTTATCAGGTTTAGCTTATATTCGAGTTAGGAGGTGCGGAGTGCATACTCGATCTACCTAGTTTGATGGTGCCACAACCATGTGGACATGTGGTAGGGTCAAGAGGCAGAGTCCGTTGTTGCCTTGTTGGAATATAAACGATTTTCGGGATTCAGTTATTACCCCTTTTTCCCTCCAAAAGTTTAACCGAATTTAACTAACTTTCGGTTGTGATATATACATCTGAACTATCTTTTTCAAATGAACGAACATAACAACTTTCATGAACAAACATAACAAGTTTCTGGGTATTGCTTAGCCTTATAAACTAAGCGCGATTCTTTGAATTATCCAATTGAGGATTTTGTGATGCCCAGGGCATATAGGATTGAAGTACTTCAATATGAAAATTGAAAATAATCAATTTGTCTCACCAAGTGGAAATCCACCACCATTAATCATTATTGGTAGATATGGTTGTGCTAAATTCCACTAATAAATAGTGAAATATGGATAATTAGTGGACCGGACATGGACGACGACTCGATCACAAAAAATTACATATCTCGTTAATGATCAATTTTAGAAAGTAACCAAACATCGCCTAAAATTTATAAACATAAGTCATTGTAATTTAATGGAACGGTAGAAATATATTACACGCAGTGACGCAAGGAAGATTAGCGAATCCATGATTTGAAGACAAAACAACATAACATAGATCAAAGACTGATAGAAATTTACAGACACAGACTCTACTTCTGGAAGTAATCTTCGGTCCTCCCTTTGAACCCAATTTGCCCAAAAGTGAGGCATATAAAGAGTCCCAAATGCCATGTTACCAACCACAACCTAGAAACCACAATTAAAATAATTTACTACATGATCTTATAATTATATTTATACCCAAAATACATATTGTAAAATACATTTGATGATAATAGATTTTAAGTTTTAACTAACCAAAAGGGGGAAGTGAGAGCGGGCGGGGTGGGGAAGTGAGCAAGCTCGGTTCCAATGCTCCCGAAGAATAATCCCGTCAAACTATCACCGTTGATTGCAGGTATGCTCGATGGTGCAAGCCATCCGATCAATCCAAACCCTATCACATTCAAGTCTTTGCGTAGCCAATCTCTTTCAAAACTAACAACATTCATCAACAAAACACAAGTTTGTTATTATTAATCAATTGGTAGTGGCCTAGTAGTAAGGACTCTTGAATGACTTCCTAAAGATCATGGTTTAATTATTCCCTAAGTAAATATTCATCGGATGCTCAAAATAAAGAAAGGTTTAAAAACGCCAACGACAATAATTATGTTGTGTATATCACACGCATAAACTCGATCATCTCGAGTAAGCCTTTTATAACCTTTTATAAAAAATACTTTTAGTTTTATTTTATTTGAATTGAAGTTGGGTGTACCATGTGTATTTGCCACCTGAAGCTTGTGAGACCCTTAAAGGGTTCCTTGAAGTTGTTCGAGATCTCAAAAAGGCTGAAATACAAGAAAATAAACGTTTCATTTTTCTAAACCTTTTCTCAATTAATTTTGAAGAACTACTTAAAATAATAAATGTTAATTGATATAGTTTATATAAGTTTCAAGTATGGTGAACCTGAATTTAAAGTGGGTTGCTTGCGGTTGAGTGACGACGGTGATGAGAGGGAGGAGGTGGCCAAACCCACGACGGTTGAGGTTGCGGCGGCCATTGTTGGTTCTCGATCTCTCGGAGTTTGAAGGGATCGGTGTATAGTTGTGTTTTGTGATGGGTTTTGGAGTTTAATTTGATCATATGGTGTGATTGGAAGGATATTTTCAAGTGGCTCTAGATTGCATGGGTTACTTGATGCTCAATAGCATCTTGCCACGTGGATCATCTATGGATAATTAAATCTTCATTGGATTTACATCTTGCCACGTGGAGTCATTGTGGATAACAAAGATTTGCCTACATCTTCAAGTCTACGTACCTTTTCAGTTTTTTTGAATGAAAATTATCATTAAAATACTTAGGTTGTTGTAAAGGGATGTTGGTGTTTGATGTTAATTACTAGGGTGAGCAGAAAAGACAGATAATTAGAATTAGAACCGTTTTGAAACCTCGGGTTTCAATTTTTAAAATTATGAAACCACCCTAACAGGTTTCGATTAACCGGCGATTATTCGGTCTATTTTTATTAAAATATCTTATATACGAGAAATTTAATGTCTAAATTTAACAATATGAGAATTTTGGTGTAATTTCGAATGAGCTTAGACATTATTTAGTCTAAATATAGTGTTTTAACGATATAATAATTATACAATCATACGTTTAAGTGTTTTGAAATTCCGATTATTCAAAAATTGATAGATAAAATGACAAAAAATGATTAATATTTAAGCTTTACATCTTATTTTAATTTAACGATTTTAAAGACAGCGTTTCTTGAACCGGAACCGGAGTTTCTGGTTCCGAAAATTGTGGAACCTGCATTAATGGTTCTGGTTCCGGTCGGAACCGGCGGGTGCCAGCTATGCTCACCCATAGATGTTACTCATAACCTATGATCACCAGGAGCGGATTCGTTATGAGTCTCGCAGTGGCACGGAACACTACTCAAATTTTTTCCACAGTGTAATTTTTTCAGAATTTATTTTAGTATTACGGTGCATTGCTTTTACCGGATTAAAAAACCTATCAATAGTCTAAATCAATCTTAAAAAAACTATAATATTAACTAATAGTCCAAACTCATAGCCAAACAATATTCTAAACAAAATAAAAAAGAATCCTAAGTATGTGTCTCGTAGTTTATAGTTTTAGGTCTATAATATTACTAGCTGTCTTGTGGATTTATGAAATTAATAGTTAGTCATTGAAGACTTTGTGTATATAATCAAACATGATGTTTATGTAATAGAGTTATTTATATAAAATTTATTTTTGTTTCGACGCACTGCTCTTTGGACGCCACTAACTAGGGGCGCTGCTCCTGGGACCCTGCAAGAGAGCGCAACCCCTTTACCTCCGCCTTTTTGATACCCGCAAGAGTGCTACTGCTGATGGAAAGTTCTAGTTTCGGCCCTGATGATCATAAATAGGACTATCAAAACCTGACACGACACGATAAAAATACACGAAACGAAATTGGGAGGAAATTGAAATTTCATTTCTTGTCCGTGTCGTGTAAAATAAAATCTAGAAGTTGTGTTCGAGATCAGAAATTAACACGAAATTGACATGATAGTTATGATTTTGAGAACATTTAGAAATTTATGTTATATTTTTTGCCGTGTTTATCGTTTTTTAGCACGAATTAAATAAAAATATTAATATTTTTTATTTATTGAATGTGGAGGAGTGGGGCATTTTTATCGTTACTGTCCCAATGTTCGTGTCGTTGTGTTTGTCGTGTTTATCGTTTTTTAATTGGCTGTGTTCTTGTTAGCAAAATAAAACACGACATCGTGTTGTGTCATTTTCGTTTTGAGAAAAACGAATTCGTATCTTTTCGTATTACCTAAAAATACGAAACAGTAACACGATTTGAAATCCCGAATTACGTCATACATTTGGACATTCCATGATTATAAGGCGTGGAAGAATGAACATAACACTCGGCACTACCTGCTCGCATACACATATTTATAACCATAGGATCGTTGGTAGCAGATCACAGCTCCGGAGGTCCATTTAGGGCGCGGGCGGGTTCATATTTAAAAGCAGTACGTCCGGTCCGTATCCCTAAATCCCCAATTCTCACTCTTTCTTATCTGATAACACACACTCCCATTCAAACTCACAGCCCCCATTTCTATCGAAAATGGCCATGCCTTTGGGTTTTTTCTCCACCTTCTCTGCCGCCGGTACAACGTCGTTGACCAAATATCCGTCGTCGTCTCTGATGCTTGTTCAACCGGCGTCATTTCGAGTGTCCAACGCTAAACTGCGCACAGTAGTAACCTACGCCACCGCGTCGGAGCCTGCGACCGAGACTAAGAAGAGAGCACCTAGAGGCTTCTCGAAACCGCGTCCAGTTTCGCCGGAAATGAAGGAATTCCTTGGTGGTAGAACGGAAATCCCCCGTACTGAAGTTCTCAAAGTGATTTGGGCTCATATCAAAGAAAAAAACCTGCAGGTAACGGTTTTATTAGTTTCTTTTCGTTTTTCAAACATCCTAACGCTAGCTTGCTACATGAACTATTGTTAAGTTTTCATCAATTTCATACTTAGCCTTTAATAGTTTCATATGAAACCCTAGCCTGCTTTTACAGATGAACTAGTGTTGAATTTTCATCAATTTTAATGCAACCCTAGCTTGCTTATGCACGTGAACTGTGGTTAAATTCCTTCAATTTTCTAGTTTATAGTTGTTAAACAGTCTGCACTGTAGCTTGTTTATACACATGAAGTATGGTTAAGTTCGTAGTTTCTAGTTTTTAAACAGCTTCATAGAAAACCTAGCTTCATTATACACATGAACTACATTTAATTTTTCTTCGAAATTGACAACGATTCATTAGTCCTAGTCTTATGTTGCAATGTACAGCAATAAGTTATAGAATTTTGAAGTTTTCCTGGATTTAATCAGTCTGAAAGGTTAGCATTTGCTTGATTTTGGTACTGTTGAAAGGTTTCGGCTTGATTTGTCCTGTTTTTGCATCTTATGCATGTGTATATAATGTATGTATGTATACAGGATCCAGCAAACAAGAAGGTTATTGTATGTGATGAGAAGCTGAAGAAGATATTTGGAGAGAGGGATCAAGTTGGTTTTCTTGAGATTGCTGGCCTAATTAGCCCTCATTTCCGGAAAGCTGAAACTTAGTATCAGAGTCATGAATGGTAATATGTAAATGGAGATGTATTTTGGTTTGATGATATTACTGCTAGTGAGAACGAATGGTAGTACCATACACCCAACTTTTTTGTAGTTTATGTCTTGGCTCTGTTAGGTGCTTTTGAAGTTTTTACAACCTTAACATTTTCGGTTTCTTGGAATGATATGGTTTCTATGTCACTACTATTATGTTTTGCTGATTTATAATTTTATATATGTTCTAGTTTTATGTCCCTCTATCTTCTCCTATATATGGAGCTAGGACATGATTTAAATATGATGACATGTCAATGGTCTTATATGATGACGTGTAATGGTGACTCAAAGGGCTAATTAGTCATTTGGCAAAATTTTGAAAATTGAATTTTTGTCAAACGGATATTGCTCCTCTTTTAGTTCTAAGTGATTTCCGTTAAAAATCTTACTCATTAATAATACATTTAGGACTACTATTTTAAGCAACTCCTTAAACTTAAAATTAAGGAGATTTCCACTTTTAGTAACTTCTTCAACTAAAATAAAATTAAAAAGTGTTGCTTACAGGATTCGAACACAAGACCTCTTGTAAGTAGTCACTATGTGTTAACCAATTGATCTACTTGATAATTTGTTTTATCCCAAAAAAGCATTCAACATAACGCATAAACTTAAAACGCCCAGTCAACCAGCAACCACTATCTGCAAGACCACAACCAGCAGTCACTATCCGCAAGATCACAACCAGCAGCCACTATCCGCAAGACCACAACCAGCAGCCACTATCTACTTGATCGCCGTCAAATTTAGTCACAGGGTAACCGCCGCATTGCGGCGAATGCGGCGGCGGCGGCTACCCAGAAACCATATTTCGTGGCGAACAAGTGTTGTTCGTTTACACGGTAATAATTGTTGCTAGAAATAAATAATTAAACGGAAATGTGGATTTTGGTAAGATCTAGTTGATGATTTACAGCGTCGTATATTTAATGTTATTGGGTAAAATGGTTTTCGAGTAACAGACTTTTGTTATTAAGTGTGGGTGGTGTTACCAAAGTGTAATGTATAGCAAGCGGTTAACACATAGTGATAAGTTAGGAGAGGTCTTGGGTTCGAATCTTATTAGCCGCGAATTTTTTTTAAGGTAGAGAACTAACTAACAAAAGTGGAAAGGTCCTTAAAATCAAGTTTAAGGAGCTCCTTAAACTTGCCTAATGTGGTAGGCCTAAATGCTTTATATAGTAGTAAGATAATATTACTACTATAATATATATTACGATTTTAATTTAAGACGATATATGTTATGATTTTATTTTTATTTTTAAAATTAGTATTGTTTAAACAATATTGGTCAAATTTATTTTAGAATAAGTTTTCAACATTTCTATTTTGGTTATTTGAAAATGCACTCTCAAATATACTTTGTTATGACTATTAATAAAAGCAAAAGTCAGACGTCACAAGTTGCTTAATTTCTTTAAAAACTAGTATCCTCATATGGTCAACTGTATGTCGACGTTTTCAAAGTTAAGAGCAGAAAAGAATTGAAAATTATTTGTTGTGATCAAAATGATAATTATAATAACTATCATAAACAATAAATGTCGTTAGGGGTGTCAATCGGGTTTGTCGGGTCGGGTTTGGCTCTTATCGGGTCGGGTCTATCGGGTTTGAAGTAAAATAAATCTAACCCGAAACCCGACCCTATAAGAAGTCGGGTTTGTCGGGTTCGGGTTGTCGGGTTTGTCGGGTCAACCCGATCGGGTTAGTCGGGTTACGCATCCAATTTATAACATATATTTTAAACAAAGCATATATGCATATTACTTTAATTTTTTTGAAAACAAAGTGCATAATTTTTGTTCTGTAAACAACTAAACATTAAACTTTTAAGAAGATAACATCTAAATTTAATTCCAAAATTTTTTAACGTCAAGACTTAAATTCGAAGTTAGTCTTCTGGCTGCTGCTAGCCTGCTACGGCTTACGAATTAGGTTAAATCCAATATAATTTCTAAATTTTAAACACTAATAAATTTTCATTTAAACCCTTCTATTATTTACTATATCTAGACTAGATATTAAATAGAAAATTTTGGACTTGCCATACTAAATTAATATTTAAATTTTAAAGGAAAATTATTTTTAAATTAGTCGGGTCTAATCGGGTCAACCCGAAACCCGACAAAGGTACATAATTTTAACCCGATACCCGACCCGATGCTAATGTCGGGTTTGTCGGGTCGGGTCATAATAACCCGATACTAAAAAAGACCCGAATAGACCCGACCCGAATAGCATTATCGGGTTCTGGTCGATGTATGATTTCTTAAAAAAATTATTATTGTTTATCAAAACACGTTTATCACTATTTCAATAATAGATTAATGTATGATTTCTTAAAAAAATTATTATTGTTCTTTTTATTTTTCGAAGCTAGTCCGCCCATTCAGTCGGGCTAGGAAACTAGTTTTATTATGTGCAAGTGATAGAATCAATCAAGGGCCAGCCCTAGCCCAGCTTAAGTAATCGATCACTCTTATGGACAGCGGGTCATCACTCACTGCAATTGGATTTTAAAATGCAATTAGAAAATAAAACGAAAATCAGGATTTTGTATCTAACGAGTTCCTAGCGTGTTACTGGGTACTCATCAAAACTCATATTACTTACTACTATTTTTATCTTATAAAACTGTGATCTACTTTTGGAGCTTCACCTTATTTTCATGGAGAATTGCACGAACTTTAGCCTACAACTACAATTTATCGGCATCAACTTTAATTTTAATTATTATTTAAAGGTAACCGACTTTCAATTTTGATCATCAATTAACAACTTTCTAATTTGATCATGGGCAAATAACTTTTAAAATGCTTATAAAATGCAAATAATTACAAGGAAATCAATTGAAGACAAGTTAAAGTATGGTTTAAAAAAGGACGTTTTATATGAGAGGCAAAGTGAGTTGGTGATGATGGAGTGAAAAGCAGTCGGCTAATTCCGATGCGAGTGAGTTGGTAGAGGCGGTGAATAGCTGTGAAAGAATTATTAGGAAATTATGAGGTATTCATATATACAAAGAGATGTTCAAATAATCAAACTTTTATTGTTTTTATACATACGAAATTCGCCTATAATGTTGTTTCTATGGTCATGAATTAAATATTTAATTTTGTACTTTATAAAAAGAAAATTTGATAGAATTATCAAAAACTAGAATCCATTTAAAAATGAACACAAATCTTAGCGATATTTCTCTCTTCATTATATCGGTCGATGATTTTGTACTTTATCTCAAATCATTATTTATGTTAAGAAATTAGTTGCCATATTACTCAAATCTTTAACACGTAAAATTACAAATAACCTTAATGCATGTAATTGTAAACCTACCCGAAGTTAAGAAAATTAATTTGGTAATGCAGCCACAAACATTGGCCGGTCACAATGTTTCTGTTAAATATTTAGATATTAGGACCCTAGATATTATTACCTTTTATATTCGCAATGAATAATATAGTTACCTTAGAGTTACGTTCAAGGGGTCTATGATTTTTACAAAGTCCCGAGGAATAAATCTCAACCATTGATCAATATGATCTAATGGTCAAGATTAATCACATACTTTATACATGAAGGGGTATTTTGGTCATTTGGCACTAAAAAAAAATTTATTTTATTTTATTTTAAAATTATTTTATTTATTTTTTATTTTTTTATTTTTTTAATTTATAATTGAGGGGTATTTTGGTCATTTTGAAAAAAATATTTTTTTATTTTTATTTTTTATTTTAAAATTTTTAATTTTTTAAAAAAATTATTTATTTATTATTATTTTTTAAAAAGTTATTAATTTTTCATTAATAACACATAATGTTATTGCATAGTGAATCAAATGTGATTGCATTCTGAATTACATGTGATTTAACTAAAACATGATTTTACACTAAAATCACATGTGATTTTACACTAAAATCACATGTGATTAAGTTATACACGTAATTATCAAATAAAAATTATTTTTTAATAAAAATTAATTAAAAAAATATATAAAAAAGTAAAAAAAATATAAATATTTTAAAATAAAAAATTAAAAAATAAAAAAAAATTTAAGTGCCAAATGACCAAAATACCCTTCATAATAAAAAATAAAAAAATAAAAATTTTAAAATAAATAATAAAAAAATATTTTTATTTTTTAAAAAATGACCAAAATACCCCTCAATATATAAAATATATGATTAATCTTGTCCATCATTAGATCAATATTAGATTTGTTCCTTAATACTTCCTAAAAAAAAATGATGACTGAACGTTTTCTTAGTTACCTTAATGTAAATACTTTATATATTGGTCTCATAATGTAATGGGACCTGGTGTCAATCTTTTTCTCGAAACCCTAATCTGGCCGAACCTTAATCTGCCACCGCTACCGGCGGACTTTTGCGCCGCCGCAGCACGCTTGGGTCGCCGGAAAGCGACCTCTGGTCCAACCCGTACCACTTTCACTGCATATACTCACCAAACAGAGGTCCCTGTACTCGAAATCCACGGTCACAAAACCTGATTTGGGTATTGTCGTCGATTAGAGTTCCGGTCACCTTGCCTGAATCGCGACTGTTATGGTTGCAAACACCCATCGGAAATCGCCCTGTTCGATTGCGACTCCGGATATTGATTACACCTCTGGACGAACCCGTTGACAGGTCGCAAGCTAGTGTCGATCACTCCTCCGTGCCGCCGTCGTCCGTAAATGTCGCTCGGAAACACCGCTGGAATCTCAATTTTCCGGCCATTGCTACCTATTGCAACCCCCGGATTCACTGTCGAGTTGGTGTTCTTTCGGACTGGTATTTACTAATTCAAATATCTAGCGCCCAACATTTTATTTTTTGAATTTATATTTTTTTTCATGACCCAGGTTTTAGCACCCAACATTCTTTTGCAGTATTTTTTGCAGGTGTGTCCTTTTATATGCAAACAAATATGTAGTAATTTCTATAAAAAAAATTAACTAATTTATTTTGTATTATTATTATTTCTACTACTATTGTATAACAATAGTGAAGATTGTAGTTTCGTTTAATTACATTCACTCTTATAGTAACTTTAATGATACATCTTATATATAATAGATGTCAGTTTAGCACCTTTTTTTTGTCGTTTAAAATTGTGAACGGAAGGTGATTTTTATTATTTTCCTATAAGCATGACTATAAGTCTATAATTAAGACATGTATACATACATGTATTAAACGTAAATGCAAAATTTTCATCGTCTCGTACGTAAAACAACATAAATAAAGTGATTGTTTTGAACATATTTACTTTCTCCACTTTTCTTTTATTTTTTTGTTTCTATTATCTTAATTTTTCACCACGTACCACGTAATAAAAAGTTATTGGTATATATATCGAAATGCATCACATAATTTAATACCATGCATATACATATGTAAATATTTAATTACTCGAACACACAAACAAAGGGCAATTGTTATTATTTCTATCTTTTTTTTTCCAGCAACTCCTAAAATTAACCGGATACTAATTTGGATTATTTCTATAGCGAAGCACATGTATGTTTACTAGTTCTTCTACATTGGTTACTGTTTCTTGCGTTGGTTATTGTACCACTTGCTGCTCACTGCCTTTTCGTATAAATCTGGATATTTTTTAAGGCCTCTAACACAGTAAGCTTCTTTCATTTTTTAATTTTTTGTTTTCTAATTATCATAATGACTACCTTGCCCAAACATTGAGTTCCACACATTCAAAATCACAACTCGTTTTTTCTCAAACCGTTGTTTACCCGTTATTTAATTTTATATTAAATGTAGACGGAAACATATATGAACTGTGGATACAATTTTTTTTTTGACTATTTGCAAATGCTCAAAAGTTAAGTGGAGATAACCCGTAAATCAAAACCTTCCGGTGATGATGACGAGGATTGGGAAGTTTTTAATTCTCAGGTCAAATCATGGTTTTACTCTTCCTGCAAACCTAAATGCAAACCTAAAATCATGGTTTTTCTCAGTAATAAAATGTCTCATTGGTTACATGACAAATTTCGCAACACCTAAAAGGTGAAATGGCCATTACTACACATGACTATACTATTAAAAATCTTGCGGATAATCTACCCAATGCTGACTCACCCGTAAATGATGTAGAATTAGTTATGCAAATTCTCATAAAACTACCTCCTTCTTATCAAAGTATCATTGATATTATCGCACATTCAAACCCCTTCCATGTCCTGCTAGAAGCTAAAATTATGTTTCTACAACATGATCACTGAACCGACACCATTGAACCCCACTTGACACATTGACCAACTCCTTTGTAACCCTATACACATTCTCAATTAACACACGTAATGAGAGGGGAACGACTAATCAAAAAATTGAATATGAATTTCATGACTTCAATGGGAATATATTGTTTTAATTAATCACTAATTTAAAAGCAAACAAAAATAGCGATAAAATGAATAAAAAGTAAGGAAATGAAAAGATATAAAATTGGGAGGTTAGTGTTTGAGTGAGTCGTCATAAGCTCACTTGCCCACCTGAAGCAGTTCCAATTGTTTCTTAAATACTCGCAACCTTTCTCGTGTCTCATCGAGGTGGTCTCGATAATACTCGGTATACCCATCTTCTGTTGCATCAAGTTTCTTTTAACAAAGAAATCCCGCCATGCTCTCTCTTAACCTTTCCTTCAATTCTTATGCTATATCACTATACGGGATCACTGACGTAATACTCGCCTCAGTTTGCTTCACAAGTTGATACAGTTTCCTTCTGTCTCCTGTCCACTTTACGCATTCCAGAAGCGTTATTATGTCTTTTTCGGCTCCATTCAATTTTGTCATTTGCTTCCAGTTGTATATGGTTGGAGACCAATTTTTAGGTTAGTTATGAGGAACAATTTTTTTATCAGGAGAAGATGATGGAGCTATCAAGTCATCAAACTTAGAATCATGATCAACCATTTTGTATATTATCTGAAAGAGATCTTGGGAGTTTCTTAAGTAGTCGCAACCTTTCTCGTGTCTCTTCGAGTAGTTCTTATAATCCTCAGTCCATCCAGGTTCTATTGCATCAATTTCCTTTGGAGAAAGAAAATCCGTCATGCTCTCTATTAACACTTACTCGCCCTTTCTACCATATCACTATACGAGAACACTAACTTAATACTCACCTCAACTTGTAGATATCGATCCCGAAACTCTTGCGGGGTCATGCTCCTGGGAGTATTTTCCCAAGATCTTGTATCAGATAAAATACAAAATGGTTCATAATGATTCTAAGCTTGATGACTTGATAGTCCCATCATCTTCTCTCGATGACAAAAATTCTTCCCCATCACTAACCCAGAAACTGGTCTCTAACCATACACAACCGCAAGCAAATGACAAAATTTTATGGAGCCGAAAATGCGTAACAACGTTGCCGGAATGTGTAAAGTCGACAAGAGATAAAAGGAAACTGTATTAATTTGTGAAGCCAAGATTAGATATTCCGGATGTCGCAAAATGAGGTGATGAAGAAGTTGTTTAAGATCAAACGTAAGTTTATGAAAAGTTTATACAAATGAACTCCAAGTAGCAGCCGTCTTCACAAACTTTACCAAGAGATGTGATGAGTTTAAATAACTCCAACAACATAACCAATAAGAGTTTCATGATCGATATCCACAACCTGAGATGAGTGTTATGCCAGTGTTCCCATATAGTGATATATAGCATAATGAGTGCGAATGGAGGGGTCCCTTTCTGCAAAGGAACTTGACGCAATAGAAGATGGATGAACCGAGTATTATCGTGATGAACTCGAGACACGAGAAAGGTTGCGAGTACTTAAGAAACAACTGGAACTACTTCAGATGGGCAAACGAGCTTATGACGACTCACTCAAACACTAACCTCCCAATTTCTATAGTTTCCTTTCCGTACTTTTTATTCATTTTATTGCTATTTTTGTGTGCTTTTAATTTTGTAGTTAATTAAAACAATATATTCCTCATTGAAGTCATGAAATTCATATTCAATATTTTTTATTATCATTGCCTTTCCCCTCTCATTACGTGTGTTGTTTGAGGATGTGTATATGGTCGGGGAGGAGTTGGTCAATGTGTCAAGTAGGGGTTCAATGGTGACGCATCGGGTTTCATGTTGTAGAAATATATTTTTAGCTTTCTAAAGGCATGAACGGGTTTTGAGTGGGTGATAACATCAATGATACTATGATAAGCCGATGTAGTTTTATGAGAATTTGCATAACTAATTTTGCATCATTTATGGTTGAGTCAAATCGGCTACTTATCCCCAAGATTTTTAAGAGTACAATATGTAGTAATGGTTATTTCACCCTTTTGGGTGTTGTGGAATGTCTTGTAAGTGTAGCCGGCCTGACATTTTATTATTGAGAAACTATGTTTCCAAATCATCCCATGAATCATTAACAATACAGTCATTACATTAACTAATGTATACTCCCTCCGTCCCACAAAAAACTTCCCATTTGAGATGGGCACAAGTTTTAAAGTGATAGTTAGTGGTGGGGTCATTGACAATAATTTTGATTAAAATATAAGATTGATTTGGAGAGAGAAAGATAGTTAGTGGATAGTTAGTGGTGGGGTCCTTAATAATAATAGTATTTTATTGAAATGAGAAGTTTTTTGTGGGACAAAAATTTAGGGTGAAATGAGAAGTTTTTTGTGGGACGGAGGGAGTAATAATTTTGGGTCGTAATAGGAGTAAAACCATGATTTGACACGAGAATCAATAGCTTCCCAATCTTAGTCATCATCACCGGAAGGTCTTGATTAACCACTGATGCGGCACATAACTTTTCAGCCTTTGCAAATATAAAAAAATAAATAAATTGTTTGCATAGTTAAAATCTGTTTTCTTCTACATATAATTTAAAATTTTAAAATTAAATTGTGGGTAAACGTCGGTTTAGGAAAAAATGAAATTTGATTTTGTGAAACTCGATTTTAGGCAAGGATAGTCATTATGATAATGGGAAAAAAAAATTAAAAATAAATGAAATTAAAAAATGAAAGAACCTCATTGTGTTAGAAATCTTCATAACTGATACGGGTTTATACAAAAACACAGTGATGTACTGGAGCAGCAAGTCGCCAGGTTGTAGCAGTTGGTACTTTCTCAAATCTTTTTGATCTGATTATTTTTGTGTGCAACAAATAATCCTTACTTATTTTCCATCTTGGGTTTGTGACATTACGAAAGGGTATCTTACAAATTGTGATTATGAGGGACAATTAAGTATTTTTCCATAAAAAAATCGAATCTTGATTTAGGAACAATTAAGTATTTTTCTATGAAAAAATCAATCTTGATTTGGGAACAATTTAGTATTTTTCTGTGAAAAAAATCAAATCTTGATTTAGGGATAATTTAGATTTATCTTAATTTACAAAAATAGATTTTGGATTAAGATGTCATGATTTGCGGGGTGTTTTTTGAGTGCTTCTTGTCGTTTTACCATTTATTTTTTAATGAGAAACCCTAACCAGTTAAATTTATTGTCAATTACAGGGAACTTTACGGGAACAATATCGAAGGCAAAATCCCAAAGGAATTAGGGAACTTAAAAAACCTCATAAGCATGGATTTATATGGTGTAACAAATTCGAAGGAGAAATCCCAAAATCCTTCTCAAAGTTGAAATCTTTGAGGTTTATGTAAGCATATATCGGTTCTCTTTAACTTAATTCAATATCTTTGTAAAAATTTAAACTGAAATCATAACGTACAATTGCAGGCGATTAAATAACAACATGCTATCAGGCCTCATTCCGAGAGAACTCACAACTCTCTCTAACCTTAAAGTTTTGTAAGTTTTAAGGATCCATAACAAAAAATATATAATCTTGTCAATTTCGTTGTTGATTATGATAGATTTGGTGATCTTTTATTGCTTATGATAGAACCTTGCAGTGATGTTTCTCATAATAATCTTTGTGGTACAATACCCATCGATGGCCTTTCACAAGTTTCCCGATTGAAAGGTATTTATTACATTATACTTTTTTTATTAAATTTGTACCTTTTTAATATTTGGTTCATGGGTCTCGATCACATTTGAACGAAAATGTGACACACAAAATGGGAACGTGTTATTTGTATTGTTTTTTTATTCTTTATTTTTTGAATCATACAAATGAGATCGATAATAATAGTTTATTTTTCCTGTTTCTCAGCTTTGAGAACAATAGACTGAATGGACCAGAGCTGCAAGGACTTGTTTCCTATGATTTTGGATGCTAAAAAACTGAAACAATCTTGGTGCTTTATAGCTGCATCAAATTGTTTAGCAATTATTGTAAGTATTGTAAAACAAGAATTATACAAATAAGTTACAGCATTAGACCATGCGTATCGCACGACCAAACGATCGGTCGTGACCTCCACATCGGACGACCGCGACGCGTCGTCCCCGTTACGGCCTCCCTTGGTCGACGCGTCGACCCCCTTGAACGGTCGGGGAGTCGACCGTTGGTGAACGCCGGTGTTTTGCCCTCTTTCTCTCTTATACATATACGGATATATATATATATATATATATATATATATATATATATATATATATATATATATATATATATATATATATATATATATATATATATATATATATTAATAATTAATAATTTAATAATATATTATATAAAAAATAAATATTATATTATATATAAATTAATAAAATTGAAAAAAAAATTAAAAAAAAAATGGACGCCGATTCGGTCACCCGTTACGGGGGTTTGGTCGCTGTCTGGTCATGTGTTTGATCAGGAGAGAGAAAACTGATGTGGCGCAGAGGTGGCAGGGGTGACCATTACGCACAGTCTTAGGATCTTATATTGTGCTGAGTTGATTATTTTTTACTTGATAATTGATATGATATCGGTATGGCTGTTGGTACGTGTTATATGATGCTTTTAGGTTTTAAAAAACATTTCACGTGTTTAAAGAGTTAACGTTTATGATAGAGTTTGTGATTATAGTGCCTAAATTACAAGTGTTTTACGTGTGATGAATAATAAATGTCAAATAACAATAAATGTCAAATAACATATTCATATCGTATATCATGTATTTATAATTATAATTTCAGTTCTATTAAGTTTATTTATTACATTAAACGTTCCTAATATATATATTTTGTTACTCTAATGGTCTGACCTTAAAAAAAAATTTAATGACCAAACTATATCTTGATATTTTGTAATAAAACGAAGATAAAATATTGTGAATATAATAAGTGGTAAAATGATACAGACCATGTGTGAAATTTATTTTATAAATTAATTTATTTTTTCTTTTTCTTTATGTTTTTTATTTTTTTTTTCTCTTTATAGCTTACCCATCACCACTCTTCCCTATAACCACCTCGGTTAGACACTTGCATATCTGATTTTGAAACTAATTTAAATCGAAGTACACAAATTGATTCCTAAATAATAAATTTCATTTCATAAAACAACTAATTACAACCACTAAAATCGTGATGCTATTTACAAATCCATAAAAACATTCGTCGTATGTTGCAATAGATGATTATGATGTTGGAGGTTGCGAAACCCTAGATTTATAAAACCCCAAACCTGTCAAATCGATTGAAAGTCACCATTGACAAACAACTGGAGAAAGCGACCGAATGTAGAAGATGGGGATGTATCGACTTTTTAGATGTGTGGTGACGATAATAATGGTGTTTGATTGAGCCAAGAAATTAAAAAGATAGAAGGAGGTGGTGAGTCGATGGTGATGAAAGAATATGGATACAAAAAAGAAAAGATACAAAAAATTGGAGTAAATTACACGGATAGTCCCTGTGGTTTGACCTGAATTTTGGATTTGGTCCCTAAGTTTTAAAAATGACACCAATGGTCACTAAGTATCGGACTTCGTATTGGTTTTGGTCCCTAAGCCTAACAGACATTAAAATACTCCGTTAAATCTGATCATGTGCGATGCATGTGAGGGCAATTTAGTCATTTTACACACCAACCCTCCCTCTCTTGTACAAAACCCAATTACTCACTTCAATTTCTTCATCAAACACATACAATTACCTGCACACCAGATATTGCTTTTACAACTGTCGACTTTCCATGAGCCACACGACAAAAAATCACCAAATTCAGAAAAGGTAAGGAAGTTTTGGGGGGAAATGAAAGTATAAAAGGAAGACGATTAACAATGAACAGATCGGAAAAACAAGCTTTCAAACAAATCAAAGTAATTTACCAATATTAATCGTAGCCTGGCAAGATATGACCTCCGGAGAAAGCGGATGTAGCGTCTTTACATCCAACTTGCTAAAGTCCTGCTCCATTTTGAGCCATAATCACTGTTCATTCGAAATCAGAAATCGTATAAACCCTAATTACCCAACTATTACACAGTGCTATTAGCTGTGTAACACCTTGAACGGCTGTCAATTTCAATTTCAAAATCGATTCAAGCAGATGGATAATGAAGAATTAATTAACCTGTCAAGCTTTTTGAGTGACTTGAAGATGACCTGTGACCTTTTGTGGCTACAATTCATCGGTCTGAAATCCAATTGCGTGCATCGGTGCATCCAAAGTGTCCGTTTTGTGTCTGTCGGTGATGATGAATCCATTCGCTCAATCGCAAGATGATAGTTGATGGGTTGTTGACAAATGGGGGTAGGTATGATGTGTGATTATTGTTGGTTTACCCAACAAGGGTTCCTCCAAATCTTAAACTCCTAAGTTCAGGCGCCATTGATGTACTCATCGCTTCTGATCAACAATCACAATGGCTACTAGCCTAGTACATAATACTCCAACTTGATAGTCGCTGGAGAGAGATAACATCTGAGGGGGAGAGAGGCTTTTGTGTATAGAGATACACCCATTGCTTTGGTGTGGGTTTCTGTCAAAAACTACAGATCTTGTTGCAAGGAGAGAGAGACTAGACTGTGGAAGGGATGACATGGAGAGAAAAGAGAAAGAAAGTGGCTAGAATGACCCTCATGTGCATTGTACATCATCAGATTTAACACCCAAATTTAATGGATGTTAAGTTTAGGGACCAAAACCGATACGAAGTCCGATACTTAGTGATCATCTGGAACTTAGGGACCAAATCCAAAACTCATGTTAAACCACAGGGACTATCCGTGTAATTTACTCAAAAAATTTAATTAATAGAGGTATGGTGCATGTGGTTTATCACTAAAGCCCCTGCCAACGCCCCTTCCTCCCCTACGTCGGTAGCCAATTTTGGCACTTCACTAGCCGACGCCGTTGGCACCAGCGCGTCAGTAGCGCGCGTCGGTAGAACACGTCTTTGTGACGACGGGTTGAGGGGTGGCGTCAGTAGCCTTTGTGTGTGGGGAGGCGGCGGTTAAATGTAATATTTTAATATTCTTTTTAAGTAGAGAATAAGTTAGTGATAGGTTAGTGATGTGTTATTATTGGCACGACCTCGTCAGTAACCCGTCGGTAGAAATGTATTTAGTGATGTGTTTAATGGCGCGTCACGGTTGGGAGAGGTCTAATTACATTGCACAACCTTTTATATCGCTTATTACAAAAGGCCAAAAGGATAGTTTGTCATTTCAAAAAAATATAACGACAATATGCAAACCCCCCCCCCCCAGTGTAACAAACTACCGGTATATTGTATAACTAGCTTCATAGCCCGCCCGACTGGGCGGGCATGCTTCAAGAAATATATTATAAAAAAATACGAACAAATATTAATATTTTTAAAATGACATAAGAATCGATAGCTGTAATGACAAGTTTGTACAAAATTTGATACATGAAAAAATGATACATAAAATTTATAGACGAAATAAGACTTCTTTGTAAACGACATTTGTTGTTGAATTAGTATAGTTGTCATCTCTGTCACAACAAATGACCTTCATTCCATTCTTGTTCTTAACTCTTAAGACAACGACATACAATTGTTAATGTGAGAATACTGGTTTTTGAAGAAACAAACCAACTTGCGACAACGTCTGACCTTGACTTTTATTAATAGTCACAACAAAGCAAACTTGAACAGAAAATTATCTCCGATTCAATTTGAAAGGCTAAATCTTGGTTTATAGCACAAACATCAATTGTTAATTTTATGATTGTTATATATACGATAAGAAATTATAAAATATTTTATAACGTACATATTTGAATTTTGTAAAATTTAATGTGGTGGTCAATAATTTTGTTAAAGTGTCCTTTATAAAATTATAAGTGTCAAAGTTAACAAATAAACCGTAACTTTATTGAATGTAACTTTAATATAGTACAAATATTAATAATTAATTGTATGATTATTACACGTATATTGAACAATAAAAATACTTCTACTAAAAAAATTACCTTTATATTCCTATAAAAGTTATAACACAAACATACCATTATAATTCTAAAAAAATACACACACCATTGAAAGGTAAATTATTTATAACTCCCTTTAACTTGAAGTTACGCCATTTCACAACAAATTAATATACAACTTTCATTTATCGAAGCAAATATAAGATGTGGCAATTTAGACATTGAAATAATTGGTTATGATATACTAAAAATATTGTATTCCAAACATATTGAAAGAAAAGAATAATACACGTCTTAATATGCATACATGTTGCACGCTACTAAGATTTGGTTATGACATCGGCAGAACCACTTGGATGGAACGGGTCCATAACCATGTTCATTAAAGCTTCTCGATTCAGGCCAACACCTGTTACATAATTAAAGAATTAATTTTTGTTCAAAATTAGTATGAACATAGTGAGAAAATTGGAAATATAATGCTAGAAATTGATCAGTAAAGCCCAAAGGAATTTAATGCACAAAGGAATTTAATTACCGGTGTCAAGGTTAACAATGAACACATTGTCTGGTACCAAATATTATAAGTCAATATACCAAACCCATCATTCTTATCAAAACCAACAATTAACACATTTCAGTTTTTAAAACTTATTTTGAGTTTAACTTTCTGGTTCAAGCCATGAATATTTGACTTGTTTAACCATCAGCAAACTCCAATATACATAACAACGTCTTCATACACTTATTTACAGTTCTGCATCACCGATAAATTAATAATAATATCATTAAAAAAAATTCAAATTCAACTTTCCCCACCAAAACGACTCAAAAGTCCAAAGATAAGGTACATGTTGACTTCTGAGGTCAAAATTACTGTTTATAACTCTGAAATTGGTACAATTTGGCCAGCATTTTGAAATTTTTGCATACAACTTACTTAATCTTATAGTTTTTTTTAAGAAGAAAATTCGTGGTTCTATTTTAATAAAATGAATACTGAATTTGGATACGAAAGCTGGTAATTTTGACTTCAAAAGTCAAACAACGGAAGAGAACACAAATTCTGATCTTATTAGCATTAGGCACCAGTTTTTGACAGGGTATTCCATTTACCATCAAATAGAAACCCATAAAATTGGCAGGGTATTGCATTTACCATCAAATAGAAAGGCAACAAATTAATTAACAATTCTTGAATACCACTGACCTGTAAAACACAAAGGCAAAGGACGGCTGCACTTGTTGATGACAGCATAAGGTGAATTGTAAAACACTAATAATATTAAAAACACACCGCCACCCCTTGGTCGCTGACATGCGACCCCTAAAAAGTTAGTTACTTGTTTTTCATTAAACTTCAAAGGATATCTTTGACCACGAGTAAGCCAACAAATCTATAAAATTATACAAATTATAAAATCAACAAAAGTTACAGTTATTTAACACCAACGGAGTACTTAAAAATATCAACTGGAGAACAACTGGAATGATTGTTTTTCAGTTAAAGAAAAAATATTATCAAATTGTAATTAATTCAATTAATTAAACAACTTAATAGCAGCTTACCTCCATTGGCAGATATGTAGGTTCAACCACATCAGTGTCTGCTTGAATTGCAGGGAGAATGGGAAAGCGAAGCTGGATGTTGTATTTCTTTCTAAAGTACAGAACCATGGTTGTAGCAGCACAAGTTTCATCCACAAAACTAACAAAAATATCAAGAAAAAAAGTGTAGGAGAATAATTACTGCATTTACAAATTTGTTTATGTGGTTGAACGGTTACTCCTTGAACCTTATAACGTCTCAAGAAATCTTTTCGCTTAACTTCAACTCTTGCCCCTCCCTATTCTCTCTTAACCTGAAAATTGCAGTTACCAAATAAAAATTAATTACAAAATTACAAATAATAAATGGAATGTACCAAAGACCTATCAATTATAGTGACAAACTTTTGAATACAATATCCACATTTACATGTTTATACTGGTTAAATCTAGTGAATACCTATCAATTATAGTGACAAACAAATCAAATTCATAGAAGAATACCACATTTCAAATTACATGTAAAATTTGAAATCTATAACAAAAAATTTATCCCAATTCCAAAAGTAAATGATCCTTATGCAGAGAAGAATACAACATGGCAAACCAAAATTGGTTAATTGTAGATTATCAAGATTTAAATAACTATTGCAATAATTCCCAATTTTTACATAATTCTGGTCCTTAGATTCAAATGCAAATTGATTTCTCGCCCAACTTATACAATAAAGTAATATAATTCTTTTGAATGTTAGCATCCTAGATTTCATTATTATCATCAGGAATGTAATTAGCTAATTAGAACATTCATATCAATCTCCGAAAAATACAGAAGAGGACCGCTTGACAAGTAAAGCATGTTATGAACAAAGCATGTTATAAATTGAAGCAATAGAAAATTAAAGGGAACATACGATTAGGTTTAAACTATGTACAACAAAAAGCATCAGATATTTACATGGAGGCGGTCGGTGATGCTTGAGTCGTGCCAACATTTAAGAGACCGTCGGGTTTTGAAGACGTAAATTTAGGGTTTTAGTGAAGAAGCATTCGTTTAGGAAGCGGTGGTTGAGGGTTGCGAAGAAACTGTGATTTAGGAAATAGGGTTGAGGAACACGTCTTCGGAATAGGCTGAGTGGCGGCCAATAGGAGGATTACATGTGGCATTTTCGACTAATAGGTAGCTCCAAATTGATTAGTTGTCAAAACTCACTCATACCTAGGCTGCATATATAGGAGAAGATAAGTGATATACAGACCTCCGTATAATTTACTCTAGATATTATTGTATGTGTATAAGATAGGATTGTTTGCAAAAGCGACTGTACACCGCACGATCTTTTCGCGTTTGAGTCATCGTTTGTTTCCTACAAGTTCGTTTCAAGATAATTCATGTGAGACTTTAAAAAAAACGGTTATGTGTGATTCTGTTATTGCAATTGCACATACCATATTGACATCTTGATATTAAAAAATGCGCCAAAGATTACACATTTCAAATATGATTTAATTCTGTACACTTTTCTTTTGGTTTTACCTAATTTACCATTCACTTATTTCATTTTTTAATCATATTTAAAAGATCAAAGGTTTTTCTAATTTATTTTAAAATTTGTTTAGTAGCTGTTATAAGACCATTGCAATATAATTGGATTTAAATATATGGTGTTTTATTATTCTCCATCTTGATAAATAAAATTTGTAATTATACACTATGTATATTAAATGTTGTTGGTTACATTAATATTTAATAACAAATTTTATTTATTAATTTAGATTATTTAACCTTAATCTAAATAACTCCGCGAGCTTGATAAACATAAAAGTTATGTTATTATGATTATAAGAAAATAGGCCTTTTTTATTCCAAAAGTTGATTCGGATGTTCCAATTACCTCAAAACACCACTTTGCGCCAAAATTTAAATAAGATAATTAATAAAGTTAACTCTTTTATCTAAAATATAATTTGACTTGTTACGCAGGGAGTTCCCTTATTAACAATGATTTTATGGCTGAATTATATATCTTTTTTTTTTTTTGGAAAAGTTGTGTCGCAAATGATTTTGTACCAATTATGTACTCGTGTAGTTATATGTATATTTATTATATATATTGAATGATTGATAACTGTGTGTTCTCCTTTGTGAGAGTTATGCAACAAGCTAAATAATATCTAAAATATAGTTGTGGTGAATGAGATATCGACTCTCAAATTGATGTGTTTGTAACAAAAAATTGGTAAGAAATTGTCCTACATTGCTAGATGAACAAACCCAATTGGGATTTATAACCAAGGAAATGTGAAGGGGTCAATCTCCTGCCCTGGGTTTCCTCCGGTCGCAAATTGTTCGAGCAAATGCTTGCCAAAGCTTGAACTCAAGCACACTTTACTCCCGGGCTCGTGCGAGTCTGTTTTTGCCATCTTATTTATGATCAGCTTGTGGGTGTGCTGAAAATTCAGCATCTTTTTTTTAGGAAAGTCCTAAATACATTATATATATTATATATAATTATATACCAAATATCTGTTTTTTTGTAATTAATTTAAGTTTTGAAAATTAAAGTAAACTTTGTTTTGATTTTATAAGGAAAATGTTTTAATGACATTTAATTAATTTAATATTTATCAGTTGTCGTATGTTTGTTGTTATTTTGTAATTAATTTTAAATTTTAGAATAGTTAGACGATAAAAATAATTTATGTGGGTTATACAGTGTAATAAATGTTTTTTTTTTTTTTTGAATGACACTTAATCTACTTCTTTTCATTTATAGCAGGATTTGAACACATGATTAATAGGTTATAGACAACACCTTACAACAATCTCCAATACCTATATATTATAAGTTTTGGGTAAAAGCATTGTTCTTAAGAAAGATAATCTGCAAACTCCATATTTCTTTTAAGATACTTAAAAGTATGATATCATCAGTGCATAAATGTAACAATACCTCCGTATCAAAGTAAGTGATACACTTTCTATTTAAAGGTGTATCAAAATAAGTGGTAAACTTTAAAAAGTTATTTTATTTGGTAAAAAAGTGAGACTCATTCTTCACAAACTATATACTTTAATAAAATGAAATTAATCTTTTATCCTTATTTTTATATTTAAACATTATTAGTATCACTTTTTTAAAGGAGTGAGACTCATTCTCTAATAACTATCTAATATAATAAATTTTAACTTACATTTTAGTTTTTTGCCTTAAAAACCGTGAAACTTCAAATATATATACAGAGGTAATAATATAAAACATGCATTTTAAGTGTTTCAATAAAAAATAAAACATACGAATGACTTCGTTTCACTAAACCATATAATTCGTAGGTTTTGTTTATGACTATTTTAAAGGTTATCTTTAAATATTATTAAATGGATTAAAAATATCTTGTACTTTCATTAATAAATGAGTAATTTTAAAATTTTAAGAATTATTTATAATTTATATACAAGTTCCTGATTATGTTTCAACAATAATAGCCATTATTCCTTTATGGAGAGTAAGGCTCTTTTTAATGGTCTCGTCGATTGGAGGGTCGGAACTCACCGGTCCACCGACGCTGCTAATATGGGCTCGTCAGTGGAATGCGTTGGTGTTTCTCGTCTGATACACCGGTCCACCGACGCTGCTAATATGGGCTCGTCAGTGGAATGCGTTGGTGTTTCTCGTCTGATATCTGATTAGTTGTGAGAAATCTTCTTGCGCTTTTCGAGGGAGTGTATAAATCGGTTTCAATTTATTTATTTTTCCATTCTACACTTCTTTAAATACATAAATAAATACCTCATAACTTAAATCACACTACCACAACTATAAACCAAACTATCACCTTGTAATTTAATACCTTCTAACCGCAGCATAAAAATTGTATCATAAACTTCGTCATGCCTTGATCAAACATATTTTGAAACCTCCTGTCATCCTATCGCCAATGCTAAATGCCTAAATGAACTTTTCTAATGTTGTCTTTTTTTATTTAATGTTTTGTATTTAATGTTTTAAATGTTTCTTTTTAAAATTTTCCCCTATTAATTAACTATTAAATGCTCTATTTTATATCCTTTTTTTGGAGCTATGTACACTTGTTGCCTGCACCGAAAAGAAGCTGACTTCCTACCTCCTCGTTCTTAACAATCGAATTCACGAAATTATTTTAGAAGAAAAATGGCAGCAAGTTTCCTTAGAAATGGTAGCAAAGCGCACTTGTACGTCAACTCCATATGGAGGAGAAAAACCATTTCCAACACCATCGGAGCTCCGATTACCCGGCCCCATTTCCATCAACCGAAAGCTTCTTATTCCCGATTTCCCCAAAGAAAACCGAAGGAAGTTGAATTTACTGTTCCGATTGCAAGTACCTGTACGAAGGATGTTGCATCGATTTCAAAAACCGGGTTTATTGGGTGGTATTTGGGTATGACTAAAACCCGACCCATTCTTACTAAAAGCGTTACTTGTGCCGTAATTTACACTGCTGCTGATTTATCTTCTCAGGTACCGTAACAAACATGCCATAATGTGTTTTATTTGTATGATTTTTACGTGGTAATTCAGGTTCAGGTTCGCGGGTCAGATACATTCAACTAGAAACGGACATGTTTATATAAACGGGTCAGATATCTCAATCCTAATTTGTTTATAGTCAACCTGAACCTGACTCATATAAGTGTATAACTCATTTAATTAAACCAGTTAAACAGGTTAGCATGTCAAACGGGTCAAACTGGTCACACATGATGTTATTCGACAACTTCATAACAAAATACCAAAAAACCAAATTATTAAGTAGCATGTTTAGTTTTTATCTAACTATTAGTTACATTTGAATTACTAAACTACTCCAACTAAGTATAAATATATATATTTTAAATATATTGAATAATTAAACAGGTTGGCAGATCGAACCATTAAAATTATCAGTGACCTGAACCTAGCATGTTTAATAAACGGGTCAGTTGCGTCGACCCAAGACTGACCCATAACTTTTTTACCTCAACCCAAACCTGTTTATTTTCGTATCCGTTTCAGGCCGGGTTTCATGTCGGGTCAGAAATTGCTACCCCTAATTTTTACATAGTTGAAGTGTTCATTAACCAAGTCAAATCCTTGGGTTTATTTTGTTAATCATTTCATTTTTCAGACAATTACAAGATCATCTTCAGATTCTTACGATTTTATAAGAACACTACGCATGGGTGGATATGGAATGCTACTATTAGGTCCTGCTTTACATTTTTGGTTCACTTTTATGTCAAAAACCTTACCAAAAAGGGACCTAATTTCAACTTTTAAGAAAATGTTCTTGGGGCAAGCAATATTTGCACCTATTATGATGGCTGTATTTTTCTCTGTGAATGCAAGTTTAAAAGGTACTAGAGTAGTTTATTGCATTTGCATGCACATGGAATTAATTCGTATATTTATGAAATAAATTGTATTTTGAATATTTTAGGAGAAAGTGGTACAGAAATTGTTGCTAGATTGAAGCGTGACTTAATCCCCGTGTTAGCTAGAGGTGCTATGTTCTGGCCTTTATGTGATTTTATCACATTCAGATTCATCCCTCTTCATTTGCAGGTATAACTCGAATGCTTTTGTTTTTTTCTTGACAATTTTTATTATGTTTTCATATTATTATGGTTGTGTTACAATGCAGTCGTTAGTGAGTAACTCGTTTGCGTATATATGGACAATATACACAACATATATGGCAAGCTTAGAGAAAGCATCCACCAAATAAGTTTGTATGTTGCAGCACATCAAATCATCAATAGAAAACGACGCTCAATTGAGGCTGAAGTTCTAAGTTGGGATTGAATAAAAAACCTATTTTACATTTAGTACTTGTGACTTTAAATTACTAACTTTAGTTTATGTTCACAAGTTCTTTTATCTTGTTTTATTCAATACATTTTTGTTTACCAAATATATAGAAAAAAGACTTGAAAATAAATCTGTTGTGTGTAAGGTACAAGTTTTACCATACACAACAACTAATACAAATGTAAGCAATATTGATGTGTATTTTAAGTTTTTAAACTAAAAATTGAATCTGAATCAGAACTGCTTAGACCCGGTTTTCAGTCCAGTTCTTAGTTCCCTTTGTTTTGCCTCTTTCGATTCTCGATTTTTTCGTTTCTAGAACCAAAATTTGAAAATATCAAGTCTAACTCGAATTGTAGGTTATGTTGATAATGTAGTTTCGGTTCTAACCGGTTCTAAACCCTAAATAACAGGCTGAATCACTGAATAAGAAGTGAAACTGTTATTTCAGTCCAGTTCTTGGTTCTTGTTATATGTAATTTATGATTTTAGGTTTTTCGGTTCCGATTTAGTACCACAACTAAAGACATCCCTATTAAGCAACATAAGGTATAAGTTTACAACACACTAATTTATTATCTACGATTAAATATTATTGTGTACAAATTACTTCCATAACAATAATAACGAGGAATTGTGGCGGTTCACGGCGTTTGTTTTTGTAAAGATATACATTATATTGATAAAACAACAAATTTATTGTGCTACATAAACACTATTTTATAAAAAAACGTCATTTAAAAAAATTGTTCATCAACTTAAGTTGAATAACTAAAGTTTACTCATTTTCATTGCACATAGCTCAAACAATAATCGATGTTAACAACGTTGAATTATGTTCATAGACAATGATGTGTGTGTGACACCATATCCGGTGCAATATAAGATATTAAAGGTCACACAATTGCACACCCGATTTCGAACAAAGTAATTACCAAGTATGAATAATTAACTAGTTAAGTAAAATATTTAAAAATTTTAGAAAATTATAAAAAATTATAAAAAATCTAAAATAAAAATATTAACAAATTCCAAAAAATTCAAAAAAAATAAAAAGAACGTAAAAAAATAATAAATAATAAAATTTACAAAAATAATAATCTAAAAAACTAAAAAAAAAAATTGAAAAAGAAAAATGCTCAAGTATGGATTTGAATTCCAGTCACAAATATTGCAACCAAACACTAATGAAATGCAATTACGAAGGAATTGAATTCTCAATTCCTCCGTAATTGGATTCCATTACCGAAGATTACAGCATGTACGTCATACGGGCCCATAGTATTCAAATGTTCATCAAATCAAATACTACCTCTGTATCAAATTACGTGATATACTTTCTATTTAGGGGTAAATCAAAATAAGAGATGTACTTCTAAAATTTACTTTATTTGGTAAAAAAGTAGACCGTTTCTCCACCAACTATCTACTTTTGTAAAGTAAAATTACTCTGTTACCTTTACTTTTACTTTTAAATATCATTAACATCATTTTATTAAAAAAGAGTGAGACTCATTCTCCAATAACTATCCACTTTAATATATTTTAACCCACGTTTTAATCTTATACCTCAAAAACCGTAAAACCTAAAATATATCACTTATTTTGATACGGAGGTAGTATAACTTCGAAACAAAATGGGGTTCACTGGAGAAAAAGAAATTATCGCTGGAGAAGAAAGAAATCTAGTGGGATATTATTTTCATGTAACATCCGTATTTTATCATTAATATCTAGATGAGTTATATTAGAGCAAGTGTGTGTGGATTTTGGTATGAAAGTGTTTAAACCATTGGTGTGAAAAGTGTGCTTCTGGTTATCATTGGACATATGAGATTGTTTATGGCCTTGTTGGTTTTCCTTGCTTGCTTGTCCTAATTGCATTATGAATATGTATAATATTAGTTTTACATTACATATCTTGAACTCACTAAGCTCTCATAGCTTAATCTTTTAGTTGTTTATTATTTTTCAGGAAAAGATAAGGGCAAACAAATAGGATCTTGAAGTTAAGTAGAAGATCTTCGTTTTTTGGTATATAAATATATATTTTAGTCGGTGTGTTGGGTAGAAGTCTTTTGTACATGATATTGATGGTTTGTATCCTTCGTTTATTATTTTTCTAATAATAATAAGAAAAATGATTAAAAATAAATAAAGAGTTAAAACACAGTAATCCACAGGGTTTGGACGAGTCATACACGACCTTCCTTTATAAATAGGATTTCACGTTGTTTTTTCCAAACCCTAGCAAATTGGCGGCGGCTTTCTTTCGTAACGATCTCGTTCTGCATCTAAAAGTTTTGAAGCATCAGATTCAGAATGGGGCATTCGAACATCTGGAACTCTCATCCCAAAACCTACGGACCTGGTTCCCGCACCTGGTAAACCCCAAAACTTTTCAATTCTTTGTTAACTGTTTAATGACGTTTTTGTGTATCTGTTAAGATCATTTGATTGAAATTCATCGTTTAGTCAATTAATATTTTAATTGGGAAAACGAGCAATATATACTGTTTAAGAACTGCTCCGTGTGAAAAATAAGATGCAATCGACTCAAGTCGTAGAACTAGCGGATGGAAGATGAAACAGTAGTTAACGATTGATTTGTTCATTGCACTATTGTTTGGTTTCCGTCAATATTTTTCTGCGGACAGTTTGAAATTAGGTTAATCGAATTACATTGTTGTTTGCATTGCTGTTGGTAACTTGTAAGCAATTTTTTGCTAGAATTATAAATAAGTATTACAAAATCAAAATTGAACACAATATAACAAAATTATGTCACATCTTAACGATTCAGATTATGCCTTATATCTTACTGATATAGACCATTTTTGCCACATCATTAAGTAGCGAAACAAACAGCTCCTAAGTGTTATAAATAAGCCTTTGTGCCTTTTTAAATCTAAGGTGGTGTGTTATTTACAAATTGTTGGTTAATGTAATATTTTATTTGGCAGTCGTGTTTGCGGGAATTCTCATGGCATAATTAGGAAATATGGACTTATGTGCTGCAGACAGTGTTTCCACAGCAATGCAAAGGAAATTGGTTTCATTAAGGTAAGTAATTGTATACTTTTGTGTTCCAAATTTGAATCATGTTTTCACTTTTTGGATCAATAAAATTCATATTGTTTTTATTTCGTCTTTGCAGTACCGCTAAGTGGTTTTGAAGGGTTATCTATCAACTATATATGCTGATTAAAAGTTTGTGATGTTTAGTTATTTAATTGAAATTTACTTTTCGACTTCAAAGACTAGTTGTGTTTAAAGCCATTTGGGTTGGTTTTTTTATTACGTCATGATCTACTTTTAATCTACTGCTTGAATTTACATCTTCGAAATCTGATACTTCATTAAGTAGGTTTTGTCTGGTGGTTGCTGCTTAATGATTATTGTTTAGGGATGTGCAGAAAACCCAAAAACCCGGAACCGGCACCGATTCGGAACCGAGCTGACCCGTAACCAATTATTTGGTCCGGTTTTCAGTTCCCATTTTATGCTAAAATTGGGTTTCAGATTCTGGTCCCGTGGTGTTTTCGGGTTTGAAATTGGCATTTAAATATGTATATAGGCTTATGATTTTCATCTATATATGTTAAAATATTAGGTATATAGGTTTTTAAAAAACATATTTTACTTGAAATAACTCGTGAACACCTGCAAATATCATACTTTTATAAAAAAATATGCAAAAAATATTTAAGTTATATATTTTAAGGTGAAAATATGCACTTGAAAAGGTATAATTGAATGGCGAAAACAAAAGTTGTGTGTATTGGTTCTAAACCCGCTTGAAGACTGAACCGGCCTGGGCTCTAACCGGTTTAACCGTTCCTATTCTCGGTCTTTGAGTTTTCTCTTTTCCGGTTTCCAGGTTTACTGGTTTGTTCTGGTTCCGTAACCAAACATACCCCTATTATTTTTAGGCTGAATGAGAATGGTTGCTTGCTAGTTTAGGAAAGTCGAATGCCATAATTTATGGAGAATTTTGCTAATGGGTACATAGTCAATTATCGTTGTTCTTTCAAAGCCCCTCATGCTTATACTTTGAATGTAGTTTTCCAAACATTTATTATGAGATAAACATGTTTTGTCATTCATTAAGAGATAGTAACTACTTATGTACTACAATTTTTACTTTTATCTAAGCACCGCAAACTGTACAATTATATCGAGTTGAGGTAATAAAAACCAATTCATCAACTTCTAATGATTTTTGTGTACTAAACGAAACATAAAATCGACTCAATTACTAAATCTATGTATAGTCTGTCCATAACAAACGAACATCACGTGTGAACTAAAATCACGGGTTGTTGCTTATTACAACGGGTTGTTGCTTATTACAATGAACGTAATAATATTTTATACAATTTTTTTGTTGCTGCTAAAAACGTGATGATTACTATGATGTAACAAATACAAATTAAAAAAATTATACAAAAATTATTTACAAAGCAAATTGTTTAACAAAATAATAAAATTTAAAATAAATTTCTAAATATCTCATTGAATATAACATTTGTTATTTTATTTGTAACATCGTCATCTTTAAATATAATTGTTTAAGTTAAAATATGTATGCAGATCGGGTCTAACCGGTTGGTCAAACCCGAGTTTAAAAACATTCTGCAAAACAAATATACTGGTAAAAATGGTGTTTTCAATTTAAATATAATGTTTGCGGATTTGTCAATGTCGGGAAAGGTTTTAGAAAGTAAAAGAAGATTGTCGGAGCAATAAAGTACAAAGAATACTTTAGAAGCAACGTAATTTATAAGAAAAATGGTATTGTTTCCTACTATTTCTTCCTACTAGATAATCCTATTCACTACAAAATGACATGTGTATCTCTACTACTTATAATGCATTTAGGAACTTTCCTTATATAGCCGGCTGAAAATTCAGCCAAATTCTTTCCATTTTTGGAATTTATAAATACTGCTAAAAAAATGTCTCAGCTAGGATTCGAACAAGCAACCTTTGGTTTATAAACAAAGGACCAAACAGACTGGCCTAGCCGTCCGTTGTTGTAATTTTCTAAACAGGAATAATTTAAATGTTATACGTGGATAGCAGGCTTTATTTATCACGTAGGCTCGCTCCATCCACCTGATCTAGCCCAAATCAATTGAATAGCCACCAAAACAATTCAATGACACTGCGCGTGAATAAACAAGTCATCTTCATCTGCAGCACGACTCCTCGATTCGTACACCTCCTGTGATGCGTGTAATCCTCCTCGATTCTGTAAACCAATCATCATCATCATTGTTATAACCATATTTATTAGGGCATTCTAACCGTTCATTTGGGAATCAAATTTTGCATTGTAATGGAAACAGTCGATTCGATTCTCTATTATCAATATACGCCTCCTTGATTCCTACGCTGCAACAATGAAAACCTTGGTTATTCTTTCTCGATCATAACTCTAACCCGCAGTCATCATATACGTCAGATTCTTCCCAGGTAACCCTAAATCATACCGTCGATTCGTTCATCACAATTTGTATCTCAGGTTCGAAGCACAGATCGATTGACGAACGTCAGACCATTGAAGAGAAGACGAAGTGTTAATCTCCTCAACGATTCCCTCAAATCGCATTCCGATATTCAAATGCGAAACTCACTCATAGCCTACGAAGGTATCATCCTAATCAATCTACTTTCATAATTAGTTAATAGTTATTACCTACAATTTCAATTTATTTTTTATTCTTACTACATGAGCAACCTGCAGATACTTTGATTTTGAAGACCATTATTGATTACTCAATTCATGGCGATTGGCTCAGGTGGATCCATTGTTGTTGGTAAGTTTCTCAAAATTGTTACTTTGTGTAATTAGTTTGTGTAATCGATTACTTAATTGGAACAGATGACACAATACTGAACTATTGCAATGCTAGGTCAAATTCATTAAGCTATTTGCGTGTTTCGTATTTGATTTTAACTTTTGGGGACTTCTGATGTTTGGTATGGTTTATGTTTAAATATGTTCCTAGATTAGCTTTTGTAGTTGATCTCGGATGTTAATCTCTATTTCAAAAAAAATTCAACTTTTTTGTTGAATCTCTATTTCAACTAAGAACCCTGTTACTGAATTTAATGAGGTCGCACATCACTTTGTTGAATGTATGTATGTTGACTCTCACAACACAGAGTTAATTGTAAAATTTTGCAACTCACCCTGACTTCTTATTTCTTTGTATTTCTTATCTTATACATCGATTAAACTTATGAGCTAATTTTTTGTTACTTTTTTAGAAATAGGAAGGGATTCGTCCCAAATTGTTCAAGGCGATAATTGCAGCCAATGTAAAGTGTTTAAACCAGGTAAGAATAAATATATATTAAGTATTTGAGAATCATTGTTTTTATTTAGGTAAAGAAGTATATAGCTAAATCTGATATCTATAGATGTTTTCTTGCAGGACTATATGCCATATTTTAGATTAAGGACTGTTAAGGAGTATTGAGATTGAGAGACGACTAAAAGCAATTATGGGTCAGTTTCTATACATATTTCTAAAACATATTTATACATATTTTACAAGAATTGATCCATATTTGCCAAGTTAATTGAGTGGTTTGTGATCAGGCTAGAAATTTTGAGTCTCATATTGAGTGCTCTTTTCAGTTAGGGTTCTTGGGTTTACAAGAGTGCCATTCATGAGAGTAGAAAGCCGATATTTTTTGAACTTCTAAAATATACAGATACAAATAGAGTTTAGGGAGGGAATCACACAGTTGTATAATATTTTTGTGTCTTATATTCTTTTTTTTGTTTTTTTTTCTTTTTTTTCGTTATTTTGCTGAAGTTTGTAGTGATGGGCACGATGTGGGCAGATTTTATTCTATTTTTCTGACATGTGTTTTCGGTAGTTGAGTGTTGGAGGTATATTCTTGGGTTTAGAAGTACTCGTGTTTTTGGAGTCATCTGGTGGTCAATTGCAGCCGTTTTGACACCTGCTGCTGCTGCAAGAAACAAGTTCTCGGTGTCAATACCTAACAACAAGCTTTGGAGAGATGATGAACTTTTTTTGGTGGTTTAGTCTTGCAGTTTCCATCCTATTAATTTAATGTATTTATGTGCCATTTTGACCTTAAATTTTCATATGTTTAACACACTTGGAAGTTTTTTCAAAACATGCATAACCATGATTCCTAAGTAACAATTGTAGAGTATATATGAAGTTTGTCTGGAATTAACAGTTAATTGTTTTGATTTATGTGTTAAGATGGGTAATTGAGGTCAGTGGTGAACCGGAGACTTTGTTTGCTGTTAAACTTTCTAGCTGCAAGTTGATTTTCCATAGCATTACCCTGGAAGCCCCTCAGGCGTATGTTTTCAGATCCACAAGGTCAAAGTCTTTTTCTTTATAGTTTGACATTATAGTTAACTACTCATGTTAATTAGTATGATTTGATCAAGTGCAATAAGTTTTTTTTTGTAACTTATGAGTCTGTAGTTTACAGATTAGGTTATAAGATATTTAAAATTTCTTGTTCATAGTAACTTTTCTGAATTTATTAATTTTCCATGAATTATCATTTTAAACAAGTCATCTAAGACCTGTGCCAATTGTTCCTATTTCGATGATTTCTAAACTTGTGAACGAGGATGATGTATTCTTTGAGATGGTAAGCCAATGACCATAAGGAATAGCTTTAAAAGTGCAGGGTTATAAGACCACAAATGTGTTAATATTGAAGCAATGGTTCACTGCATATTGATTAGAAATGCACCAGTAGTTCATTTGCATATTTAAAAAGCAAAACGACAGCTTATGTTTAGGCCATTAAAATTGCAGCTTAAAATCATAGGGCGGTTTCATCATTTAAGGAACCGATGGTTCCGTGGTAATTCCAGTTACGCACTTTGCTCGCCTCAAATTATTGTGACACAACGTACCCATAATTTCTTACGGTACCCGCCGCCGCATTGCGCGGGTACCCGGCTAGTTTCACTAATTTTCTTTTCTCACACCAATCCTTATTTTAACACTTGTCTTTATCTAATAAGTAGAAAGATTAGTAAGAAGAAATAATAGGAAACAATACCATTTCTCAATTTATAAACTGAGCCGTTTAGATTCGAATCCATAACCCGCAATCCAACTCGGATATATTTTTATTACATGGACAAACATTTTGTGTGGATGGATGATATCTGGGCTTTACAGTCGTCACAAAATACAAGTTGTGTAGTTTCAAGGGCCCAAATAAAAAGTAGGCCCACAATAAGATTTTATGAAATGCAATTGGTAAACCACAAAAGAATCTGGGCCCACAAATTTGGTCAAATTGATTCATGTCTTTGTCTTGTTGAGGAGAGAAGAGGATCTTAACATTGCCTCCTGGAAGGATGCAAAGGCCAATTAGATTTCATGAGCCAACCAAAACTTGCTTGGGTTGTTTTCTTTGGTTGGAGATGAAATGTCCTTTATACCCCTAACCCCTTTTCTGCTTAGCTAACTAAATCTACTTAGACCGGTGCCATCGGAGGGTCGGTTGGCCGCCGGTTGGCCACCGCCGGAACCGGCGCCGTTGGCACGGTCCGCCGGTTGGCCCGCCGGTTGGCCGCCGGTCGGTAGAGTGGCGAGAGAAGCGGCAGTTGCGGTTGATTTTTTAATTTTTTTTTTCTTTTTTTTTTTTCTTTTCTAACGGTAATATTACCGTTAATATATATATATATATATATATATATATATATATATATATATATATATATATATATATATATATATTTTTTTTTCCCTTTTAAATCCCTATAAATACCCCACTCTCATTCTAAAATTTACACAAAAAAAAATTCTCTCTTCTCCCACCCAACCATACTTACAAAATGTCAAATGCTTCCGCCAACGTTAATTTATGTTTTTAGATTATTGTATTTTTTTCCCTTTTTTTTATGTTTTTAAATTATTGTAATGTGTTTTTTATTTTAATAAAAGTATTATGTTTTAGTTATATTTTTGTTTTAATTAAAAAGAAAGTAAATTAATTAAAGTTGGTGAAGTGACGGAGTGCTGTTGGCACGAGTACGTCAGTTTAGTGTTAGTTAGTCTGTCTGCTGACGTGGCGCTGAGTTGGCAGAAACTGACGGCGTCAGTTTCCGTCACCATTGGCACCGGTCTTAGAATCTTTAACTATTGGAGAGGGGTAGTGACGTGGATATATTCTCTCCTACATAAAATTACAAAATAATGACATTATTATTGTAGTTATTGTGAACGTATCATCATTAGAGTTGGCTATTACTTACTCTCTCTCAAAGTAACTGTCCATTTTTCAAATTATACACAAATTAAAATGATCTGGGATAATTAAATTGTACGTACACTGATAAAATGTCATCTTGACCATATAAAAAACATTTGAACTTGTTGAAATATGAAAATAGAATTCTTATTTCTAGATGAACCAAAATAGAACTTAGTGAGTAATAAATAGAACATTTGTCAAACAAAGACAACACTCTTATCCAAAAAGGTAATAAGATCCAATCAATGGTAATGTATCATAATGATAAATCATTATCATTGCATTAAATTCCTATAGATTTAGGGATCTATCAAGTAAAAAAGATAAAATATACACAAATTGTAAGAAACTATAACATTTATTTATGGATAATATAATAACTTTAACATATGCATGTATATTAGTCCAATAATATAAAGACCACTTTCTCATATTCTTATGGATTGAGTTGTAACACCTCAAATTTAATGCCAAATATTGGCCAAAATAAAACATTTTGTAAATAGAAGAACATCCCCAATTTAGATTTACAAAAAACCTTGGTATGAAATCAGAGTATAAAAGTAGGTGTTACAAAATAGATCATCACCAAGCTAAGACTAAATCCAATCTAGTGTTCTTCTATTCTAGGTCCCGCATCTCTATCCATGCGTACCTAAGCCTTCGATCCCGAACCTGAGTACATAGCAAAACAAAACAAGGAGTACGTGAGACAAAAACGTCTCGTGAGCTACGTGGGTTTAGACCCATTAATAATAATAATCGTTTATCCAAGTAATTAACAAACAAGTAATATCATCCATCTATAAAGTCACCCTATGGTGGCTTCAAACCTTGCTTTCCTAGCAACACATATCTAGTTATCGGGTTGCCCCCGAACTAACTAGCAACACTAATGTGCCCAACTATCGGGTTGCCCCCGAACTAGCTAAAAGCACCCTTAATTCCAACTATCAGGTTGCCCCCGAACTAGCTGGAAACACTATCCTATCTAACTATCGGGTTGCCCCCGAACTAGTTAGAAACCTCACCATGTCTAGTTATCGGGTTGCCCCCGAACTAACTAGCATCACATCATCTCGTTCTCACCATAACCCTATGGTTATGCCAATCTAGCTCTCGGCTATCACTTTCATCATCAAACAAGTTAGTTCAATACTATCATCGGTATAACTAACTATAAACTACTAGTCTACATAAATAAGCAAATAGACCATATCACAAGTAATGAAAATATTTATAAGGGCTATGTACTCAGTAAATTCCACACGTACTCACCTTAGCAATATGATGCTCAAACCGTGTTCTTGACACCCAATCTCTTGCTTCTCAATCCAATCAACTTTCCAAGACTTCACCAAAAGCCTAATACAATTATCACAATATGATCAACATCAATTACTACTACTAATGTGTTCATCTACCTCTAGATAACACCCATCAATCCATTTCCCCCAAATATATTGATTTACCAAACCCTAGGTTTAACCAAACCGAAGATTCTTACAAATCATAATCATACACTTGATTCCCTTGTTAATATACCATCTATTAAGTGTATACAACATTTATTTCACCATAAATCACCAACCCAAGAACAAGGGTTTCAAACCCTAGCTTCAAGATTCATAGATCTTGAGCTACAACTACAAAGGAGTGAAGATATACCTTTAATCTTCAACTAGGAGTGAAGAATCACAAGATTTGATGAAGAAATCGGCTCCAAATGGTGTTTTCCACTCAAAAACGTATACAAGGTCGCTGGGAGAGAAACTAGAGCTTTTGGTCTGCAATAATTGAGCATTTCCCGACTTTAATGCTGAACAGACAGCAAAATCGCGCCGCTATCTATAGATAGCGTCGCTATTTTATGCCCGCGATCCAAAATCGCGACCCAAGACTTCGCTATTTCGGCTTTCTGTGGAAAACAGCCAAAAATCGCGTCGCTATCCCAAAATCGCGTCGCTATCTTGGGCTGTGCAGCCCAGGCTGCACTTTTCGACCTTTGTTTCGACACGGTTTTGTCCATAACTTTCTCATACGGTGTCCAAATGACACGAAACCAATTCCTACGCTTTTTAAATGATTTATCCTTATTTATCATATTTTTATAAAATTTATTTATCTATAAATTTCGGGTCGTTACAACTATCTACCCCTTAAGAAGATTCCGTCCTCGGAATCTCATCATAGTTCACGAAATCCGGGTATCTCTTCCGAATCTCGTCCTTAACTTCCCAAGTCAAATTTGGCCCAAGTGAATGCTTCCACTTGACCAATACCAACTCAATCTCTTTATTTCGAAGCTTCTTCGTTTTCGTTTCTAATATAGCCTCGGGCTCCTCAATCAACCGATTCGGGCCGTCAACCCGCAACTCTTGCAATGGAATAATATTTTCAACTTCCCCGATAAACTTCTTCAAATAACTCACGTGAAAGGTGTCATGCACACCTTGAAGCTCGGGTGGAAGTTCCAACTTAAAAGCTTGAAGCCCGACCCGTTTCAATATTTTAAACGGTCCAACATACCTTGGACTTAACTTTCCCTTTTTACCAAAACGCATCACACCTTTCCAAGGTGACACCTTCAACATGACCATATCACCGACATCCAAGTCGTATGGCCTTTTCTTCAAACCCGAATAACTTCGTTGTCTATCTTGGGCGACTTTCATGTTGGTTTGAATAATACCAATCTTTTCATTCGTCACTCTCACGATCTCGGGACCCGTGAGTTTCGTCTCTCCCGCTTCCAACCAACAAGATGGAGTTCTACATTGTCTTCCATACAACGCCTCATAAGGCGGCATCTTGATAGTCGAGTGATAACTATTATTATACGAGAACTCGACTAACGGTAAATGTTCATCCCATTTACCACCGAAGTCTAACACACACGATCTCAACATGTCTTCAACCGTTTGAATCGTTCTTTCACTTTGACCGTCGGTTTGCGGGTGATAAGCCGTGCTCAACCGCAACTTTGTACCCAATTCTTCTTGTAAAGATCGCCAAAATCTCGAGGTAAACCTCGCGTCTCTATCGGAAACAATCGATAACGGAACCCCGTGGAGTCGAACCACCTCATCAACATACAACTTAGCCAACTTCTCAAGTGGCAATGTTTCCCGAATTGCTAAAAAATAACGCACTTTTGGTCAACCGGTCAACTATGACCCAAATGGCATCGTGACCTCTACTCGTCTTCGGTAAACCTACTATGAAATCCATAGTTATATCTTCCCACTTCCCGGCCGGTACAACCAATGATTGAGCTACCCCATACGGTACTTGATGCTCGGCTTTCACTTGTGCACACGTGGCACACTTAGAGATATACTTGGCCACCCTCGCCTTCATTCCGGGCCACCAATAAACCCGTTTCATATCTTGGTACGTCTTTGTACTTCCCGGGTGAATTGAATACTTGGACTTGTGCACATCATACAACAATTCTTTTCGGATACCACCGAACTTAGGAACCCAAATACGACCGCCTACGGTCTTCAACCCTTGTGCATTTTCGAGGAAATGTTGGTTCTTACCTAACCGTTCTTGTCTTAACTCGTCTTTTCCCATAACCTCTCGTTGAGCATTCTTGATCCTTTCAATAATACTCGAGACAACTTCTATACGTGATAAAATTCCTCGGTTCGGATTTTCATAAACCTTTCGACTTAAGGCATCGGCCACCACATTCGCCTTCCCCGCATGATACACAATCTCACAATCATAATCGGCAATCAACTCGATCCACCTTCTTTGTCGCATATTAAGGTCTTTTTGTGTAAATACATATTGCAAACTCTTATGATCCGTGTACAATGTACACCGAGTGCCATACAAATAATGCCTCCACAACTTCAAGGCAAAAATAATCGCCGCCAATTCCAAGTCGTGTGTCGTGTACCTTAATTCCGCATTCTTCAATTGTCGCGAGGCATACGCGATCACCTTTCCTCTTTGCATCAACACACAACCGAGCCCTTGATTTGAAGCATCACTATAAACCACAAAATCTTCCATACCATCCGGTAACGTAAGGATCGGCGCGTTACATAACTTTTCTTTTAACAACTTAAACGCCTCTTCTTGCTTCTTCTCCCACACAAACTTCTCACTTTTTCTCGTTAACTTCGTGAGTGGAATCGCGATTCTCGAGAAATCTTGTATAAATCTCCGGTAATAACCGGCTAATCCAAGAAAACTTCTAACCTCGGTAGGAGTCCTCGGAGGCTCCCAATTTGACACTGCTTCAATCTTGGACGGATCAACCTTAATACCATCACACGTCACCACGTGACCTAAGAATTGCACTTCCCGCAACCAAAACTCACACTTCGAGAATTTTGCATACAACTTCTCCCGTTTTAATACATCCAACACGAGCCTCAAATGACTTTCGTGTTCTTCTTCGGTTTTCGAATAAATCAAAATGTCGTCAATAAACACAATCAAAAACTTATCAAGGAACGGTTTACAAACCCGATTCATCAAATCCATAAAAATAGCCGGCGCGTTTGTAAGACCAAACGGCATCACTAGAAATTCATAATGACCATAACGTGTACGGAAAGCTGTCTTCTCGGTGTCGCCTTCTTTCACCCGAACTTGGTGATAACCCGACCTCAGATTGATTTGTAATCACAAGATTATGTTTTAAAGTAGAGTAATGGTATTTAGGCCTACCATTTAGACATACTCATAGGCCTACTCATTAGATGAAGACACGTGTCAAAATCAAGGGATAATATTAGGAGAGAGAATTAGTGGAATACACATGTCACCCTATCAAGTGGGTAGGCCTATGAGTAGGTCTAAATGGTAGGACTAAATATCATTTCTCTTTAAAGTATTTGCAACATTCCAATGGTGTTCATAATAATAAAAATTTTGTCCGACTACTTTATGTAAGTGGTATCAGTTTGATACACTGATTTTACTAAAAGAACGGCTTTGATAAAGTTCAACTAATAGAGTAATTGACGCTTCACATAACCAAAGCATTCTTATTAGTTATTATAATGCTGAATATACCGTCACATATAAAATTATACACTAACGAACAAAACTAAACGACTACCTTTTAACCTCCATATACAGAATCATCACTAATGACATGATAATTTATATGTTTATCTTGCAATGGTTTGGCTAACTCATGCTCTAAGAGCATGAGATTAGAAGTATTAATTGAACAAAACATTTCATAACAAATAAAAAAATGCATTAAATGGACTCTAATTTTTGCAATTATTAAATGCAATTTTGAATATAAAAGGTAGTTTAAACTAACTTCAATCAATGTTTATAATCTCATGCCCTTAGAGCATGAGTTAAAAAACTCATTTTGCAAACCTAAATTAAATCGATCAATAATTATAAACATGCAAATAATAATTAAGTTTAGTTGCCACCATATAATTAGTTATGATCAATTGAATTGATTGTTGAAACATAATAAAAGAGTTGAAATTTATGTGATCCATCTTAATTAATCTCATTATGGGAAAACCCTATAAATATATTAAAAAAACAAAAATCAATTAAAAGCATCAACTAATCATTTTCTTTTTTCTCACGAGAAGAGTCTCAGAAGCTTTGTTTCACTACAATCTGAACGAGCGATACTTTCTAACGTCGTCGTTTCCGACACATCCTCATCCGACGTCGTTCCCACTTTCTCCGTCCACCGGTAACTACTTCCATCACCGCCGGAATTCAAACCAGATCTACTAATTCCGAGCTCCAAATCCTCCGGTACGAGTCTTGCCACGTCATCAAAATTACAATTAATAGCTTCCGATCCATTGTCACTATCCGCCGTCACGTGCCTACCTCCGGCTGAAAATAGTTCCGGCATGGCACGTATACTTCCCCCTCGGAGCACCGTCTCTACCGCTGATTGACACACGTGCCAGTTTCCCGTCCACAACAGTCCTACTGCTCCGTTTATTGGATTCACCGTCCGCCCACACGCTTCGAATAGTAAAGACTGAAATAAAGCTGAGCACAATAATATAAACACAATTAACTCTCGGTAAAATAGATTTCTCAACATTACAAAATCAGTTTTGTGTGCTCTAATATTTGATAATAATAACATGATATTTCCTCCGGTTCAAAATAAGGATACACTTTTCTATATCAAAATAAGTAATAAATTGTAAAAACTTATCTTATTTGGTGAACAACACATCCACTTACTATTTTTTTAATATAATAAAATGACATCTTTACCCTTACTTTAATTTTAACACATCATTAACCCCAATTTTTTAAAAGGTGTGAAACTCATTTCACACTAACCATCAATTAATTTAATCTAACTCTCATTATAATATTTTGTCTCAAAAACCGTGAGATCAACAATTATCACTTATTTTGAATCGTAAGATATATTATCATTTAGAGAAATAATATTTGTACCTACATTTTATGTCTATTTATTTGCATGCTCATTTGATATATAAGATAATATGTGTAATCCATTCATTATTTTTCCTAATATTATCTATTGATTTTGACAAATGTAACAGAAAGGTAGGCATCGATCGATCAGTATCATTACTCTATCGTTTATGAAGGAAGGATAATATTAATATTTACCAGGTCGTTGGAACTCGGGGACATTGGAGAGGAAGGACATAAGGCCTGCACGGCCAAAGAATTTAGCGACAAAGACGGTGGCGTTTGCTTGAGCTTGAGGGGTTTCAATGGCTGCAAGGCTTTGTCTGAGAATGCAATTCTCGTTGCACCCTTTACGAAGAACTCGGCAACCGTTGCAACTCATAGTGGCTAGGTTAGATTCAGTTTGATTTCACCTGCTCATGCAATAACTAACTATGTGTGTGTTTGAGTGTGTGTGGATTGTTTGAGAGGGATGTAGAGGATATGAGGATTGGGGAGATTGAAATGTTGAAGTGGTGTGTGGAGATGTGTTGTGTATATATAGAGATGATGGAGGAACAAAAGAAGGTTGGGAATTATTGGAACATTTCATGTAAATTAAATATTGTGTACAACATTTTTTCTTCATAAAATAAGTTCAAAAAACCCTTGTATGCTTATGAAATACGATAATACAAGATAAGTAAGTGCGTCTATTTATTTTATTGTTATTAATTAATACTGTAGCATCTTCTAAAAACGTCATAAATGTTGAATTAACGAATATTTAATTGAATCTACAAGTCAATTATATGTAGAAGTGAAGACTTAATATAATGCCAAATGATGTAAACCAATTAGTGGTGTTGGTTGAAGGAGTTTGGTATATAGCTATTGAAGTTAACCATGGTTAAGTTTAAAAGAGTGGTTGTTGTTCCAACTTCCAAAGGTGTTGGGCAAGGGCGGCTGCGTGTCTCCGCGAACATGGATGGATGAGGTTCGGTTATGTCCTTCCACTGTCTCTGGAATCATTGCCGCCCATTTGTTTCTAGAGTGCATGTCCTTAAAGTCACCAAATTTTCACCTCCCTTGAAATTATGGCTTATTTATTGTGGAGCCGCACATTTATTTTTAATATATTGGAATAAACATTCTCCCAGTTATGGTAATTTGTATATTACCTATTTTAAATATGGATTTGATAATAATCGTTTTAAAAAGTATCTTTAAAAATTAACAAAATGATTTAAACGATAGTATATCAATTATCAACCTACATGTCATATCTACCATTTTTAACCACAAAATAGAAGCATTTTATTTATTTTTAAAAGCGACCTTAATGTACGCCATTATCAAAATCATTTAAAATATATATTAAGTTTTAGAAAGATGACTTAAATCGTAATCAAATGTCTCCATCAAATTGTATAACAAAACAAAGTTACAAAAGGGCTACATTGTATTTTATTTTATGAAATATATACTTAAAAAAGATGGGGGTTATTATGTCCTTTGGAGAGCATGTAGAGATAAAGATTCCACCCTTTCAAGGCTTCATCGCTAGCCCTGACTCGTTATTTCACTTTCCTTCCATTTTTTTTATATCCATCCTCCATCCACTAACCCTTCTCTTTCTTTTCCTTCTTTTTCATTTTCTAATACTTTTAAACGTATATTTTATTAGAACAACATATTACAACATAAGAGCACTGAGTATGGGGTGTTAAACCCCCGTTATTACCCCCTATAACCCCGCCAACACCACACCATCTCCCCCGTTAAAACTTCCTCGCCGTGGCCTTAACAAAGTGTTATATGAATTCGGAGAAGGGGGACAAATATTGATACCATGAATGTTAAAGCTATAACACCAGGGAGTGTAAAAATTATTTGGGTGTTAAAGCTATAACGGGGTTAAAGCTATAACACCAGGGAGTGTAAAAATTATAACGGGTTAAGCTTGGTTAAAAAGCAAAAAAAGCTTTAACATCCCTATAACACCAAAACCATACCATGTGCTCAACATGTCAGAAAAACTATATCTAGTGATAGTTTATTGATAATGACTCCCAAATGACTTGCTATAGATTATGAATTTGATTGCTCCATGTATAAATATTTACCAGATGACCAGTGGAAGATTGTTTATTATAACCAAGGTTCTAAAAGGCGCGCCATGGCGGCGCCAAGGCGTGAAGCGCGGCGTCGACGTTACGAAACAGACAATGGCGGCTAGGCTAGGCGTGGCGTGAGATAAGGCGTGATAAGGCGCGCCTTATGGCGAGTTTTTTTTAAGGCGGCTGTGAAAAATGAATTTTTTTTAAAAAAAATGGTAAAATATATAATTATAAATTTAGATGTAATATTTTTTATGAGTTTTATATATGAATTGTTATATAAATCAATAGATCTATAAAAAAATTAATTTAATATACGTATATATATAAATTATATAAAAAATTTGCCGCCTTAAATCACGCCTTGAAAAACGCCATGGCTCGCCATGGCTCGCCTTGGCTGAGGCTTGATGGTGCCGCCACGCCACGCCTTACGCTTTCTAGAACCTTGATTATAACTATAAGTGTAATGTAGGTTTTTGATAATAATGTCTGCATAGTTAGTATCATAATTTTGATTTTGACATGGAAGTTTATTGCAAAAGGAGCCTTTTAGATATCGTCATATGTTATATATGAAGGGGCATGGCACCCACTTAGTGGGCCACTCCCATGTTGAAGATTTTTTTATAAACGAAAATTAGCGGGGAATTTATATATGGTCCCGTTCAAAGTCTTGTGAAAACCCAAGTTAACTTCAATTATGGATTCCTCACTGATTATATGTGTCTATATATTTATAATTGTATATCCAGAACAAATACAATCCATAGTGTATCACGTTATCCATAATCCATTGTAAGTTTAGGTTAGATATAGCTTTACCTAATTCACAAAAAATGATGCTCTAATACCATTTAATGTAAATATATATTTAAGTATTTTATTATAGTTAGATTATATTTTAAGATGATTAGACAGAACATATTCAAACAGAGGTTCGATGTTAAATATTATCTAATGTCTCTTCAAAGCAAAGTGTTGATTTGAGTTTGTGGAACTTGATAATAATCAAGTTTGGTGATAACCAAAATTTAAAAATGGTCGAAGTAAGTAGTTGTCTATTGAAGACTAGTCGAATGAAGCATTTATCGACCCATTATTTGATTGTGTCCTTATGAACTGAAGCAGTGCGTGATTTAGTCGATTAATGAAATTTGGAAATTGAATCACCGATAATCCAATGTTATCGGATAATCACGTTATATAATGTAAATCTTTAATTATTTTCGGATTAAAAGATTTGAATTTGAATTTTCAGGTTTTAACCGGCTTCCGACGGTTGAACCCGGTATAGAACCATAAATCTCGGGTTTGAAACCCGCACAGAATCTTCAAATTAACTAGTCACCTCAAGACCCATCATGATATCATATTCCAGTCCAACTAGCGGTTTGACTTGGGTTTTAAAATATATATTGCTCATTCCTTTAACAAGAAAGGAGAAAGCAGGAATAACTAATAAGGATGTTGATCAAACCTTAGCCACCAAGAAAGCGTGCTTTAATAGTCTCTCACACGCGAACACTAACCGAATGCTAGTTCAAACGTCTAACAACTATGGACTCAATAACAAATAATTCTTCACGAAAACTAGAGGGAATTTCGTTCTCAATGTTTACTAGAGAGTGATAATATAGTATGTGTTCAATGTAGTTATAGTGAAAAATTTCATAACTCTTAAACTAAGTTAAAAACATCTCTAAAGCAAAAGTTTTTTTATGTTCACTGAACCTAGGCAATAGGCATAAATGCATAATCACGTTATTAGTTACTCGCAACAAAATGGCCTTTTGGGCTTGATAACTCATATGCTCATTAGGCCACAAGTCTGTTACAAGTCATTAGCTCAATGGACTTGACTTAGTCCACTTAATGGATACCAATAAGTTGTACGATCATGTAAAAATACAAATAGGTATATTTTAGTAGCAGTGTCTCGATTTTCTTCTATGACCCTAATGGTTCATATTTAAGCCCTTAAAACTAGTTTAAACACTGGAATTTGACGAAAAACCGGTTTGAATCCAGCCCGAACCAATTTTGATTAGATACATAGCTCACTCCCTAAAAATGGGGTTTATACAAAACAAGTTTTATTCAAACCGATTTTAAAACTGGTTCAGTTTGACTAAAAATTTGGTTTGCGTCCTCTACGAGAACATAGGTAATCTGATCCCAAACTATTATTCTAGATTTTGGAAGATGGTCCAAGACTCCAATCCCTCTGATAACCTAGTGGGCTGGTTTTCTCTCTGTCTCTCAAAAAGTGCCCAAATTTTTGTTTGGTGTAAAAAGAATTGCCTTTAATGCTGACGGTTTCAAAATGTTGCCGTCGGACTAAGAGGGTGTTTGGGATTGCTTATTAAAAATAGATTATGCGTTTTGAAAATGAATAATCAGATAATCAGCGGTTACAAAACGTAATTATAAAAAACAGTGTTTGAATTTGATTATTCTGTTTGAAATCGCAATAATCAGATACTCAATTTTTTAGTGTTTAACAAATCTGATTATTTGTTTAGTTATTATGTAAAATGCCTAAATTAGACATCTTTTAGTAATTGTTGCTTAACTAGTTAACTGTGATTATAACTTGCTCAATGACAAATCTGCCTCCTACAAATTAATTGTCATTCTAACTTGCTCAAACTCAGATCATGAAGTAAAATCACGTGGTGGTCATGGATGCTTCTCTTTTGTAGACTATGCAAAACAGGAATCCTTCTTTAACATTTAAATTTTTCCCATTCAGACATTTCTTCAAACAGTTGGTGTGCATTAACTATTTGGTGTTTAACAAACAAAGCTTATTGAAACTCACACATGAATTTCCAGAATCAAATCTATGATGGCAAAGGCAATATTATACAACATAAAAAATTGTTATACAATCAAACATCTACAGACCTATTTTAGAAGAAAAATAATTAAGAACGCATGTATATCGAGCCTCTGATTGAAATAAGCATGTTAATTCATTTTTCCTAAGGTTCTATCATGTTTCACAGAATCAGAAAAAGATAATAAGAAAACACTGAGAAATTAAAGATACTTAACGCTTGAGGTGAATCTGATTGATTGCAATGTGTGAAGAAGATACGGGTAGATTGATATTTTTATGTTCAATATGCTTTTACAAAATCACGTTTTAATAAAAAGTTCAGGGTTTTGTTTAACCTCTAATAGAAAAGATATACTTTATACCATGAAAAACATAATAAAAAGTTGATAATATTAATATGAAACTTAGACGTTGATCTTAAGAAACTTTTTAAAAAGGTCAACATATACGAAATACAGTATCAAGAATTTATTGGGCGTTTAAAACTTTTAAGTGGTTTTAAAATACTTATTATTTTGGGCCAAGTTTATATTTATCAAAAAGATGTACAATGCAGGACTAAAAATTACCAATCATGTATTATTAGCATAAATGTTTAACCAATTAAGCTTTCAGACTATATGTTCATTACTTGAAAAGTTGAAATTATCGTCACCATCACCCACCAATTGATCGACACCTAATATAGTCACAAGTTATTTATCGCCGTATTGCTATGCTACCCTGCTAGTATATTTTTTAATGGAATGTTCATCTTAGCTTGGTAAATTGAGTGCAACCATTTCCGAAACGATGTTTAACCACATACTGAGAATATCTTAATACATGTTAACTGCTAGATGATGTTAGCTTTATGTTCGACTTTTTAGTTTAAATAAGAAGTTAGGTTCACTTTAAAATTTGCGAGGTTAACCAATCCACGAATACTTTTAAATAACACACGCAGTTAAATCGGGTAAGGCTCTGTATGAGACCAAACTGACTTTATAAACTACAAAAATCACAAAAACTAAAACATTTTTTTTATTAATTATTAAGTGACGTATTTTAGGGTATGCGTGGGCTAAACTAATTTACTTGATTTGTAAGGTAGTGGAAACTGTTTCCAGCACGACAACAGTTAACAAATTACACCTTTCCTCGTAACCTTGTCATTCTTATCTGTCCAACACAAATTATACAACAAATTTACACTTTCTCATTCAAAATTAATACTAATAAACTAAAAATATTAAAATATTACAATGTGAAATGCGAAAGGAATAAATTTAGGGAATTTTGGGTACCACTAATGAAGGTTAAATAGCAGCCATGAATTTGGGCTTTTACATGTGCATTTAGGCATGAATCCACATGGGCGGTTTATAAGCCTTCAACCCACCACCAATTCGGGTGGCACAACCCCACCCAAGTAATTAAAGAGCAACTAATTTTTATCTTTTATCTTACTATGATATATTTGATAATTTTTAAAATTTGAAAATTTTTAATTTTCAGCCAAAATATTCTATCTTTGAGAAATATTGACATATTGAAAATAATTAACAGTCATAGGATTAGAACTACGACTTCATGTTATATTGTTATTACAACCCTTTTATCTTATTATTTTTACTAATTTCTAAATTCATATTATTTCCATTAACTATTAACAATTATCACTATCACTATCTATTACTACCATTATCATACACCAAAATATAGTTACAGAATAACCATCACCATATTACGTGAATAGCTTGCTAGTGGCCTTTCAGTTACAAATTAATAAGATGATATTATCTTTTAGAATGTTAAAATGATTTTATTATGGAGTTTCAAATTGCTGATATAAGTTTGATACTATGATGTGATCATCAGTTTCTTAAAAACAACTTAAATTGGTTAATAAACGCAATCTATTGCTTATTAAATAAGCAATCCCAAAGACTCTCATATGAAGAAAAATAAATCCAAAAGTAAAAAAAAAAATCACATTTCATTATTAACGAATCAAATAAATTGTATAATAAGAATTCTATCTTCTATGTACATCCATTCAATTCATTCTAATTCTAATTACATATCTAAGTTTAATTAATAATACAAAAAACAAAAGAATTTGATGATGATTGAATCTAATCTGCCCTGATCGACAAACGCGGTTTCTTCATCGGAAGTGGACTTTCAACTTCTTGTTCGTTAATCGACAGTTGACTTTTCTTCCCACAGTCAACGCTTAGTAATCCCATTTGGAATTCAGGGAAAGCCGGCAAGTTTAAGTCAAAGTTACGCGGTTGACTTGGGGTGGAAGAGGAAGCTGCTCCGTCGGAGGTGGTGACACCGCTGCTGCCGGGGTTGTTACCGTCGTAGTGCCGTCTTTTATGACCACCGAGTGCTTGACCAGTGGGGAAAGATCTATGGCAGATAGAACACTCGTGGGATCTACCACTAGGCTTCAATACAGAAGAATTCGACAAACTTGCGGCGGCGGTGGCGGCGGAAGTGGATGTGTGGTCGTCGGGAGTGTTTTTCCGGTGACTTGCTTTATGCCCACCAAGAGCTTGGTAAGAGGGAAACCCCTTGTTACAAACGCTACACTTGTAAGCCACCGGGGAGTTATCTTGCGGCGGCGGTGGTGGTGGTGATACGGCGGCGGAGGGGTTGCCACGGGCGAGCAACATTAAACAAAAAGCCAAGTACTCCTCCTCGGTGGGTTGTGGAGGAAGAACGAAGTCGGCGACGGCGCGTGGCCGCTTAGAACGCTTGCCTTTGTTCCACGAATCTTGAACGGAATCCATGTCCTTGCGGCGGAGAGACGGCGGCGGTGTTGGTGTTGTGGGTGAGTTGAGCGCTTCAAGTGCCATTTGTTTGAAAGATGGAATTGAAAGTGGTGTTTGAGTGATATGAGTGAAGAGTAAAAGGAAATGTTGTATTTATATAAGGGGTGGGGTGAGGTGAGGTGTAGGGTTGGGGGAAGTTGCGTGAGGGTGGCGGTGAGAGTGTTTTAGCGGTTAATCTTAGTTGGATCGAATATTGGTGAAGCTAGTTATAGATATGTATTACAAATTTTTACAAAATATTGTAATAAGAATAATATTGGAGTATATTATAATTACAATAATAATTTAAAAATGTGAAATATGGGGGAGAGGGTGGGTACACGTTGAGTAGTCGGGTGGCGAAGTCGGTCTTGAGTGGGAGTGGAGTAGGGGGATAAAAGAGCCTATTTCTTTTCGATTTATTATTCTTTATGAAATTCATGAATCATAATATGTAAAGAGTTCATGTATTGTTTACTACGAAGTATTATATATTTTTAATTACTTTTTTACTTATTTAATTTATAAATTTTTAATTTAAATGATGAGACTTGGAAAAAACTTATTTTATGTATAAATAATGAATTAAAAGAATTTAGTAAAAAATAATATAATTTATATGTGTAAAATGAAAACACAAGACAAACGTGTTCTTTTTCGCTTTTACTTTGACGTTTTCCATTTTAGCATATGCAGTCATTTCTTCTAGTACTTATCCTAACCGTACTCTTTATTCTTTTGCCTTTCAGTATTTATAACTCTACGGACCTTTTCAATCTCAATTTACTTTTTATTGTTAAAGATGGCTTTAATTTACTTCATAAGGTTCTTTAGTAGTTAAAAGGTAAAAATTAATTATGTTATCGCTCATGTTGTGTATGTTTCTTTAAGTAGTCATGAAGAAGTTTTCTAATCAAGCCAAGTGAGTTTATTTTTATCCAATCTAGCTTATACTTCATTTCAAATAAATGATACCCTATTCATTTTAAAATATTTTAAAATATTTTAAAATAAGTGATATATTTTGAAATTTTTTTATTAACTTAATATAAATAATATATGGGATATTCTGTTAAAGAGAGTCCTTCGCGTAAATTGCTTTGAATGTGTAAATCAATCATTTGCCCAAATTATTGCCTTAATCTACGTTTTGAAAATCGCTATGACTCCTACGTCTTGCAACTTGATAATGCTGATACATCAGTGCCTTACTTTTTTTTTTAGATATGGTATTGTTTTCCACGGAGTACTATGTTTCCATTATTTTTTATATACTTAATTAACTATTCAATGTAAGTTTTCAATAAGAATTAATGAGTTTCAAATGTAAAAAGATAAGTAACTTTTTTAATGAGAACCAATACAATTTTTTCCGTAATAAATTTCAATAGTAAATACTACTTACTCCGATTTAAAATAAGTGATACACTTTCTATATTTGGGTGTATCAAAATAAATGATACACTTTGAAAACTTACCTTATTTGGTAAAAAGTAGTGGGACCCACACCTACTAACTATCTACTTTAATAAAGTGAAATGACATATTTACCCTTACTTTTACTTTTAAACATCATTAACCTCACTTTATTCAAAAATTTTGGGACCCATTACCCACTAACTATCAAATTAATCTAATTTAATTATCATATTTTGTCTTACAACCTGTGAAACTAACAATGTATCACTTATTTTAAATTGGAGGAAGTAAATACTATCAAATTAATCTAATTTAATTATCATATTTTGCCTCACAACCTGTGAAACTAACAATGTATCACTTATTTTAAATCGGAGGAAGTAAATACTAAAGAGGTGATAGTAGTTTTGTGTTTTATAGGTTGTCGTTGTGTTTCTTCCGGAGCAAGCTATCTCCGTTCATGGAAAGCATCTCCAGCTAGCCACGTGTATATCTGTTTCTCCATATAATTGATCCTTTTCTCACTCCAATTACGCAATTACTTATTCATCTAAATTATTTATATAAGTAGAGAATTTGTCATGAAATGAAACATAAAGTTATTTAAGGCAAATAAAGTTATTTAATTGCCTTGAAAAATTCTAATTTACCTTGTATAGATTATAAATTGCCTTGAACAAATCATTTCCATATACTAATGGGGAACATGTTAGCAAACCCCATAAAAATATGTTTATTTAACACTTCTTATTTAATGTTTTTAAAGCAGAACGTATCTCTGCCTGCATATTGTTAGCTTTCAGAAACAACCGACGTTACTACCTCAAATTTAATTTTCATACCGAATTCATTTTGAGCGTTTCACGTGGAACTTACTTCTTTCCTGAATTAACATCTTTACAGTTTCACTAAGATTATTTTAAATAAGTTTTAATTGTTTGATTCTTCGTGTTTGATAATTATCGAATCGCTATTGACTTCGTTTAATAAATTATACAAACTAGAAGAATGTTGCTTAAGACCATGTCATTGTTCTCTTTTAGCTGCTAAAAAGAAAGAAAAAGAAGACCATGTCATTGTTCTAATAATTCATCGGGAGTCAACTCGTCGGTATCTATTTCCATATAAATTAAACTTAAAACGAAAAAAAAGACGTAGTCACTAATAATTGAAAAGGATGGAGAAATTTAATGACACGTGGGGATTTAATTTGGTAGAAAATGCCACGTCATTTTAGTTCCGTCGCGTGTAGGGACGATAGGTTGTTTGGCGGCAAGATATTGTTTGGACTTCACGCCAGAGTATTCTACTCACACTTTGCTAGTTTCCTGTTTGCCATCTCATCTCTTGCTGACGTTGTTAATTTATTTAACAAAAATTGTATTTTTAGTTGTAATTTTTGTTTGAATGGGGTTGAAATTATGAGGTATAAAGTAACGAGGTGAGAGTGTGTTTTGTAGTTGTAGGACTTTAGTTTGAAGTTATACGGTATGGTATTTATAAAAGCGTAAATAAAAAATTTAATTAATTTCTTAAAGTTCCAAATAATGTGACGTATGACCTGATAATATGGTTAAACCTCTATTCTTAGAAGTCATATCGAGACTATGATGTTTTTAAATGTGTGATGTAAAAAGATAATTTAGTACCTAAATTATAATTATACTCAAATGGTACCGGCGCAATATGTCGACAAGTTGTGGCCAATTAGTGTATGGTGGTGGTGGTAGTAATGGTGGTGGTGGCATCGATAATGATGGTGGCTGGTGGTGGTGGTGGTTGCGGATGATGGTGATGGTGGGTTGTGGTAATTTCAACTTTTTAAGATCTAAGTGATTAATAAAGATAAATATAATCAAGTAATGAACATATGGTCATGTAAGTTGTAACTGAGTTGGTTAGTGCATTGTATTAATAACTTAAAAGTTAAAAATTCAAATCTTTCATGGTGCATATTTTTTTAATCACAAATTTGTTTCGAAATAACAAGTGTGTTGACTGCAAATTAAATCTTGTTAATTTGGAAAGGTCTTAAATGCATTATATACTTATATATATATACAATTATAAAAACAAGATGTAAAGATGCACAATTATAAATTTATAACATAGTTTATCAATTTTTCTTCTTATCCGGCTTATCCAAACATTCTTATAATTAATTAACTATTTTTTCTTATATAGCTCACTTGTTTAAAACGTCTAAAAATACAACTTATTGCAATTAAATGTAAACCAAGTTGGGTTTCAATGTATGCAAGTCTAACGCCAAGCCTTGGACCATGCATGACAGCATGATCAATCCTGAAACCTTGGTAAGCCATGTCGGAATTCAAAATGAGGCTTTTAGGACTATGTACACGCTTCCTCGAAACCCATATTATCTCGTCTTTCAACTCACTAGCCGAATTCACATGGACAAGAAGCTATTAAGATATCTGACTAGGCGCTGACACGAGCCTAATAATATTGTTGGGCTACTACCTTTTAGAGTAATGATATTTAGGTCTATCATTTAGACCTATCCATATGTCTACTCATTAGATGAAGATACGTGTTAAAATCAAGAAAATAATATTATAAGAGAGAATTAGTGGAACACACATATCATCCTATCAAATAGGTAGACCTATGAATAGATTCAAATGTTATGACTAAATATCATTTATCTACCTTTTATCATGTCTTAAAGACACGATCCTTAAAAGTCAAATGACATATTATTGGTCAAAGTTTGGTAATGTACATAAACAGCAGTTTATGTAACACATGTTCACCAAATCCTTAGCAAATGTATGGGTTGAGGTACAAGTAATCTGAGGTCATGCCTTACGTAATGCTTTTAAGTAATCTATTTTTTCGGCTTTAATTGACTCACCCTTTTTGTTCCCTAAAAGAAAGTTAATAGAATTTAAACCTGCAAATTATAAAAATAAAAATAATAAAATAAGATTTAAATATAAATATGTTTTAGTTCGATAAGTACTTGTTAATTGAATTTGATGAATTTGATGCAAGTGTTTATTTGATATAAGCCAATTGTAACCATCGTTCTTATCACTACTTTGCTAATCATTTAATTAATTATGAAAGTTGTTATCGTTGGAAACAACTCTTTGCAACTAAATTTTGGGTATATCTTTTAGTTGTATACATGCAAGTTGTACGCAAAATTGTATGATTCATTGATTCCTCGTGTTTGATCATTATTGACTTCGTTAATAAATTGAGATTAATTGTTTACAAATTAGAAGAATGTTGCTTAAGACCATGTCTTGTCTAATAATTCATCGGGAGTCAACTTGTAACGCCCTGAAATTTAAATAATTAATTAATAATTTATGTTAAATTTAAATTGCGATTTGGATGGACTATGAGTTGACCATACAATAATTATGTGACGTTTGGTATTTATGCGCATTGATTTGAATACGTGATGTTTTGGGTGTTACACTATTTTATTCGAATATTTAATTCATGACGTTTTATTAATTAACTAGAGGGTTACTAGTTGCGAGCCAATTAATGGTGTTGATTAATAATAATAATTCTCGAGGGTTATTCGTCTTGTGATGATTAATCTAGAGAATTAACTAGGAGATTTAACGGATGTTATCTTATACGTTTAATAATTCTCGAGGCCGGCCGATTGGCCAAGGCTCATTCCATATTTCTTCGTTTCTATTCCGGTGGGTCTACTCTTCGGATTCAATTGTGCATAAGCCTAGAGTGGGCCGAATTTCAATTGCCACTTCCCTCCTTACTCGATTATATGAGGCTAGAAACCGCCACTCATGTTCAAGTTTAGACCGACTCGGTGGTTTAAATAGGTAAATGGTGGTAGCTTGCGGTTTAGTGTGCGTGTGGCTGAAATTATAACAAAGAGTTGTTCTTTTGTTTATTATCTATGCTTGAGCCCAAAACCCTCCTCATTAAAAGCCATAGCTCGGCCATTGGTCCATAAAGGGCCGAATAACACTTGGACCCGATCTAAGGAGAAGCCTAAAGCCCGATTACCCAAGTATTTATATCAAAAATAAACCCTATCACCCCATAAGTGTAATTTCGGATTAGAGAACTCGTCTCTCTCTCTCTTTGCAGCCATTCGTCCGATCACTAGCTCCTCCATCTAATTCCCTCTCGGTTGGTTACGGGGTAATTCTCTTCCCTCTTATAATCTAAAATTCATGTTCGTTTTCATGTCTAATTTTTGCTCGGGATCGCCAGATTGTAGGGATAGAAGCGACGACTGTTTTGATCGAACCGGACAACTATCGACGGCTGTTTTCGGGTGTTAGTGGGTAAGCAAAATCTGTCCTCTTGCGTTTATGTATTCTCTGCGTTCGAATCCCGATTGGTATAGAATTGGTTGGGCAATCGTAGCAACCGATCGAAAGATCTATGGGGTATATTGTATTGATCGGAATCTAAGTACCGATCGGGTAAGTAGGTTTAACTATCCAAAGTGTTTTCGGGATTTAGTATATTGGCCAAAGAATTGTTGATCCATGTTAGAAACCGTAGGGCTGCTGTAATCGTGATTAATCGGGACTAAGTTGATCATTGTAGGATAGTTAGGTTTTAACCGAAGGGGAAACCGAACCCCTAGGGTTCTCGGGTTCCCCAATCGGGAAACTTTGATCACCAAGAGACTAGAAATCATAGTTAACCTAATAAACCGTGATTGTGAACAGTTGGGTACAAATTCTAAATGCTCGAGTTCTTCGGTTACGGGTCGGGTTGTTAAAACAAGTTTCTTTTAAACTAGACATTTTGGCAGAATCTGCCCTCTGTTTCACTACTGCTTTTGAAGTACTTAGGATAACCTTTTTAACTTTTGGCCCGTGATGAAACCTTGGTTTTTGAATTAGCTTTCCAACGCCGCAACCCGCTCGTTAATCCGAATTACGGTTTAAAAGTTATAGTCGATTTAGTATGCTGCTGTTAGGAAACTGACCTGTGCAGTATGTCTGTCTTGCAGCACTGTTTTGAAACACTTAGGGTCTGTTTTGGCCAGTGACCGTCTCACAGTAAATTGTATTTCTGATTGTCTTCTAGCCATGGTTAAAATATGAAGAAAATCTAATAAACCGTTTAGGAGTTATGGCAGTTCCCGTGAGACTGACGGGGGCTGCCAGTTTTCTGAAATAAGTCCTCGGGTATGATTTTAATCCCGGGTTTCACTTTTTGGTTTTAGGACCGTCTAGGAGTTAAGTGCTATCCATCTGATTGTCGGGGACCTTCGGAGCTTGCATTTCTCGAGGTGAGTATTCTCACCGTGTATTCAGTTTTAACGTTGTACATGCATGACTTATGTGTTACATTTCTTGCACCATAATTGTTATCTGAGTTTGAGCTGTTATCTGAGTTTGATCTGTTATCTGAGTTTGACCTGTTATCTGAGTATCTGAGCATCTGTTTATTTATTCATGATCTGAGACATTGTGCCTGGGTAACTGAGCTCGGCACAGGGTCATTCTGTGCTACTACTTGCTAGGGCAATCTGAGATAATCATGTTGAAGAAATAATAAAACATAATAACACACATCTGAGTTTTGGGATCACCTCCCGTCTGAGTTTTGGAATTAATCCCGTCTGAGTTTTTGGGATTTTTCCCGTCTGAGTTTTTGGGATTATTCCAGTCTGAGTTTTGGGATCACTCCCGTCTGAGTTTTTGGCTTATGCCTATCTGAGGTGTGAGGAGGGGCGAGGTTGATCTCTCGTCCCAAATCACACAAGCGCGCTATATAAATTAAAATCTGAGTAATAAAATCCGAGAAATAAATCTGAGTAATTAATCGAGTAGATTCTGAGTAGGAGTACACCGATGCGCCCTCATGTGTTGTATGTTAGGATTGTTTGCATTTTGAGATATTCACTCAGCTTCTCCAGCTGACCCCTATTTTCCCCCACATTGTTTCAGGTACCAGCAGAGGAAAGGAGAAGGTGGACGGTTGACCGCTGTATCTTTCATTACCGATGTGGACGACATTTAATATTTTAAAAACACTTAATTTTAACTATTTCCGCATTAAATACATTTTTAAATGAAAATACTATTATTGGGATTTAATTATTCAAGTTATTGGGACCTTTTGATTAAAATTTTGTTTTCAAAAATTTTAAAAATCTTGTAAATTTTAGGGTGTTACAAGTTGGTATCAGAGCTCTGACTTGAGAGATTTGGGTTCGCAAGGGGCGAATTCAAACTCAAGTTTGAGTATCGAGTTTTAAAACGAGAAAAGAGTCAAATATTTTTCTGAGAAAAGTTTCCACATCAAACATACAGCATGTCACGTCGACCTCTCGCTTCCTATTGCCGGTAATATTTCAGAGCTTTTATTTATTTGAGAATTTCGTTGTATTCTGAGTTTTGAAGAATGACAAATATGAGAATTGCTATTATTAATTCGAGTATAATTTCGATATAATTCTGAGTGTATTTCGCGACTAAGATCGTTTTTCTGAGTATATTTTTCGTGTGTAATTCTAAGTACATCCGCGTTATACATACTACTATAATTACATAATATTTTATATAATCTGTGAGATTTTATAATTCTGAGAAATTCTAACCAATAAGGGTAATAAATGAATATAAAATTATGATATAAACTTCATAAATTATTTAACGAGAACATGTTTTGGGGTGAATAAGAAAAGAGGAGTAATAAATTCTTCATATTGATAAAATACTAAAACCTTTCGTTTTAGGGAAAATACTTAATAAGAAGAGTTATTGAAACGAGTAAACGGTGAAACGAGTGAAAGAAAGATGTTTTTATTATCAAAAGAATATTTTTGTGACAGTTCATCAAGTCGAGCAAAAGCGAAAATACCGAGAACATATTTAAAATTTTTTTTTAAATTGATAATTATTTTACATGATTTACATTTGAGCTAGACGAGGAACGTTAAAAAAAAAAAAAAAAAAAAAAAAAAAAATTGGATGTTATTCTTATCCGTTATTTCAGAGTCGTTTTAGTTTTTAATATTAGAACTTTAGTTGGATTAAGCATGTTTTTTTTTATGTTGAATCAACATTTGAGATTTTATCTAGTGGAACCTTTTCACTTATTTATCAAATTTAAAAATTTAAAATTTATGAAATCTTTGGACAATTAAAAAGGAGAATGTTTTTATAAAGAGATGAGACATGATGTATTGGGAAAATCTTTTTGCTGAGAAAATAATAAACCGAGATTTATTAAATTGAGATCAAATGAGAAAACTTTTAAAGTATGTGATTTTAATAGCTGAGACTGAAAATCCATAATTATTTTTTTTATGAATTCAGTGAGAGATTATTTATTTAACGCAGAGATATTGAATAACCTATGTAAGTTTGTTATACCAATTAATCGAGGATTGCCAAGTCAAATTAAACAGAAATTATTCAAGTTCATCTTAAAGGGTATTTATTAAAAGTGAACCAAAGGGAGACTATCATCATTGATTCGGTGTTGATCTATTTAAAATAAATCAAAAGAGTTTATGAACTATATTATGTTCTGAGTTTAACTGTTGAAAACATAATAAAATATTTTGCTGAGTGCCTTTTGCTGAGTGCATTTCTGAGTAATGTTCATAAGATTTCGAGTACATACAGTTGAGTGCATATCTGTATTTATCAGATTTTGAGAGTAAACTTTTCTTCCTTCTGAGTGTGATTTGTTTGTGGATTACTTTTATGTGGGAAGTTGTGAACTTTGGGATTGACTCGTGACCAAACAAAAGCATGTGTCGAAAGTAATAGAGGGCCCCTATTACCGTACACACAGGACTTTTGGTTGGTTAGGGGGACATTTTGAAGGGAACGATGGACCAATGCTTGTTATGGTGAATTTAGTATGTGTATCCTAATTGTTTGTGTGACTACATACTTGCTTGTTTATTTTGGTAAACAATATTAGTTCCAAACTCGAGGACGAGTTTTCTCCAAGTGGAGTTGAGTAGGGGTAAAAAGGAAAATTGTCAAGAAATAATTATCATTAATTATTATTTATAAAAAAAATATGAGCATGATGCTTATGCAGAGAGATTTTGTTGGTATGAATTTAAAGCGCGAAATCTAGATACATATAATTGATCAAATAAATTATAAGTATAACTATCAAATCAAGCAGTTGAGAATAATTAAATTTATTCTATGGGTAATTATATAGTTTACAACAAAATGATAGATCGGGTTTACTGGAGAAATTAACAAATCAAGTTAATTGGGTTGAATGTATATCGTGCAAAAAGGGAAGTAGTAATACTACAATTATATACAAAATAAGACAGTATACTTATTCTTGGGTGGTTATAAATGTGATAAGGAGAAATCATTAAATTAAAGTGATGAGAATTTATTAATGAGTCGAATATGAGGAAACTGCTACAATGAAATTTTGAGGAAAATGAGTTAAAATGAGATCGGTAATTTGCTGGTAATGAGTTATTATTAAAACGAGCTAAATGATAAAATTTTATTTTGATTAATTATGGAGTAATTTTGAGTTATAAGAAATTTACAAATCGAGTTACATGAGCAAATTAATAAAATAAGTCGAAAGAGAAAAGTATTAAATTAACGGGAAGTCTTTACTCAAAATTTTGAAGTATTATAAAGTGTTATGAGTTTCGAGGTATTATAAAATTATATGAGGAAACCCTATTTATGAATAATTATCAAATTTGAGATGAGAGCAACTATTCAATAAATATATATTGAACTTAGGAGAAATTTCGAAAAGACGAGAGCGTACTAAATTGATGAACCATGAGTAAACCGTAAGATTTAGAATAAAGTGTAACTGCGAATTGAGTAAATGGGAACTAAGGAATTAATTCGTAATTTGAGTAACGAGAAATTATTATAAATAAGAGTATGAAATTTAATTCGTAACTTTTAGTGGATAACATAAAATTAATGAGTAGATATGGTCAAAATAATTAAGAGACATTTTAAATTGTGTAAAATCAGAGAAACGGTCTATTAAAGGATCGTTAAACTAGATGAATGAGAAAACATCTATTAAAATATTATCGAGAAACCACTAAATGTAGTAGAATGGGAACCTGATAAAAACGAGTTAAATGACAAGATCGTTAATTTGAGCTATTTAAAGGGTTATCAACATCGGTAATATGCAAACCTAATAGAATAAGGTAACAATATAATGTTAAAGAAGAGTTATCTTGAGAACCAGTAACGCGGTTGAGAGAGAATATATCATTCCAAGTATTATAAGCTGGTAAATTGGAACACGTGAGTAGTAATGAGAATGAGTAGAGATGCGATTTATACCTAATGCTATTACTTGTAAATATTATTACCTTATGAGTCGTTACTGAGTTAGAGTTTTGGGTTGCTTCTGAGTTAAGATTTATGAGTTGCTCCTGAGTTATACAGTTTCGAGTTATACTCCTGAGATATGTTTTGAGTTTATTTCTGAGTTGGACTTCTGAGTTATATTTCCAGATCATATTTTGGAATTTTGTACCTGAGTATATGAGAATTCTGTGCGATATGTATATTCCTTGTGATTTATTTGCATGGTTTTTATATTAATTGATAATGGTGTAAACCGCTAGATTATTTATTATGCTGTTAACAAACTGTTGTCCCATAGAGTAGAGGACCATTCTAAGCCATTATTGATAAAGATTGTTGATGATATGACGTTTTCTGTTGCTAAAGTGCATCGCGAGTGTTCGATAGAGCTGTGCGGAAAGAAATTTTCTTCATGAAACTTATTGTTATCGCCATGAGGGAGTTGTCTGTGATTGTGAGGACGGATTGGATGACCGAGTACCATGTCGAGATCATCTGTTGCTACAATCGAATAGGTAGCAAACTTCCAAGTGGAGTTGAATCGGTGATTCAACGTGACGTTAACCGCCGGGTGCAGCAATTGTGCCCGACCCCGAGAGCAAGACGACGCCTTCAACATAATTTTATGAGCTTTCTTTCGTGTACCTTTTGACATCCTTTCCTTTTGAGACAAACCGATATTCATAGAGAACAGTTTGATTTTATTTCTTCTAGCCGTATCTTTTGCGCCGCTAGAGACCGGAGGTTTATATGAGCAACTGAGAGAGCCGGAGTTCACCCTGATTGGGTCGGTCACCCTGAAGAATTTCTTTTATTCGTAATCGTATCATTTTTCTTCTATCGCGGATGTCGGATGTTGATGAGCTTGAGTCTGAGATACGAGACTGCTACCCTGAGCTTCTTTCGAACCATGACTTCGGGGACGAAGTCTATAGCAAGTGGAGTTGAGTTGTAACGCCCTGAAATTTAAATAATTAATTAATAATTTATGTTAAATTTAAATTGCGATTTGGATGGACTATGAGTTGACCATACAATAATTATGTGACGTTTGGTATTTATGCGCATTGATTTGAATACGTGATGTTTTGGGTGTTACACTATTTTATTCGAATATTTAATTCATGACGTTTTATTAATTAACTAGAGGGTTACTAGTTGCGAGCCAATTAATGGTGTTGATTAATAATAATAATTCTCGAGGGTTATTCGTCTTGTGATGATTAATCTAGAGAATTAACTAGGAGATTTAACGGATGTTATCTTATACGTTTAATAATTCTCGAGGCCGGCCGATTGGCCAAGGCTCATTCCATATTTCTTCGTTTCTATTCCGGTGGGTCTACTCTTCGGATTCAATTGTGCATAAGCCTAGAGTGGGCCGAATTTCAATTGCCACTTCCCTCCTTACTCGATTATATGAGGCTAGAAACCGCCACTCATGTTCAAGTTTAGACCGACTCGGTGGTTTAAATAGGTAAATGGTGGTAGCTTGCGGTTTAGTGTGCGTGTGGCTGAAATTATAACAAAGAGTTGTTCTTTTGTTTATTATCTATGCTTGAGCCCAAAACCCTCCTCATTAAAAGCCATAGCTCGGCCATTGGTCCATAAAGGGCCGAATAACACTTGGACCCGATCTAAGGAGAAGCCTAAAGCCCGATTACCCAAGTATTTATATCAAAAATAAACCCTATCACCCCATAAGTGTAATTTCGGATTAGAGAACTCGTCTCTCTCTCTCTTTGCAGCCATTCGTCCGATCACTAGCTCCTCCATCTAATTCCCTCTCGGTTGGTTACGGGGTAATTCTCTTCCCTCTTATAATCTAAAATTCATGTTCGTTTTCATGTCTAATTTTTGCTCGGGATCGCCAGATTGTAGGGATAGAAGCGACGACTGTTTTGATCGAACCGGACAACTATCGACGGCTGTTTTCGGGTGTTAGTGGGTAAGCAAAATCTGTCCTCTTGCGTTTATGTATTCTCTGCGTTCGAATCCCGATTGGTATAGAATTGGTTGGGCAATCGTAGCAACCGATCGAAAGATCTATGGGGTATATTGTATTGATCGGAATCTAAGTACCGATCGGGTAAGTAGGTTTAACTATCCAAAGTGTTTTCGGGATTTAGTATATTGGCCAAAGAATTGTTGATCCATGTTAGAAACCGTAGGGCTGCTGTAATCGTGATTAATCGGGACTAAGTTGATCATTGTAGGATAGTTAGGTTTTAACCGAAGGGGAAACCGAACCCCTAGGGTTCTCGGGTTCCCCAATCGGGAAACTTTGATCACCAAGAGACTAGAAATCATAGTTAACCTAATAAACCGTGATTGTGAACAGTTGGGTACAAATTCTAAATGCTCGAGTTCTTCGGTTACGGGTCGGGTTGTTAAAACAAGTTTCTTTTAAACTAGACATTTTGGCAGAATCTGCCCTCTGTTTCACTACTGCTTTTGAAGTACTTAGGATAACCTTTTTAACTTTTGGCCCGTGATGAAACCTTGGTTTTTGAATTAGCTTTCCAACGCCGCAACCCGCTCGTTAATCCGAATTACGGTTTAAAAGTTATAGTCGATTTAGTATGCTGCTGTTAGGAAACTGACCTGTGCAGTATGTCTGTCTTGCAGCACTGTTTTGAAACACTTAGGGTCTGTTTTGGCCAGTGACCGTCTCACAGTAAATTGTATTTCTGATTGTCTTCTAGCCATGGTTAAAATATGAAGAAAATCTAATAAACCGTTTAGGAGTTATGGCAGTTCCCGTGAGACTGACGGGGGCTGCCAGTTTTCTGAAATAAGTCCTCGGGTATGATTTTAATCCCGGGTTTCACTTTTTGGTTTTAGGACCGTCTAGGAGTTAAGTGCTATCCATCTGATTGTCGGGGACCTTCGGAGCTTGCATTTCTCGAGGTGAGTATTCTCACCGTGTATTCAGTTTTAACGTTGTACATGCATGACTTATGTGTTACATTTCTTGCACCATAATTGTTATCTGAGTTTGAGCTGTTATCTGAGTTTGATCTGTTATCTGAGTTTGACCTGTTATCTGAGTATCTGAGCATCTGTTTATTTATTCATGATCTGAGACATTGTGCCTGGGTAACTGAGCTCGGCACAGGGTCATTCTGTGCTACTACTTGCTAGGGCAATCTGAGATAATCATGTTGAAGAAATAATAAAACATAATAACACACATCTGAGTTTTGGGATCACCTCCCGTCTGAGTTTTGGAATTAATCCCGTCTGAGTTTTTGGGATTTTTCCCGTCTGAGTTTTTGGGATTATTCCAGTCTGAGTTTTGGGATCACTCCCGTCTGAGTTTTTGGCTTATGCCTATCTGAGGTGTGAGGAGGGGCGAGGTTGATCTCTCGTCCCAAATCACACAAGCGCGCTATATAAATTAAAATCTGAGTAATAAAATCCGAGAAATAAATCTGAGTAATTAATCGAGTAGATTCTGAGTAGGAGTACACCGATGTGCCCTCATGTGTTGTATGTTAGGATTGTTTGCATTTTGAGATATTCACTCAGCTTCTCCAGCTGACCCCTATTTTCCCCCACATTGTTTCAGGTACCAGCAGAGGAAAGGAGAAGGTGGACGGTTGACCGCTGTATCTTTCATTACCGATGTGGACGACATTTAATATTTTAAAAACACTTAATTTTAACTATTTCCGCATTAAATACATTTTTAAATGAAAATACTATTATTGGGATTTAATTATTCAAGTTATTGGGACCTTTTGATTAAAATTTTGTTTTCAAAAATTTTAAAAATCTTGTAAATTTTAGGGTGTTACACAACTTAGCGACAACTATTTGTGATGATCCATATAAACTTGAAATAAAAAAAAACGTAGTTACCAATAATATAAAGAATATCAGAATGTGCTTATGGCACAATTAGAGGAGTACAAACTGGACCGGGTCAGTTTAAAAACCGGTCCACTTTCAGGCAACAAAGGTCAAAATCAATATGTATGAAAACATTTCGATTTTTTAATTGAATTTTTCGATGAGTAATAGTATATCTGGTCGCGATATAAACCGGATTGGCTAGACCCCGTTTACAATCAGATTCTCAACCGGTTTTGAAATTAGTACGATTAGGCCGGACCCAACGACTGGGCATTGGTTGGGCATCAAAACTTCTTCCCCCGTTGGCACAATCCGGTGGTTTGAATCCGTCGGTTACATTTTCAAGAATGGGTATTCGGTGAAGAGTTGGGGGGCCAATGCAAATTTAATAGGGGACTGATAGCATCTTTTAGGAATACAAAGCATTTTCGTGTATTATGCCCTTTTACCAACATTAAAGGCTTAAAACCACACGATGTGGGCGGCACATACATGTACAATCTAGACAATGAGAAACGTCGTTGTGAAGCTCTTGGAGACTTCTTTCCAGGACATATTTCAGAACGAGATTGGATTTTGCTATCGCCACCGGTATGTACGCCACCTTATATTTCTCAACACATGCTCTCGAAATCAAATATCTCCTTTAAAATCAGTGTCTCTCACGAATTTGTTGTATGTGAAGCTGTTGTTATGGCGATGAGTTAACTCCACTCCTTTGATATATGTCCGATACAACCGGACGAATACAAAATCCCCGCTGTTTCACTTGTTGAGACTAAAAATTAGAGTGACATAACATTGAAAGGAATTGAGGAGAATCAATGATGATTACACACAACGACGGAAGTGACGTAGGATGTAGTGAATGTGATTACTGAGACCAATAAAGTCGGTTAATTCTCTTTGAGTGAAAATCATATTCGCAAGAGATACAATAACATGGATTGATAGAAGAGAAATAAATAAAAGGAATTAACCGAGGGACTAGAATCCACGGATGAAGTCGGCGTAGAGTAAATCAGTGGATGGTGAGAAAGGGTTTCAATAGAGGAGGGGTAAAAGGAAAGGGTATAATTGTTTTTTTTATTTAAATTGCTATGTATTCCAATGTTTTAAAACTTGGGTTAATACTCGGCCTGGTAAGATGGTCGGGTCAATTAACAACATATAAAAAATACTATATAAAAAATATGTAAATCACGCAATAAAGTTTGTACATTTTTACACATTTAAAGTAAAAACATTTAAAATCGGGTCAACTAACAACATATAATAAATTTTATATAAAAGATGTGTGATCATGCAATATAGTTTGTAAATTTGAAGTAAAAAGATTAAAAACCGTGTCAACCCAGGTCAACGGGTCGCCGGCTTTCACAATACCCGGCTAGGTCAAATCGGTCGATTCTAAGCGAAAACCCGGTCACGGTTGAACCAGCTCTTACACCGGGTCGCGGTTGAACCGGCTGGGTCGGCCCGGGTTTTAAAACACATGTGTATTCTTAAAATGTGTTCTGTACGAATCAGTCCCCAATTTAATAGGGTATTTGGTATTTTTTGTGTGTGTATGGTAGGGTCCAAAAAACTGAAAAGAATGAGTATTGTTGGTATGATTACATCAATTTAATGTCGGAGTGTGAGCTAACGTAGAAGTGTCAGCTTCTATTACGGTTGTGAGTGATCTTAAGAAACCGATTTTCATGTGCAGCACTGGGCACCAGTAAACAAAATCCCTAAATTCCTAATACAGTTTCGGGCTAAATTCCATATGCTCTGCAAGTATTGGTACAGGCCAAGCCCAACCCACTATCATTATAACGGTGGAGAATCAACGCCGTTAGAAAACAAACGGGAGTTAACTAGGGAGCTCATCGTCGCTCTTCTTCGCATAAATCAAATTACACAAAGATAAATAATTAGATAAAATCGAGTTTCCATTTGGAACCCTGAGCTATGGCGACATCGCTACTGTTTTCACCTCTATCTGCTCCGGCCGTCGATGATAGTAATCGGGAATCCGGTAGCTCCACCGCTCTATTTTTTGACCATTAGATCTTATTGATCAATGGTTGAGATTTGTTCCTCGGGACTTCGTAAAAATGATGGACCTCTTGAACGCAACTCTCCCTGCCTCCCTGGTTTATTCAAATATTTGTTAATATGATTTCATCAACTTCAAATCTTCGTGATCCCAATATATCTACGATAATTGCTGCCAAAATGAGGGAATTTCGTAACCTTAATATGCCAGTTCCAAGACTGTTCTTTTATGGCCAAGAACGAACACATATGATGAAACAACAATAATAATCTGCTTCGTATGTGAACAAATACACTTCTGATTTAAACAATTAAACATTAACTAACTAAAAAATAGCACATTTTACCACTGCGGCTAATCATAACAGATTAGTTATTTCATACGTTTCTGAAAACTTAACACTTGGGCTAATCATAACGATACAACCTAATCATAACCATACAACAAATACCCTAACACCTACTTAACTAGCCTATAAACAATCATTAAAAGAAACAAATTAACGAGCCGATGAGCGTGGAATCGGACTCGATTCATGAAATAACGACACATAAGGGTCGGTATTTGCATAAAGCAATCCCATATTCAACGAAGAATGAAAAGAATTCCTTGAAATTTCTTGAGAACTCGATCCTTTTTCTATTAAAATTGCATCTTCTACTTCCTTAATTACTTCATTCATCGACGGTCTCATGTTTGCGTATTTTCCACATCTATTGTATATCAAATTCATCTCCTAAATATGGATCAACAATCCCTTGAATGTCCCCATTTTCTATATAAAACTTCGCTTGCAAAATAATAATAATAAAAAATAATATGTTATAAATAAAATAAATAAATTATTGTATCATAGATAAAAAATAATATATTATAAATAATAAAAATAAAGAAAATAAATAAATAAATAACGTACTCATTGAACAACGTAGCGACAATATATAAGCTCAATAAGAATGACCTCAAAACTATATATAATACCTACACATCAAAAAAATAAATAAATAAACTAACGGCAACATTGTTATTGTAATCATTTTATAAAATAATACAAAAATAAATTTGATTTGCACTTAATGAAAATGAGCTTTTAAACATACGAAGTATATTTTTTCAAGAATGGGCCCTAAAAATACATTTTGTCAGTAGCCCAATGTTGATACCTAAGCCCTTATGCACAAATCAAAACCCTAGAAAACGTTTTTGTTCCCATTTGCTTACTGCAGACACACATTCATTCCGCACACGAAATTGTGTTCTATCAGTTGACTGCCTCAAAGCCCGAAAACTTGTTTTTTTGAAGAATGGCGTTTTACTTCTTTGATCGATCTATCTTCAATGGCAGCAAGCAAAACTTATGATGTGTTTCGAAGCTTTAAAATCGCAAATATTCAGGTATGATTCTAGTATTCTGTTCATCACTTAAATTTCATTAGTTTCAAGACTTGTCTTATATAATCTGAGAGAAATAAAAGAAAAAATTGTGTTCCTAAGTTAATTTACTGAGAGAGAGATAAGAAAAAATGTCCATCCCAAAGTTGGGAAGATTTGGAGAGATCCAACTCAGAGTGAAAATGCAACTTCAAAAAAGATGAGAATGAAAATGCACAGAAAACTGAAAATGTAGAGGCTGAAAAGGGTGAAAATGCTAAAGGAGGTGAAAATGCAACTGCATGCAGAGTTGAAAATGCAACTGAAGATGCAGGCAGAGATAAAAATGCAACTATGAATGAAAAAGAAGGAGGTAAAAATGCATTTGTTGAAAATGAAAATGCAACTTCAAAAAAAGATGAGAACGAAAATGCACAGAAAACTGAAAATGCAGAGGCTGAGGCTGAAAAAGGTGAAAATGCTAAAGGAGGTGAAAATGCAACTGCAGGCAGAGCTGAAAATGCAACTGCAGACGGTGGTGAAATTGCAACTGCAGACAGAGGTGAAATTGCAGCTGCAGACATAGATAAAAATGCAACTGAAGACTGAGATGAAAATGCAACTGAAAAAAGTGGTGAAAATGTAATTCTGGAAATAGATGCAAATACAGAAAGTGTTGAAAATATAGTGGGAGGACAAAAGCCAAGCAAGAAAAATGAAGTTGAAGCTCAAAAAAATATCGATGAGAGACCAAAAAGAATAGTGAAACCATCAGCTGCCCTGAAATCGCCGTACAGAAATAAAGTTGTAAACACATTATTTCTAACAACCAGGCTTGAAAATGCAGTGGCATGGTGGCTGTTTTCTGGGATAGGGGAAATATAATTATTCACTATAGTTGTTAACTAACAAAAAAATGTGTTTACAGTCTGCTGGTATACACAAATCGAAAGGGTTATATGTTGAAAAGAGTTCACGCAGAATTCTTGAAAGCAGGTTTAAACGTTCATGCACAAGTGATAAATGCATGGGCAGATGTGCTAAACGAAAGCGAAGCATACACTGAGAAATACAAGAAGACATCTAGATTATTCTGCTACGTAACAAGAAAGGTAACTTAATTAATTTATAAAACATGTTATGCATTTAAGTCGGCTTCTTAACATATTAATGAATATATAAAATCTATTGACAAGATAAATTTATAATGGATTACAAAGATGAGGACAACGGAAAAAGTATAGCGAAAATGCAAAGAGAAATAAAACAGCTTAAAGAAAAAAGATACTAAGAATTTAAGGAATTAATGGATAAAAGCTTATCTACAAACGCTAATGCATGCTTGAAGAGTATTGATTTGGTAAGTATATTATAAGTAGAATAATATAAGAATAATATATAGATATGGAAAAATGCTAACAAAATAATTGCACATGTGTTCTTCCCCATAGTAGATGGATGTCATGTATGCGTTTTTGTATTTGATATAAGCAAAATGAGGTTGCACATACTTGACAACATCTCAATCACTAAGAAAAACTTTGATACTACATACGGTGACATTATAGTTCAACTGGTAAGACAAATATATGAAAATGCAATTATGATTGTCATTTTTTTTATTTATATACTGAAAAAGTAATATTGATAAAAATTGTAGCAGGTTGAAAATATGAGTACTTATATGAAAGAAGTAAAACATAAAAACTGTGATTTGTTGGATAATATAAAACCAAGGCTCGTGCAAGTTGATTGGAAAACAAAGCAAAACTATTCGGATTCTGGAGTTTTCACCATGAGGCACATGGAAACATTCGTAGGCGAGGTGTCACAAGAGTGGAAAAAAGTAGTAGACATTGCTAAAGAAAGAGTTAGGCAGAAATGGCAGATCGAACATTTGAGAGTAAAATATGCAACAAAGATACTACTGTCGGATTCAAATGAAGGGAAAAATGAGATTGTTGAATATGTTCGAAGATTTTCAAAAACTAACAAGGGAATAAATGGATAAACTAGCGGAAGATGTTGAATTGAGAATCATGAATAGACTACGTATGAATCCGTAAAAGATGGATGGCCGTCTAACTAAATAATAGGGTTTTTTTTGTGTAACTATATAATAAGTGGTTAGGCAGGGAAGGAGGCGCACCCACGGGACAAAGAGTGGCACAAGAGAGGCCCCTACGGATCTTTACATGCAATTCGCTCACTTAGGTTGGTTGTTTTTTTGGATCATACGGATTGCAGAATTTAGGTGGTTGGTTGTTTATTAGGTGGTTGTTTATTTGGTCATATGGATTGTTGGATTTAGGTGTTTGGTTGTTTATAAGGTGGTTAAATTTGTTTTCGAGGATGATTATTTTTGAAAAGTTATGGATGGTTTGTTGGTCTTTGGATTGATGTATAGTTGTTATTTATTTTGGTTTTTGTTTGAATTGAAAAGGTAGACATAAATAAGGAAATAGATAAAGTGAGAAAATAACTACAAGATTGAAAATGCCAAATACCAGAATTTTAAACAGAACCATTAACTAAAAGTCTGTGGAGTACATATAATGAAAATGCAATTGCAGTTAAGAAAATGCAAATGCATTTATGAAAATGCAAATGCATTTCTGAAAATGCAAATGCAACTGATAATATTTGAACATAATCAGTAGCTAAAAGTTCAAGGACTACATATAATGAAAATGCGTCGTCATAGGAGTAATCTAAATTGTTATATATTTTGGTTTTTGTTTGATTTGAAAAGGTAGACAGAAAATAAAAAATGGAAAAGCAACTACAAGATTTATAAAAAAAAATGCAAATGATAATATTTGAAACTTAATCGGAATCTAAAAGTTCAAGGACTACATATAATGAAAATGCAACTGCTAGTATGAAAATGTAAATACGAAAGTATGTTTAACTACATTTGGTAAGAATATATAAAAATAACTAATAAAAAAATAATGTGGCACTCAAGAAAATCTTGCATCATCATCAGCTTGTTGTGATATTTTTCACTGCATCTTCAGCTTTTTTTCTTTCTGGACAAGTGCGAATATTATGCGGATCACGGCTTTTACAGTGACCACACATTCTCCCTATTTTTTGTGATTTAGAAATAGCGTTTTCACGCGAACTGGTGATCATTTTCTTCAACCTAGTTCCTTTAGTGTGAATACCTTGAGGGGCATTAACACCGCCTATCTCTGGTTGTTCAAAACCTACCATCTCACTAATAAACTGATTAGTTCCGATCTCATCAGAAGCATCAAAGTCTTTCTCGCATTCCTCTAGAAACTTTTCTTGTGCTTTTAAAAACCTTATAAGTTTTTCCCTATTTCCAACAAGTTTATCCAATGATAGTTCCACATTCAAGTGAACTTTGCTAATAAGCTCACTCAAATCCAAATCCTCGGGTGAAATAGTAGGCTTTACACCAGGGTTCAAACAAATTTTAGGGGGAACACCATTTTTTGTCCAACGTTTACATATAGATTTCCCTGGGAATTTAGTGAACTTGCACACCCGGAGAACACAAAATATATGTCTACATAAGAGTCCAAATCTTTCATATCGTTTGCATGTACATGTAAATTCCTCCAGAGAAACATTATAAACAACCTACAAGAAAAATTGGTAAAACGTCAAACATTATAAAAATGAAAATGCAAATCTAAATGAAAATGCAAAAGGTAATGGGGAAAATAATTGAACAATTTAACAACCTCACTCTCATCCGGGAAAAAATCATCAAAGAGTCTTGCCCAGAGTCACAAAAATCGCCAGGGTAGCCACGAATTGCGATCTGGATCATGCGATCCCAATCGCGGGTCGTTTGCGATCTGATCGCTGGTTGGGTTGCGATCCTGAAATTCATGAAGTCACGTACTGGTTCGTTCATACATTCGATCCAAATATCAAAAATTGATCGACCTTATTCATTGAATCCATCGATTCTGAGTTCTGAAATTGATCGACCCAACCCAATAATCAAACGAACCAAATCGTTTTTGTGAAATTGACCGATAATTTTGACGGTCGGGAAGTGAAACGATTCTGAGTATTTGGTAATAAAATTTGGATTTGGATTAAAATTTGATGACATTATCGGTTTATGTATTATATATATATTTTAAATATTTGCTTTGATAATAGAATATTTTAGATTGTTATGTTTGTGTTTTTATATTTATTATAAATTATAAATATGAATGGGATTATAAAAATGAATTAATAATTTTTGTAGCAGTGACATTTTTAGCGACATGAATAGTGAGTATTAGTAAAAAGAATAGTGATATTTTTTGCAACATAAATAGTGACTTTTGATAAAAATAGTGACATTTTTATAGTTGTGGGTAGTGACTTTTGAAAAAAAATAGTGACATTTTAGTTTCGTAAGTAGTAACTTTTGATAAAAATAGTGACATTATTAGAGTCGTGGGTAGTGATTTTTGATAAAAAATAGTGACATTTGTAGAGTCGTAAATAGTGACTTTTGATAAAAATAGTGACATTTTTAGAGTCGTGGGTAGTGACTTTTGATAAAAATAGTTACATTTTTAAAGTCGTGAGTAGTGAATTTTAATAAAAAATAGTGACACTATAATGAACGTCACTACAAGCGTCTCTAATATTATAGACACAATGTTGGACTAAATTAGCAACTTCTTACTAGTGACATTCTGGTTGATGTCACTATGAGTGTCACTAGCTTCAAATATGTCGCTAAACTGTTCTTTTGCATTGCATCCGCTTTCAATCCAGCTGAGTAGGGGAAGGATCTGACGCAAGTTGGAGGCAGAAAGCTAGGATTTTTCGTGCTTCTCCCTTATTATCCTTTTCTAAGGAACTAAGGATTTAACGATATCTCGCTAAAAGTAGTTCTTTTGTAGTTTTTAAATAAGGGTTTTGTTAATGACAAATATTAGGGCTGTCACTAACATGCATAAAAAACTTGTAAATTGATTAAAAAAGTAATATTTCTAAAATTCAGGGGTTGTCTTTTGTTATTTTCCTTTAAATAATAATAATAAAAAGTTATATTATATAATAAAAAAAGCGTACCTGTTGTAGAAAGTTGCGACAATTCATACCAAAACTTTCATTTGAAATTGCTTCTTTACCGGATATAAGTTTAAGTATGACCCCAAAACCATAAATATCGGTTTTTTTTTCGTTTGACATATAATACATACATAACACAAAAATAAATAAACAAAATAACGGGAACATTGTTATTATTTTATGAAATAATACAAATTCAGATTTGATTTGCACCCAACACAAATACGCTTCTAATCATAAGTATTTTTTTCAAGAATAGGCCCAACAAAATACATTTTTTCAGTAGCCCAATGTTGATATCAAAGCCCATATCCACAAATCAAAACCCTAGACAACGTCTTACTGCGCACACAATCGACACCCGAAATAAACACTCAAAGCCCGAAAACTTGTTTTTTGAAGAATGGCGTTTGACTTCTTTGATCGATCTATCTTCAATGGCAGCAAGCAATAGTTACGATGTGTTTCTAAGCTTTAAAATCGCAAATATTCAGGTATGATTCTAGTATTCTGTTTATCACTTAAATTTCATTAGTTTCAAGACTTGTGTTGTATAATCCGAAAGAAATAAAAGAAAAAAATGTGTTCCTGAGTTAATTTATTGAGAGATAGAAGAGACAATGGAATAAATTTTATGTCAATCTTCTTCTCAAAATTTCATCCCAAAGTTTATTAGAAGATTTGGAGAGATCCAAATCAAAAACAAATTATCAAAATGTTAATCACTAAAATACTCCTAACCTACTATTTCTCTTCTACAATCGGTATGATATCCTCAACGCAAGCTATTCTCAACTTTTGTAGGTTATCTTTTTATTTATTTATGTATTTTCCTTCAGCTGTATATTTGTTTTTTTGCTCATGTTAATGCTCTGTTTTATATTAAATTATTTTTCATCCCTCTCGTTGACTGCTTCAACAACATATAATATTTTCAATTTTAGTTTTTTGAGAATTTTCAGCAGTCGTATACTGCATATATAGTTCATCACTTTAGATCATAATCCATAAGATAACATTACAGCAAATGTGGAACCTCTTTTAGCTTCTCTTCGTTATCTTTACTGACAGTAACATCAAAATATTGTGGCCTTCCTCAACTGATGCTGCAACATTTTGAATAATGTGGTCTATTCTATCTTAAATAGTTCCATGTTTTCACAAATAAATCCAGTTACATACACACCATATAATATAATATAATGAAAATTTTAATGTTTTCGGACCTTGTCAACGACAAGGAGAGAAAGATCTTTCATGATTTATGTGTTGAATATCGTTTTCCCTAAGCTTCACTTTTCTTCAATATGGAAATCTGATGTTCATTGAAACCCTACAAACTCATAATTCATGATTTGGCAAAACTAATATTTGACTTTCAAAATTTATTTTCTTTTTACATTTTTTTCTCATTATACAGTTGGAAAAAGCTATGCTTGCTAGAAAGCTTCAAGTAGAAGAAAATAACAACAATCAACTAAATTTTCTGTTAGAACAATATAATTTTAAAATAGCTTCTCTACAGGTATCATATTTAACATTTTTAACAACTATATAGTTATAAATGGTTATTTAACTTTGCTATTCAACTTATGATATTTGACCATAAAGGAATCTTATATGAGTTTTTCTTATTAATGTTTATATTGCAGGCAAAACTAATATTTGACTTTCAAAATTTATTTTCTTTTTACATTTTTTTCTCATTATACAGTTAGAAAAAGATATGCTTGCTAGAAAGCTTCAAGTAGAAGAAAATAACAACAATCAACTAAATTTTCTGTTAGAACAACATAATTCTAAAATAGCTTCTCTACAGGTATCATATTTAACATTTTTAACAACTATATAATTATAAATGGTTATTTAACTTTGCTATTCAACTTATGATATTTGGCCATAAAGAAATCTTATTATGAGTTTTTCTTATTAATGTTTATATCGCAGGCAAAACTAATATTTGACTTTCAAATTTATTTACTTTTTACATTTTTTTCTCATTATACAGTTGGAAAAGATATGCTTGCTAGAAAGCTTCAAGTAGAAGAAAATAACAACAATCAATTAAATTTTCTGTTAGAACAACATAATTCTAAAATAGCTTCTCTACAGGTATCATATTTAACATTTTTAACAACTATATAGTTATAAATGGTTATTTAACTTTGCTATTCAACTTATGATATTTGGCCATATAGGAATCTTAGAAGAATGTTCCAGGTAGTCTACCCTTTTTTTTAAAGTCTCAGGGGACAACTATTGACCCTTAGATCATTAAGATCGATGGTCTAGATTACTTCACAAAATTAAGAGGTTTTGGGCGGAGGGTTATTTTGATCATTAAGGCGTGTAACAGAATATGGCATGTCTTCCTTCTCGCTCTCTCACTCTTTCTCTCTCTCTACCTTCGTTGCCCTCTTTTCTTCTCCCTCTCACACAGTAACGTGCTTTCCACCATTTTTCTTCGATTTCTCTCTATTTTGCTAAATTCGTTTGTTAATCACTGATAAAACATTGTTTATCTGATACTTTGGTGAGTTCTATGGCCGATTTACCATCTTCTGTTTCGAGGAATGTTTTCGATCAAAATACAGCAGTTGCCGAAGATGATTTTGGTATTTTTAACTTGTTTTTTTTTGTTTATTTAAGTTATTTTATAGATTATGCTCAAACAATTGCTCATTTATGTGTTTTTTTTCCTATTTCGAACTTTTCTAGGGTTTCTACTTTATAATCCGTTGATTTCATCAGTTGGTGTTCATAAATTGTTGTTTATTTTGTTGTTTTACATTTAAATCTCAAGTTATTTGTTAATTGATTCAGGTTTCTATCGGTTTAATTTAGTGAATCACATGTGTTTCATGTTATGAAGCAAATGTGCTTCGCTGTAAATATACACTCATTTATTCATCAAATCAACTTTTATTGTGAAGCACATGTGTTTCATGTTATGAAGCACATGTGCTTCGCTGAATTTTACACTCCTTGTGTTTCAAAACCACCTGTTATTAGTGAAGCACATGTGCTTCATGACCTGAAGCACATGTGCTTGACTGTTAATTTACACTTCTTATTTTCAATTCACCTGTTAATAGTGAAACACATGTGTTTCAAGTCATGAAGCACATGTGCTTTGCTGTAAATTTACACTCCTTTATTTTTCAATTCACCTGTTAATAGTGAAGCACATGTATTTCAAGTCATGAAGCACATGTGCTTCATGTTATGAAACACATGTGCTTCACTATTAACAATTGTTTTTTGAAATTAAAGGAGTAATGAAGCACATGTGCTTCACTATTAACAATTGTTTATATTTGTTTTTACAGGTTTAAATGTTGATTTGGATGTGTTGTTTACTGAATTACCAATATTAAGAGCCAATGAAATTGTTTGTAAAAAGAGACCTATTTCAACTAAACAGGTTTCAACTGAATTACAACCAACAGTTCCTAAGAAGCTAAAGATAAAGTTGTCAAAAGGAGCATCAAAACTTTCAACAAGTCCTAAATCTAAGGCATCAACCAAACTTATAACTCTCTCTAAACCTTTAAAAATTACCAAATCAAAGTCCCCTACCAAGCCTTCCACCAAAACAACCAACACATCTTCCAGAAAACCAAAAGCCACCAAATCTAATAATACTAAAAAACCTTCTTCTGATTTAGTTGTATCTAATTCCAACCAACTTCCTTCTATTCGCATAAGGACAACTCCTAAGCCGTTTTCAGAGGTCAGAGTTATCTGAATCCCAAAAGAAATGTATACATACAATGGGATTTGGATCTTTAATAGGTTTTGATTTAAATCAACTTCCAGGGAAGTTAGGATACTATGTAGTTGATAAGTTTAATCATGTTCAGATGCAAATTGAAACAGATAAGGGGGAGATTAAAGTTGATGCCCAAGCAGTGAATGATGTGTTTGGTATACCTAATGGTGGTACCAATATTAATGATCTTGATATAATTACCGACACTACTTTTCTCAAACAATGGATGGGTCAGTTTGAAAATCCTGATCACATTAGACCATCTCACATTGTTGAGAAAATTAGGAATTCTGATGTTGCTGATGATCTGTTCAAGTTTAATTTTCTTATGCTGTTTGGTTCAACAATGGTCTCTTGTGAACCAAATGGGAAAGTGAAGCTTGATATTCTTAATCGTGTTCCAAGAGATGCGGATATTGGTAAACTGGATTGGTGTTTATTTTTGGTGGACAATCTGAGATACAGTAAGAATCATTGGCACCGGGATAATGTTAGCAAAACTCTTTATTCTGGTCCGTTACTTTTTTGATTGTGAGTATATATATATATATAAATATAAGGGAGGGTTCATGCGAGAAGTGTTTTTTTTGCGAGAAATGCGAGAAGCAATCCTGTCCACTCAATTATTATACTTAATTTTTTAAAATGTAAGGGTAAGATTGTCTTTTTAACTTTCTTTTTAATTTTGTTAATTAAATAAATGCAATTATTACTTTCTATATTTATTAAACATCTCTCCGGAAAATTATGTTCACTGGAAAAGTGTTGATTTCATTTCTGGTTAACACACAATTACATAATTACCTTATACGAGATACAAAAGTTACATAAAGTTACTGAAAAATCTTGTACGATTACTAATTAATATACACCAAACTACTAATGAACATAAAAGAGAATATTGACAAAAACTTGATCTGCACATTGCTTCATATAACACTCTACCAACACCTCTGTTCATCAATGCACACGAACAGATAGACGAACAAGAATGCAAAGTTCATCAATGCACCTTTATACGAACACTACACCATAATACAAACAAGAAAGCATAGTTCATCGCCGCACCTTTATACAAACAAGAATGCATAGTTCATCGTTGCACCTTTATACAAACAAGATTGCACACAGTTGTTCATCTTGCTTGCCTGGTCTTGTTCATCAATGCACCTTTATAGACGAAGACAATCACTTTTGCGATGAGGATCTGCAACAACCTTCTACCGGAAACCGACTTTTGCGATGAAGATCTGCACCTTTGGGTATCGTCGTCAACTATGCAGATCTGCAACAATCTCTTTTCCCGGTCGTCGGAGATGGCGACAATGGTGTCGGGGGTGAGAGGTTCGCCGGAGATCTGTAACAACCACTTTTGCGACGAAGATTTTCATAAACCTTCTGCTAGAAGCCACCTTTTGCAACGAAGATCTGTACCGGTTGGTATCGTCGTTGACTGTGAATTAAGATCTGGAACAATCTCTTTCGCTGTTCGTCGGAGATCGCGACAATGGTGTCGGGGGTGAGAGGTTTGCCGGAGATGGCACGGTGGCTGTTGAGTTTTTTTTTTCAATCGCCGGAGATAACAATTATAATATGGGAGTTGTTGGCAGAATTTGAGGAGAAAATATTGGGGGTTGGTGATTCAAATGAATAAACACACACATACGAGGGAGATAAGGAAACTGCCAAAATTAATTGTGGTGGAGTTTACCAATCTACCCTTCCACCCCTTGTTTTTTAAGAGTTAAATTTTCACTTATTTACACAAATGACATCGTTCATCATGACCGTTAACCTCTTAATCTAACAAACTACACTAGTTCTCGCATTTCTCGCAAAAAAAAGCCTTCTCGCATGAACCTTTGCCTATATATATATATATATATATATATATATATATATATATATATATATATATATATATATATATATATATATATATATATATATATATATATATATATATAGTTTAACAAACTTGTTTTTTAATATTCATTTTTTTTTTGTTATTATTGTGTAGCTTCTCTATTGTGATAGAACAAGATGTGCTTCATGTCATGAAGCACATGTGCTTCAACCTATGAAACACATGTGCTTCATAAGGCCTATCACATGTGCTTCAGGTCATGAAGCACATGTAACTTACAAGCAAGTCATTTGTGTATGAATCACGGAACACATGTGCTTGGACTTATGAAGCACATTTGAGTTTACCTTGTGAAACACATGTGCTTGGAAACATTAAATTCCATTTTATTTTTTATTTTTTTTAAGTGACTGAACTAAAATTGTGTTGTTTTCTTTATGTCATGATAGGGATTTTGTTTTCGAAGGCAATGATGGTAATGGGATTAGTATAAGGTTGGGTTTGGAAACTCTTTGTCCAGGTTTGTATGTGGAGGCAACTGTCGTCGATTTGTGGGCAGTGATTATAAATCATGAAGAAAAATTTAAGAGTCCTTTTGCTTTGAAGAGACTTTTTGCACCAGCATCACTTATTGTAAGTTTAATTTGTTAATTCTGTATATTTATATTCTGAGTGTTAACTATCTTTCATGAACAGCAATCACATTTCTTTTCTCAACATAATAATGAATCAAGAGAAAGCATATTCAATTATTTTGAATCATATCTCTCTGAATTTTTTTGGTAATGATCTGATGTTATGTCGATGAAAGCTTATGATATGGTAATGGAACTTTTTTTTTTCCTTCTGTGTTTTTAAGTTACAAATATTTTTCAAGTTGTGAAGCACATGTGTTTCAAGTGATGAAGCACATGTGCTTCACAACTTGAAACACATGTATTTGATTAAGTGACACACATGTGTTTCTTACTGTGAAGCACATGTGTTTCACATAATGAAACACATGTGCTTCTCTTATGGAAGCACTTTTATCTTGTGAAACACATGTGTTTCACAACTTGAAGCACATGTGTTTCAGGGTACGAAAACCACTTTTATCTTGGTATATTTCTTGACTCTTAAATTTATTACAGGTGTTCTTCCCAATTCTTGCACATGAGCACTTTTACGTCTTAGTTTTTAACATTAGATCTGAACCTGCATTATATATTTTGGACAATCGTACTGGAGGAGAGTTTGAAACAAAATATGGCAAGGTTCTGAGAGTGGTGGTAAGTTTTAAATAAATATTCATATATTTTTTTTCATATAATTATTATTTTTTGATATATTTTTAAAAATCCTTTTTATATACATCAATATTGTGTGATGAAGCATTTGGAAAAATATGAGCATCCAACATCTGTAATTGTTGAGAATTTGAAGGCGAAGAAACTGAGAATGAAGTGGTCATCGAAAAAGAATTTTGTAGATTGTGGTCCATTTGTAATGTTCCACATAGAATCTTTCACCGGTAAAATACAAAATTATTGGAATTCTGAAATACCGAGGGAAGACGATGATCAAAATTTGATGCTTAAAAAGCTCAGAATGCGGTTTGCATCCAAAATCATCACTCATGAGCTCAACATTCATGCTGATGAGATGATTGAGCAAGCATTTGAATTCTACAACACTCACTCATTGGAAGAAACGAAAAAAATGATCGTCCAAGCACTTTCGAACTGGAAAGAACGTAACAAATAGTTTGTTTGATACTATTTAATATTCAATCAAGTCTTGTTATAATACAATTTAATTTCTAGTTTTTTTATTTTTGTTTGCTACTATCTATTTATGTTTTTTTGTTTAAGAAACAATTTACTAACGTTACATTTTTGTAGATATACACTCTTTATTTTTTAAAACCAACTTCTATTAGTGAAACACATGTGCTTCACAACTTGAAGCACATGTGTTTTATTTCATGAAGCACATGTGCTTGAAGTCATTAAACACATGTGCTTAAAAGCTTGAAGCAAATGTGCTTGACATTATGAAGCACATGTGTTTTTTATACTGCTTTTATAAAACATGTCATTTGTAACACTTTTAAAATTTATAATCACCTTCTTGAAGCACATGTGTTTCAAAAGGTGAAGCACATGTGCTTGAAAACTGCGTTCTAAAACATATTTTATAAGCACGTGTGTTTCAAGTCATGAAACACATGTTCTTGCCTGTAGATATACACTCTTTTATTTTTCATAAACAACTGTTATTAGTGAAGCACATGTGTTTCATGTCATGAAGCACATGTGCTTCACCACTTGAAACACATGTGATTTATAAATCAATTTTTTTTAAAAGAATTTATAATCACCTTCTCGAAACACTTGTGCTTCATTAGGCCAAGCACATGTGTTTTTATTAATGCACACACGTAACTTACAAGCAAGTCATTTGTGTTTGAATCACGGAACACATGTGCTTGGCCTTGTGAAGCACATGTGCTTTACTAATAAGAAAAACAATAAAAACAAGTGACGAACATATCATATGAAACACATGTGCTTCATAAGTCCAAGCACATGTGCTTTTGTTCATGAACACAATTAATCACATCCAAATCAAGTCTTACATGTGCTTTACCTATGTTTGCATTTGCAGCATTGAATACAAATAGTTGTTCAGCATACTTCAAGTTTCTATTTATCCTAGATAAATGCATATACTCTGGAGGAATCAACTCATGATTGTGTTTATCCTCGAAGTCAACAAGTTCATAATTTGCTAATCGATCATTCCAGAGAAACCTAACATGAGCCATGCATCCTGTTTTTCTTGTGTGTGTTTTTCTAATTCTTGTAAGATTTTCTTCTCCGTTGAGGGTGTCATCAGTCACATTCCTTGGTAAACCATATCTGTCGCACCAAACATATCTATCTTTTACTAAACCTGATCTTGTCCTTTTCTGTGTTGACCTAACTATGTCAAATCCTCCATTGTTTGCATAATTTCTATACATTTCAATACACTCTTCAATTGTTTTAAACCTTTGCCCTTTAATTGGTAGTAATCCGTCATCAACAAGTGGAACATAATATATAGATCCTCCTGGTGTATCCATGTATAATACTTTAACAGGTTTCAGACTGATATTCACGCCTGAAGCTGCATATTGATATAATCAATCAGAATACATAATCGCATGTGTTTTTAAACTAGATGCACATGTGTTTTTAAACTACATACTTTTTCTGTGTTGACCTAACTATGAAGCACCTGTGTTTATGTCATGAAGCACATGTGCTTCACTAAATAACAGGTGGTTTTGAAAAAACAAGGAGTGTAAATTTACAGCCAAGCACATGTGCTTCATCTCATGAAGCACATGTGTTTCGTTACTGGAAGCACATGTGCTTCACTAATAACAGTTGTTTTGCAAAAATAAAGGAGTTTCAATGTAAATCCAAGCACATGTGCTTCATAGGGTGAAGCACATGTGCTTAATGACATGAAGCACATGCGCTTCACTACTAACAGTTCTTTTTGAAAATAAAGGAGTTTCAATGTAAAACCAAGCACATGTGCTTCAGGTAATGAAGCACATGTGCTTCATGACATAAACACATGTGCTTCACTAATAACAGGTGGTTTTGAAAAACAAGGAGTGTAAATTTACAGCAAAGCACATGTGCTTCATGTCATGATTCACTACTAACCGATCGCAGTCAAACAAATGTGCAGCTTTCAAACACATGTGCTTGTAAACTTGAAGCACATGTGTTTATGTTATGTAATAAAGTATCCTATTTTTAAACTAGATGCACATGTGCTTCGGTTAACAACCACACAAGATCGCATTTAAAATTGAAGCACGTATGTTTTTGTAAGCTATTAACTGTTTCATAAAACTTGAATTGTAATTTCTTACCTGAATCATCGTTTTTTTTCTCTGTTTCGTTGCTATTCACAGATTCTGGATTTAAATTCATTGATAACGTCGGATTTTCATATCTACGATTGATTAGAGTGAATTTATTCAAAACTCGATTTTGATTAGTGCTCGCATTCCAGAAAAACGCTGTTGAATGTTTGTGGTTCAATTGACGCAATTGGTTCGATGATTTGTTGCGTTAGTAATCGCTGGAAATCGCAAGTGTTTGCGCCTTAGAAATCGCCGGAGATCGCCACTGATTTTGTAAAAGTGGATCTGAGGGTTTTTGCTGGAGGAGCTGATGTATAAATTCATAATGACCATAGTAACCCTGCGCGTGTAATTGACGGATTAATCTTGATCATTGATTGTGTTTCATCCGATGGCTGTAGATTGTCCCTTGGGACTTTAAAATTTCAAGGGACTCCCCTGAATGCAACTCAGGAATCTTATTATGAGTTTTTCTTATTAATGTTTATATTGCAGGCAAAACTAATATTTGACTTTCAAAATTTATGTTCTTTTTACATTTTTTTCTCATTATACAGTTGGAAAAAGTTATGCTTGCTAGAAAGCTTCAAGTAGAAGAAAATAACAACAGTCAACTAAATATTCTATTAGAACAACATAATTCTAAAATAGCTTCTCTACAGGTATCATATTTAACATTTTTAACAACTATATAGTTATAAATGGTTATTTAACTTTGCTATTCAACTTATGATATTTGACCATAAAGGAATCTTATTATGAGTTTTTCTTATTAATGTTTATATTGCAGGCAAAACTAATATTTGACTTTCAAAATTTATTTTCTTTTTACATTTTTTTCTCATTATACAGTTGGAAAAAGCTATGCTTGCTAGAAAGCTTCAAGTACAAGAAAATAACAACAATCAACTAAATTTTCTATTAGAACAACATAATTCTAAAATAGCTTCTCTATAGGTATCATATTTAACATTTTTAACAACTATATAGTTATAAATGGTTATTTAACTTTGCTATTCAACTTATGATATTTGACCATAAAGAAATCTTATTATGAGTTTTTCTTATGAATGTTTATATTGCAAGCAAAACTGATATTTATTTGTCTTTCAAAATGTATTTTCTTTTTTCTTTTTACATTTTCTTTCTCATTATACAGACCGTAAAGAATATGCTTGAAATAGAAAAGGAGCTGAACAATCATATACGAATCAACGAGTAAAGGAACTAGAATTGTTGTTACAACCAAGTTATTCAACAATCGAGTCTTTACAGGTTTCATATTTAACATTTTTAACAACTATATAGTTATAAATGGTCATATGTGATTGTACACTAAAATCACATGTGATTAAGGCCTCTCCCAACCCTTACCCATCACTAAACCCATCACTAGCACCACGTCATCGCATCATTACTGACACGCTACTCACACGTTCGTGTCAACCCTACCCATCACTAACTCATCACTAAACCCATCCTTTCCACATCACCATTTTAATAAATAAAAAACACATTACATTAAATAAAAAACATTACATTAATAATAAAAATAAAAACATTACGATTTAATTAAAAAAACACGAATAAAAAAAACACGAATTAAAAAAAAACGTTACGAAAAAAAAAATTAACGTTGACGGTAGTTTTGCGGGAGGCTCCAAATGTGTTCGATTAAGGCATTGCGAAGTTTATGATGCACAACTCGATCACGTATCTCCTTTTCAATACGCAATTGGGCTGCAACCCGTTCATGCCATGTACGTTGTGGGTGATTATCCGGGTTAGCGGTATAGTCTTCTTCGATTGGACAAATTGCGCGGCCGTTATCTTCCGTAATCATGTTGTGTAATATCACACAAGTGTACATGATCCGTCGTATTTTGTTCACACTGTATGGTCGTGCCGGGTTTTTAATGATTGCCCACCGTCCTTAAAGCACTCCGAAAGCTCGTTCGACATCCTACCTAGCGGATTCTTGGAACCGCTTGAACTTCATGTTCTTTTCTTCAATTGGGCATTTAAACGACTTGCCAAGCGTTGCCCATTCCGGATAAATCCCATCAGCTAGATAATAACCCTTCGTAAATTGCTAACCCTAAATAGTAAACGGAACTACAGGAGACCTGTCTTGCCTTATTTCATCAAACAAATCTGATTCGTTAAGGACGTTTATGTCGTTATTCGAACCCGCCGGGCCAAAGTACGCATGCCATGTCCACAAATCGTATGACGCAACAGCTTCAAGCATTATTGTGGGACATCCTTGATCACCACGTGTGTATTGGCATTGCCATGTTGTTGGACAATTTTTCCAAGGCCAATGCATACAATCAATGCTACCAAGCATCCCAGGAAAACCATGTATCTCTTGATGTTTGGCATGTAAACGTTGGACGTCATGAGTTGTTGGTTTTCGCAAAAACTCAGTCGAGTATAGATGGAATATACATTTACAAAAGTTGTCCAAACAATCGTACGCTGTTTGTTGACCCATGTGCAAGTACTCATCAAACAAATCAGTGGCACAACCGTACGCCAATTGACGTATGGCAGAGGTACACTTTTGAAATACATTAAAATTGGGGTAACCCGTAGCGTCTCTCTTTTGACGGAAATAATCAAAATACGACGGTAGTTGACCCGGTTGATTATAAAAATGTATAGCCTGGCATATACGGATGAACAAAGGTTTCGACATGCGAAACCGTCTTCGGAAGTAGTCCGGAGGGAAAACAGCATTGTCGGCAAAGTAATCATTCCATAAACATTCAGCAGCCGCAACGCGATCTCTTGGTATATATCTTCGTGGTGCTCTTGGCACGGTGGAATTTTCAGCTTCTTCTTGATCCAGATAATCAAGCCTTTCAATAGTTTGGTTCAAATCGAAGACGGCTGTTACATTAACATAATCTTGCCAGTAATCATCGGAGTCATCGTTTGGATCCATTGAATGAGAGAAAATATATGGAAATTGGGAAGAGATGAAGAGAGGAAGTATGTGATTGTGTATTTAAAATGGTAGAGTATAGTGGGTTTTTATAGAGGTTGTGTGTAATATTAATTATTTGTATTAAAAAATAAATAAATAAAAAATTGATTTTTGAAATCAATTCAGACGCTCCCCCGGACCCACCCTCGCCCTCGACGCCAGCACCACCCCGTCCTCACCGCGACGAATCCCTCACGACGCAGGCCACGGCGGCTCGGTGCCAATGCCATCGTGGCGCGACGGCAAAAAAAGCCCCCCGACGTGCCGGTGGCACGGGTCTAAGTACCACACGTAATTATCAAACAATATTGTTTTTTTTAGCAAAAAAAATAATAAAAGAAAAAAAACATTAAGAAAGAAAAAAAAATTGATTTTTTTGTAAGTGCCAAATGACAAAAATAAATATGTGATTAATCTTGATTATTAAATCCTATTGATCAATGGTTGAGATTTATCCTCAAGATTACACAAATTAAGGACACCAACACATGGTGTTTCACATGACTACTTTTTTTTAACAGTTACCCCATAATGCAAATTACAGGTATGGATTTGTGACAGATGGTGTTGGTTGTGTGCAGAAGATCATGAAATAGGAATTCAACGACTTTTAGTTTATGAACATATGCCAAATAGATGTGTCGAATAAAGTGAAAGTACAAAGTACCAATATATCTAACAGACATATTATAGGATTTCACATTCAATCGACCAAAGTGGTTACTCTAGGTCATCATTAGATGGGTTTTTAACTTTTTATAGTTTCTCATAACTGAATCAACAATTGTGTTTTAACTTACTAGATAGATATTGCGTAAAGCGGTAGATAATTATGTCATTCCGTTTTCAGGCCTACATGTGTATATTGTAAATGAAGTTGTTAATCGGTTCAAGGTAGGTATATTTAGATATCTTGATTTGAATTATATGTAAAATTAATATATCTAAAATCTCCACACACAAAAATATTCATGAAGCAAATAAAACTACATTAAATAAATTACTTCGCAAAGAAAAGAAAAGGAATATGCAACAATAGAATAATTTGCATAAAGCAAATAAAGTTGGTAAAAACTAAAAAATGAATACTTTGATAAATTTAACTTTTATAATTTTAAGATACTCTAAGGCCCCGTTTGTTTTGACGTAATCCTCCGTAATCTTCCGTAATTGTAATTTAATTACATTACGGAGGACGTTTGGATGAACACTTTTTTTCGTAATTCAATTACGACGTATTTTCGAATTATGATATTCGTTGTAATTGAATTCCGTCCCAAAACCCTAAGAAGTCAATTACGGTTCTTTAGTAAACTAACAAATTTGAATATTTAATATGCTTCAGATTTTAAAATCGTTTAAAAAAATAAAAAGAATTAAGAAAAATTAAAAAAAATTAAAAAAAATTAAAAAAGTTAAAAAAAAATTTAATTTTAAAAAAATTAAAATAAGTTATGAAAAATTAAAAAATTAAAAAAATTAAAAAAATTAAGAAAATTTAAAAAAAAATTAAAAATTTAAAAAAAATTTAAAAAATAAAAAATTTAAAAAGATTAAGAAAAATTTAAAAAATTAAGAAAATTTTAAAAAATAAAAATTTTAAAAAAATTTAAAAAAATTTAAAAAAATTAAAAAAATTAATTTTTTTAAACTAAAAATATAATAAAAAAATTTAGAAAAAAAATTAAATTAAAAAAAATAATAATAAAAAAAATAATAATAATAAATAATAAAATTTTAGAAAACAACTTAAAAAAGTTTTTAAAAAAAAATATATAAGTATTGATTTGAATTATAACTCTTGTTAACCAAACGCGTAACTGTATTCAATTACAACTGAATTCAAACCGAATTCAATTACAACCGATTTCAATTACATTACGGAGGATTACGTCGAGCCAAACGACCCCTAAATGTTATGTAAAAGAGTATAAATATATCACAATGTGATGATAGCACAACTAGAGAAGCACAAATTGGATTTCTTCTTAAACCGGATCAGATTAAAAAGATTAAAAATAGATTTTGGTTTCGGTCAACAGAGATCAAAACCGATAAGAATGAAAAAATTCAATTATTTTTAATTGAGCTTTTTGATGAGTAATAGTAAAATCAGTATGGTTCGAAAACCAATTTTTATGTGCAACAAAATCCTAAATTCCTACTAATATAGTTTTGGGCTAAATTCCATATGCCCTGCAAGTACATAACCCACTATCATGATAACGGTGGAGAATCAACGCCGTTAGAAAATAAACGGGGGTTAACTAGAGACCTGAATCACCTGATCGTCGTTCTTCTTCGCATAAATCAAATTACACAAAGATTAAATAGTTAGATAAAATCGAGGAACCCTGAGCTATGGCGATATCGCTACTGTTTTCACCTCTATCTGTTCCGGCCGTCGACAATAGTAATCGGGAATCCGGTAGCTCCAACGCTCTGTTTTTGAAGTCTTCATTTGTTCACAACACCACCGGCTTCGTCCGTGCTCCGGAGAGGAAAGATGTGACTGTTAGTGGACGGCGTGTTAGGTCTCCGGTGGCTTCGGCGGCCAGTGATAAATATATGGATTACATACCTAAGCTAAGCAGTTTAGGGAAGGAAACCTTAAAGATGGATGTGAGTCTGTTTTTAGCTCATTTACTTTTATAATTAGTTTTATGTTTAAGTTTTCTATATATGTTGACGTTTATCAGAATAATGGATTGTGAATTTTGTTTATTTTTAGATGAATTTGATTTGACATATCACTTTATGTAGATTTTTCCTGTGTTTGTGATTGTTTGAATATTGATGAATTGAAACCCTAAATTGAAATGGAAACATGCAGGTGAAGATTATATTACCAATTAGTTCTTTTGATTATTAATTTCATTTTTCAATTGATCCAATATCTGGAAATGATTCCATTCTTAGAAGAAGAATTTTTTTCTTCCAACTTTTGGGACATCAAGAAAAATGTTGAATTTTTCAATTGATTCAATATCTTAAGAAAAGTGTTCATGTTGAATTTAGGGACCGTTAATGTTACAAGTTCTAAAAATAGGGACTATCTGTGTAAGTGTAATGAAAAGAAGTCGAGGGATGGAATCCGTTATTTCATACAAACCACATGAAAAAATTATGTAATGTACTATTTATTTATTTATTTATATATTTATAAGCTATAATTGAAGTAGAATTGTGAAGATGTTTTAAAGTTTGTTGTTGTAGATTGTTCCAGCAGTGACTGAGCTTCTTGTTGCTCAATTTATGTGGTTGGACTATGATAATGCATCTAAGCCTATATATCTATACATCAATTCATCTGGAACACAGGTGATCTATTATTATTATTATTATTTTATTTTTTTGGTAATTTTGAAAAATTGCGACTTTTTCTTATGATATTATAGTAATAGCAAAGTTATATCTACCGAAAGTCAACCAGTCAAGTGTGGCGGCTATCGACATGTGGATTAAAGCCAAAGAGTTAGACACAAACACGGATTACATGTTGGAGCTTTTAAGAAAAGGAATTGGAAACCCAAAAGATGAAATTAATAAACATATAATGCGACCTAAATACTTTCAGGCTCAAGAAGCTATTGATTATGGGATTGCTGACTAAATTATTGCTCCAAGTGATAGTGCTTTTGAAAAAAGGGTATCTTTTATTTTGTTTAATTAAATTATTGGCTTAATTATTTTATCATAATCTAAATTTAATTAACGTTTCTTTAGTTTAGCCAATGTTTATATTAGTAAATTGGTTTTTTTGATTGTTTAGAATTATGATGAGATTCTTGCATAATCGAAAGCCGCTAGGCGAGGGGCGGGAGCTGGTGGTGCACAGGTGGCTCCATCTGGATTCAGGTGAGATGACATGGTTGCAGTACCCAATTTGTATCATATTGTAGCAGGAAGTATTGAAATTTGTAATCAGGTAAAATGATAGTAATTTGTGTTGTATACATATTTTTGTAGTGTATAATCTTGACCGATTTGGTTATATGAAGGTTGGAAAGTAATGAGAATTTATTAAATTTGATCATGGAATGTTTAGTTTTGAACTATTTATTTATTTATACAAAGTTGCATAATAAAAAAATTAGGGATGGTTTTTTATAGGGACAAAATGCAGACGGTTAAAAAATGATGTCATTATGGTTATAAAATTCGTCGATCGTAGAAGAAGGAAGTGAAACGTCTTTCTAAATTTCAGAACTTGATCAAGTGATTAGAGAAAATGATTAACTTGTCGACATAAAGTAATCAAATAAAATAAACCTCTTTTAATAAAATCGGTTATACCGTCCATTTTAAATATCACCTTATATTTAACTGTTCTATTTTCAGGTTACCCGATACCCGAATAATCTGAACCGAACTACCCGAATTCAGAAGGGGCCGGACGGGTAGAACGGGTTCCGATCATTTTTAGCTTATTGCTTTTTATTTTTATTATCATACACACTTTTTGTTACAATACCATAAACTATTTTATGGTGAAAAAAATAAGGTGTTGCTCATGGCCAAAGTCATGGGTTCAAGTCCCGTCGTGGACGTGGGGTTTATTCCTCATAGGTGGAAGGTTTGAGGGAATGCATATTGTTCCTTGTGGATGTTACTGTGTTAAAAAAAAAAAAAAAAAAAAAAAAAAACCATAAACTGATTTTTCGCCAGGTGGTCCAAGCCACACACGATTACTTCCTCCGTGTCGCAAACAAACCGAAACCTCCTCTGCTAATATTAACGTTACCCTCTCAAACCCAAACCCAAATTACATGAATCTGATCACCAAACTTCTTCACACAATTCCAAACCCTTGAAGATTTTAAATCACATCACCTGCTAATTAAAATCAACATCCATCGTTCATTTCCTAATCACAGATCTCCCATACAGTCATACGGATCTTCAATTTTATCCACCTAAAACCCTAAAAGATTCCAGCGAAAACCATACCGAGTTAAGCAAGTTTGTCTCTTATTCCGATCGAACTCATATTTAACCCTAAATTCATGTTTAAATTTTAGGTTTTCAGCTGTAAATCAACCTATAGTTTACGCGATGGTGGTTTGCAAGTGCCGAAAGGTATGTTCATGTTCTCCTCTTTTGTATAACGTCATTTTAGGTCTATACACATTATGCATGAATTAGTTGAATCTGTTGATAGATGATTAGAGCTTATAGATCAGATCGAACTACCAAATTTGTACACAATTGCTGTGAATATGAGATCTTAGATCGCAATTTGCGTAGATGTATTCGAGATCGTAATGCACAAGGCAACTAAATTGTACACAATTGCTGTGAATATGAGATCTTAAATCTGAGGTGTTGATCACAGGCAACTAAATTGTACTGCTTCGTTCACAAGGTTCCTGTTTGTGGAGAATGCATATGTTTTCCAGAACATCAAATTTGTGTGGTATGTTATCTAACATTTTGGTTACCTTATAATCATAATTTCATATCAATTAGTTGAAACTGTTGAGTTAATTTCATAGATTCGTACATACTCAGAGTGGGTAATTGATGGAGAATATGACTGGCCTACAAAATGCTGTCAATGTCAAGCTGTGCTTGAAGAAGGCACTGATACTCAGACCACACGGCTCGGTTGCTTGCGTATGCTACTCTGCACTCAAAAATCATCTATAATTTCTTCTTAATTAATTAGTAATTAAGTTAATTAACCACTTTATATTATTTATTTGTACATTTCCAGATACCATACACACAAGTTGCTTGGTTTCAAATATTAAAAGTTATCCTCCCCACACTGCTCCACCTGGATATGTTTGTCCAGCATGTTCAACCTCGGTAAGGTTTACTTTTATGGTTTTGCAGTGTATTAATTATTAAAAAAATGATGTAACTTGTTTGCAGATATGGCCTCCTAAAAATTTTAAAGATTCTGCATCACGTTTGCATTCTCAGTTGAAGGAAGCAATAATTCAGGTAATCGTATTTGATGTTGGATCATTTTCTCATTTTTTATTTTATTTATTTATTTATTTTATGCAGAGTGGGATGGAGAAAAATGTGTTTGGAAATAATCCAGTTTCAATGGAAATTAGGCCTATTTCCTCAGAGTCAGATATAGGAAATGGAAACAGTTCTAGTAAAGCTTCAAACATAGATATTGTGGAGATCGATGTTCCTAATTCATCAAGAAGCCCAACTTCTAGTGTTGTAAGTCTTTAATTTTTATGTTGACGTTTGTTGACTTTGTTGACTTTTTTGAATTTGCAATGTAGCCTGGTGCTACCACAAGAAAGAGTGCACAACAAGTTGAAAGACAAAACTCTGAGGTTTCATATTATGCAGATGATGAAGATGCTAATCGCAAAAAGTACTCCAGGAGAGGTAAGGGAAGGGTATTTTTGTCTTTTCATGCTCTTTAAATATGGGAATTTGGAAAATTGATTGAATTATTTATTTGTAGGAAATATTCGCAACAAATTTTTGAGGAAATTGCTACCTTTTTGGTCAAGTGCTTTACCGAGTTTGCCCGTTACTGCACCTTCTAGAAAAGATGCAAATGCAGCAGATGAGATCCATAGGGCCCACCATAGACCTTCTAGAATGGATCCAAGAAAATTACTTCTTGTTCTCGCAATCATGTAAGTATACGATATAAGGGTGAGTTTAGATGCAATTTTAAAAAATAATTAAAAAAAACAGGTGTTTTTTTTTATCTCTAGAAAGTTTTGCAAACATTTTCTTTTGAAAAATACAAGCAGAGTTTTCTATCTGGAAAAGTAAGTAGTTGAACTGTAGAAAAACATGGCACTTTTCAAATTGGACTTTTCAAGGGAAAATATCTGTAAAAAGGAGAAAACCTCTTTTCAATGTTATGATGAAATTTCTGAAAACTGATTTTGTAGTTTTCGACAATTTTCATTTCCAGAGATGGAAAACTCATCTTGTTTTCTGAACTGGAAAATGAAAGCATTTGAACATGTTTTCAGTAGTTTTCTAGAGATAAAAAAACATCTCCCATTTTCTAAAAATAATGAGATTAAAATTTAAAAAAAAAATCCGCAACTAAACACACCTTAAAAGTCTGTTTTTTTCTAAAATAATGAGTTATTTAATTGAAAAGTGAGTTTTCTCCTTTATTTGTTTGTATCCCTTAAAGGTCCAAATTGAACACATTTTCTGTCATTCAAATTTTCATCAAAAACCTTTTTAGAAAAATGACATTTTTGTACAACTAAACTGCCCCTAAATGTTGTCTAATTTAATTTAACCTTTCACAAGTACATTGTCATATGTTTGTGTTACATATAAATATAAATATATATATGTTTTTCGTTTATGCGATTATTTTCTTATATAATTGCAATATGCAGGGCGTGTTTAGCGACAATGGGAATTCTGTATTACAGAATTGCACAACGTGGTTTTGGTGAGGAGGAGAATTTGCCTCAGGAAGTGATTGAATGATGGCTTTTTATTAATGCTTTCATTTTCTGCATTTCTTCATATAAAAACTTAAATCAAAATGGAAGGATATGTTTTTACTTTATGAGAGATTGAAAAATACCATCTTTTCTTTAAATCGGTTTGTTTTCGTTAGTTTAAAAATACCAGTTACATAGAACCAACTTCCTTCCATGAAATTACTTTGCTTTATTTTGTAGAAAAAATTGTGTATTCTTATGCAACCAACTTGAATGGATGAGTTTAGTTTGATGTTGAGTATAATGGCCAAGGGGCACTTGAATCTTGCATTTATTTTTAATATTTATATTTGATAAAAGTAGTAAGAATGTGTATTGATATCCCCTTAATCATCTAAAGTTGAAAAGATACAACTTGCACATTTTCAGATAAACCTACCCGTTTTTAAAACCTTTAATTTTACTTTTTATGATATTTTGATGCAAATTGCAAAAAAAAGCTATTTAATGCCGACGGTTATCAGTGGTGAGGGGAAAGACATCATATTCTTATTGATTTCTTTTCTTTTATTTCTCTTTTAAATATGTTCTTTTACCATCTTACACCCACCACAACCATCAACCAATGGATACCTCACCCCATTACCACTTCTTTCTTGCAACCACCTCTGATCACACATTTATTTAACTGTTTTTGAAAATCAATTTGAATAAAAACACGCAATTGATTCAAAAGATATCAATAATATTCATTTAATAAAACTACCAATTACAACCATTAAAATTATGATGTGACTTACAAATCTATAAAACTATTCAATGTAGGTTGTAGAATCCTAGATTTATAAAATCTTAAACCTGTCAAATTGATTGAAAAACATTATATCTTTTAGGGAAAAAAAACTTAATTAATATAGTAAATTAACAGATAATTTTTATGCTTTACAACTTATTACATGTGCAGTCATTTATATTTGTTTGCTACAAAAAGTCAACTTTGCAGATTTCATCATTAATTCTTTTAACAGCCTTAAGAACCACCAGTGTAACAAAGTCTATACGTCAAAGATGTCTGATGTAATAAATAAACTTCAAGGATTAAGGTGTAATAAGTGACAAATCACGGGTACCTTCCATATAATTTATTTAACAATAAAAAACATTTTTTAGTTATATAAATCAAATATGTTAGTTATAAAAATACACCAGCTATGAAATAATATATGGTTGTTAGTGTTACATGTCATGACTATAGTAGTTTAAAGCAGGGGATAGGGCATTATCCATTATGCACATCATCCATGCTCGGTTGCGTAACATGATTTATTTTTTCACTTCATTCGACCGAACCAAACATATAAATGTTTTTCTATCGCATCGTGAATTGAAAGCATCTTATCCATAACGATATGATATTGAAAAATATTCTTTGAATTGTAAATTTTAGAAATATAAATTAATTTTAGGTGTTGTTTAACAATATCTTGATGATTAATATGTGAATGATGAAATGTACGAATACTTTAGACCTCCCTTTAGATTTGTCGGCAACCTTTGATTCCGCGAACCGAACACGTTCTGAAATATAATCGAGATTTCATTTCCATCACATTCCAATAAGATATTCAAACCAAACGGGGCAAAAGAATAGTTCCCAAACATAATACAAGAGACAAGTTTATTTATTTTGAGCGTTGGAGTTAAGGCTTTGTTCCCTTAGCTTGAAAAAGTCAATACCGGTATTGATCAATGACGCCAGGTTCAAGCATGTGTTTTTGTGACTCCGGTTTTTAAAATAAAAAAAACTAACACACACCGATTAAATCTACACTAACTTCATCGTTAACAAGACTTGAACCCATAATCTTGTGAGATACCTAATCGCCTTGATATCGCTAAGTCATAAACTCTTTCGTGTTACTCCGAGTTCAAGCATGTGTTATGTGTCAGATATGAGTATTTAATTCATTCAACATCTAAAAGTATTATTTACTTCATACAAATTTGATTAATCGATGCAAACATTCTAACCAGACATGACCTAATGAATAAAAGAGCCCCTTAGAATAATAAAAGTTCTTTAAAGTTTTTTTTTTTTAAAATAGAACAATCCTACAAGAAAAATGTGTTATAGTGACAAAAGTATAGTGACACAGTGAAAAGTATTGTTATATCTGTGTTTTAGTGATACTTATTAGAAAGTGTAAGTAAAAGTTTATCCGGTTACAATTTACTATGAAAATTTGTGTCACAAAAAGGTAAAAAGTATTATATACCGAGTTTTTTTTTACTAAAATGGTGCTTTGAAAATAAATATTTACCAAATATGTACGATTTGTGAAATATTTACCTAATATGTGTTTTTTTATAATTTTTTTGTGCATTCCATTTATGGATCCATTTATTTATGTCAATATAACTCACTTTTTCTACGCAAAGACTCCATTTATGGATCTCAACTTTTATCCATGCAGAGCAATTTCATCTCAAATGACAATCATGCCCTTAATGGGAGGGGTGAAATGCAAAATGTGTTAAAAGTAAAGGAAGGACATGATTGTCATGTGGGATGAATTTGCTCTGCATGGATAAAAGTTGCTCTGTACGAATCAGCCCCTTCTTGTAATTGGGTTGATTGGCTTGCTAATCATAGATGTAGTAGTCTCCTTTAGCTTGCTAGGTTTTTTTCTTTGTTTTTTTTTTGTGCTCGCCGTGAAGGCATGAAGTGTTATCTTTGTGTTTTGTATCGGTCTGCCTTTTGGTTCTCTAATAATATATTTGCCTTAGAAAAATATGAAAATTGGTATGTGAACTATCGCGTAACTAAAAATTGGTGTTCGAAAACCTTTTTATTTTTCTTCTGAGTTCTATAACAATTAAATTAAAAATACACTAACAAGTATATAATAAAAATAATATATTGTGAAAATATATTTTAGTTACCTATATCTTGTTAAGAAATTAATTAGAACCTTAATAAATTATTGTTTTATTTTTAACAACAATGATACTTAATCCTGTTAGACAGTCATATCTCTAGACGGGAGTAGAGACTCCTTTTCGAAAAAGCATCCAAATCAAGTATGTGGTAGAAAAATCAAAAATGTATGATGTGATATCATCATTAGTATATAGAAACTCTGAGACTGGGCGTAAGGGGTGCCCTCAAGGATGTTTGGTCACCAGTGACCGATGCAAGTCGCCAAATTTTCAAAGTGAATTAATGAGTTAATTTCAAAGTGGAAGGGTTTATTTGACTGCTACATGAGTTTGGTCGACTTTGTAATGTATTTGGTCGAGCTAATATAACGTTGATGTGCCAGATGTGAAACTTACACAGTCTAAAGATATTCTCATTAGAACATTTACTATATTAGCCTATAGTTCAATCTCAAATATATAAAGCCTCTACTCTTCAACCTCAAAATTAAAAATATAAATTCCACTTCAATTAGTGAAGATGGAAAGTTTAAAGATAGAAGAAGCAACAAAGAAAGGTGGGGAGAAATATAGGTCTTTCCTCCATGAAGAAGCTAAGAACACCCATTGGAGACATGGCGGTCCTCCCGTCTATGATGAAGTTAATAAGCTATTTGAAGAAGGAAGAACCAAGGTTCGATTTCTTATAATTCTTCATCAAATATACGTTTATGGTGTTATATGTATTATTTTGCATGCATATCTTTAAAGAAAACTAGCTAGGATTACATGCGTTTTTTTCTCCAAGGGAATCTTTGAACAATTTCTTGAGATGCATATGTTACATATTATCGGTAACAACCATTGATATTATTGTTCTTTCTTGGTCGTTTTGTGGATCCTCTTGTATAATCGGGTCCCTTCTTGAACATTTTTGATATTATAAACTCTGTAGCTAAAAGATAGAGCATCACGGAAGTTTCATTTTTTATGAAGTCATCTTCTAAAACTTATATTATCTTTCAAACACATCAGTTTTGCGACATCAGTATCATATCACATGTTTACCAACTAATAATAAACTGGCAAGTTCACGTCAACATCTCTTCGTGAGTAAATTACACGGAAGGTCTCTGTGGTTTGCCACTTATTACACCCACAGTCCCTGAACTTCGTTTATTACACCAGACGTCCCTGAGATATGCAATTCGTTTCACCCGTAGTCCTTCTGTGAACTGGACGTCTAAATGCTCCGTTAATTTACACATGTGCAGGTCACATGATGGGTAAAATAGTCATTTGCCTTGCCATTTTAAATTTCTCTCCCTTTTAAATTGCCACCCCTCTTCAGGCAAATGACCATTTTACCCATCATGTGACTTGCACATGTGTAAATTAACGGAGCATTTAGATGTCCAGTTCACAGAAGGACTACGGGTGAAACGAATTGCATACCTCAGGGACCTCTGATGTAATAAATGAAGTTCAGGGACTGTGGGTGTAATAAGTGGCAAACCACAGGGATCTTCCGTGTAATTTACTCTCTCTTCCTTATTTCTTCACTTTTTGTTAAATCGCCATTTTAAATTAAAAACAATTATAAAATAAATAATTAAACAAATTAAGAAACATTACATGAATTATAAATGTTACTGCTATTACATGAAAAACACAACATTATAAAAAAGAGTACATCGGTATAATGTCAGGGGCCACTTTTTACTCTGAAATTTATCCTGGGATTTAAAAAACAGTACAATAATTGAAAAAGACAATAATTACAAAAAAAACATGCAAATAATTAAAGAAGACAATAATTTAAAAAAAAAAACGCAAATATTACCCCCTTTTTTTTTTTACCATTGAACGGTATTATTTCCAAAAAAATGATTTTTAATTCTCAGGCCCCACCTCCCTTATTCGTCTTCCTCTTCGGCTAGCCGATGCCAACAACCAACGAGCCCCTACCAAAGGGGCATGCCAACAGTAGTGAAAAACCAAAGGGTACGCAGTGGCGAGCCTAGAAAAAAAGTTGTGGGGTGTCACCGGTTGCATATCTTTTTCTCAGGGGTTGCACTTATACTAATAAAAGAAAATTTAAAAAATTTAACGCTATTTTTACTCTATTCGGAAAATTTCAGGGGTTGCACGGGCAACCCTGGGCACCATACTAGGTCCTCCCCTAAGGGTACGTGCCATTGACACCTATCCCCCTTTGGGTTCCTATCAGGGTGCCCCAATTGGGCTAGGGCTTGCCCCGACACCTATTTGTACCCCAAAAGTTTTTCACCTATTTAAAAAGAAACTACACTATATATGTCATATTTATGTATTAGATGTTAAATATAACATATATGAAATATATTAAAATTTTAATATGATTTATAATCTGGGTACTGCCCCGATCCCCAAACATCCCCCTTAAATGTTCTGATCCCTGATAACACTTGCCCCATTACACCGTGTTTGGGTATCGGGATTTCTCGCTGAGTTCCTGTCTTTTTGCCATCCCTATTGTTAATCATGGGCTCAATTGCTCAAATAGTATTAGTTTTCGAATTGTCTATGTTTGTTCTTTCTTTGTACTCTTTTGTATATGGTATTAATAGAACAGAAAAAGATACATTAAACCGTCATTTTGTTAAATAAAAGTTAATTATGTGACATTAATCGTGCAGCTTCCCCTGCAAATATATTTACTTTTCAATAAAAATAGCAAATTAATTAATCTTTTGGTTTCACTATATAATTTGGTTGTAGGTATGGGAAAAAGGATCCCTAGAAGAAACTGTTCAAAATGCAATAAAATCATGGGAGATGGAACTTAGCCACAAGACTCGCATACAAGACTTTAAGACCATTAATCCTGAAAAGTTCAAGCTCATTGTCAATGGTAAATTCTTTTAAGAAATGTTCAACTTATGTCTACGGGAAAGTAATTTTTAAACCACAACAACCATTTTACATACCACAATCATTAATTCAATATTATACTTTATTAATTTGTTTTAAATATTATATAATGTGATATTAAAATAATTTTGTGGTGTAAAAATTAACTCCCTAAAAATATATTCAACAATTGATCGGTCAAGTTTAAATCATGAAATTTGTGACATAAACTAAATAATTATGAAAGCGACATGTATATTTTGTCAATGCAAATAAATTAGTAGCTTGAAAAACAAAATTTCTTGTATCAAGTGGAGTTGAAGTTTGAATATAATTTGCTACCATCGTAGCAGCGTGTATAAGGGCCGAAATAGGAGTCGGCCCTTCCATTTCAATAATCAACAATGTTATACATCAATGAACACGCTACGCTTGATAGCGTAAACGCAACTTCTATAATTATATTGTACCATATTTGGTTTGTTCAAGCTAATCATTGATTAACTTTGACCCGTGATTAAAACAGGGAGGGAGGGGTTATCCGCGGAGGAAACACTAAAAGTCGGGAGTTACAATGCATTACTAAAGAGTACACTTCCAGAAGAGTACAAGTACTACAAAGCAGAAGAAGAGACCTTCGAATCGTCTCACGATGTTTTCCGGTCGGCATTTCCTCGCGGATTTGCATGGGAGGTGATAAGCGTTCACTCTGGACCGCCAATAATATCATACAAGTTCCGACATTGGGGTTACTTTGAAGGCCCTTTTAAAGGTCACGCCCCAACGGGCGAAATGGTTGACTTTTTCGGAATGGGCATACTCAAGGTACTTTCCATTTTCTTGCCGTTCAAAAAAATAATAATAATTTCCCGACTTTTAAATAATAAATAAGCGTTTTGTGAATGAAATTGGAAGGTTGATGAATTATTGAGAGCAGAAGATGTTGAGATCTATTATGATCCGGCCGATCTCATCTCAAAGTTACTTAAGGGGCCATTGATCTCGAAACAGGAAAACGTGACAAATGATACTAGTTTAGGGAACACGGGTAAATGCCCTTACCAAAAGCTAGTATGATTCGATGAAATCCGTTCGCTACTATGTGCACCTATAATATGATGGTTTGTCCTTTGTTTTAAATGTTTTCTCTATTTATATTTTGTATTATCATCAAGTATAGATTTAACTATTTGTATTAATGTTTTTTAGGCTAAACTTGTAGCTTAAGATTAAGAGAAGTTATAAAAAGCTAAGACGAAAAAAGGTTTGTTATTTGGAATTATATATGACATGTATTTTTAAATTGTTTTCCATAATGTTATATAATCCGCCATTGAAGATGATGATGTTTCTTCGCCATGACCTCTTTCAATTCGATTTTGATAAATTTGAAGAAAGTTGCATAATACACGAAAGAAGAAGCCACGAAAGTTGTTGAAGAAGGATTGACGGAGCTAATTTCTAGCTTTGATCCTACGTACAATTTGATAATCTATTTTAAATCTCCACTTTAATTAATCTTTGAGTTGATATGAGTTTCACTGTTACAAAAAAAAAAATTATACTTCAAAAACTTAAGAATTTGTTGCTGCTTTTTATAATTTAATTAATCAAACAATTTAATTTAAAATAAACATCCATAAACAGAATTAACTATTTTCATAAGGTATGTAAATGATAATCTCATTGACCTATCATAAGTTATAACACGCATTTGTTGCATCTTGAAATAATTATTGGATTATCATTAACCTTTTGATTTTAATATATTCCAAAATTATTTTCAATTTGAAAATTTTTACCTATCAAAAAACAGTTAGGTGATAAATATGAAATTGCATTAGTTATACAGTTCAGTAAATGTACTTTTTTAAACTGTGTATTTCTTGTCCGTGGGTAATAATTTTCAAGACGGAGTGAGTAATATTTATTTATTTCATTACAAAATTATCATTTTATTATTTACTATTATAACCTAATACTACTGCAGCCCATTAATATTGTTTCCATTTTCATTCGAATCCTAGAGCCACATGCGTGTGTTCATTTTTATCCAGATTCAGTGTTATTGAATTCAATTATTGATTTTGTTAATCGAAAATTCTTTAACTGAAACAATAAGCGTTTGTAGTCCAACGGTTAGGATAATTGCCTTTCAAGCAATAGACCCGGGTTCGACTCCCGGCAAACGCAAATATTTTGTTTCTATATTTTAAAATATTTTTTCCTTGACAGTTGGTCCATCTTTTTGTGTTCTAGATGCAATAGTTTCACTTGTTGAATACGTGAAATTCACATTTAGTGAATTAGAGAAGGAATAAAGTTTGATACAAAATTTCAATCCGGCCTAATAATGACAGCATGTATATGTGGTGATAGTAACATTATTTCTGGAACTATAATATTTCACCTTAGCCCAAAGGCGTTTGCTAAAACCTTAACGTTTGAGATCTTGTAGATCGAAAAAGAAGAAATCGAGCGATTTTGGGGGTTTGATTTTCTTTGAAATGTGCAACTCACGTGCCTTAGGTTTTCACTTTTCAGAGGGAGCAATGTAGCGAATTACAAGGGCGTGTTATTATTTGTTTTCCTCATTTTCCCTACATATAGTAGAGAATTGTGAGAATGTAATTGATTCCCATTTTAACCTCATTATTTCCATTATCAAGTTCAACCAAACAAGGCAAATGTTTCTCATTCCATTTCTCTCATTTTCATTACTCTCTACCAAACATCCCCTAAAACGGTCCCAGATTACACTGAATGAGTGAATGATAACTGTAATTTTTATTATCTTCATTGTGGGTAGTAGTTTTCGGTGCTTAATGGCTCCGCTTTGTAGCGTCGATTTTGTGTGAAGGCGTTTATGTTTAGCTCTTTAAGGTAAGCTCGGTTTGTTTTGCAATTAGGTCTCGTACTCTCATGTATATTATTATTATTTTGAAAAAATGTAGGTTGACATCAATTTTGCAATCTAAATAGTACATTACTAAGCTATTTAAAATCTTCGATCAAGATACATGTTACCTGCTCTAAATAACTAAACACTGTTTTTTTCTTTTTTCAAATGACTATGAACAAACAGCTAAAGCTTTACAAACACACAAAAAGATTAAAAATAAAAATCAAATGGGGGCATTCCGAGAATTGAACTCGGGACCTCTCGCACCCTAAGCGAGAATCATACCACTAGACCAAATGCCCTGACGTGCTGATTTTTCTGGTTTATAATTTAATTAACAGACGGGTAATAAAGTTCATTTTATCCAATACTTGGAGAGGTGCTGCTTAAGAAACTATTTTAGCACACAAAATTATTGAATTTTAGATATTACAATTCTCTAAACCAATAAACTTTGTTTAAATGGAGATATTTTATAAGTTTCTTTATTAATGTAATTTTTCCGACTTACGGTGTATTTGTTATTGAAAGAAACTAAAAACTCTTAGATCTGACTCGGTAAGAAGTTGAGTAATGGTATTTAGGCCTACCATTTAGTCCTACTCATAGTCCTACTCATTAGATAAGGACATGTGTCAAAATCAATGGATAATATCAAGAAAGAGAATTAGTGGAGTACACATTTCTCGAGTTATAGGCTTTCAGTGGGTTTGTTTTATTTAAATTTCAGATGTTTAAACCTCTAAAAAAGATTTGATATTTCCATAATTAAGAAGACGTCTTTGAACTTCTTCAATGAATACCCCTAAATATAACTTTTTATACTATTTTAGTGTAAAATATACTAAAAACCCTCTCTAATGTAAGCAGTAAACATTACACTTAAACGCTATTCTTATAAATGTATATTTAAAATGTAGGTATTCTTTATTGATTCCTTTTCTCACATTATCTAAATCAATTAGAAGGGATTTAGTGTATATTATGCTACATACACTGGGGCAAGCTTATTTTACTGTAAGCCTATTCCTTGTTAATTTATTTCTTATTTTTCACTCTTTTTATGCAATATTTAGTGCATACATTTGAAAATTGAAATGCTCATAGAAAGTAGAAACCACAAAAAAGTTCTATTAATTCCACATGACCCACCACCCCTACCCCATCTCCGACCTCGTTCGCTCACGCACCATTATCTCTCTGACTCTCTTCGTCCCTACCTTTTGTTTTTTATCTTGGTGAAACATTTTATCCCATTTATGTTAACGTGGGGTCTTTTTTCATCTTATTTATTCTTGAAAAATAAAATAAATTTTAATTTATATAAACTCAACTCAACTAGCTTACAACTCTAAAACAAAATTCATGATTTTCTTTAATTTTCGTTATATGTATATTCTTTGCTCAAACATAGAAAACATGTCAACGAAAGTTTGCAACAGTAGCTCAATGTATATAGTTTGTTGTCATCTATCATATTGTTTTTAATCTAACATTACTTCTGAATATAACGTGAATATTGGTTAGGCCGCATGAGAAACGTTCAAGGAGGTCCATCATCTTTAGAAAGTCCAAAGGAACAAATCTCAACCATTGATAAATAAGATCTAATGGTCAAGATTAATCACATATTTTATATATTGAGGGGTATTTTGGTCATTTTTTTAAAAATAATTTTTTTTTAATTTTTTTTAATTTTTAATTTTTTATTTTAAATTTTTTATTTTTTTTTATTTTTTATTATGAATGGGTATTTTGGTCATTTGGCACTTAAAAAAAATTTCGATTTTTTTTATTTTTTATTTTAAATTTTTTTTATGTTTTTATTTTTTTATTAATTTTTTTAATTAAAAAATAATATTTATTTGATAATTACGTGTATAACTTAATCACATATGATTTTAGTGTAAAATCACATGTGATTTTAGTGTAAATCACATTTGATTTTAGTGTAAAATCAGATTTTAGTTAAATCACATGTGATTCAGAATACAATCACATGTGATTCACTATGGAATAACATTATGTGTCATTAATGAAAAATTAATAATTTAAAAAAAAAAATTTAAATAATTTTTTTTAAAAAAAAATTAAAAATTTTAAAATAAAAAATAAAAAAATAATAATATTTTTTTCAAAATGACCAAAATACCCCTCAGTTAAAAATTAAAAATTAAAAAAATAAAAAAAAAATTAAAATTTAAAATAAAAAATAAAATAAAATAATTTTTTTTTAGTGTCAAATAACCAAAATACCCCTCTATGTATAAAATATGTGATTAATCTTGACCATTTGATCATATTGATCAATGGTTGAGATTTGTTCCTTGGGACTTTGTAAAAATCATGGACCTCCTTGAACGCAATTCTAGGCCGCATATATCATAGTCAAATATTCAACTTTTCTCGTTTGAACAGAGATGTCTCTCCATTTAGTCCGAATGTGTTATCTAAACTGAATTTTATTACGTGTAGTTTAAAAATATAAACAGAGAAAAAGAAGCTCAAATTTATGCGTATCAATTTATTACCTTCTTTAATTCTAATGAGAAACCATGTTCTGATGAGAAACCAGAGTAATTATCAATTTATTACCTTCTTTTACCTTCTTTAATTTTAATTAAATATTTTAATAAGGTTCAAAGTATTTGGTAATTTAAAAGGGGCATTCCGAGAATCGAACTCGGGACCTCTCGCACCCGAAGCGAGAATCATACCACTAGACCAAATGCCCAATTATGCTTCATCTTTTAGGTACATTACTATATATCCGTTTTTTACACGTGACTGTTTACAAAAACTAAATTCTAACATTTAGTATTTATCACTTTGTGACATTAAAATTTGTGATACACAATTTGTCACATAGAGATTCATAGATAATAATTAAACTTTTAAATTACTTTTTAATGGTTGTAAAATTAAGAAAGAATATTATAAGTTTAAACTAGCTAGTATATCTATCATTTATAGCGATGGGTGTGTACGTACTTTTAAATAATGTAACTGACAATCTTGAAGCAATCTTAAGTAGTTTATATTATTAGTAACTCTTATATTGCTATAGTTGAGATTAGGGGTGTTCATTTTAATCAAAAACTGAACCGCTTAGACCTAGATTCCGGTTTTTGGGCCGGTTCCTGGTTCCTTTTTTTTTGGATTTTTTCAGTTCTTAGTATTTTGGGTTCCGGTTTTTTCGGGTCCATCCGAATTCAATTTCGAGTTTAACTCGAGATATAATTTAAGTTGATGATATAGTTTTCACTTTGACCGGTCCTAAACCCGAAAGAACCGGACCAAAACGGAACCATTATTTTAATCCGGTTCTCGTTCTTGTTATTTATATATTTCTGATCCGGTATGATACGGTCCGGTTCCGGAACCAAAATATTTATAATTGAAACCATGTCTAAGACCAAGTTTTGAAATATGTTCCATATACGTATCCTCAAGAATTAACATTAATAATTGCTTCGATAATTAGCTCAAGTTATTAGTAGTCATCTGAGTACATGTGACGAGTGGCCCCATGTAATTGTGTTGCAGTTGGTTTGTAAGTTGTTTACTAGTGTTCTAGAGGTATGATATAAAAACTATTAAATAAATTAAAATATATCATTTATATTAAAATACATTCATTATTCAATAATAAACTTTAATTTTGAGAATTATTAAATGCACTTTTCAATAAATATGGTACAATCTCTTTCTTAAAACATGAAAGTTTGTTGTTTTTACAAACGCCAATAAAGATGTGGGTCGGATTGAACCGCCTGTTGTTTGACTGAAATGGGCTGAACCGTGCCTAATTAACTGAATTGGGCCAAATCTTTTTATTTTTAAAATTATAACATAATGTTATGTGACGCTCATGTGTGTCGTGAAATGTTTTAACCCATGTCGTGATTTGGCATGTTAATTCTTTCTTTATTATCTTCATAATCGGTAATTTTCTGTATTTTGATTAGTTACAAATTTTTTTCAAAACTAACTTATCACAAATAATGAATAATATTGTAATCCGGTTTAGTCGGCCAATTGAACCAGTCTGACTGTTTTTAAAACACCGGTTGTTTGGATTCAAAATCCAAATTTTAAAATATTGCAAATAAGGACGATTGTGCGTCCTACTTTGTGGCAAACCAAACTGTTTCAATTAAATAGACATTGGCCTTGCTTTTTAGTTTTTATTGTTCTCTCTATATTGATGATTTGATGTATAAGTAGTTACTAACAAAAAATAACCAAACAATTGAGAGGCATAAATGCAAAAAACGTTAATTAGAAAAAGGGCATAAATGCAAAAACAATTTGCTTTCTTAATTGCTAATAAATATACGTGCTAAAATAGTAAAATGTTTTGAGGCATAGATACATAATCAGCTGTAAAAAGGGGCATTCCGAGAATCGAACTCGGGACCTCTCGCACCCAAAGCGAGAATCATACCACTAGACCAAATGCCCACATACTTTCACCTGCGCATCTATATAGATATCTAATCGACATTTTAAAGGTCTAACCAAATATGTTCTATATTTAAATCACATTTTTCAGAAAAATAATTTAGCGTATCAAGTTCCAATTTAATTATTATCCTTATTTTTTTCTAGAAGCTATTAGTTACCATGTCTGTGTTTTATTTGCAGGATTCCTATATGCGCAAATATCATTCAAGAATATAGAAGCTATTCCTAATATTGTGACAATGTTACGAGTTGTTTATATGTCCATCAACCAGTTCAACATTAGAGAATGAAGTATATTCAAATTGACATCCACTTTGTTCGCGATCAGGTGGATATCTTCATTTTCTGTCTCGCTACGAATATGCAGATTTGTTTACCAAAGGCCTTTTGGCCGCTTTGTTTGGGAATTTAGGACTAGTTTGAGCATGTGTCGACCTCTCGCTCAAACCGCGGGAGTATTAATCAATATTCTACCATTATAACATTATTATTACTTAGATGTTAGGCTTGTAAATATATGCACGTATATGGCCCATAATCTCGATTGTACTCTATTTAATGATTTATTAGCACAATCGAGATTATGGTACTCTATTTAATGATTCATTAGTACAATCGAGATTACAATGTATATTTTAGAATGGTGGATATCAAAAAACTCAAAAAATTGAATATTGTTTCAGTTGGAGTTGTGCCGATTTGACAAAAACTAAAAGTATTAATTGTGCCACAGTTGACGTCAGTATTATACATCATTATGTAATTAGAATATGTGCCTCTTATACGAACATGAGTGTATGTTGTCTAACCAGTCTCCTTATTAACGGCACATCATGTGCTCTTTTCTTTTCACGTGGTCCTTCCTCTTGGTTGTCTTTATTATTTTTTTTACAATATTAAAAAAAGAAAGATAAAAACGATAAAATACACATACACATCGATTATATGCAAAATATCCTCTAGCTTGAAACCCAAATTAATACTTAATAGACCCTTATACCCACACAGCAGTAAATTATTGATACAAAAACTTCATTTTGCTAGGCACATACATAATGGAAAAACAATTCCACACCATCTAAAGCATAAATTACGTTTTCAACACCATACAGAATGTAACATTTGAAATGACATGATTACTAAAAACATATTTCAATAAAATAACTAAATAAAAATTTATTAACTACAAGCAATTTTTAAAACATCTTATAAAGTTTTTAATATTTAAAAATTAGGACCTTTTATAGCCACCCAAAAATATTTTGGACTAAAATTTCCTTAAAAGTAAGTATACAACCTATTTCCATGTGTACCAAATAGTTCAGATTTTGCTTTCAACACTGATGGCAGTACCTAATTATTAACCACCACAACTACTTGTCTTTTAGACCAATTCCAATAGAAAATAACTCTTTTAACATCCATTTACAACCTTGATGATATAAAATAACAAGATCAATAGAGAGATTATGCAGCACTAAAAAACAACAAACAATATACACAAAGTTTTGCTAATGTGGTTTTCATATAAATCGATAAAATCTCTTGCAATTTACAAACCTAAAAACCAACATTTCCAAAGAGCAACATATCATAAAAAGAAGTAAGAATGCAGGAACGAATTCTTCAATCTTTTTTTATATCAAGTTATTAACAAAAACAAAAGAACAAATATTCAAACCCCAAAATGAAGTTTTAATAACTTGAACTCATATCTACCGATTCAAGCCTTAGTCTAAAAGCATGCATCCAAAAGAAAGCAGCAGCACAGGGCAGCCAAACTGCAAATAATCAATACAAAATCACACTTTCAGACAGATAAATATAGAAATAGATATAAAATTTGAAGTGATTGTTGGAAATCAAAGGAATTAAATGATATAAAATTCTAAAATTAGAATTCAGATACATCAATTGGAAGAACTCGATCTAACCAATTAAACAAGCAGCAACATCGAAATTCAAAGTAAAAATATAGCCTTTATCAATCACTATTTCCAGGTTAATAAATCATTATTACTTAAATCACGATAATATCATGATCCGTTCTATTCATTTACTTTTTTTCGATAATAAATCAAATTTCCCCTAATTTAAGAACTCGAACCAAAGTCAAAACCGTCAACTCAATTGTTTGACTTGCAAAATTCGAAATCGATGAATCTAGATCCGATCTATGACTTATCAGAAAACACAATTAAAGTGAGTAATTAGTAATTACCATCCTTCTAGGCAACCGCTGCTCTGTTTTTGCTGTTGTGGCGGTGGTTGAGCGTATTGGGGGGCGTATTGGGGCGGATACTGCTGCTGTGGGTATCCTTGCTGTGGGTAGCCTTGTGGAGGGTATCCCTGTGGAGGGTATGCATCTTTCGCATATCCTTCTTGTGGATAACCTGCAATCATCAATCATTTAATAAAACTGAACAGATTCGATCGAAATTAAAGGAATCAACGAATTACCAACCTTGAGGGGGAGGAACACCGACTGGAGGTTGACCTTGATTGTAGTAACTCATGATTGATAGATGATTATCTGTTTAGGGTTTGTAGAATTTTGTGTTTTACTGAAAGAAATTTTGGGTCTTAGAGCATCTCCAACCATAAACTCTATAAAACTCACTCTATCTCATAATTGATGGGTCCATCCACTCTAAACATAACCTCAACTCCAACCATAAACTCTATCAAACCCTTTAAAATTAGTGGGACCTATAAAAATCATATTTTTAATTAATTTATATTACATTGCAAAAGAAAAGTAGTGAAGGATGTGTGGGATCCATAGATAGAGAGAGATACTCTCTCACTTCAAATATAGAGGGAACTTTTCTCTCACTCTATATTTAGAGTGACAGATAGAGGTGGGTTGGAGGAGAAAGCCTTCAAACATAGAGATATAGGGATTAATAGAGGTGGGTTGGAGATGCTCTTAGGAGATGGATATTGAGATTTTATAAGGTGCATTAGGTATGGACTAGACTACTAGAGAGTGCAATTTAATTTTCAACGCGTACAAAACGTGTTCCGAGTAAATACTTAAACAATTTAAATGTAAGATTATAGTGCCTCTGATTTAAAATATTAAATTAGATCAATTGAATAGTTAGTGGGGAATGAGACCACAAATTTTGAATAAATGTTAATGATGTTTAAAAGTAAAAATAATGATAAATATGTTATTTCACTTTATTAAAGTAGATAGTTAGTGGGTGTGTGTCCCACTATTTTTTACCAAATAAAGTAAGTTTTCAAAGTGTATCACTTATTTTGATACACCTAAATATAGAAAGTGTATCACTTATTTTAAATCGGAGGAAGTATTGTATACCATTTATATACTTCCTCCAATTCAAGATAATATTGTAATATAGTATTAATTTTACAATTCTTAAAGAAAAATTATAATTATAGTTAATTAGATTAATTAAATGATAAGTGTAGAATGGGTCACACATTTTTTAAATAAATTTAGGTTAATGATGTTTAAAAGTAAAAATAAGCATAAATTGTTATTTCACTGTATTAAAGTAAATAGTTAGTGGATTTGAGCTCTACTACTTTTTGTCAAATAAAATAACTTTTTAAAATTTATCACTTACTTTGAATTGCCTAAAAAGGGAAAGTGTGCCACATATTTTGAATCAAATGAAGTATAAGAGCTTTGCTAATACGTGCCTCATGGGCATACGATAAAAAACGTTTAATAAACAAAAATTTCATTAATTAAAGCAAAATGATATTTATGAGTCATTAATACTTTTGTGATATACCCATTTTACCGTTACCATAACTGAAACTAAAGATTTTTATGAATTAAATACAGATCCATAAAACATTTAATATTACTAAGTTGTGCCCCTTTGATACATATTAGAAAATTCCTATATACTTTCTGCGATTCAAAATAAGTGATACACTTTTCTTTTTATGGTGATTTAAAATAAGTGATACACTTTGAAAAATTACCTTATTTTGCAAAAGGTAGTGGGACTCACACCCACTAACTTCTACTTTAACAAGGTGAAATTACTTTAACCCTACTTTATTCAAAATATATGAGACTCATTCCCCACTAACTATCTAATTAATCTAATTTAACCATAATTATAATCTTTGCCTCAAAAATCGTGAAACCCAAAGTGTATCACTTATTTTGAATCGGAGGAATACATATACGTGCTAATAAATAATCGCTGAGAGGCCACTTTTTCATTATCAAATAATAATTAATTACTTTAAAAGTCATAATTTTAAACTGTCATCATTAATATTGTTAAGTGTAATATTTTAAAGTCGCTTTTACGTTGAACCGTCAACATTTTAAATAGGATATGACCGGATAAGACGGTCGAACATATTGTGTATTTATGATGCAATAAATATATAAACAATGTACCAATTACATTAAACTCTTATATAATACAAATCTTTTATTATTAAAAATACACAATATTAACCCTTAAATTTATGTTCAATCAAAAATATTTTTGTGGCCAACTTTAAGATGCCTTCAGTTTTGGTGAAGCCTCAACCAAGCAATCCCATTGTGATGGATTTTTGTTAATTAATTTTATACTATAGTTACACTATTTTTCATCAATTTTCTGTTTTTATGTATTGTATAGTATATTTTGTGTAACACCGCAAAATTTAGAAAACGTTTTTTTTATAAAAAAGGGGCGCGGAAGCATAAGATATTAGTTAAGTTTAGGTTTATGTTTACAAACCAAACGTCCCAAAATAAACTCCAAATAATATTATTTAAACGGTGTTAATAAACGACATGGCTCATTTTACAAAACATATCCAATTGAGTTTGGTCAATCATCCCGTCCAAAGCACCGATCAACCTGAAAAGAGTCAACGAGGGAGGGATTAGCACAAAGCTAAGTGAATAAATATAATCTACAAATTCTGTAAAGCACAACACGCAAGCATAAACATCTCCATGATCGAAAAAGCCACATAACCACATAACACTATTTGTTCAAGAAGCTCGGGGGGTCCTGCAGGAGCCTAAAACCATCGTCGGCCCAACGATGGTACCCGAAAGCCTGTACTCAACTCCCCGGTAAACCCCCTTACGTATAACGAATACAAGTAAGGTCCGATTACCATTTGAGTCGATACAGTATGCCCAGACACTGACTTTTCAAACCTCGATTGCCCACTACCGAGTTGTTGCTACCAATTAAGCAAAGTCGCTTCACATATGTGCACATAACCTATTTAACTTAACACAATCAAATAGGTTCCAAACAAGCAAGTTAGATACAAAAACCGCGTCGAAAAACATCGCACGAAGAAACTTCCACCGCGATCCCCAATGTTCGTGCTGCACGAAGAAAGTTCGTGCTGCACGAAGAAAGCTCGTGCTGCACGAAAAACTTCGTGCGGCACGAAAACGAGTTTCTGTCCGACTTCGTGCCACGAAATTTCAGTTTCGTGCCACGAAGGCTGAAATCCTGCATTTGTCATTACAAGAATGCAATACCTAACCGATTGCAACCAAACACAAGTTGGAGGTTAAATCCACTCACTGTAACCTTCAATCCCGTAACTCAGTGAGCGAATATCACTGAGTCTCCTTCTCGGTTCCCGTAACAAGTATACCGAATTAGTCATTACAAGAAGGCTGAAATCCTGTATTTGTCATTACAAGAATGCAATACCTAACCGATTGCAACCAAACACAAGTTGGAGGTTAAATCCACTCATTGTAATCTTCAATCCCGTAACTCAGTGAGCGAATATCACTGAATCTCCTTCTCGGTTCTTGTAACAAGTATACCGAATTAGTAACAAATTCACCGAATTGTCACTATCGCCAAACTTAACAATTAACAATACAAGACTCATAAAATACACATTTTATGGCATTTACAACTAGTCTAATGTTATCGACATTTCATTGGGTCATCTATGACCATCTATCAAATTATCACAACTAGTTGGCCCAAACGGGTCAAAACCCGAACATAACTATACACGTTCAAAACTCCACCATCTGGCACACATTCACTACAACTAACAAGTCATAATCATGTAACAATTCATCAAGTTCATAACTACCAACAATCCAAGCATCTTATTTCCAAATTACTAGTTCAACAATTTTGACCCAAACAATCCAAACACTAGTTAGATGTTCCATCAAAACATACAATACTTGATTTCTCAATATCCATAACTTACTAAACATGTTTTCTCAACCTAATGAACAATTCCAACCACTCAAACATCAAGAAATCCAAGGTATGTCAAAACCCACCTTCAACATCCACCATTAATGGAGGTTGAAGGTGATTTTCACCAAACCTTGTCTCCTTTCAACAATCAACCATACATTACATGTCAAACCATGCATAAACACATAAAACAACATCCATAGGAAGATTCATCCATAAAACACTTGAAGTCACAAACCCTAGTTCAAAGCATAACTCAAGAACACCAAGAACATAAAGAGGAAGGAACCACTTACCACATGTCTTCTTCTAACACAAAAATCACACCCCAAAAACGAGATTTGAGCAAGGGTTCTTCAAGAAATAAGCAAGAACGCCAAGAGGGTTTTGGATAAGATTTTAGAGAGAGGTGGGAGAGATGTTAGAGAGAGAGGAGGACAAAATGAAATGGAAATGGTCCCTCCTCCCCTCTAAAAGCCGTCCAAAACAAGGGGAGGGCCCCACACTTTCCCTTTTTCAGTTTTTTAAACAATGCGATAAGAAAAGTCCCGTTCGTAGTTAATTTATTTAAAATAACAAACGAGCGCTGCTCTCAAAGACGAATACATTTTCGGAATCGAAATTAAAAGGAGAATCCAAAAATATAAAAATCATACTATCATTTAAACATTTCAGTAATCGGATATTTTAATCTCTTGATTAAAATATTATAAATGGACAAAAGGTCAAACAATTCATTTAACATTTAATCAATTTATTCCACATATGGCCATATAGATATTTATCAAATATCAATATATATCTAAAACTACTAGGCTGGTTTTAGGATGTTACATTTTGTTTTCTTATTTTGTATATGTTTGGAATACAACCAAACTTAACATATTTAAAATTGGGAAAAGAATCAATTATCAAACAACAAGCTAAAGGGTACTCCTATTCAAACACTCATCCTTACTAAAAGCACACACCTAATCAAAGTCCACATTCTTTTTATTTTGGAAATGTGTTCAAAAGTAATAAATTACATTGGTATTACAATTTTTCTTGATACTATTAATTGGCATATATAGATTTATTATATATAAATTGACTGATATAATTCACATATAAATTAAAAATTAACAGAAAGATAAAGTATCACTTGGAAAAACAATAAAGTAAGAAACGGTAAAAAAATATATACTCCCTACGATTCAAAATAAGTGATACAATTTCTTTTTTTGGTGATTCAAAATAAATGATACGCTTTAAAATTTTACTTTATTTAGCAAAAAATAGTGGGACTCACACCCACTAACTATAAACTTTACCAAAGTGAAATGATTCATTTACCCTTACTTTTTACTTTTAAAAATCATTAACCTCATTTTATTCAAAAGGTGTGTGACTCATTCCCCATTAAATATTCAATTAATCTAATTTAATCATCATTATGATCTTTTATCTCTAAAAATGTGAAACCCAAAGTGTATCACTTATTTTGAATCAGAGGAGATAATAGATTTATTGTTTATATATCGTACATATCCAACTACCATTGCCCACGGAAACAACCATCACTGCCACCGGAAAACAACCACCACTGCCACCTGAAACAACCATTACCACCACCAGAAACAACCACTAACCACCCCTTTACCTTTTATGACCATTGAATATCTACAAATGGGTTATTGGTACATTTACAAATGATCATTTTTACACATGGGTTTTTTACAATGGGCATGAGGTTCTTACATTTTTATTTTAAATCTTTTATCAACTATTTTTTTTCTTATTATAAAATATAAAATAAATTCACAAACTAAAAATTACAAAATAAAATATTTAATATAATACAAAATAATTAACCTCATAATAAATAAAATAATATATAAAAATAATAATAATTAAGTAATCATTGGGATATTAGAATATAATAAATAAAGTAATTAATAAAAGTAATAATAATTAAGTAATCATTAGTTAGGGTGTTTGAATAGATTAAATGGATGTACAAATAGACAATCCCAAAGCGAAAAAATCAACCTGATAAATTGAAAACTCGAATCACTAAAAAAAACACACTTGAACGGTTTGACAATTCCAAAAATCAAACTTTTGGTTGCCCTGAACCGATCCATTCTCACATCTGATACATATCATATATCTACTCCTATAAAAAATACATTATCGCAATATAAAATAACCTGCAATGAATAATGGGATCTTTCTTTTTACTCCATACAATGTTTGATAACCATTTGCTACCCATTTAGATAGGTCTATAAGCAAACCATCTTTTGACCATCTCAAAGCATTCTTGAGGCTTGAATTCAGGAGCTGTGTGACCTGCTCCCTGCACAAGCAATAATTTACAAACTATTTACAGTTTAATTGTTTATAATTAAAAATAACATGTAACATATACCTTTATAGTAGTAAATATTAAAGAATAGTTATCACGGGCATATGAGGTTTTATATCCTGCATCTTGACCATTAGAATACCATGCATCCCAATTACTATCAGTGATCGTCAAATTAAGAGAATTTATCCAATTACGTGTGCCCACATGTGGAACCATCATGTCATGATCTCCACTGTTCCATAGAAAAATAAAACATAAGTGAATTTAACATGTTGTAAAAAACGAACCAGTTAAGGAGATGATTTTTACATCATAAAGCCTATTTAATACACCAATTGTACAATATTTAACCAAATCCTGAGTATTTTTATGGTATAGAAATCAACTCCTACATTAAAAAAGTTAATACCTGAAAATCAAAGCTCGACAGTTTCTCTTAGTTAACCGTTTGTGGTAGACAACACTACTTTGGACATCGAATTTGTATTGTGGCATCGAAGGTTTACCGTAGTTGTACTTCATGTCCAAATTACATAACCACCACTCCTTCACTGTTCCCTAATAAATGACACAATTATAAAATGAGTTTTTCTAATATGTGTCATCAGTTAACGTGCATTAACTGAACTTAACCTTTTTCATTCAAAATTGAAAAAATACATCTTCTAGAAATTAAAGAGACTTCATTAACATTTATTATGGTAAATTTAGTAGACTATAAATTAATTAATTAAATGACCGTAGCATTTTCTTTAACTTTAAGACATGTATTAGAAAAACCCAATCTAAACGAGTTATATATGTTTTCTTCTATCAATAATCATGTACTAATGTGCATGAAATCTTGTTTCTCTATACCTCACGTACACCAAGTGCTTTCATAACACTTTTATCATTGGCCCAAATGGTTGCATAGCTATAATAGTCACCCTGTACAAAAAGAAAATAACACGAAATTCATATGATCATTTGGGGGATACAAGGGGTAAGAAAGTAATTAGTGACAGAAATACTCTGCAAAAAGTGCCCGTAAGCCTAGGATGCATTTTAAGCGGATTATTGGCCCGTAGAGTTCTCCGATTACCCTTTACAACCGGATTTCCACCTCGAACCAAATTGGTTGCTGGATCACAATCGGGATCCAAAATTTGTTGAATATTGATGTCTCCAACACGCTAACAATAAAAACCAAAATTTTAGATATTGGCGATTTATTTTAATTATTTTTGTAAAATCCGCGTTAGTGAATTAGGCTTACTTTGTTGACTTCATCAAGGTCTAACAAGCATTGAAGATTGTTAGAGTCAGCATTCGCATACTCTCCATTGCAATCCCTTTTAGTTACCTGTAATATTTTGAGTATAAATTGAGGAAAAATTCATAGGAAAACACGATGAAACAGAACGGGAACTTTATATTACCTGATATAATTCATCTGATATAAGTGCGACACGATAAGCATATTCGAGTCTAGAATTTATGTCACCACTTTTGTGTGTCAACGGGTTTCCCCCCATGTATCCCTATGGTACCCGTCACCAAAATATTAGAATATTCATGCTTGTTTCATGCTCTAAATTATAAAAAAACAGGTACATGAAACAGGATCACATAAGAAACCGAAGATATGTGAGAAGTTGAGCATCAATTCTAAAAAAAAATAGTGAATCAGCAAATGATTCACACACTTTTCGGATCCTAATCTATGAGTGATGCATGCCCAAATATGAAGGAATGGACCATTTTGTTCCTTGAAGTCCAAGACCATGTGAAGAAAATTGCTGCACTGAAATGAGCATAACTTGTGCTTCGAGTATCTGTTACACGCGTTCGACCAGCCAAATCGAAGCTAGTGACAAGGACCAACTTACGGAACTTTAGGGCCGAAAAACACTTTTTTAGGGGATTTTTTTGCATTTTTAGTTTTTCAGCTTAATTTGTTGACTTTGTTTTAGGCCCAGTATTCGGCCCGCCTATCTTTTTTTGCCCTTTTGAAAATTTATGCCTTATTCAGGGTTTGTTTGAGACTCTAAAATGTTTAGTTAATAATTTTATGAAAATTGAGTTTTCTTCTAAAATTTGTGTTCTTGTGTTGAATATGTTTTGGGGACCAAATCCATGATATTCTTTGTATCGAAGTGGTTTTTGAATTAGGTTGTCACGGGTATTCTAAGAATCAACTAAACGAATTTGTTTTCTATTTTTTAGTCTACATCACTTAGTACATAAGACCTAGAAGAGTACTTACTTGAATGTTTACTTTTGGCTCTAGTCCATCATCGTTACCTTTATATAACTCCTCGGTAATCATGGGAATAACAATCCCCGAATAAGAAATTCCAGTAACGTACATCGGATTCTTCAAAAACTTTGGATGATTCCTAAGAAACTGCAAGTTAATTAAATAATCATAAATAAGACTGAACTTCAAAATGTTGTGTCAAAAGTTTCTTAATTAACTAACCGTTCTTAGAAATTCGGCGGTTTGTAATGCCGATGTTGTATCACTAGAATGAACGGCTCCCGGAGATTTTGTATAAGAATAACCAGTTAATGTTGGTGCATCCAAATATATCACATTTGCCACCTTCACATACGACCCATAAAACATTTTATTGCAAGATGATTATCACTATGGGCGTAAACGAGTCGAATTAACTCGATTTAAGTCGAGTCGGGCAGACTTTTGAGTCGAGCTGGAGCTCGATTAGACTCTCGAGTTAAGCTCGAGTTCGAGCAGGCTTTCAATTCGAGCGTAAGTATGAAAATACCACGCTCGCGAGCCTAATCGAGCTCGTGTTATTTTACATGTTCGCCCTTTATGTATGTGCATATTTTATAATTACTAAAGTTTTTAACCTGAGTCGAGCTCAAAAGTGACGAGTTGAGTCGGTGATACACTTTCCGTTTTGGGTGTTTAAAATAAGTGATACACTTTAAAACTTTTCCTATTTGGTAAAAAATAGTGGAACCATATCACTAATTATCTTCTTTAATAAAGTGAAATGACTCATTTACCCTTACTTTTATTTTTAAATATCATTAAACTCACTTTAATCATAATATGTGAGACTCATCACTCACTAACTATTTAATTCAATATAATTTAATCTTAATTATAATTATAATCTTTTGTTTTAAAAAACGTGAAACCCAAAATGTATAACTTATTTTGAAACGGAGGAAATATGTTATACTGATAACCGAGTCGAATCAAGTCGAGCTTGAAAGTGTCAATTATTTAACCAAGTCGAGCTCGAGTATATCAACTCGACTCGGTTCGATTAGAGCACTGATTATCACACCAGTATATACGTACAACGTACCTTTGTCCAAGAATATGGGTCTAATTGTAAAGCTGGGACATTATTCATATAAGTTCCATACTGGATTTGCATAGGACCTATGCAAACATATGATTGTATAATTAGATAACGAATACTACGCTAAAAGGACTTACGGAGCTATATATAATTTTTATAAGAAAGTTAAAAATGATGATCAGATAAAGACAACGAGATCTCACATATACGAACTAAAACCGAACCGAACTAACACTGAAAGCATGTAATTAGCTCAGTTTTAAAAATTCACCATTTTTTGTTTCAGTTCTATAATTTTTAGTTTGATTTCTAGACCGCGCTCATCCCAACCTACCCTAAATAGCTAAAAGTAAATGGTAAAAGTAAGGAGGGAGAAATTTTTTATTAGTTATGTATCAAGCATTTAATGGATTGTGCATATTTTTTTGAAAGTGGTCACATATCGCAAATGCTTCATGTGACAGCGAAGTTTGCATAAAAGTCGTATAGTATAATGTGTAAAATAATTATGTATCGTACAAAGCACCTCTCATATTTATTTTGTGAGAAATGCCTATAGTAAACCAAAAAATCGACATAGTTCTTTCAATTGATTCATAATTCGTGCAATTTCTTGCTCTTCACTTCTCTTTTCATTTTAAGCATATCTAAATCATATTGTTAATTTTAGACATACCAATTAGATATCTTAATCAATTTTCTTACTATACATGATTAATCTTTTTTTGGAAACGACTATACATGATTAATCAAATTAATTATTACAACTTATTGATGTAAACCAGTTAGTTATGTAGATTATGATATTAAAAGATGTGTGTGATTAATTATCTTTTAACAACTTTAGTTCTCTTCATCTTCATCCCCAAAAATATAAAATAAAAAAAAACATTTTAATGGGTTTATAGGTAAATGTTCAAGGTACTTCATTAATTTTATCTAGTCACAAGGGATAATTATTAGTCCTTAGATCAAGAAAAATCAATGGTCAAGATCAAGATTCAAACCACCACCACCACTACAAACACATGTGCTTCTCAGGAAGCCGGCGGCGGCGGCGGACGACGGCGATGGGCGGCGGTCGGCGGACGGCGGCCGAAGGTGGCCGCCGGCGGTGGTGACCGGTGGTGGTGGTCGTGACTGGAAGCACATGTGTTTGAAACACATGTGTTCTGAAAATAAAGGAGTGTATACGTACAGCCAAGCACATGTGTTTCAAGTAATGAAGCACATGTGTTTCAAGTAATGAAGCACATGTGTTTCATAACGTTAAGCACATGTGCTTCGTGATTTAAAGACAAATGAATTGCTTGTAAGTTACATGTGTTCATGAACAAAAACACATGTGTTTGGCTTTATGAAGCACATGTGCTTCACAATGATATGTTCGTCACTTGTTCTGATTTTTTTTTTGTGTACTGAAGCACATGTGTTTCATAACGTCAAACACACGTGCTTCGTGATTCAAACACAAATGACTTGCTTGTAAGTTACATGTGTTCAGGAACAAAACACATGTGATTGGCTTTATGAAGCACATGTGCTTCATAATGATATGTTCGTCACTTGTTTTGATTTTTTTTCTTGTTAGTGAAGCACATGTGTTTCATAACGTCAAACACATGTGCTTCGTGATTCAAATAAAAATGACTTGCTTGTAAGTTACATGTGTTCAGGAACAAAACACATGTGCTTGGCTTTATGAAGCACATAATGATATGTTCGTCACTTGGTTTGATTTTTTTTCTGTGTAGTGAAGCACATGTGTTTCATAACGTCAAGCACATGTGCTTCGTATGCTCCCTTGTGTGTTTAGAAACTCATGTTTTTAGTGACTTGAAACAAATGTGTTTCGTGACCTGAAGCACATATGCTTCGAAGTAATATGCTGTGTTTTAGTGAAGCACATGTGTTTCAATACATCAATACCACCACCACCCCCATTACCACCAGCACCTTCACTGTCAGCCACCACCACCGCCGGCGGCGGCGGACAGCGGCCGGAGGCGGCGGACGGCGGTGGCTGTAGGTGGGGGATTTGATCTTGACCATCTTGATTCAATGGCTAGAATTTATCCCTTGGGACTAGATAAATCCTTTGGACTTCCTAGAATACAACTCTGGGTTTATAATTCTTTAGTAATATATTTCAACTAACAAATCTAGTAACAGACAAATTATACTATAATAATAATAATCAAATTAGTTACACATATCATTTTATAATGGGGATAGTGAGTGTGTGACTGTCATGTACCTAAGGTTAGGTGTGGAATCACCTATAACTACATAGTTTTGGTTTAAAAAAAACTCAAAACGGTTATTTTTACAATATGTTGTCACTTTACCACCATATTAGAACACTTAACAATAAAAAAACACCAACTCAACACCATTTTAAGAATATGACATGTGTTCAATATAAACACCATTTTAAGAATATGAAATTTGAAACACCAATTCAACCAAAACATAATTAAGATTTAAGATAATTGATGAGTTTTAGATGGAATTTGATATAATAATGAGTTTATGTAATGAGTTATAAAAAATTTTAAATAAAATTGTTTAGTTTTAGGTGGTTCCACACCTAAGCTTAGGTATGTGACAGCCACACACTCACTTTTCCCTTTTATAATTACACTTAATTAAAAAAAAGTACATACAAAGTCAAATAAGTTGTTGTAGTAAATTAAAAGACGCATACCGATTTCATAAAAGAATGCCCGGAGAGTGCCGCAACCTGGGCCTCCGGCGAGCCAAATAATGATCGGATCTTCGTCCGGGTTCCCTTCCGACTCCACAAAATAGTAAAATAACTGCACAACTTCATCTTCTCCTACTCCGATGTACCTAATTTTATATGTACGTACTAGTAATTTAAGAAAATATATAGAGAAAATTGAAAACAAAAAATAAACGCATGTACTACTGTCTGTTAAAAAAGTTTACCCAGTTTCTAATTTGAAGGGAAGTCGACCAGGATAACCAGGTAAGGTTCTAACGATCGTTTGTGATGCAATTAGGGTGGAGCAAGAATACAAAAGGAGGATGAGGAAAACTGCCATAGAATTTGGAGACAAATAATTGTTTCTCTGCATTTTCATTTGTTTATTTATTTTTTTAATTTTTTTTTAGGTGATGAAAGATGAGGGCGGAAGGGAAAGAAGGGTGTTTGGTTTTATAGTTTGGAATTGAGTAGGTGGCCAATTGAAGGGTTAGGTAGACAAGAATGTTGGATTATTGGTTAATGACTTGAATTAAGAGACCAAATTGGTTGTGGTTTAGTGTAAGAGGCTGAATTCGGTGAATGTTAATCGTAAGTCAAAGTGGTGGACTAATTTAATTGTGTTGGGTCCACCATGTGTAATTTGAATATGAAAATTTCATGGGACCAAATTTCTAGTGTAACAACCTTATCATCTGAGAATAAGACTATGTGTCATGTATAATGGGTGACTTTCACTATCAACTTTTTTCAATTCCAGTGAAACACATGACCAAATTCACATAACAGATAACTAAATTCTTTCCCTTTTAAAATCAGACGACCTACAAAGATCTCCACAGCAACCAAATACGGTTATACGACACGTCGGGAGAGAGGGAAGTAAGGGTTGGCGACAGAGGAGCGCGACGTTGCCTTTACGCACAATCTAATGATGTAATGTCATCTATATCAACTTTTTTTCCTTTTAACTAAAGATATGACTTAAACCCCTATAATGATAATTAAACTTGCGAATGGAGTGTAACAAAAATCATTAATAATAAAATAAAAAATTACACTAATAACTAAAAAAATTACAATAAAATTTACGGATTTCATTTATAATTTAACATATGTTATAAATTTGCGTTTTAATCATTTTCTATTTATTTTTTAACAGAAAATCATTTTATATACTACTATAACATTGAAGTATTTATCGTTAATTTTATATTGAATATTAATATTATACATATTTAATACAATGAAAAATAGAAAGAAGTAAGAAAGAAAGAAAAGAAGAAGAAAAAGAAAGAAGACAGAAAAGAAAAATAAAAGAGGAAAAATGATTGATTGTTGTGGCGACAAATCGATGGGGGACGTATCGATAGACGGACGACAGAGGGGGATGCAGGCGTTTAGTCGCCCCATTACGGATAATCTAAGGTTTCATATATATTTTATTAAATATAACACACAAATTGATATTTACCAAAATGTATTGTAAAAATATGTTAATATTAAATCCTGTTTTTACTTTAGTGTATGCAACAAATTTTAGTACTAGATCCAAATGTACATGTATTTGAACTTGAACGTTTCATTTGTCACAATCTTATATCAAGGTTGTACACAACAAATAAATAGAAAGAAAAAAACCCATTTAAAAAGGTTTTTCATGCATGGTGTATTATAAATCACGCAATATATGGATAGAAACGAACGGAGGTAGAAGATGACGATGATTACAGATCGAAAATACCGAAACGAAACATGCGACGTGTAAAGTAGAGAGACTACATCGAGTTTTGTAAAATGTTTTTGGAACTAAAACTCATGCAAATCAAATCTTTGACCTTAATTTAGAAAATAATGAACAGACGTCAAAACGAAGTTATATAATTCACTCTTAGACCACACCCAACTATGATTGAAAGTGATACTTCAAATTTTGTCAAATTAGTGTTACATCAGCTCACACTCTAACTGAAGTTAAATAGACATACACATGCTAACACTATATCTTCTCTCCAGTTTTTTAAGTCTCACCATTAATAAATATGCACACATAAAATACCAAATACGATATTAAATTGCTTGAACCCCACCATTGATCTCTTCCACAAATCGAAATTTGGGACTTTCTCTCTCCAAGCAAAGTCCCCATGCCAATGTGGAAATTTAGTCGACTTCGAAGAAGTCCCAACCGATATTGGAACCACTGACATAGATCTTAAATGTATATTATCTTGTTTTACGTGACCATGTCTTTTTCTAGTTTTTTGCTAAAAATATTTGTTTAATGTAAAGATCCATCGCTACGATCTGGTTCCAGGTCATGATCATCCTACACTTGCGCCGTAAATTCTCAAATCCAAGATGGCGAGAACTTTCTTGTTAGATCATGCTGTGTGATCATTAATTCCCTTAAATTTACGCCAAACACAATTTAGCGAATTTCACACCAATGGTGATGTCATATTTATAATGCACGTTAAACCTAGGCTTGTGCCCTGTTCAAGCTAGAACCGGATTGAACTGGCTAGAACCGGGAATTGAAAAAATGGTTTTGACCTAACCGATGACGCTTGGAAATCGGAAATGAACTGAACCGGACCGAGAACCGGCCTGAACAGAACTGAGGTAAATTCTTCGACTTTATTTGATTTTTTCTAGGTTCTGGACCAAACCGAACCACACAGAACCATATCTGCTGAGTTTAGAACAACTCTATATAAATCGATCTTTAGGTTCAAGAATAGTTAGTTCTTGATCTGGAATATACAACTACAAATAATAAAACTTGCGGAATTTCAACGAACATATTTGTATTGTTTAAACAAGGTTTTTCATTATTTTTCATCACTAAAAGCCCCAATTCTACATAAAATATGTAGAACGTTTTAAACTTGTAACATGATCATAATATAACCTTGGGGCTTAGAGAACATACACATACACGTTTTTTATAAAATGTGGGTTTTAAGAACGACTAATTCTATGTCATTAGGTCTCTTTATATAATAGAGAACCTAAGACTTACAAGGAAAAGATAATTACTAAATCTTTTGAATTCTAAAAAGATATACTAAATCTTTTACATTTATCATTATCTCCTAAATCTTCATTCAAATCTTGAATTCCATATCAACGCTTTAGGTCCTTGTAGTTTCCAAGTTTTGACACATCAAATCTAAATGAATATTATATGAAATATTCCTAACAATCTTCCCCTATTTGATTTGACAAAACTTATAGAATTAGTTTGGAATCTTTAAGTCTCTTCCCCTTTTTGACATAATCAAATACAAATCTGAAACTTGAACTTCCCCTTGAATGATCAACACTTTTTCTTCCCCTGAAAGTGTTCTATCATTTTTGTGTCTTCGAGGCTATATCAATTACATTGAAAATAAATCATCTTCTATTTGAAGTTGAAGTAGAAACTCAAACTATGCATCACATCCCGTCTAAATCAAGTAATCAGCAACATCATATCTTGTATGAAGGACATTCTTGCCTTCAACAGATCTTTTCGTTAAGATTCTGTTGAATTGCAGTTACATTAATACATAACATCTTATGTAGTAAGACTTTTCACTTCTTCTTCAAATAAAATTAAATATATCTTCTTCTGTAATTGACTAATGAAGATCAAATATGTAACAAATAAACTTTCTTCCTTTATCTTCACCAAGCCTTCAACCTGTGTGTGTGAATAATGTGATTCATTTCACATTAATATCACGAGTTATTTTCATCCTCTTTTTATCGAGAATAAAAAATTATAAGTGATTAAACCGGATACTATCAATAAACCGTAGTATGGAACGAACATGGTGTGTGTCATGTTTTCCAAAGTATGATGTATCGGTTATGAGGAAGAAATCAGTACTAAATGTGTACCCATGGGATCAGTAGCAAAATTCGAACGCTACTTTCTTCATTTACTACTGATCAGTAGTAAAAATTGAGAAGATCAGTAGTAAAAGTTTACAGCAGTAGTAAAGTGATCAGTACAAATTTACAGCATATGTTTCTACTACTGATCAGTAGTAATTGATACGATCAATAGTAATGTTGGAGCAGCAGTAATGTTAAATGACCAGTACTAATCGTGACTGACCAGTAGAAATATATTAGCAGCGCATAAGACAACTTGACGTAAAGAGTTTGCACATTCCAGATTCTTTTGTTAATCATCTTGCACAAGTTTAATACTTTTTCGGCTAAATGGTCCCACCATCTTTTCAAGACAATCTTCCACGAAACTAATATTTACTGCTTTGAATTATGTGGCCATTTAGACTCTCTATATTTTGACCAAACTCCAACTTATAAATCGTTGGTTCTTCATCATTGATAATTCAATACAGATCGTATACGAATCAACTTCATATTCCATATTTTTTATGCTTGATTCTTCATCATTAATAGATCCTTGTTTCATTCCAGATCTGGAGCCACCTCGCTCTGATACCAATTGCTGAGTTTAGAACAACTCTATATAAATCGATCTTTAGGCTCAAGAATAGTTAGTTCTTGATCTGGAATATACAACTACAAATAATAAAACTTGCGAAATTTCAACGAACATATTTGTATTGTTTAAACAAGGTTTTTCATTATTTTTCATCACTAAAAGCCCCAATTCTACTTAAAATATGTAGAACGGTTTTAAACTTGTAACAGGATCATAATATGACCTTGGGGCTTAGAGAACACACACATACACATTTTTTTATAAAACGTGGATTTCAAGAACGACTAATTCTATGTCATTAGGTCTCTTTATATAATAGAGAACCTAAGATTTACAAGGAAAAAATAATTACTAAATCTTTTGAATTCTAAAAAGATATACTAAATCTTTTACATTTATCATTATCTCCTAAATCTACATTCAAATCTTGAATTTCATATCAACGATTTAGGTCCTTGTAGTTTCCAAGTTTTGACACATCAAATCTAAATGAATATTATATGAAATATTCCTAACAATACCGCTTGGAACTGAGAACCGATTTTTCATAAAAACTATAATCGAGGACCGAACCGATGTAGCTCCGTTCGATCTGGTTTGGCCCGGTCAGGTTATGCGGTTCCGGACGATTTTCGGTTCAGTTTGCACGGGTCTAAGCTAGTTAAACTAGTAAAAGTAATTTTAGGATGTACAATATTAAAATCGTGACTATCTTTTAACAGAGGCATAATACTTGTCAACATTTTGTGCTCGTAGGATGTACTTCCTCCGATTCAAAATAAGTGGTACACTTTGGGTTTCATGGTTTTTTAGACAAAAGATTATAATGATGGTTAAATTAGATTAATTGAATGATTAGTGGATAATGAGTCTCACACCTTTTGAATAAAGTGGGGCTAATGATGTTTACAAGTAAAAAATAAGGGTAAATTGGTCATTTCCCTTTATTAAAGTGTAGCACTTATGTTAAATGAGAGAAAATATGTTCCAATATCTCACACGTATTTATCGTTTACAACGTGATATATTACCCGGTTTCTTTCTCTTTGACTCTTTGTATCCACATTGTTATACCACTAGCAGGGTACCCGCACGATGCGGCGGCGGGTACCCTGTTTAACTATATTTTACGGCGGGAAAAACCCAGTGTATCGCAAACCATGGCTTGTGCCATTAATTTCCCGAGCCAACCAAGGCAAAACAAACATTTGATCCAAGCCCATTTTGCTGATGGCGCAGGAGATGCAATCCACAATACCCTTAATGTGATAATTCCCAAGACACATTTCTCATTGTCGACCAAGACTTTGGATCCATGACAATGGATGATAGTGCTACATGATACGTTTTCGATCATCATGTCGGTTGGATACGAGATTCGTTTGTCCTTGATATTTTCCAACATTATAGTGCTATGATACGAAGAACGTTCAAAATCTTTTACACTTCAAATTTGGGCTATGTACATTTGTAATAGCTTCTTAAAAATTCCATTCCTTTAACAACTTTTGCCCATTTTTTCACCAAATAAGTTTATAACCATCATATGCTACCTGTCAAACAGAACTGAAGGCCTGAATTTGTTCATCTCCACTCTATTTGTTTCCCCACGAAATGCAGTAACCTTTTATAACACCAGTTTAAAAAAAATCTCACATGATACAAAGAACTACCTGAGAAAATAATGTATTATAAGTCAAACCATTCTAGAAACTGCCTTAAACTAAAAGAGCATATACAGAAAAAGATGGATAAACACCTACATGTTGGGTAATCTTGATGGAGCGGGTCCAATGGGTCATGGGTCAATGGGTAGTCCACAGTTTGACCGGGTTATGGATCATGGATCAGCATATAGAGTTACCAAGTCTTTGGGTTAACCGGTATAAGTGGGTCACCGTTTAAACTTATGAAATAGTCAAATTCCAAGATTATAAATCAATGCGTCTTTTGTTCCAACCGACATGATTATGAATCAATGCATCTTTCATCATAAGATTATGAATCAATGCATCTTTTGTTCCCTTGATAAATAAAAACAAAAAATTTCGTTTCCTGCATTACTGCATATATTAGTGTATGACTTAAAAATTTAATCAGCCTTTATTAGATATTTAAAAATGAACTTACTTGCAAGTTATATCTGGTTTCATCTTCTTATTCATGAAGGCACTTTTAGTAGCCTTCATTACCGAATAATAAAACCAATAATTGCCTCCCAAAATCATATTGCACCCCGTATATATATTTTGGGGAGGTCAAAAGTTGTGCAATAGCATGTCGCCTTTAATTGTTTTGATGCATGCAACAATCTGCATAAATCAGCAAGAAAAAAAAACTCAACAATTTAATTATGATTTCAATGCATGTTAACAAAACTCATTTTTTGGGCTCATTTTTCTCAAATTAATGCCAATTCTTTGGTCCAACCGAGCCCATTTCTCACAGGACACAATTTGATGTTATTACCTGCATACCATCAACAACCATAAATGCAATTCTTTTTGTAAGATGATTCTGCAATTTCCTTCCTTATAGCCTGTTAAATTAACATGTTTTGTTTTTAGAGACACTGAAATTTACAGCTTCCTCTTTCTGAACTCTGCCGAAAGTTGCAACCAAAACTTAAAATCAGACAGTAAAGCACTAAACATTTTGGAACCAATTTAACAGTAATAACTAAGATTAAAAAGTATTTTATATACAAAACAATAATGAAAACCGTAGCAAGATCAAAGTAATGTCCAAACCTGGAGCCAATTTATGGGAAACCCAAAATAAAAAAAAAGTGATAGGTTCGTCTAGATGTCGGCTGCATCTACAAACAAAATTTCAAACACAAATAAGAGCATGAAAGCAGGCAGAGAGGGAGTTGCTTGAGGGGTAGAAGGAGGAGGTACCGAGTTGATGGCGGATACATTTCTCCGATGATTGTTGCAAGTTTGAGAGAGGCGGTTGTGATTTAGGGTTTTTTGGTTTTCAAATGTGGAGAGATGATGTGAAGACGAGGGGATAATGATTGATTTCTAAAGTGTCGTTCCACTTCTCCTGCTCTTCAAAGTCCAAGAAGAAATCGAATCGACGGACGTTTGCAATAACCATCAGTATGAAGTGGTTCGGGTAAGCTATAAAGTTGTCGAATGGAAAGCAATAACCATCATATCAAGTGGTTCAGTTGGCTATGCGTGATTGTTACAAGCCTGGATGTCGCTGGTTTGATTCCCGTCGGCTGCTAGCTTTTTTAAACACAAATTTCTTTAAAAATAGAAAGTTATTGGCTGAATTATAATTCTTCTATTTTATGAAAGGTCCTAAATGCTTTATATATAATAGAGATTATTCTCAATTTAATTTATAGTTTTGTACATTAACAAATTACTTTACCATACCATTATAATTGAAAGAGGGCCCCGGAAAATATCACCACGTACACAGCAGCCCCTACCTACCACTTTTTTTTAATTAAGATCATATATCTACAGGAAAAATCACGAAAAAAAACATGTTTGCTTCCGGATTTTAAAATTTGAGATAATTATTAAAACAGACAATAAAAGATAATTTCTTTTTCTTAAAATTGTATGACCTAGATTTTCCAAAGTAGATGCGGTCTGACTGCGTGATTTCAATTTTTTTGGGCGACTCGGATATTTTTTCGTGCGATTAGACCAGTTTATGTGCAACTGATATACGGACGGACCTTTTTTTAATGGGAGCAAGGGACACTTGACAATTTTTTGTATAAAGGTCGTACAGTCTTACATTTTATTTTTGAAAAATTTAAAAGGTGGAGTTTATTTTGAAAATTTTGGATCTTGCTTTATTTATTTCTCAGAGTCATCCTTAAAATTTTGTAATAGTACTTTTTTTATATGTCACATGGTTTGCTATCCTCGCTAAATTTGTTTTATTTTTCTCTCACTATTTGACCCTATTATTATACTTCCTCCGATTTAAAATAAGTGATACACTTTCTATATTTGGGTGTATCAAAATAAGTGATACACTTTGAAAACTTACCTTATTTGGTAAAAAGTAGTAGGACCCACACCCACTAACTATCTACTTTAATAAAGTAAAATGACATCTTCACCCTTACTTTTACTTTTAAACATCATTAACCTCACTTTATTTCAAAATTTGTGGGACCCATTTTCCACTAATCATCCAATTAATCTAATTTAATTATTATTGTCATATTTTGCCTCAAAAACCGTGAAATCAACAATGTATCACTTATTTTAAATCGGAGGAAGTATTACCCTAACACTCTAAATCCGAGTAGAAAAATGTAATTTTCCATTCCCCCTATTTCTTTATACATTATATATCACGATAGTAGACATATGTTATATAGTTGGATTCATTGTTTTGAAATCTTCAAAATGGTATATTGTATGTTTTTTTTTTTGTAACTATAATGGATGAGATATAGCTGCTTAAAAAGTGGTATTTCAAGTTGTTTTGTCAAAACGTTATTTTTGGGTAATTTTAGGCTAGTATGTTATCCCTTTTATACATTATATTAAGTGTTAGAGTAAATTACACGAATGGTCCCTGTGGTTTGACAAGTCCCTAAGTCTCAGAAATTACACCCGTGGTCACCGTTGTTTGAACTTCGTATTGATTTTGGTCCCTAATACTAACCGTCGTTAAAATTTACCGTTAAATTTTTTTCAAATGACTAAAATACCCTTTTCTCCACTGGTCACTTGGACTGAAAGCATAGGCTCTGTGGGTACTTCAACATCACCATATTCCAAAGGCATAAATTCATCATCCCACCTCAAAATTCACTTCTGACCCAAGAAATTCTTGAAGTTTGATGTTGATTTTGGCATGAATAAACAAAACACCTTTGTTTCCCCTGGTAACAAAGACAGAGGAAGACAACGGTAACGCAAGTGTATGTTGAGATCTGCAATGAACCTCATATCTAAAATTAGAAGTAGATGAAGATCGAATTGATGAGAGACTCCATCGATTGTTGAGCCCAGCGGTGCAAGACGTCGCCGGTTGGAAATTCATCAGTTTAATTCCTTACTCCGACCGCCTCTGACGTGCTGGCGCTGCTGCCGGGGAGCAGTAAAAAACGGAGGAAGATTGAAAATGATGAGACGGTTGACATCGGACGTTTGTCGGATATGAAGCGGAACTGTTGGTGAAAATGTTCGGGGTGACAATGAATCTAGATTTGGTCTTAAGTTGGTGTGTGGAAGGAGGAGAGATATGGAAGACGCCAATTCCTGTACATCCATGTTTCTCTAAGGATTATTTCTATGGTGATTCATCGTGAATTATATGCTTTATCATGAATTTTGGGTTTGAATTTGACATCTTTGATTTGGGTTTTTACATTTAGGGTTGAAATTGGGTGGATTTAAATTGTTTGGTTGTTTTGGACCAATTTCTTTTTCAAGTACGTCACCAACTCCAAAGTGCAAGCCAACGATCCTTCAGATTGTCAGATATTGCATACAATCAAATAATTAAATGTGACTCACGAGTTGGTTTACATGGCTTCCAGAGGGCCTAAGAATTTTGGATTCTTGGTTAATATCATTAGAAGACTAAATTGGTGTTAAAAGTTGTTTCTTTTGATGATCAAATTGGATTTATGCCTTCAGAAGAATTTTGGATTCGGGGGTTAGGGTTTTGATTGAGTGTGTTTTTTATTGCAGGGAAAGAGGAAAGAGATGGTGAGGGTAAATGTATTTTAGCCATTTAAAGAAAGTTAACAGCAAATCTTAACGGCAGTTAGTATTAGGGACCAAAACCAATACGAAGTCCAAACCACGGTGACCACGGGTGTAATTTATGAGACTTAGGGACTAAATTCAAAATTATTGACAAAACCACAGGATCTATTCGTGTAATTTACTCTTAAGTGTTATGTACGGAGTATCATTGAATTCACTGTTATGAGAACTTCAACATGGTATATGGTAAATGGTAATATAGTATTTTAAATACTATAATCAACTAATGACCAAACATACCGTGTTGGTGTATGTTATTATATCTTGTGACAACTTGTAATTAAATTTATAATCACAGTAATTAGGTTGTCAACCCATCTCTAGTTATCTGCGTCAACTCAGTGCAATATTATCTTTCTCTCTTTTGACCAAACATATGATCAAACTACGACTAAACCCACGTAAGGGCGGGCAAACTTCTTTTTTAATTTCATTAACAATTAAAAAAACATTACTTTAATAAGTAAAGCAAAACATTACGTTAATAATAACAAAACAATACATTAATGAAATTTAGTGGTTACTAGTTTGGCGCCAATTGTGGATTTCTAGGGTTTGTAGAAGTGTAAGTTTCAATAAGGGCAACCGACTCTTTTAATAATTAAAAATGTAAACTAATAATCTCGTTCTCCTCATCAATGTCGCTAAAAAATAAATGACCGGAATGCTCAAAATTCATTTTGAATATGTGTGTAAAAGATTGTTAAAGAGAGTGTGGGGGAAAATTGCTGAAGAAAATATGTGAGAAATATTACAAGGAGAATGTGAAAAATATTGAATAATAAATGAGGTATTTATAGGATAATATGAGGTGTTTTTTGAAATGCAAACTAGCCATTTAACACAAAAGTCTTGTTATTGCCCAATCGGTGTTTACTCTTCAGTACTTTAGGTATCCATATTAGATTAAAATCAAATGTGTAGGATATGAATTTCTAATGCATACAGAGATACATGTTTACAATATCTATATTTCTTTTGTTGCTAAATATAATGGATAACTCATATTGAATCACCAAAGGGCCAATAATCTAGCAGTAAAAGTGTTTACTCTCAACCTTGAAGTTTAGGGTTTAAATCTCATAGTGAACATCAGTGAATTTAAAAGTAGATTATGATTACCGTTAAAAAAAACTCATATTAAATCATATTAAGTATTTTAATATGCGAGTTTTATTAAATTGATATCTAGTAAAGCATGTATACTCTTTTCTAGATTCAATGAATATGTTCATATCGAATCAAAATTAAATATGTTAATAGAAGTATGAGAACTTTATTAAATTGACATTTAGTCTAATAAGATTAATAATTACATAAAACAATAACTTGATCACCCGTTTGCTTTATTATATGAAGACTTTACGAATCAATCACTCAGTTTCATAAAAAAGTTCTTAATTTCTTTGACATAAATATTTTAAAGATACTTGGTATAAAAATATTCTTAATTTTCTTTGACAATTTTTTAAAAGATAGTTAGTGTGTTTATTAATAATTTTAATTAAAATATTAAGTTATTTTTAAGTGAGAGAATATTTTTAAGAGAATATTAGTGGCGAGGTTTATGGCAATAATATTATTTTATAAGTATACATTTCAAATTTAAGAAATAAGAACTTTTTTATAAGATAACTTTTTAGAGGGAAATAAGATTTTTTTTGGGACGGAAGGAGTAATTTGTCTACCTATGAGCCTTTTATCTTGTTTATTAATTTGTATAATTACATTAATTCCGTAATCCATATTTTAAATATTAAATTTAGTATTGAATTCAAAACTATGAGAAATTAACACGTAAAATTTTAATAAGATGACACTAATAAATGTTATTTTTAAAATCCTATTTTAATTTAACATAACAATCACATAAAATTCTTATATGATAATCTATAAAAAGTACATTACATAATAAAGTTGATATAAAAAGAAACAAAACAATAAAGAGAAAAAAACTTTGTGTAAACATTTTTGGAGAGATTGTTCATTGTTACACATCGGGGTGTTATTTTTGATTATTTTCAACTCAAACAGTCCAAAGGCAATTGGTACTTTGATAGAAATGTATACAGCAGTAACCAGAACCACGAGTTCTCTGCCGGCTATGGCGGCATCTCCCGTCACTCTATCATCATCATCATCATCTCCACACTCTCTATACATTTTCCGGCCACCATCGTTACAATCTCTCTCGGTTTCTTCCAAAACCTTCTTCCTCCCATTTCAACTCTCGACTCCAAGTTTCCGCCTCCAAGCTTCCCGTCGAGCTCCCAATTTCCCTCAGGTTATATGCTGATCCTATATTATTTGCCTTCGTTTAATACTTACTGTTTATTGATGCTTCGGTCGTTCGGTTAGGAAGCTGAGAATCCGGCCGTAGATCCTAGAAATTGGAACCGGAATCGTAATGATATGACTTTTTCCGGAGATTACGATGAGGACGACGATGAAGATGATGATGATGAGGAGGAGGAGGAAGATGATAGGAGTCTGGATCTTTTAATTAGGTTTGTTGAAAATGTGTTTAAGAAGATTTCGAAACGAGCTCGCAAGGCAGTTCGATCCGTTTTGCCTATCAATATCCCAACCAAATTGGTACTAATTTGCATCTGTAAATTTATTATTTCGATCAGTTTTTATACAATTGAAATCTGAGCGTTGGAATTGGAATTGGATTAACTCAATTCACTTTCCAAACATGAGTAACCCTACAATTTTGTTCCTAAACGAAGCAACTCCAAGAACACTATAATTTAGCAAATAATTTTAATAGTTGCTGGTAGGAGTGTACAGAGGCTAAATGTGAGGTGTTATGATAATATGATGCTTGTGAGTTGTGACAGTAATTACTTATTGCCATAGTCTTATTCTGCTGTATTTGTGTCGATTAATCCATGAACCCTGAGATCATTTTAAGCTTTTATGTGATTAACAAAGTCAGCAGCTTTTGATCTTGAAATCATTAATTTTGATTGTTGACTCTTGGTTTATTTTAGTAACTTATTATGTGATGAATCTCTTATAAAGGTGGGATTCTCTGTAAATGGCGTTATAATTCTGGCATTCTTTTGGATTTTGAAGGCGTTCCTTGAGGTAAAGAATTTCAAATTTCTCTAATTGCATTTCAGAGTAACATTTGTCTGGAATTATGTAGCTTGACATTCAGTCCTTGTCTACACTGTACAATAAATATCAGATTGTATTTATTCTTTTATCTGACATAAATCTGATTTTCGGCAAGTTGTAGCATATATATTTTTATTTGTAATTAGTTAATAAAAGTTTCTAGAATATCATGCTCATTATTTATATTTTTTTCCCAATATTTGCAGGTGGTTTGTAGTCTTGGAAGTGTAGTTTTTGTGAGCATTTTACTTGTTCGTGGTGTATGGACTGGAATATCGTATTTTCAAGAAGGCCGTTACAATAGAAGAGACGATTTTGATGATGAAAATCAAACATGGACCAGAACTCAGCCTGTAACATGACTCATGCCTCAAAATATAACAGCCAATACACTAATTATGTCACTAAGCCAAAGTTAAGAAAATTAAACAAATTTAACAACTTTATGGTAGTTGGGGTTTTAACGAGTGTTTTAAAACCCGGGTTGACCCGGCTGGTTGAACCGGTAACCGTGACCCGGTGTAAGAGCCGGTTCAACCCGACCAAGTATTATGAAAACCGGTGACCCGGGTTGACCCATCAAATGTACAAATTTTGATGCATGATATACACATTTTCTATGCAATATTTTTTATGTGTTGTTACTTTAGCCGATTTTTACTGATTTTTACTTCAAATGTATAATAATATACAAATTTTACAACATGATGTACACATCTTTTATTTAATATTTTTATGTGTTGTTAGTTGACCCGGGTTGACCCGCCGGTTGACCCATGACCCGGACATTTTACCGGGCCGAGTAATAACCCGGGTTTTAAAACATTGGTTTTAACTACCTTCTTGATTTTGATGGCCAAACCTTGTTGGTGGTTATGATCTGAAATTTCCCCTAATTGTCAATTGATGTTCAGTTAGTTAGACTTTAAGAAACCATTTAATTGAAGGTTAGGAAGGAACGATCTTATACAACATAAACTAGGTTATGACCTGTGAAAAATTACGGGTTGTCACTAATATTACTTGTTTTTAATTTTTTATTGTCATATAACAATTTATCATTAATTACATGAATAACACCTGTAGAATAAGAAAATATGTACTGTTTTGCTTTTAAACCGAAAGTATTTTTATTGATCATTATAAATTATAGTAAATAAGTAATAGTCAATATTAACAATTAAAGTATGAGTTATTACAAATTTCAATATGTAATACATTAAGTGTGAGTTATTACAAATTTCAATATGTAATACCAGGAAAAATATTAAGAGGGGCTAAAACTTAAAATTTTAAACATGTAGCAAAATAAATATTAAGCCGTGAAAAAACAATACATACATTAAGTGTAGTAAATCATAAATAATTACCTGTCATTGTTTCGGCAATTGACAATGACGAGGTCTCGTACCCTGAAATTTTTTAACAATTATTTTCTCAGCAACACTATCAAACACATCTTTCTCAATGTACGTAATTGACAAATACAAATAAAATTGAGATTTGAGCAATTGAAATTGAGAGGAGATGAGGAGCAGATTGTGCTATAATTGACAAATACAAATAACAATTAACAAATACAAATACTAATAACAATTAGCAAATTAAAAAAGCATATAAAAATACTAATAACAATTAATAATTAATAAATACAAATAAAATTGAGATTTGAGCAACTGAAATTGAGAGGAGGCGAGGAGGAGATTATGCTAGAAATAATATTGAACTACAATTGAAATTGAGACTATATCCTACCACCCCTAGATGTTACTGTTTTGACTCTAATATAAAACCAACAGTTAAAATTTATTGACTATATACCCAAGGCTTCTAGCCTAGTGGTATCCAAGGAGGATTTAAGGTGTTGTCATGACCTATTGGTCATGGGTTCAAGTCCCGTCGTGGACAAAAAAGGTGGAAGGTTCGAGGGAAGGCATACTGCCCCTTGTGGATGTCACTGTCTAGGCTCGAACCACTAACTTACTAACTTGCTGTTCAAAAAAAAAAAAAAAAAAGATTTATTGACTATATAATTGACTTAATAAAGTAAATACAAAATTCCATAATAGAACAGTAGTGAGTATTTTGACTCTAATTGTATCAATACTTTTAATAGTATCACTTATAAGTCAACAACAAAACAGTAACATAATTCAATAAAATTTTAACTCTAATACAAAGTTAACCATAAAATAAATGAATATTCACAAAACAAACCACAAAATAGCCGCCATTAAAATCGATTGACGCAGGGATTACTATTTAGGGGTTCCAGAAATTGAGCTTTCAAATTTGCTAATCAAAATTTCGAATTACCAATTTTTTGATTAAACCAGAAGTTTGAAGGCCACAGCAGCAACAAAAAGAAAAAATAAAAGCATGCATACTAACAATGTTTCTTTAAGGCTATGAGTACAAATCAATGAAGTATGGAGTTAGAAATTTGTGCATCTTCATTCAAGTAAAATAACCATCAAATTTCAATAAACAAATAGTTATAAATAGATGTCTTTCACTACTGATGAAATACCTAATTTAACACTAATAAGAAGAAATTTAAAAGATCATAACCGATCAAAATCAATCTCATTAATATTTTCATTTGTAAGTTGTAACAACTACTAATTGTTTGCTTATACATTAAACCATTCGCAATGAAATCAAACTTCAGAAAGAATTTTGACATGCTCGGTTATTTTCATAACTAATATTAAATAAGACATTACAGAAACAAAATTGGTGTTCATGTGTAATTATATCACGGATACAAACATGAATATACTTTTGCTTGGTATAAAGATTTTATACCATCATCAGTTACTACTCAAACTTGAGTTGTAGTGGATAGAGAAGCAGTAGGTATAATAACTCTAAAGTAGCTATTACCAAGCAAAAGAAACACAGACATTAAAAGTGCTCTCCGAACCGTGCTGGATAGTCACCCATCACACGGCTCTCAAACCCAACCTGTGGTGGATCCCGGGTGACAAAGTAAAAGCCTTTGTTTGATCCTTTGCATTTAATAATGACCCGTGAAAAATCACGGGTTCTCAATAATTTTTACTGAAGTTAATATTTATATAATTTAAATATGAACCATTAAGTTTATGATTATTATATACGCGATAAAAAATTGTAAAATATTTCTGTAACATACATACTTGAATTAACTTTAGTAACAATTAACGATTCATATCTGCATTTTATAAATGTTATTCCATAAAACTACTAACTACCCGTGAATTTCCAGAGTATAATCTAGTTGTATTATAGATATACTTTTAAAATTATTTACTGAAACTATCACATGTAATAAACAACTTAGATAAGTAAACACATGATTTAAATATATTTACATTTGTATCTAAGATCTAAATCCTATGTTTACATATCCTAATCTTACCCAAACTCAAAGTCAAAAATCAAATGAATCTATACTGATCGAATTGATCTATACTGAAAGTGATGACAATACTCTAAACCAAAATAATTACAAAGAAATGCTACCCAATTGGGCATTCACCACAACCTCAGGTTAAACAGCTATAATCTTGTCCTTAAACCATCATCAACTAACCTAGCTCCACTTACTTGATTACCAAGTGACATCCACATAATCACATCATTAAAATTAACCAAAATAATTCTAGTTAGTTATATAAACATTTGCTTACTTACCCAACATGAGTGTTGCGCATCCTAGCAAACAATTCAATCTTTTGTGTTCTTGGACTAATTCTATCCAACAAAGGGTACATTTGAGAGAAAATTACGAAATTAACCAAATCCAATTAAAATCATCAACCAGGGCTTTTAGCCTAGTAGTATTGGAGTATAGGATAAGGTGTTGCCCATGACCAATAAGTCATGGGTTCAAGTCCCACTAAGGGGCAAAAAGGTGTAGATTAGGTGTCGTTCAAAAAAATATATATTTAAAATCATCAAATACTAAACAAATTTTAACCTCATCTGCCATATCAATCCATAATGTCCTAAAATATCCATTCTCAAGTTACAAATATCACGATTAATCCATTGTGATTCACAAGCTTGAAATGCTTAAAAACACTAAATCAATCCATTGCTAGTTGTTTGATGATAAATATGGAGGAAAAGATGAAGAACACTTAGGGATTTTAGAGAGAGAATTAAGAGAGAGAGATAGAGAACAATTGCTGGAAATTTAAGGAATGATTAATGTCAAAAGTTGGGAATTAAGGTTTACATCTAGGCTTATATACATTTACCTTAATTCTCTTAATTAAACCTAATTAGCTTAAGTCTAATACTAAGCTAAACTAACACAATATGCAATGTTACACACTGCCCCCTAAACTATTCATTACAACTAAATAATACCTAACAAAGCTCAACTTTGACAAATTATTATTAATACTAATATGATAATGTTAGTGTAATGGGTGACTATTATGGTGAATATAAAATAATAAATTAAAAAAAATGTATACATAGAATTAGGTGAAATATTGAATCATGTATCTAATAACTTGACTTTGAATTCTGTATGTTGACTACAACAGTCAACATAACAGGTATGCTGCGTTAACATGATTTTCTTTGACTATCATAGAGCCAATGAAATTGGTTAAAATGTTAAATATTATAGTTTGGAAAATGAAAAAAAATAAAGTTTATTAAAAAAACAGTTTACACTTTTTTAAAAAGTAAATATGCAAAATAAAACAATTTGCTTGTTTGAGAAATTCATAACAGTTTGTCAGCTCCTTGTGCATTATTAAACACGTTTCTAGTCAAAGAAAGTTTAAAATATATCTTTAAGAAAAAAGAAACAACATCTATTGAAATAAAATCATTATGAGAAGAAGGGATTAGTTTAATCATTAAGTATTCGTACACGTTTATAATCAGGCAAACTGTTAACATCTTCATCAGTTTGCCTGCTCTTTATTTGTACATGGGAAATGGCAAAAGCTTTTTTTCTTATAGAAACATCTCCTGAGTAATTGTCACCGTATTAGCAGAAATAGACAATTCCATTGTAGCCAACTTTCTTAATTTGACCTATATGGAAACATTCTTAATTGGTTACATTGCTGTTTTCAAACCAAAAATTAAATTTTTGTATTCATCTTAAAATTTCAAATGATTTCAAATATAGAAGGTATAATTTAAAAGGAATTCACATTAACTTTCCTTCCGAAAATTAGGATGATTTTAATAAGAGATAATTAAAATCTATAATAAATTATGAAATGTAAATTACGAAAGGCGGATTTTTTGGTAATCAAATTGAAATCTCTAATTTATTAACAATAAAAAATAAAAACAGGAAAAATAAAAAATAATAATTAATGGAGGAACAAACCTGGGCGTACGAATTTTGGAGGTAATGATGTTGAAGAGAAAAAATAGGATGTTTCGGGAACCTCGCACAACTGTTTTTTGCAAGGGTTTTTCTAACATGTGCCTAGGGGCACATGTTAGGTGCTTTAATGAAGTCTAAAATTTCTAAAATTATAGCAATAAACATTAATAAAGTCAAATTTTAGTGGTTTTAGTAATGCATTAAATGATTTTTCTATTATTTTTGGAAGATTAAAGTTCATTAATACACTCTAACATGTGCCTAGGGTACATATTAGAAAAACCCTTTTTGCAATTAGGGGCGGCGGAAATTCTTGTTGGTTGTTACCATAATTTTGATTCTACGTTAAGAATTGTACAAAAATCAATATGTGAGTCTTACACTTTTCATTCCTGTCAACAAAATTCAAACTTAAGTATTCGAACTTAATTGAATTTGATATCATTGTAATATCAACTGTGCTATCAATTATGGGCAATACTTTGTTATGGGTGCAAGAGGCAACCTCAAATTGTACACCGTACGTATATGGTGTCTCCCCGGAGGCAACCTAAAATCAGTTTGCAAACCCTAGCTTAATAAAGTGATGTAAATTGAAATTGGAATCGAGAAAGCTTACTAAAGAATGGAGTTTTATGTTATTTACAGCTTAAATGTTGGCATCTTCTTGATCATTGAGGAAATTGTTAATTATTTATTTGACTTCGTAGATGGAGAGAGAGTAGGAGTTTAGGAGTAAGAAAATTGAGGAAGTTAGAAAGATCCAATAATTAAGGTTTCCGATAAAAACCTCCTTGAATTTCTAGCAATTAATAACAAAATATATTTAATTAAAAAAATCGAGAATTAAAGCTGGGCGGGAAAAGCAAATTTACGGGGTTCTAATAATCTGCCATGTGTCTATCTTGGCTATAAGGGGGTCCACGTGGTCACTTATCAAACCTTGTTTTATTATTATATAGATTAAATTGGTCTATGTGTCGGTCTAAGCTTTATTACCTGTATTTGTAAAAAAGATATATAATTCATAATTATTCATTACATACCTGTGGTTTTCTTAAATACTAACTACATTATTAGACTAATTAAAGAAAATTAGTTTGGTAGGTAATTTGAAGCAAGGCCCATTGAAGAAGAATACGTCTAAAATGATATGATGTGAGTTTAGAATGTTTTTTTTTTTTTTATCTAAAGCCGGTAGTGATAGTTTTTTATTGGGGGAAATGAAATGTGCAGCAAATTGTTATTAAATTCTGCAGTTCAGGGGGTAAATTATTATTTTAAAAAGTTAAGGGGAGTAAATTGTTATTTTAAAAGTTAAAGTTCAGGGGAAAAAATGTAATTAATGCGGAAGGATGGACTTGAACCCAGGTCTTCATAGAAGGTAAGTCTTATAACAATGGCGGCTAGCCATCTCGGTACGTTAGCTTTTGGTTAGTGTATTGGTTCTTTAGCTATATATCATATCTCGAAATTTTGCAGAAAAGGATAAAAAATCATTATTCATCAAATGGTAATGTTGTACATATAATGTATTGGTTCTTTAGCTATATATCATATCTGGAAATTTTGCAGAAAAACACAAAAAGTCACTATTCATCAAATGGTAAATGTTATAATCTCTCCGTCCCACAAAACAATACTTATTTCTATTGGGCACAAGTTTTAAGAAGATGCTTAGTACTGAGGTCATTGGTAATAATTTTAATTAAGATATGATGTTTAGTTTGTAGAGAGAAAGATAGTGGATAGTAAACGGTAGGATTAATGGTAATTATATTATTTTATTAAGTGTATCCCATCAATTTAACGAATGAAAATCTTTTTGTTGGACAAAAAAGTACAGAGAAATTGGTACTTTTTTATGTGGCCGAAGGAGTATATAATAGTGTTTGACCATTGAGACTATCAAATTGTAAATTAATTTAAGTTCATTAAGCATTCATTTAACCTAACTTAGTGATATTAATGTAAAATTTAATGAGTAATAAATGGACTATTAATTCTTAGTTTAGATTTTCGTAATGAATACATTAGAGTAGATTAAGTTTCATTAAAAATTACTCCCTTCGTCCCTAAATAAAGTTCCCATTTCACCTTCAAGTTTTGTCCCTAAATAAAGTTCTCATTTCTCAAACTTAAGGGACCCACTTAATATAATAATATTATTACCAATACTTTCACCACTAACTATCTCTTAAAACACTTTCTCTCTCCAATCAAACCTTATATTTTATTCAAAAGTAATACCAAATACACCACCACTAACTATCTCCTAAAATGTTGTGCCCAACACAAATGAGAACTTTATTTAGGGACGGAGGGAGTATTAAACATTTTTAGTGAAAGTAGGAAATGTTTAATTATGAAAATGAAAGTAATGATGGCGTAAGCAGTGACATAAAAATGCCACATTGTCAATACTCTGTGGATCCGTTGAGGACCTTCTTCAAACTTCTACACTTTTAACTTCATACCCAACTTTAACCGTATATAAACCCCACTTCATAACTTCAAATTCATCTTTGCAAACCCACTGCATTATTTAATCTTACCAAATACAACCTTGTAATCAAGTTGTTGCTTCATTGAAATGGAGGGTACTGATGTAATTTTGCTAGACTTTTGGGTCAGTGTTTTCGGTGTAAGGGTCCGAATTGCTTTAGCTGAAAAAGGTGTCCATTATGAATACCGAGAAGAAGACCTGTCCAACAAAAGCCCACTGCTTCTAGAGATGAACCCGGTTCACAAGAAAATTCCGGTTCTCATTCACAAAGGCAAACCCGTTTGTGAATCCAACATCATTGTTCAGTACATCGATGAGACATGGAAAAACGAATCCGAACCGTTGTTGCCATCTGATCCTTATCTCCGAGCTCAGTCCAGGTTCTGGGCCGACTTTGTTGACAAGAAGGTACGTACCACCTAAATTAGTACTACGATAAATTATTCATTTATGCATATTTTAGGCCGTATTCAATTCGTACTTAAACTATAGTAGACTTGTGAATATGTGTGGAGATAGATGTCATTACAAATTCAAAAGCCCATCAAATGTAGAATCAGTTGTTAAAATTGATTAAAAAAAATGGATATCTTTTTCCAAAATAGGCTTACCGACTTTCGTTTCTTTCGCGCAACTTGCTTCATAAAAATGCTGCCATGTGTTAGAGCTCACGGCTATATTTTTGTATTTTTTGCTTAATTGGCTGCCATATTTTTTGTTATTTCGAAAAAGACAAAAGATTCCAAGTCATCTTTTTTAGTTTCTTGAAAAGGACACAAATTTCTCTTCTTCTTTTTTAACTTTTGTCTCTTTCAAAAAAGAAAAAAAGGTTGGATGAAAATATGAAGCCAAAAGTCGCATAAATGTATAATTTCCCCTCCCATAAGATAAAGCCGTCAAAATGCAAATATATGATAAAACCATAGTCACATATACGTTGGTTAGGGTGCGTACTGAGTACCGATATGTTGGTGTACCGAACGCTACCCGGATCACTCTTTGGTACACCAATTTGGAGTTCCCGATAAAAGAAGGTAAACGAATTGGTACGTCGTAATTCGCGTTCCCAATACGTGGGAAAATCTTACCCGATTAATATGGAACGCGTTTCCTACTAAGTCAGGAATGTATTGACATAATTTTTAAATTTCAAGATCAATTGTGTATATCTTTTTATTATAGGAATGATTCAAAATCAAATCACGCCTTCAGTTTTGGAAAAAATCGTTATCTCTGTATTTTTTTATCAATATATTAGATCAATTTTTGTTAATGTCTCTAAAGTTTTATGGATTTTATGCTATGTTTTTGTTATTTGAAATTTTGAACTTTTAAATATAATTATATACTTCCTCCGTATCAAAATAAGTGACACAAATTGACTTACACGTTTTTTGAGGCAAAAGATTAAAGTAGGTGTTAAAATATATTAAAGTACATAGTTAGTGGAGAATTGGTCCCACTTTCCTTGAATAAAGTGATATTAATGAGTTTTAAAAGTAAAAGTAAGGGTATAAGGGTAATTTCACTTTATTAAAGTGGATAGTTAGTGGGTATGGGTCCCACTATTTTTACCAAATAAGGAAAGTTTTTAAAGTGTGTCACTTATTTTGATACACCCCAAAATGGAAAGTGTGTCACTTATTTTGATACGGAGGAAGTATATGCAAAAGAAACTTAATTTTAAGGGTACATCGTATGGTACATCATTCCAAAACGTAAGGTACACCGTACCGGAAACGTACCGAAATGAACCTATCCCATGCGTACCAGATACACCTAAACTAGTGAATCGCGTACTCGTACCGCGTACCCGTACCGGAGCGTACCACGTCCTATGTGACTATGGATAAAACTGCTTGTTAGTCACATAAAATCAACTTAACTCGCATATAAGATTTCTACCTAAAAAATGACACTAGTCAACTTATATGTGTAGTCGCTTTTATAACTGAACTACAATACATTCACCTCCAAATTTGTTTGTGGTACTTACTTTTGTGCGTTCTTACGTTAGATATATGAAGCTGCAAGGAAGATATGGAGCACAAAAGGAGAAGACCAAGATGTTGCAAAGAAGGAATTCATAGATTTGTTGAAGATGTTGGAAGGACAACTTGGTGAGAAGCCATATTTACTAGGTGACACCTTCGGGTTTGCTGATATTGCATTGATACCCTTCAGTAGCTGGTTTTATAGTTTGGAGAAAATCGGGAACATGAGTATTGAGAAAGATTGCCCAAAGCTTGTTTCATGGGTTAAAAGGTGCAAGGAAAGAGAGAGTGTCTCAAAGTCTCTTCCTGATCCACTTAAGTTCTATGAGCTGCTAATGGAACGCCTGAAGAAACAAGGTCATTAATATATAATTCTCTGAGTTACATATGGATAATGAATGAATGTAATAAGAATAAAAGACACTCGAGTTGTGTCCTTTTTTTGTTTGTTTGTCGAATTTCAGTTTATAAGTACGGATAATATGTAGTTAGTTTACGGATATCGTGTGATTGTGTTTATGCATGTTTGTTTTGAAAATGATTAACAAAGTATGATTTATGAGTGTGATGAATATTTTGATGTAGACTAAAAAATGATAGAACAAACTGAACCTATTGATTCTATGAATACCGAAACAATCTAACTAAAACCGCGTTAGTTAAAGAATATTGTGGATTTTGGGCCTTCAAAATCTTTTTAACTCAAGAATACAATTTTAGGAGAGAAAAAACAAATTTTAAAAAACTTCAACTAACTATTTCATTCACTAAAGCATACTTTAAATATAGTCCAGAATTTCAAATGGGCCAAGAAATACAAATGGGCAATAAACTGAACCTAAAATAAAGTCCAACATAATAAGAAAAACTATAAAATCGTAAATGAGTGTCCAAAAACAGTGTTTATCATGTCGTATGTCCTTGGCCCAAACTTCGATTTGGTTACTCATAGGCCTGAAACGGAGGCTCGGGATAAAATTATGCATTTTTCAGTTGAACTTATTTCCTTACATGATCTTGAGCTTCCAGAAGTACAACGACCCACTCATCTACAGCTAGGCATGCATCAATATTGGACTTGCTCAATAATATCATTGATAATTAATTAACTGTTAGTTTTACTTATCTAGTTAATTTCCTTTTAGGAAACCTAAGTCGAAGAAACTAGTATTTATTCGCTGCTAGTGTTATATTAAGTTAAATGGTAGACTAAACCTTTACATATTGTCCATTTGCTAGTCGAGTAGGGCCTTTACTTTGAGGGAAGTTCGGTGACGATTGTATGATATATATTCAATAATATAAAGGTATAAAGTTGTTGAAGAAAGTCTCGAATCACAAATAACTTTTCAAACAATGATTTTAAAAAAAGCCATATAAATGAAAGCAAATAATAAAGCTCAACTATCATTTTGGTTAACAATAGATGGACCGGAAATTGAAGTGGAAACCTAAGTAGGATATCCATTACTAATTAATTTTCATCTTTCAAATGAAAACTCAAAGAAAATGTGTTACGTATATATATTACTTAACACACGCACACAAATTAAATTGCAATTGTGGTAGTGTTTTCATCTGTCACCCCCACTTGGGCTCTTGTCCTATTTATATCTTCATTGACACCAACATGTTCTTTGCCATTGCCTTTCTTTGTGAATTAAAGCCTACACAAAGAAATGCAGAAACAAATAACTTTTTCTATGGAAAAAGGAGATTCAAATGAACAATATGATGACGATGGAAGAATTAAAAGGACGGGTAATTGTTAATAATGTTATTTCTGAACTTTCACCTAGTCATTTGATAAATATTTACCTAGAAATTAATTCAGAAGCTCTTACGAGTATGTCATTATCAGATAGTTATATATGGTTCAGTTTTAATGTGTTTATATTAATTAATTTAAGCTTGAATTAATTTGTTGTGGTTGGTTTTAAATGAAGGGAGCTTAATGAGTGCAAGTGCTCATATTATAACAGCGGTTATAGGGTCCGGAGTGTTGTCACTAGCATGGTGTTTTGGTCAATTGGGTTGGATTGCTGGAACTGCTTCTCTTATGATTTTTGCTGTCATTACTTGGTTCACTTGCCTATTGCTTTCAGACTGTTACAGGTCTCCTCATCCTGTCAATGGTTCTAGAAACTACACTTACATGCAAGCCGTCAAAGCTAATCTTGGTAATTAATTTCTATACTTATTTATTTATTTGCTTATGTATTTATAGTAATCACTCGTAAAATACCCGCTTTGAATTATAAAAATAGTTAATTTTGTTTTGTTTTTTTGTTTTTTGTTTTTTTTTGTTTTTTTTTTTTTTAAATATAGTGATTAAGTGCTTGCGGCTTTGTTATTCCTTCCTTCTTTATCTATTTAATTTAACGGTTTTGCTATTAAAACACACGTGGGTCTTTTTTTATTTTAACAATTTATGTCAAACATGTAGAAGGTTCTTTTACTTTTAACACAATATAAGTACAAAATAGAGTTCCACCAAACACAACTTGAGTTTGTTGTTTAGTTGTCTAATTCTCACTAGAAATACCCAAGCTGAGGTTGGCTCATATAATTTGGGAGTGTTATTCGAATCTTCCCCAAATTATTTACTATTCCCATAACTATTTAGTAAATATTTATTTAGAGAAGGTAATGAATTGTTGTGACATATATGTATTAGATTATTTCGGGCGTGCTAACCGCTAGGCTAGGAACATATAAGGGCATGTTTGAGAATGTTTTTGAAAAGCTATTGTTAGTCCCGTAATAAATGAACTTCTACATCTATACGCTTCACTGATCAATTTAAAATTTATTATCGACTTATTAGCTTTTTGAGAAGCGAAAATAAAAAAATAAGGGGCCTCTTACTTCTTGATTTTGGCTTCTCAAGAAGTCAATAAGTCAATAAGCACTTTTGAAAAGCTTATCCAAACATGCCCTAAATTTTTTAAGGTATTCGTGTTATAATAAGCTCTCCAGGATGGCCTAGCTTGTGAAATACACGCCTAACCGTTTTTGTGATCGTTTCCGAACCTTCTTATGCCCATCTAGTACACTCAATATGGCAAAACATCCTTATAAGGGTTTTTTTTAAACGGCTGTATAAAATATCTAGCAAGAAACTAGATAAATATTACTAGGAGATCTAGATAATGTGTGCGTTACGAGACCACTCTAACCGATTCTTAAGAATGTATTTTTCTCCTATAAGAATTTCAAATAAAATTTAAGAAACTTCACATTTCCTTACAAGGAGCTTACTTGTTTTAGCCATTTTAACTTTGTAGCTTAAACACATTTGCTCTTTGTTTATGTTGTAGATAAGTAAGCTTTCTGCAATTTGCCACAAATATGTTTTCCCCTAATTAATAAGCACTTGTCAATTTGTTAATACCGTCAAATAACTTATGAGTATCAGTTTATATGCTTTTATAGCTAAGCATTACTTAGTTAAATAAAAAAGTATTTCCGAACACCCCCTAATAAAGTAGTGTGCCAAGAATCAAGTCCCAACTAAAAGCCAAGAGTTAAAGTTCAATAAAAGTTGGTCAAAAGTGCCAGATTTTTTTTAACCACCATACTAAATTTATATACGTCAAAATTACATAACTTTTAGATGACTTTTTTGATCGGTGTTTTGAATTGTAATTTGGAGCATATTATTTTATTATTTTGTTTTGAAAACAAAATTAATTTAAAATTTTCATTTGACAAAAAGAGTCAAAAAATTATCTGCATTTTTTATGCCTCAAAACGGCGTTTTGGAAAAGTAAATGGGAGATGCCTATTACGTTTTGAAAGATAATTGATTATCAATATTTTACCTATTAACTATAGAAATAATCAAATTTGTCAAACACTAAAAAAATATTTCGAACAACATAATTAAATCCAAAAACTAATTTTCCGAATCACTTATCTATTTTCAAAATGAATACTTTATTTTTTATAAACAATTCCAAACATCCTTAAGTAATTTAAAAATTAACTATCATATAATTACCCGAAAGTTACATGTTTTACTAAAAATAAACAAGATAGAAATATACGAGGCATATGTAAGACATGTCATTCAATTCTAAATTCCTATACATCAGTGGCCCCCGATTATTAACAAATTCACGTATTTGCATTTCTATATCTTCTCTAATTCCGCATATAAAAACAAAACTAAGTTTAATACGAATAAACGAAAATATTGATGTATATAGTTTACTTAAAATGTATCAATGATCATAATTCATAGGAGGACTTCAATACAAATTTTGTGGAATAGCTCAATATGGAATTCTTATCGGAGCTACCATAGGATACACCATCACGTCCGCCATATCCATGGCGTAAGCACTATATTTACTCGTATACTTTCGTTATTATTATTAATAATATAAGTTTTATGTATTCTAATAACATCTTTTTGGTCATGATCGATCAGGGCAATAAAACGGTCAAATTGTTTTCATAAGAAGGGCAATCACAACGGGTGTCACACATTAAACAACTCGTATTTATCAATATTCGCCATTATTGAAATAGTTTTAAGCCAAATCCCAAACTTTCACAAGCTCTCACTCATATCCATTGTTGCAACCATCATGTCATTTACTTATGCTACTATTGGCATTGGTCTCTCTATTGCCAAAATTGCAGGTTAAATTATGTTTTAATATGTTGTATAGTTTGCTATAATAGATGTACATTAGGTGTTAAACTATGTGTCTTTTTGTGTTTTTAAAGAAGGTGGACACGCGAAAACGAGCCTCACAGGAATACCAGTTGGAAAAGACATGCCAAGTGTCGAGAAAATGTGGAGCACTTTCTCGGCCATTGGAGATATTGCTTTTGCCTATTCTTTTTGTCCCGTACTCCTTGAGATACAGGTTAGTTAGTTCACATGTGAACACATTCAATCGTAACACTTTCATAATATATATTTTTCTAATTAAGTTCCCACAAGTGTTTTTTGAAATGTTACATATATAAATTGTGCTAATAAAACGTTACAAATTAATGAAGGATACACTAAGATCAAGTCCTCCTGAAAACAAAGTGATGAAAATGGCATCGACTGTGGGGGTCTCGGCTTCTACCTTATTCTACATGATATGCGGGACCCTCGGTTATGCAGCATTTGGTAACGATGCGCCTGGGAATTACTTGACCGGGTTTGGATTTTATGAGCCTTTTTGGCTCATTGACTTTGGTAACTTGTGCATCGTAATTCATCTTCTTGGAGCCTACCAGGTAAACGACTTTAACAACTTTATAACAACTTAACTAAGAAATTGAGGTGGAAATTTCAATTTCCAACCTATTTACTTAATAATAGGCCGATTCAACTTATGTTTTATTTTAACGGGTTAAATAAGTGAACTAATATATAAAAAAACTAACCTAGACTAAAATGAAAGGGAAAATGATCCATAGGAATTTTAGATAGGGTAAAATGAAGGGGTATTATATTATGTTTACATAGAAAGTTTAGAAGGCTGAAAATTTAAAATTGACATTAATTTTTTGTATTTCTTGCACCTAACTTAGATGATGTTAGATGCACACCCAAATGAAAACAGGTCAAACGAGTAAATAAGATAATATGAAAATGGTAACAAATCAAAAGGGTGGAAAGTCATCCCAATATTATTCTTAATGCATACAACATTTTAAATCGTTTTACTCAAAATTGAGTATTTAGAATATATTTTTTTTAATAAATTTTATACACTTCATTTTTATAGAATTTTTTTTAAGGACTAAAGTGTTCCCAATCAACCTGTTTCAACTCGAATCTAGAAATTACATATTTTTACCTAAATCAGAGAACTTATCTTTTTGACCCGAATCAGAGTACCCGTTTGACCCGAACATGTTTTAACCCGTATCCAACCCGCCCTACCTGCCATCCGAGTTCGCCACCTCTATAAGAAATCTACCCCAAGAGAAAGTTATCTAAAACCTCTTAGATCTACTTATATAGGTATATATCCAACCATTTTATGCATTTGTGGAAAGATGGAGCACAGAAAAATGGCCCGAAAACAAATTCATAACAACAGAATATTCACTAGGAAAATTAAAAATCAACATCTTCAGATTAACATGGAGATCAGCATATGTGATTTTTGCAACATTGGTGGCCATGATCTTTCCATTTTTCAATAGCTTTCTTGGGCTAATTGGTGCTACTACATTTTGGCCATTAACGGTTTATTTCCCAATAGAAATGTATATTTCACAAGCAAAGATTCAAAAAAATTCTTTCACATGGATTTGGATGAAGGTTTTGAGTCTCGCGTGTTTGATTGTGTCGCTTGTTGCTGCTGCAGGATCTATTCGAGGACTCATTGTGTCCGTTGAATCGTTTAAGCTTTTCCATTCGGTATCTTGATTAATTAGAATTTGAAATTTTTTATGCTTTCGTAATAAAAAATTATATTCCGTATATGATGTAATGTGTCTTTTTTTTTCTCTGATTTTGTAATTTGATGCTTTTCTGTAGACTAGCATACCAATAATTGTTATTATTATGGAAAAAATGCACCAAGTGTGTATATCAAGTTCCTTTCAATAAAACTAGACAGATACCCGCACGTCATTAATTATCTTTCACATTGATGAATAAACGGCTTAATTTGATCAATTTGTACAAATTTAGCGGTTTGAGTAAAAAGTTGAGCTTATGATACCTTCATTTATAGAAAAAACATATCACATCTTTCCATAATAAGGAAGTGTGTTCGTTGAATTTTTATGATTTTATATTTATGGAAAGTCACAAATCTATTACAATGTAGTATAGCTAGATATCTCATTTAGCAATCCATGTAAACCGAGTAAAACCATGATTACGAAGATAGAAAAACATTGTATTTACAAGAGGCAATGTAAGTTTCATAACTAGGAGATTTATTTAGTATATTTACAGTAATTATAGGAACAATATGGTACAATATAAGAACATCCATAAATCTAGTTACAACTACAATTTTTCTATCTTTTGGTTTCATGGAAAGAAGTTGGTTAGTATTTGCACAAATCTTTATAACATGGTACAAACATTTCATGAAGGATTTGAGCAGCAACTGGTCAAAGTTTTGTGCAATCACTACCAACTACACCAGGGCAACGGCCCAAACATTTTAATGGGCCTACTTTCATAGAATTTGTCCAGTTAAAGTTATGACCCATTAGTAGTTTCTGATATTAAATGTAAGCCCAAATACCCAGTTATTAGCCCATTTCAAAATTTATGGCTTTGTGATTACTCCATGGGGATCAATTCGTTTCATGTGATTACGGAATCACAGTAATCTCAGTATTCAATTGATTCTGATTTCTGAATTTATCGGCTAATCAGGTAATTAGGTGATCAGTGGTTGTTATTTGATTCTGAATCTAATTGAATTCTCGGCTACTTAGGTTATCAATGGATGTAATTACAGGTTGTACTTAAAGAAAATTTGTTTGTTACTTTATACAGGGATGAGGTAATTTCTATAGATATCTGATATTGACAATATATTTTATTGAGGATATTAATGATTTTTGGAAACATGTTACACGAGGACTATCATGTTTGCCACTAATACTGGAATCTATGAAAATGGCAAAATCTGGGCGTACAAAGTAAAGAGAAGCAGTTTTGGAATATAGTGTTGCAAAACTAGTTGAGAAAATCATAAGGTATTAAGAGAAATCTAGCATGATAATAATTGTGTATAAAGTTTCATTAATATTGGCAGATTCGGAATAATGATCATTGTATTATTATGTAACTACTGCAGTGAAGTGCATGAGCAAGCAAATTATCATGTGATGCAATTCATCATGAAAGAAAAATATATAATATGCTGTTCTTCCCACTCAGGTAGATATACCTATTGAATTTTACTTAAAAAGAAATTACTCTAAGGGCCCTTTTTTTTTTAAATGATTACCCACATGCTTTAACTTATTGAAACGTGGTATAATTTTACCATCGGTAGTTTGCTCATTTTGTGAAAGGGAGATCGAAGACGAGGGACATTTATTTTGGTCTTGTTGCAAAACCCGTCATATCTGGATCAACTTTTGTAAATGGTGGAATATTGATATCGGACATTTTCGAGGGTTCGACCATATTTGGAAGGCGAGAAATGAAGTCGTTTTTAATAACAACATAGGGGCCTATCATTCCATCAATATGCAAGCGCTCAAGCATTTTTCTGGATAAAACATCGAACAGGGGTGAAATGGAGTAGTCTTGAGTGGATTTCTTGGTGTACAGATCCTCTATCAACGTAATAAAAGAATCTCAAGATCATGACCCGTTTGGGCTCGGGTGTTTACAGGGCTATGTGATATTTTGAGTCAATGTAGGTGTCTTTTTTTTAATTTTGAATTTAGGTAAGGTGATAAGGTGTTTTGTAGAATTAGAGATGTTTTGGTGATGCTGCGTGACTTTGTATTATAGCTTTTCGCTTGGTTAATATTAATGAATTTTGGGGTGTTGCAGGGTGAGTGATGGTAATGTCGAAGCTCACTCTCGTTTAACCTTTTTTTGCTGTTAAAAAAAAATCAAACAAATCTTGGTCCCAATTAAGTACTGCACAAAAATCATAAACAAATTTGTTTTTGCATAAATACAAGACAAAAATCGATCGCTCTCTTTGATTAAATAGGTTTTTATCAAGATCAATTGATGAAGTATTTTTATTTAAAATGCTCCCATATTCTTCCTTGAATATATTCTATCAGAGCAATCAACTAACCATACATTATACAATGCTCGTAGCTTCACTACGACTTGCTTCTAATCGATCGAAATACCCAAATTAATTTCCCGAAATACTTGTATGGTTCATGATATACTTAGTGTGTTGACAAGACAATTTAGGTATGCTCATGGACAACTTGGGATGTTAGATTGATACACTAATATATGACATATTCTCATAGACAATATTGGAGTGTTGAGTTAAAGTACAGACACTACGAGGTTATTGAGTTTCTATCCTTTGTTACACACCGACCGTACCGGTAACACGGGAACGGCACTTTTATATTGAGTATGAGACCTTATACACATGTTTGGTGCATGTATAGATATTCTAAGTATGCATTATCAACGCCAACCCGATGCACTCACCGTAATTAGTGCTACCCAACAAAAGTTGACTCTTTTTTAGATCCACGCTTCCTTGCGACGAATATGATCACATGGATTGTATTTCTACGACCCTTGCAACATTGTGATCTAAATTAAATGTTAAAATAAAATAAAAAACAATTCCGTAAAAGATGCTATTGTTGTCGGCCAACGACCTTTGATTTGATTTGGTCATTTCACTTTAGCTTAATTTTGATGTTTGTCTTCGATTGATTAGTTATACCTTTAATGTTTTATGTTTTTTACCAACTTCATGCTTTCGTGATATCACGGAGATGCGTGTATTGTTTAACGTGGAATTTCATTGGTCTAACTATTGAACAATATCCATGAATACGTATACTTTATCCACTAAAAGATAAATTAAATAATATAGTAATTATAAGTCAAATTTTCAAGTTAGCAATATAATACACATAAAATAGGATAATACACATAAAATAGGTAGGCCGGTCACAATAATACATATGCGCATATATTTGACAGCAGAGGTAATTGCAGATTCTTAGAGCGTTGGGTACAATCACGAGCATCTCATCCGCCGGATGCCACATCACCCTAAAACAGCTCGCCACCACACCGCAAGTGGTGTGAGTGGTGGCCCAAGTCGGATTAGTGGCGGAAGCAGCGAGCCAATAGGGAGGAGAGAGAATGTTTTTGGGGTGTTTTTATTGGGTAAGAGGGTATTTTTGTAACATCCGGAGACCCGACCTATCATTTTATTACTTTTGGTAAATAATATTCTATTATTTAATATTTTATTTAATTTTATTTGATTTAATTGTATTTTAACTAAGGGGTTAAAATTAGTGAAAACTGATATGTTTTGTTTAATTAGTGATATTTATATATCTAGATTCCTTTTTGAACCAGGGTTCCAAATATATTTTCGTTGTGTAAATCAGAGTTCGTTCAGGCCTTAAAATTAATCAGTGTATAATTAGATAACTGGTATTTACACTGTAATTAAATGAAAATATGATTTTGTACCCTTAATGTACACGTGTTGTGTGTGTGTTTTGAAAGAAGTGACTCACCCTCCTTGCCTGCTACATCTCGTTACCCTCACACACATGCACACATACTTGTTGTTTTGAAGAAAACTTGATACTTGAAGATTGGCTTGAATCTATTGTCTCTTCCACCTCTGATTTTCGAAATTAGGAGCATCAATAGGTAAATAATCATCTTCTATTTGTATTCTTGAATTGTTAGTTGAAAGAAAAGCTAGGGTTCTTGAGTTTTTTTGGGTTTTCTTGATATATTGTAAAATTGTTGAATTCTTGTGATTTCTTTGTGTTCATTAGTTGTATCACATGTGTATTTGATGAAGAAAAATATGAATTGATAAGTTTACAAGAAAACACCATTGTAGGTGATATTGAAGAAGATGGAGTTTTTTTTTTACCCAAATCTTATTATATGGAGTTTTGTGTCTAAATGTTGTTATTTTAGGTTAAAATGACATGTTAGATACAATAAATATGATTGATGATGAATGGTTACTTGAATTGATGAAGTTTCTATGATCTAGGTAGTGTTTGGGTGAGTTTTTGGTAAAAACCCGTAAGCATAAAAAAAGACAGCTTTTGGCCAAATTTTGGTGATCTTGCAAAAACCATATAAAATCAACCGTAACTCCGTTTTGGATGTGCGACCAGTCGTTTCGAAGGTCTATGAGTCTACTTTATTTATATCATAATTTCATGAACTGTTATGGTCATAAAACTGTCCAGTTTTCTGAGTTAGTACAAGAGGTCGTATGTATCTTTTTCGGGTCAAACATGTATTGAAAACTTTGGGTGTTTCGATGTATAATATGTAAACATGAGGTTTGTAATAAAATGGTAATTGTATGTTTAAGAAATGTTAAAAAAAAATTATGTATTTGAAGTATTAGAACTTTGTTCTCGGTTTTGACCCGTTTGGGCCTATATGCTAAAGTTGGAATAAAAATGCATTATTTGGTACACACTTGACTTTAGAAGTATAATTATGATATTTGGGAAGTATTAGAATGATAGTTGGTCATTATATATGATATGGTAGTATTCTATAACTACTTGTTGAGATTTATGGGAATTGGACGTTGATTCGGTAATTTTGACCCGTTTGAGTTATAATTGGTATAAATGCATAAAGTTTGATAGACTTTGATTTGGAAGATGTTGGTATGACCATTTCTTAGTTGTATAAGTTATAAGTGTATTGGTCATGTTAAAATTATGCAATTAAGAACATTTTACCATATTTGTCTTGTTATCTTTAATTCGTGAAATTCGGTTCTAATTCGGTATTCATTTTATGTACAGGAATTGGGAAGCAAACTCAGTGATATAAGACAACTGAGTTTGGAAGGATTGCGGTTGTAGGGTGAGTGGATTTAGCCTTCAATCTATATGTGTACAATTTGGATAGAAATTGGATACTTTGGTAAAAAGTGCAGGATTTTGGTATTTGGGTAGTTCGCGACGCGAACCTTTTTAGGTGTAGGTTTTTGGCTGCATTGTTTATTGCAAGCCCACACTTCGGTATAAATAATTCGGTAATTAATTATGTGCACATTTGGGGAAGAGGTCAGTAATCGGAACATTCTACTGGGCAGAAGTTTACTATTGACAAGGTGTATCGCCCTTAGAAGCACTGGTTGTTATAAGGGGGTACACACTATCTTTGAGTAAAGGGCCATCGGTTATCATTGTTAGGCCGACAATGATTTAAGGTTCGGCCGAACCGCCGTTACTCTTCAAAATTAACTAATCGGGAAAGTGTGAATTTATATCGGTTGTTCTATTATATATAGGTTGTTTAAGTTCATTCACTTAGCTGTTAGCTAATCCCTCCCTCGTTGACTCTTTTGCAGGTTCGGTTGTTGGGCGGGTCAATGGGTGCTTGTTAGGAATGGTTGACCAATGGATGCTCTGATAGTATTTTGTAATCGAGCCTTTTTTGTAGTAACACATTAAACATCTTTGATGTTTTGATTAATATTATATTTGAAGTCGTATTTTCTAAAATGACTTAACTTTATATGGTTTGAATATTACGCTTCCGCTATAAAAAAATCGGGTATGAATTTGCGGTGTTACAATTTGGTATCAGAGCCTTGGTTTGGCAATGTGTGCACATTTAGGTGTAACATTCCCAAATCTTGGCTCGAGTTTGGTCAAACATTCCTAAAGTGCGGGGATTAGAATTAGTAAGGACCATTAGAGGTTAGTGGTTAGTATGTAGGTATTAACGGATTAAACTAACCCAATGGTGAGATGTTGTGATTGTTACAGATATGACGGATAACGATGAAGCAAACCCTCTGAACCCACCGATCAGAAATCAATGATGTTTCAGGAAATAATCAAATGAGTAATCAAGAGTACAAAAAAAAAATGGTATGAGATTTGAACATGTGTAAATATGAAGATGGGTTAAGGGTGAGGTATACGACCCAAAAATCTGAAAGGAAATGTTATAATTTTGTGGGATTTATTGACCGGATATTTGACAAAGGAACGTATGGGTAGTATCACGTAGGATCGGTTTAATGAAATTTTTTTGCGATTAGTACTGCAATTCATTTGAGATAGATCGTAACATACATGAATTCTTAAGATTGGCTGTGATCTCAAAATCTGTGATTCGATGTATGCTAGAATTGTCAAAGGAAGGTCATAGTTCGTGTGAATGCCCTTCGTTGAAGAAGACATGGTCGGGTTCCGGGTCGGACGGGGGATTGTTATCGTTGACGAGCAAGAAAAGAAAGAATCACCCTCATTTGAGGGTGGGTTGTTTCAGATGACGGTTGAAGATGCTACCACTACTGACGACGTCATTACCGGTATGTTTCTGATCAATACTATCTTTACACGTGTAAGTTAGTTATATTGGAGCAAATAGCTCATTTTTGTTGGTAAAATTATGTGATAAGATGAATTTGATTGTTTTTGTTGTTCCTTTACTTCATGGGAAGTGAAGATGATTGATGGTAAACCGAATTAAGTCACAACGTATGTGCCTGAAGTTCGATTTGATTTGGGTAGTGATTGTAGCATTCTTCTTGAATAATATGCCTTTAGATAAGATTGATGTAATCTTAGGTGTAAACTAGGTAGTCCGGGTAGGACTAGTATTAAATATGATAATAAATGATATTTTTGGCCGTGACCTGTCGAGTCTCGTGTAGTTGGTTGTGGAGTAAAGATCAAAAGTATAAGACATGTGTGTGGATTGGTTTTTTTTTTCCTATGCTATGGATGTTAAATATGAAAGAAAGTCAATGAATGATTTCTATATGGCCTGAAATGTTATTTGATGGATGTATCTAGATTATCTCATGTGTTGTATGTGAAATTGAAAACTAACATAAAGAATCAAGTTTATTGACCATTTAAATTTAATTGCGATTATATCGATGGATGTTACCCGGTTTGTTATAAATTTTGAAATGATCAAATTGGATGCAATTATGTGCTAAGATTGATGGGAATTTAGATTATGAAAGGTGTACTTTCTGAATTTAGTGGATTATGGTCGTAGATATATTCGGATGATTTTAAACTGCGGGTACTTTAGCAAGTTAAAATGTACAAGAGTATGAGATTTCGATGAGATAACGAACATAAGAGGGTATTTGACACTTAGAGGCAAAACATTTTGTTCAATTATCGCCCTTACACGACCTAATGAATATGATGAATTTTGTAATATGTTGCGGTTTTCACCTTACAGAAGTGGGATATGTTATAATACAGTAAAATAAATTAGACTGTCTATGCTTTGCAATGGTTTGAACCTTATAAGTAGAGTTATTTGAACCATAACTTGGAGATTGTGATTGATAACTTTGCATCAAATTTGCGAAATTATTAACTTTTAAATATAAAATGTGCGAATTTCACAAACCGAACGAGTTTATAATATGTAATTACCGAGAATAATGCGAATAGTATGCGAATGAAAATGATTTATTATCAAGTGGATAAACCAAAAACTATAAGACTAGGAAATTTGATGGACAAGACATTGAGTTTGAAATTACGATTAAGAGAAAAGCGGATTTAATTGATGATTTTAGACAACTAATGATTTATCAATCTCTTATTGGGTACCATTACTTTGGAGTTTTCAGATACAGTTTTATTAGTGGTCCACGATGAAAATAGTTGTTACATATTTTCATGGATGAGATCATAATTGTGTACCGGTTTAGAGAAAGTGTTGGATGTCATTTGGGTAGTTGAAGCAGTTACAGATTATCGGGTGGGAATGAGAACACTGGTGGGTTATAATTTGATGTGTAGATTGGAACCTAGTCGAAAATGTTATTAATGTCTATGCTTTGTATTGTAAGAGAATTATGGACATTATATAATTGACACGACTTGAAATAGTTGATAGTTATGGATACAACGAATTGGTGACAAAGATAATATAATTGGTGATTCGAAGATGTTGACAAAGTAGAGAAATAGTTGGATTGTAAATTGTCAAGAAATTTGAGACCGAGTCGAGGAAATATTTATTTGGTTATACGTAAGCGTTGTGATTCTGAGGACGAAATCATTTTAAGGGGGGTAGATTTGTAACATCCCGAGACACGGCCTATTATTTTATTACTTTTGGTAAATAATATTCTTTTATTTAATATTTTATTTAATTTTATTTGATTTAATTGTATTTTAACCAAGGTGTTAAAATTAGTGAAAACTGAAATGTTTTGTTTAATTAGTGATATTTATATATCTAGATTCCTTTTTGAACCAGGGTTCCAAATATATTTTCGCTGTGTAAATCAGAGTTCGTTCAGACCTTAAAATTAATCAATGTATAATTAGATAACTGGTATTTACACTGTAATTAAATGAAAATATGATTTTGTACCCTTAATGTTGTGTGTGTGTTTTGAAAGAAGTGACTCACCCTTAATGTATACGTGTTGTGTGTGTGTGTGTAAAAGGATACACAAGTGGACCTATATTTCTCTATTATAAATTGTCCTCAAGCACACCAAAATAAGGAAAACATCCCAATTTCACCATACCCGCCATGGAAGATATCTTCAAAACCCTTCCGCAACACACTTCTAGCTGGTCGAAAGGCATTTTTACCTTGTGCAAGTATCAAGGCTTTTGGAACATGCAAGACAACCATGAAGGAGGAATTTTGGCTCAACAAAACTTTAAGGCTCAGCCAAGTGATGTATTGATATGCAGTTGCATGAAAACTGGCACAACTTGGCTAAAGGCCTTGGCGTTCGCCATAGTAACCCGAGTAAAGTTTGATGAATCATCGAGTCCTTTGCTTACAACCTTGCCCCATGATTGTGTCCCTTTTCTAGAGAAAGATCTTGAGAAAATACAAGAAAACCACAAGACCTCACGCTTTCCACTTGTGTCTACACACCTCCCTTACCCTTCCTTGCCAGAATCGGTCATAACTTCAAACTGCAAGATTGTTTACATATATCGAAACACAAAAGATGTCATTGTTTCTTATTATCATTTCGTTCGAGGTGCACTAAACTTACCCATAGAAGATGCGTCATTTAATGAGGCATATGAGGAGTTTTGTCAAGGAATTATGGCTTATGGACCATATTGGGATCATATATTGGGGTATTGGAAAGCAAGCCAAGAAAGACCAGGGAGAATTCTTCTCCTAAAATATGAAGATTTGAAAAGGGATGTTACAAGTGAAGTGAAGAAACTAGCCGAGTTCATTGGGTATCCCTTTACACTTGAAGAAGAGGAAACGGGTGTGATTGAAAACATTATAAAGTTGTGTAGTTTTGAGAATCTGAAGAACTTAGAAGTGAATAAAAGTGGAAAGCATCGTGATGAAGAAGATGTTGGTATAGAAAACCAATTTTATTTCAGGAAGGCTGAGGTTGGCGACTGGGAGAATTACTTCACCGATGAGATGAAAGAAAAAATAGACAAATTGATGGATGAGAAATTGATTGGGACTGGTTTAGTCCTCAAATGAATGTCTCAAGATCGCGCCCATATTTACCTATTTAGTGAATAAATTGCTATATTTCGATGATGTCCGGTTGTTGTGTTTTATGTGGATTTTGAATAATTGATTGGATTGTATGGGTGTTTGCTTGTAATATAATATTATTGTATTAAGGATCAAAAGATTCTACAATGTCAATTTATGTCAATGGTCATATGTATGGATGTATGTTTTATTTACCAAATGTTCATGTTTATGTTTTTAGCATAATTACAACGTACATTCAAAAGTGGTTCCAAATCTCACTACCATATACGGAGTACTAGCTTCATAACCCGCTCGATGGGCGGGTATGCTTCAAAAATTAGTATGTAGAAAAATAGCAACAAAGATTAATAATTTTGTAAAAGACAAATAATGTTGTAGATTTAATGATGAATTGGTATAAAATTCGATACATGAAGAAATGTTACATAAAAATTACAAACGAAATAAGACTTCTTTGTAAACGACATTTGCTGTTGAATTAATGTAATTCCCATATGTGTCACATCAAATGACCTTCAATCCGTTCTTGTTCTTAACTCGTGATACAACCACATAAAGCTGATCGTGTGAGAATACCGGTTTTTGCAGAAACAAACCAACCTGAGACAACGTCTGACCTTGACTTTTATTAATGGTCATAGCAAAGCATACCTGAACAGGAAACTGCCTCCGATTAACCGTCAAGTGTTTCTCTCCATTTTCAGAATGAAGGTGAAGGTAGAGTAAAAATACAAAATTATATTTCTATAATCATACAACATAAGATATAAGATTAGTGTACCTACGTTTTTAATTACATAATTAATTATTACTATTATTATGTTTAACTTACATCAATTGATTGAGTTATTCCTTTTTGCTCTAGTTTAGCCTTTACAGTTCTGATTGCACTTAATCTTTCATGCAAGTGAGTAGGCAATCTAAGTGTCTTTGAATTTTTAAAAAAAGTTCTCGTGACACCCTGTCATTAAATAAAATTAAACAAAAAAGATAAAGCATCGAAGAATATAACATATTTTTTATTTGTAATCCTGACCTGTCGAATCCACCAATAAACATAAGTAGAAATCTTGTGTCCCCAAGATGAATCATATTTCTCTATCCCTCTAAGTAGTCTAATTAAACCTCCCTGCATCAATATTAGATATTAAATGCTAATATAATATTAATAATTAACATTGCATCATTAAGTTGTGATAAGGAAAAATATTAGCATGGTTGAATTTCATACAAAACAAACACAAAAATACATAACAATCCAACCATAAAAATTACAAATAATTTAAAAATCCTTACTTTTAGCATGGTTGAATTTCATGTCATCCTTGGTCTTCTCATTCACCATTCTAGTCTTAGACTTACTGGCAATCCCAATCTTTAAAGTCAACCGATTTCCACATAAGTTGACCGTCCAGAGATTAAGATTTAATTTTGACTCAGTGAAAGTCAAAATTAAATCCATAATGATATAACAATGAGTTATACCATTCCAATCCCATACATCAATATTTGACTTTGACCCGAGAGAAGTCAAAGTCAAAATCCAGCATCCAAATCTGCTCAAATCCTTATGAATCCTAACCAAGCAGCTTCCAATCTTGCTATATACCTGTTAAGCACTACAATCTTGACCTTTGACCACTTCTTACTCAACTTATTTAACCAAATTTTGATTCCATAAATAACACCATCATAACAGAGAATTATGATGATAATACTGGACTTTAACTCAGAGAAAGTCAAAGTCCACATATACTTGAAATTCCAAGCTTTTACTCCAGCAATCCATCTTCTGAAATTGAACAGAAGTTCCATTTGATTCTTCAAGCTTCCAATCATCAGATCATCATGCAGTTTTTGAGCCCCTCCAAAAAAAGTCAAATCACATCTTTGACGAGTAGTGTCCTGACTTTGACCTTTTTTTTATCCAGACCCAAAATACCAACACTGCATGATCCACTCCACTTTATAATACCTGCAAAACATAAAACATAGAATCTGCAGCTCACAATTGACTCGCACAAAAACAAAAAAATCTGACTTCCCTTTTTCCTGTTCTTCCATAGGCTATGAAGGATATATACCCAAAGGGACAAGTCTTCCAAAAAAATTGAGAAAAATCCCAATAATTCTGCAAAAATATAAAATTGCAAGCCAATGCTGTATATAAAAATTGGGGCTGACAGGATCAACAGAAATACCCAAATTGCCCTTCTGACATAGATTAGAAACCCTAATCTGATACCAGCGGCTAAAATCACCAGAAAAATTTGAAAAAAATTCCAAAAAATCCAATAAAATGGGAAATGATGAAAACCAATCCCATAAAAAATTGCAGCTTAAAATTCCCAAAATTAATCATTATAAATGGTTTTAATTGTTATTAAAACAACAGTAAATAAATGGACAGAATTACCTCCATTCAAATAGGGATAACCATTTGAATAATAACCAAGTGTTGGATCCATGTAATCAGGAATCAAAGGGCTTGCAGACCTATTGCTAGGTTGAACTTGACCATTTCCACTGTCCACTGAAGGCTGCAAGAACAACCATGAATTTATCAAATAAAAAAGTCATAATCATACTTCTGAAATCTCAACTACAATCAACAAATCATTAATTTATCAAGAAAGTTTAAAAAATTACTAACATGACAGGAAAAAATACCAACAAAGATTAATAAATGGAGATAAAGTTGGTGATGAAACTTAAACTACGAACTGTAGATTAGTACCCTAGAGTAGTTAACTACCCTCAATTCTGTCAATTGGTTTTCTACTACCCCAAAAGTATTAAAAGTGTAAATCAGTACCCTAGAGTTGTAAATTCTGACTATTCACTACCCGAGCTCAGTTAAATCGGCCATGTTAGTTCTACCGTTAGGTTTTATTAACAGGAAAAAAAAAGACTTTCCTGAGATAAGATCAAATGTGCAGGACCACTGACTGGTGTTGACTGATTAAATTGGTGCACAATTGAGTGCAGGCTAATTTCTAAAAGATATTACAAACAAACTGTCCCAAAACTAAAAACAAAAACTAAAAAAATACTACACAAGATAAAAAACATAATACAAATACAGAACAATATATATGGACAAACCCCACTTCAAGAACAAAAAAAGTCAATCATATGCTTTCCACTATCTTGCTCTGCCAATTTAGATTGATCCATGTGAAAAAACATAAGGCGATGATTGATTCCACTACCTCTGATGCAAAAAAAATGTTGAATCAACAAAGAAATGAGATAAATTGTTGACTTAAAAATGTCATACTATCCCTGATGCATTATGTGAAGCCCATTTCTAAAGTCTGCATTGATGAGTGATTCCACTTTCTAATTCCAGTGCTTGCCACCAATTTCCTAGGAAGGCACTTTACACATAATTAGGACCATCTTTCCCGTCAATTTTCTTGAACTAAATACACAAAACAAAATCTTATTTTCATCAAAATTGGGTCGTTTTGTATCTTAAGGAATGTGATTGAATTTAAATGTGAGATTCATCAAACATGTAATTAGAAGTATCAAGATCATAGAGATTTAGGCCTAAGTTAATGTATCTTCATAATTTATAATTCATTAAACAGCTAATCAGAAGTATCATATCATTAAGATTTAGAAATAAGTTCACATTTTTAGTTGCTTGATCATAATCATAAGTGTAAATATAAAGAAAGAAAGAGATATGAACCTGAAGTTCTATGGGTTGTAGTCAACACCTTGTTTAGGAGCAGAATCACTGTAAATATTAAAGATGCTAATTGAGTTGGTTTATTGAATAGTTCAGGCAATATATCCTATGGAACTTCATCTCCCTAAGAAAAATAATGTAGCATTAGTAATAACAGTAAATATTAAATTAAGTAAATAACACAATACCATAGCATTTAGATGCATCAAGAAATCTTATGAAAAATTCAACAATGTGACTTGAAATAAACTAAACGAAATCAGTTTTTCGATTAATGTTAAATAAGATGACACGATCATAAGTCCTAACTCAAGGGCTTATTATTTCAAAAGTGTGTTTCAAATAAGTACCTTCTTTAGCTTTGTATAAATAGATCAATTTGCTACTATTGTAAACACATCAAAAAGCACAAACAAACCAAACTGGTTGACTTCTAATTTTGGTTTCTAATATTTTTGAGTTTCATCTCTTTTTCAATCAATTGGCATAACAAACATGATGCATAACTTCACAATATGTAAGAGATTATGCGTTGAAACAAATTAACATGCTAGAATTTTTACATGAGATTAAATAACTTCATAATTAAATTTGAGTTTGAAATCAAAATCACCCCAAATCAAGCAACTCATTTGAATCAATATCACCGATTGTTATGGAAATGATTGACTTTCTTCATCATCTTCACGTTCATCAGACGCCATTCAAATGAAATTAAATGGATTTTAGACCCGTTGCTCGTAATACTCTACCATATTCAACCAAAAAAGGTATAAAAAAACCTTACTTAATTTGTTCGAGTCCATTAAAAATGTTGAAATCAAGCACAATTAAAGTAAATATTAAAATTAGAACCTGATTCTTAGGCAAGTCAATCAAATCCAAAAGCAGAATCGTTACATCGTTGAAAATATACTGAAATACGATGAATGAAGGAAGAAGGGATTTGAAATAAATTAGGGTTGATGAAGGAAAGGTTTTGAAAGGAGGGGCATAAGGGCAGCGATATCAAGGGCGAGGTTTGAGGGGAAAGAAAACCTAACTGGAGAGAGATACGGATATGAAGCATTCGCCAAGAGTGAAGTTTAGGAGGAATGAATGGACCAATGCCGGAATTACACGTGGCATTGTCCACCAATCAAAAGCCGACGTTGTGATGAGGTGGCATAAAATTATCATGTGTAGCCTCATATATAGGGGAGGATTATTTTTAAGTGGCCCACATTGCAATTGCTAAAGGACTTTCATGTTTTGAAAATGAAATGTATAACTGGCTTTCATATTGAGTCCGCAATCGCGTTATGGATGGCCCCAACAAACTTAGGGCTAATGTTTTTGTCCGGTTATTGTTGATGATTAACTTTAGTTGTGAATAGTTAAAGATGTTGTATAATAACATGGTTGTGATGGTCAAATTATAAGTTTTATTGTCACCCGAAAAACCATGTGATAACAAATTGGCAAGAGCTCATTAATGATTTTTAGAAGTCGCGGGCTCAAACCTTTCGTTGACAAACATTTATAATATGATCAGGGCAAAGTTTGAAAACGGTTACGCCAATACATGCAGTACATTTGGTTTATAACCTTAATTATAAGTTATAGCGGGAATGCCCTTTAATAAAAAGAATTATCACCCAATAAACCCTAATTTTAAATTTGGTTTATCCTACAGCTTGGTACAAAACCATTACCATACCAATACAGTACATTCCGATACTCAATACACAATTTCTTGATTTTCTGGTAATGGTATTGCCTAGATTCGTACTGTTGCACTGCTAGATTTAAAAGACCCAAAACACTCATCCAGGTTAAATAGAAGAGCACAAACCAGATTTTGTTTTAAACCGGAGCGGTTCAAAAATCAGTTCGGTTTCGGCCAAAAAAGTCAAAACCTGTTTGGGTGAAACCTATTCGGTTTTAACCCAGTTTTAGGGAGTGGAGTATGTATCCGGTTGAAACCGGTTCGGACCGGATTCAAACCAGTTTTCGTCGAAATTCGGTGCTTAAACAAGTTTAACAACTATGTTAACAAAAAGATCCGGCTTTCAAACCGGTTCATCGCTCTAAACTTCTATCCGATCCTGGTCCGGTGGTTCGAGAACTGATCCGATCTGACGACGGTCGAGTTCGAGAACTAATTACAACCATCTAATATTACAAAATCAAACAAGAATAATTCCATGTCTCATTAATGATCTACCATGGCTTACGTGGCAATGCTTTTAGTTTTCATCTTATAGATTAAGATCATGTTTCCTCCGGCTATTAACTAAACGTACATTAAATACAGGTTAATTATAGCCTAAGAAAAGAAATCGTGTAAAGTTGTACAAAAGATACCGAAAATTGTACTAGGGATTCTCGTAGGAATATACTCACATGATACATATTCGATTCCGTGGACTTTAAACAAAGATCTAATCTTATATTTCTGTGTTCGTGCAACTTGCAAGGTCAATAATTATATAGTCCATTATTAAAATAACGTCAAAGTCTCAAACAATAAATTAAAATTAAAATCAAGAAATAATTTTGACTTGGAGCGACTGATAAACGGCTGGAGCCCCACGGGTCGGAATAACATCCGAAACTATTAAAACAGCATCTCCTTCTTTCAAGGTTCCTTTTGCTTTAATGAGATCGATTGTTTTGGAAATATTAATTTCCATATCATCTATTAATTCCACAAAAATTGGTGTCACTCCCCATTGCAAGTTGAGAGCCATTTGTGTGTTTTTATCGTTTGTAAACGCGAATATCGGTGGGTTTGGTCGGTTTCTTGATAAAAGTGATGCCATTTGACCGTGTCTCGTGTACACAAAAACCGCATCTACTCCAAGGTTATTTGCTGCACATAAAAACATAGAGATCTTATATTTGTACTTCCTTCGTCCCAAAATTATTGTTCGACAAGATTCATACGGTTTAAGAAAAGTGCATTTATTACACTGTGCAAGCAATATAATTCTATCTTTATTACCTAACTGTTTTTTGATTGGTTGGATTTTCAAGCAGACAATAATTTAGGGTCATGTAAAAAAGGAAACGTTGATAGTATTTGACAATTGCAATATTTATTTTTTCGGAAAGTTTCCGATTTTGAATTTACTTGTTAATTGATATAATCATTGCAAATAAACCACAGGCAAACTGTACAAAAGTACCAAATTTAGGATTCATTTTTATACCCTTTTAAGAAAGTTTTGGGTTACTTTCGGTAAAAATATTAAAATCTCTAAGTGGTAAAAGAAGTCATATGAAATTTACCTTTTATAACAGGTTACTGTGTCACCTTATATATAAATTTAAGTGTTCCAATTATAAGGTTTCTATATATAAATTTAAATATGGTGACCTCGTAACCTGTGATAGTCTTATCAAAGGTAAATTTCACTTGATTTGAATACTTTTCAAACTTGGTTATTATTATAAAATGAATAAGTTGAGTGACCGAGATGGAACACTTTTCACACTTTTCAAACTTGGTTATTATAATAAAATGAAATTAAGTTGAGTGACCGAGACGGAACACTTTTGAAACTATTTTATGAAATTAACCTTTTTTTTTAAAACATACAACCTTCTAAATCTTTTTATTTAATCCTCAGAATATTATTGTAATAATACAGTTTTCTTGATCATATATAACGCATTAATTATATATTAAAAAAAATCAACAAATGGACAAAGAGAGCTAGTGCGTTAACCCAACCCGACCCAACCCTATTTTTACCCGTTACACAACCCGCCCATTTTGAAACAATAAAAGGGTAAAGGGGTAAAATTACCCATTCGGCTAGCACAATTGCAGATATGCTCAGCAACTTGATCAGGCAACGAGACACCAAGTTCACGTTCAGGAATTAACACTTTTTTATTTTCTTCACGGGCCCACAATTCCATTCGGGTGCTAGCCATTCTTAACACAGAAAGAGCCTTTTCTCCAAACGGGCCAACTGCTGACTCACCAGACAGCATTAGGGCGTCAGCATACTGTCTAACCGCCTCAGAAACATCTGCAACCTTCATTTACACACAATCGTATAAATAAATAAAAGATGTTGATTAATTTAATTAATAAATTAAATTAATACCTCGGCTCGTGTTGGAGTAGGATATTCAATCATGGACTCTAATAATTGTGAAGCTACAATTACTGGCTTATTAAGCTGCCTGCAAAGATTAATAATATTTTCTTGTACAGTTGGAATTTGTTCAAGTGGTATTTCTACTCCAAGATCGCCTCTCGCCACCATTATTCCATCTGAAGCCTCAACAATTTCTTCAAGTTTGTGAAGTGATTCCAAACTCTCAATCTTAGCCAAAACCTTGATAAATCTGCATTTTACATCCATTAACAAATAATAATAATATAATAACAATAACAATGATAATAGTAATACAATTGATTTGTAATTTTGTGTACTTACTTATTTTTGGTAGATAAGTAATTCTTTAAATGGTTGACAGCATCCGCGTCTTTAACGAATGACATGGCGATAAAATCTACGCCTTCTGAAATTCCAAATTCGATGTCGGACCAATCCTGTTATAAAGTTATAATTAGTAATAAAAGACGATCACTTAAAGTACATTGCTAATTTATGACAATTTCCCAACATTTAATGCATCAAAACACTATAAAGTTGAAACCTTTGTTGACAATGTAGGGAGTTCATGATGTTTGTCCACAAGTTTACCATCTCTCCAAAAGTTTAATTTAGCTCGAGGCAAAAGTAGGCCCGAGTCAACACACTTGCAACGCAAGTCATTTCCGATTCGTTCGATGACTTTAAATGTCGCCATTCCTCCATCAACCACAAGTTCATCACCCTCTTTAATTCCTGATAAAAAAAACATATAATATTAATAATTTAATATAAATATTTATTACTATAGTTTAAAATAGTAAATGCATATTATCTATACAACCTTCCGCGAAACCTTCATAGCTTGCTTGAACTGTGAAAGGTCGACAACCCTCAAATTGTTCAGTGGTGAAGAACCAGATTGATCCATCCTAATTAACAAATAAAATACAATCATAAAACTAATATTATATAAATTATAAAAAAACTGTTACAATATTATAGCAAAATACCTCTGCTTTGAGAGAGGAAGGAGCTCCATGATCAGCAACATGAATCTGACTACCTTCGGTATCAATCATCACAGAAACACAAAATCCTTTTTCATGATTTAATTTCTTAATCTTCCTAATAACATCCTGATGCCAATTCTTGGTATTGTGACACATATTTAACCTAGCTACATTCATTCCACCCAACGCCAATTTCTCCAATTCTTCATAAGAACAGCACGCCGGACCCACTGTGCACACTAATTTCGTCTTCCTCAGCCCTAAAAACCCCTTTTCCGTCAACTCTGTTTCCGTCACAATATCCAGACCCAAAATGTCCTCTTTTTTCGATTCCGTAACCGGATTGTTGACCTGCATTACAGCTCTGGTGGCGAAACTTTTGGATTTCGTCGCGTGGAATGCGGTTAATTTTGGGGAAAGTGTAACCCTAGGTGCCGTTTTCATGAAATTCGTACCGGACGTTTTTGTCATCTGGTAATTGAACACGAGAGGTAAGTCAGTGGTCATTGAAGCCATGGTGATTGGGGAATTGAATCAGATTACGGATTAGGGTTGTAAGTGAGTGATTTGGTGAAAAAAATGATGCGAGTATGGATTGAATGCTCCGTAGGGTTTTGTATTTACGTGAAGAAAGATTTTGGGGTTTACGAAGTGAGAGAGACGAAGGGGAAGTCGATGTTAGGTGGGAAACTTGGAATATTCTATGATATTTTGACTGTTTGTAGCACAAGAAACAAACGAAGGTGAAATTTTTTCAATTGTTTAATTGTTATTACTTATTATTTAACCTAATTATAATTCGAGTCTTTTTTAATGTGTCCTGCTTTCGTAATTATATTGGTAATGTACAAATTTTAAAGCATAACTAGCTTGGGTGGTTTGTGAATTTTATGGGGTGATAGGCGTTAGTGCGGTCCAAAAACCGAACCGAAACCGAAAACGATAAATTTTCAAAACCGAACCGATACATGTTTTCGGCTTTGGTTCAGTTCCGTTCGGTTCCCGTTCGGTTTCGGTCCGATTCGGTTTTTTTAGGCCAAATGTTAATCCTTATCCGAAGACCGAACCGATACGTATTATCGATTTTGGTTCGGTTCGGTTTGGTTTTTTCGGCTTAAATCCTTACCCCCAGGGGGTGATAGTGTTTTATGAATAAGGTAGATCAATCTTTTACATGTAATAATCTTTTAATCATTGTTCTAAGGATATTCATTAGTAAAATCCTAAAGAATTAGTAATAGTTAAAGTGCAACAAAAAAATTTGTTTGAACACTACTCATGCTTTACAATATGTATTTAAAATAACAAAATTAAATAAACATACTTTTTCTTTTTGAATGGCAAATCATATTCACCTATGTCTATTATGAGATCTGAATCATCAACCTCAAAGTTAGGGACAAACACATTTACCGTTAGGTCAATGGCCATTTGATAAATAAATTATACTTTTTTTTATTGAACGGCCATTATATTAAAAACACATAACTAGCAAGGAGCTAGCACAAAAAAACAAGAACAGACAAATCAGTAAATAGACATAGGATTACAACACCAATTACTCCGATCAAGACTAGACCACCTATAATTTGACCTATGCTTAATCTAGAAAAACGAGTGAGCTTAAGCCTCCCAGATAATGGACAAACGATCCGGAATACTTTTACCAAACACCTTGTTGTTTCTGCGCAGCCAAATGGCCCAAAAGACCGAAAACACTCCCGCATAGAAGAACTGGGCCTTCTTCGAACTCAACTTTAACATGCTCCCCCAATTGAGAATATCAGCTAGGGAAAGAATAGTAGCATTATCAATCGACCACCATCGACTAAATTCCTTCCAAACAGAACGCACGGCTTCACACCCCCAAAAAATGCTCTTCATCCTCAAAAACACGATCACGGAAACGACAAACCGCAGAATTTAAAAGAACACCTCACTTCTGTAGATTAACACAATAAGAGTCAAAGTTGATAGTTATTAAATGAGGGGCTTCATTCCTTTTAAATCATTATAAATCAAGTGATATTAATAATGTCTAAAAGTAGAAATAAAGATAAATTAATAATTTCAGGAATAATTGGATAATGAGTCTCACTTCTTTTACCAAAAAAGTAAAATTTAAATTGTAACACTTATATTTAAAGTGTCAAAAATAGAAATCGTATACCTTATAGTGATACGAACTTAGTATATAACGATTATTGATCTTAAACCAATTGGTTTTTTTAATAAAAAGACTAGAAAAGCCAGCCCATGAGTTTCAACAAGGTTGAAATATAGGCCCATAAAAATTGACGGCCTGTTTGCTAAATCATGTTGACTGAAGACGGACGGAAAGAGGCTGAAAATGACAGCGTTGGGACGGTGGTTGCGGCTCTCCGCCGTGCCGTCTTCTCTCAAAACGTAAGTTAGCCTTGTCTCTTTACTTGGTTATTATCATTATATTGTGGACAAATTAACGAATTGATGCAATCGTTGAATGTTAAAAAGTTCTTAGTTCTTTTGTTTGGACGGATTGAAAAATGAATCATTCCAATTGTTTGATGATGACACAGACAATTTACAATTAAAAATTGTTTATTTTCCTTCTTAATCTGTTAAAGTACAAGACTAAAATACCGATACATTTGTTAACTCATTAAATTAGAGCGACCATTCATAATTTGTGTCCTTCCATTTTCCGTGTGTGTTTGGTCACTTAGTCGACCAGACTTTTTGTGAGATAGATTTTTGTTGTATGCATAAGGTGTTGTACCTTATGCTTTGATGTTAAATTGATGTAAGTTTTGTAACTGCTGAAAGTTTGATCATATGTTTCCTCTGCAATGTAGAGAAAAAGTTAATATGTCACCGTGACCGATACAGATTTCCAGATATTATTAGGCAAAGCTCTTCGAAAAAGAGACTGCCGTGACAATTGGAATATGAACAGAAAAAAAAAACATGGTGGTTAGGTTCTATCTAACCTAGTACATTAAATTGACGCAGGTGTAAACGAGTTACAAGCACATGTAGATTATTTTTCATTTCGATTCTAGCTAGTTACAACTTAAACATCTTTATTATTTAAAAAAATATTTATTTACAAATCTTTCTAGTTAACCCAAAACTCTCACCGTTGGGTTGCAACTTAAGCTTCCATGCCAACGATGTCAGTTGACTGATGGTACGATTGGCACTGGTGTTACGAGACATTCACAGAGAGAGAAAATGTCAATTAGGAATGCAAATTATACAAACCAAAGGCTATTAATAATTTAATATTGACTAATCTACTACATTTTTGGCCAACATTCCACACAACCATAAGCAAAACAAGGTGGAAATAAGAATTACAAATATAAAATTAATACAAAAACATCTCCAAAAAAACATTATGATCTTGTTTCATTCTGCAGCAGTATCTTCACTGTTACCACCCTCGGTTTCAATCTCGGGCAACGTTTCTAGATCCGTTCGTACCTCTTTTTCATCTAAATGTTCAGAATCAATGGAATCCATAGTTTCATGTTCAATTTCATTTGGATCAAAACTCTCTTCTGTTCCTTCCGTTACATTATCAGTATCCAAATTCTCAGTTTCAACATCTGTATTTGAAGAATCAGACGCAATTTCATCCGTAATATTCGTTAAATTCGAGGATTTCTGTGTTTTTTCGGTGATCGTTGCGTTAGATCTCACGAGTTCCCCTGAGACTGTCGTGTTTGATGATGTCATTGTGGTACTAGAAGGTGGTCCATTATCACTAGAATCTATCGATGACGTGGCGTTCACGGGGGTAATAATGTCTTTTTCCTGAAACATGGTGGTGTTTGTAGATGTTTCGTTAAGACCAACGTGAGTAACTGCACTCGAAGCATCATCTGCCTTGTACTGTTCTTCACGTGCCTCGTTGGTATGCACAGTTGACCCGTCTTCATCACGGTTGACTATAGAATCCTCAAGTTCAGTTTCACTTTGACTTTGACCTTGACCGTCTTCATCGCTCTCTTCGGTTTCCTTATCTCCATCTATAATGTCAACTTCTTCTCGGTCAACCTCGACGTTTGACTTTTCGTTTCCATTTTCATCAATTTCATCATCTCCGCCACCTCCTCCATCATCTTTTTCATCCTCAATCTTATCTTCATCTTCTTCATGTTCTTCGTGTTCATCTTCATTTTCTTGTGTTTCTTCAACTTCTTTTGTTGTTTCCTCTAATTTCGGGTGGAGATCTTTTCTTCCAAATTTAACGGTTTCGTCGCTATTATGTGTCGTTAGTGAGATCTTGTTATCATTAGCATCAAACTCTTTCTTTTTGTCGTGAGATCTTTTGACTTGAAAAATTAACCAGAAACAAACCGCAACCAATAAACAAACTTGTAGAACATGTTTGGTCTTAATTCCTTTGGATCTTTGGCTTCTGATTGGTGAGTGTCTATACATATTGGTATTTCCAGATAATTTGACCTGTTACGTTACAAATCAGATTTACATAATTAGATAGTCATAATTTGATCTTAATTTTTGGATTTTGATGATTAAACTTATGTATTAGCCGGCCTTTTTCGGACAATTTGACATGTGCCCTTGTTTTACTCCAAAATGCAAACATAAGTATTGGATATTACAATGTAGCAATTTGACCATAAAGTCAAACATAACCCTAAAAATCTGCTATGGAGAGAATAATAGACTATATATTACTACTCACTTAAATTTTTATGTCTTCATATGTATCAGTTGACTAATTAGGGTCCAGATTTCTGATCAGTAACTTCCCTACTATAAATCAATTGATCAAATTCAGCTAAGAAAAACACATACTTTGACGCAAAATAGAATCAAAGAGGTACCATTTAACTGTCTTTTTTTTCCCAAATTTGGAGGAACCCTAGAATCTCTCAAATAACTAGCAAAAAAAAAAGCTAAACGAAATTAGAATATTTCAATAACTAATTAACTTCACAAAACAAAAACCTAGCACTAGAAACAGTTATTTACAAGCAAATAACAAAACAAAGAGATGTAATCAATCGCTACGGTATGCAATTCATGAGACCTACTTCGAAATGAGCAAATTGGACTTAAATTTAACAAAATCGAAAGCAACATCGAAGATGATGAATGAATACCTGTGTAGGTGGATTTGTTAAAGTCAAATTGGGGTTTTCAACATTTGAGTGCGATAGCTTATACAGTAGTTGGAGCTATGCTGTGTAGTTACAGAGTCACAGAATCTGTTTCTCTCTCACGCACACGTCATTAACCGAGTGTGTGTGGTGTGGGGGTGGATCTAACCGAACAAGAAGAAAGAAATGGAGTTCAATAATGGTGAAAGTGAAGAACAGGCGTTTACCATAAATGGGGTTTCCCACGAGTGTGCCTCACTTTTAAAAAGAAGAGTTTGTGTCAAATTATAAGAGCATCGAATGGTTAACCTCATCATAAAAGCTTATTAGTTTTATCATAATAATATTTTAATTAAAAACCTTTTTATAAATGACATCTCCAATGGTTAATCTCTCCAAAAGTTTTTTCTGTATTTCAAATGTACCTTTATCAATCTCAAATGTTTTATAAATACCCCTCTATATAATTTGCCAACTTTTTTGAAATCTTACTAAATATTATATCTTTTAAAATGTCTAATACAAAAATATTATACTAATTGACATTAATATTATATATTTTATTTATTAAGTAATAAAAATATAATAAAGAATTTATATATAATATATATAACGTTTAAAGTGAAAAATATTAAACATAAGGGGCTAAAAATGACAAACATTAAAAGTCGGTTAAAAAGTTAGTAGATAATAAGTCTTTGCAATAAGCTTTTCAAAAAACTAGGCATTTCAATGGTAAAAAGTCTTTCAAAGGCTTATTAGAATAGTAATAAGTTTTTGAAAAAGCTACCATTGGAGATGCTCTAAGTATAAGTGGATAACTACATAAATAGACACAAAATGTATGTATCACACTATCATTTATGTTAGAATACATATGTTCTTTATTTAATACGAGTTCTGATTTATTTTTCGAAAAGATTAATCCTATGTTGATCATCTTTTTACGGATAGCCTGGAATCTACGCTTGTGAACCTCCGTGGCCACAAGGAGAAAACTAGAGGTGACAATCTCCGACATGAAGGACGATATGAACCAACACAAAAATAATCGGATTTGGGTTATAAACGAGTTGACACGACCAACTGAGTTGAATAAAAGGTTAGTTTTCCAACGCGTTTACAACACCACAATCCGTTTAAAGATACAAAAGAAAATAAGAATTATAAATTAAAGTTTTTTTTTTTTTCATTTGCCCAAAAAAATCATAGTTATTTTGTACATATATATGTTTACATCTTTATATTTAGGGAATTCATTTTTACATCACAAGTTTTAAGTCATATACCATAAAGTATAAGTTTTGTAGCTTATTATATAACTGTATTTAGTAATAATTGAAATGGTTACATTAAATATTGTGGTGTGACAATCACTCCGTTTATATTTATGTGGTTTTAACGTATATCATGATTTCTTAAGTTTATGTTTTAATATTATCACATACTCGTCATATATTCTGAATCTCACATTTATTGGTTCGTTTTCGTGTTTGTTTTGTTTAAGTGAAGTTTTGTACCTTACAAAATGTGGTCGATTGAGTTTTGTTTCGTATATTTTGTATCAGATTCTTTTGTCTGGTTTTATTGAATTTACTTGCATTTCTAAAAAGGAAAAATATTGTTTTTTTTTTTGGAAACGGAAAATATATATAAAACAACCAACTTAGCAAGCAGCTAAAGAAGGATAAAAGTACAGGAGATAAACAAAATTACACCAGAAACATAAAAGGAGAAATGCTCCACTTTACCCAGTTACATTGAAATTTACTCTTATGTTTTAACCACACAAAAGAGGTAGATATGATATCGCTAGCAATGGATGCATATGGCTTGAAAATATTCTTGAAGACCGCATCGTTTCTTGCTTTCCAAACACACCAGATAGTACATTGAGTGATCATTTTTAGGACCTTCTTTCTCTTAGGACTATTTCCCCAATTTTCCCCGAACTCGATAAAATCCTCCACCGTGTTAAACGTGGGTACAGAGTTGCCACACCAGTTAAATATCCAAGTATAAGTATCGATCACATGAGGGCAGCGGATGAATACGTGATAAAAGAAGATATATTGTTAGCATGTAAAATACAAACATTCATAAATCTTCAAATAATAAAAGAAGAAAACCAAGAATCAAACACATCCTAGCAAATATATTCAATAGAATACACAATAAACCAATATATATATATGGTTAAGCTCGGCCAAAAAATCTTTAATCGAGAACCAATTCAAATTATATAAAATTTTCGAATCACCATACCAAATAGAAACTTCCCAAAGTGACCAAATCAAAAGTACTTAAAATTCGACAATGTTTCTTTTAAGTTGAACCTTACAAGTTACAACGCATATCAAGTACTCCCTCCGTCCCACAAAAAACTTCCTATTTGGTTTTTGCACATGTTTTTAGGTGATAGTTAGTGGTGGGGTCATTAATACGGGGTAATATTTTGGATTAAAATATAAGGTTGGATTGGAGAGAGAAAGATAGTTAGTGGATATTAGTGGTGAGGTTTTTAATAATAATACTTTTTTATTGTGTGGAGCCCACCAAATATAGGAAATGAGAAGTTTTTTGTGGGACAAAAGTTTAGAGTGAAATGAGAAGTTTTTTGTGGGACGGAGGGAGTATGTTGTTTGGTGTAAGCGTCGAGATATTTCTCCCCTTCTTTGTGGCCTAATAACTAGCTGCTACACTATACATTTTTTTTAAATTTTAATCACCTTTTTGTAGCTCTAAAGTTCTCATTTATTCGATTTACGGCTTACCTTACATCATTGTGTAACCGTATATTAATGATGTATGGTCCTCTGTCATATCCAAACCTATGATAAAGGAGGGGTACGATTTCTTATAAAAGATCCTCCAAACAATGATAAAAATTGACACTTCAGTTTTTACGAAATCAGCGTTACGTTAGCTCATGCTCTAGCCGACAATAAATTGCCATACATATATCAACAATATATTTTCTCTCTAGTTTTTTGGACCCCATCATACACACACAAAAAATACTAAATATCCTATTAAAATACTTTGGGCCCCACCATCTCAACATCCCGCTCGTCGCTTAACCGATGTCTTCCAACCGACGACCCGTGCCAGAGGGTGAAGGCAAAATTGTCCCCAACCAATGCCTTCGGTTCTCATCTTTAACGCGCCAAACACCCCCTAAAGTTCTGATTGTACCAAACACCATCAGTTCCATATATTCACTGCTGGCGAGGAAAACTGAATGTATGAGTCGTAAAAACAAAACTCCGATTAAGTCGGCGCCGGAAAAAAGAAGGGTTCCGGCGAGTTGACCAGGACAGATGAAGAATTCCGGCGAGCTTAAGGTTTCGAGAAAAGAGGCTCGATACCTGTTAGAGATTGTGGAAATACCCGTTAGGGTTGTACGTTGTATTGATGTCAATATATAGAGTTACAAATATACCATAATTACACAAAAGATCCTACGCTATACAATGTGAACAATAGAGATAATAAACATAATTCTAGCTATTTGATAGTTTCAATTACTAAAGAGTTTTTAGTCTACTGATGACGTGTTTGTCTTATATCCTTATTGTCGAGTGTTTAAATGGACATAAATTGTATCTAAGAGTAGATTAAGATTTACTTTTAAAAAAAATAAACCATAATTATTCTATTTTATAAAATATATATGATATTCTTCTTTTCTCATGAGCTAATAACGTTAAAACTTCCAAATTATTAAAAGGTGTCAATAATGGAGATATGTTTATTAATTCTCCTTTGACGCCCGACATAAATGTAGAAGGGTGCATATATTCATTCTATCGTAAACGAAAACATACTTTTTAATAAACCAATTTTTTTTAATTAAAATAAAATGATATTTATGAATCATTAATGTTTTTGTATTTTACCAATTTTGACCTTATCATAATTATAATATCTAATTGTTAATGACTTACCAAAGGGCCAATGACCTAGCGGTAAGGTGTTTGCGCTCCACCTTAGTGGTTGAGGGTTCGAATCTCATAGTGGAAATAAGTGATTATTTAGAAGTATATTAAATTTGTTAATGTCTTAAATGACATGTAACCATTGATTGTTTAAGTTCTATATTCTAAATTGACTAGCAGAAATAATAAGTACATTTACAGAAAAGACAAAATGAGCAATAAAAAAACCATTGGTGACAAAATATATATAACGAGCGACCGCGATCTGCAACTAGATAGAGTGCTAAGGGCATCTACAGCGGGGGAATGTAAGGAATTTCTAATTGATTGCAAAGTAAATATGAAAGCCACCTAGGAAAGATGTTTTCTTATTAAGCAATTCTATTTGCAATTGAGATATAGTATTAAAGTGATTTATTTTTTTATTTTTTAATACAAGTAATTATAATTTATTTATTTTTCATTTTTTGATAAACATATATTTATAAAATATAACCAGATCCATATTGAGTTGTATACAAATATTTAAAACATAATTTGTAACATACTTAAAAAAACATATTATTTTTCGCCTAATAACATATCGAGTTGCATCTCGTACAATTTTCTCTGTCGTTCTGACAAAGTTGATGGATCAATATCAATTAATTTCATCACCAATTTCCTTTTTTGTCGTTCTTCTTTTTTCGTCTCCTGGTCTTTCAAAGTTGTCGTGTATTCTTTCATTATGTTCATTTTTTCCATCTCTATATTAATGTGAGTGTTCATGGCCTCTTGTACACTTTCAATTGAGGTATTTGATGTAGATGTTTGTTTAGCTTTATTTTTAGAAGCTTTTCTTCCCATTGGACGAGAAATTGATATTGGTTCATGAACTGACATGTTTGTATTTGAGGATGACGATGTGTATTCTCCTGTTTGATTAATCTTGGTCCTTTTTGGCCCAATATCTTCAACTTCTTCGGCATCTTTTGGTTTGTCTTGTAAAGTACTACGCCATTTTTCTTCATTACGTAACGCCATCCAAGCGTGCAAAAAGTTAAATTCAGAGTCCTCTATTGAAATATATAACGCTAAAGCCCTGTTTTTTTTGTCTTCTTCATTCAACCCACTTTCTCTTCTATGTTCGATTTGTTCATAACACCCGACGAACTTAGAAACAGCATGATTCAATCTGCCCCAACGATTACTAAGTGCTTGTTGGTTTCTCACTGCTTGGTTAGTCTTGTCACGATACATGTTGTAATAGTCAGTTATACGACCCCAAAATTGTGATTTTTGTTGATCAGTACCAGTTACGGGGTCTTTTCCTATGTTGAGCCACGAGCTACACAACAATATGTCATCTTGCGTAGTCCACCTACTTCTCTGTGTAGTGTTTTTACTACTGCTTGGTTTTTCTTGCACATAATGTGGTTGGGAATTTGGTATATGTGGATAATAAGGCATTTGAAAATTGGGGTTCATCATTGGATTGAAACTAGGATGCATTTGAAAATTGGGGTTCATCATTGGATTGAAACCAGGATGCATTTGAAAATTGGGGTTCATTATTGGGTTCGTGTCTTGAGTGTCATCAACATCAACAGGGGTTCATAATTGCAGTGATGTGGATGGCCTAATACTCAAAACATGACCCCTTTTACATTGATAATAAACATTTAGATTTTATCATATGAGAGATTTAAAATACACATACAAATACCATTGTACACCCTTCTTTTGAATATTATAATATTTGAGTTTCGACTATTTAGTATTTCAAAAACCTTTTAATGGTAAATTTAAAAATAAACTTTTTTATTTATACCATGTTTTATTTTACTCTCTAGCTATTTATTATGTGAATATACAGAAAACGTAGTAATCACAATATTTTTGGTCGTTAAACTTATATTTTTGGATTGTTAGTATTTTATTTTGTTTTTAATATTATTAATATCATGAAATTGCAGGGATTAAATATCGTTGTTATTGTTGTTGTATTAAGAAATTGTTTTATATCAGTCCATTTTGTTAATAATTAGTTAATATTATATGAAGAAAATCTAATTAGTAAAACTTTTTATATTAGATAATTTTTTGACAAAAAATAAATAAATAAAATGATAAAAATGTATGTAGATTTGATTTTTTTAGTAATATGTTTGTTGAATTTAATATTTTCGGAATTGAAAAATAAATAATAATAATAATAATAATATAACAATAAAAAGAATAAAAATTATAAAATTATTTTTATGAGAATGATTTGATTAAATCCAAATTAAATTTAATTCTTTAGTCTTAACCCTTTATGCGAATTTAAATAGAGAAGAAAAATAAATAAAAATAAATTATTTGTTTGAAGCAAGATTCGGTCCCTACAACCTCAAGCAAGCAAAGACTTCAAATCAACACGGTAGCTGCCACTTGTTGTTAGGGCTCTGGACGAATATTAATTTTGAGTCCCTATCGCAATCCAAAAAATAAATGTAAAAAGTACAAAAGTATTCGGCGAATAAAATACTCATTTATATATCACCGTTTTCGTTTCTAGAGACAAAAATACAAGATCATAGAATCAAATAACTACTCTTCAGTTAAAAAAACTAGAAACATGAATACAAAAATTTATGTACCGTAGAAACCAAACAACCACATAGAAGAATGGTAAGAAACTAAGAATAAGTGATAATTTGAACTTTCCAAATTATAGATAAGAGTTCAAAAAAATATGAGCCCCAATTAAATTTTTTGTTATAGGCTTGTGCCTATATTTCCTTTGTCCAATGCCGGTAGTGCTTGGACACCCAACATATTTGACAACTTTTTCACAAAACTGATATCTATACGGAATTTATATTATTTCTTTGTAACCAGTATCTTTGTATGACAAATGTATATACGTAGTAATACGTCTTAGATACTTCACAATAAAATACCAGTTCAATTACTAATGGATAAAGTTGGTTATTGTTGTTTTAATGTAATATTAAAAATTTAGATAAATGAAATAGATTTCCAAAGGCAACCAACATTTCGACCTCATTTTTCCACTCTTTTATTGCACTGAAAAAAAACATAAATTTTTTACCCTAGACTATATAAATAACAATCAATAACTCGATATCTTATTTCAAATAGCTTTTTAGTAAGGAGTTTCGCCAATGTAATTGCCACGAGGATAATAACTGCAGATAACGAACGACCAATCGTTACCAATGCATTGAACCCTAGCACACCCGAGTTGAAAAGAGTTACGCCACACAACTTGAGTGTAATGCCCGCAAACTTGTCCACCAACACACGTATTGGTCGTATAATCATAGTAAGTTTTTTCACCTACCCATAAATTCACTGCTTCAACGCCTGTGAAGGCTCCGCTACCCTTAGCAAGATTTTCGCCATAAGGCCCATTGGAATGAACGAGGTTACAATCCCACATCCTCTGATTAGCATAATACTGAGCGTATGCAGCCACACTGGCGTTTCATACCATGTTTTCGACCCCCACTTGAGCACGTGCTATGTTGTGAGCATCTAGGTAATCTTGTTGGGAGTTTTGGGCATGGGTGGTGTGAAGAATGGCTAGGGTTAACAAACAAATATATGCAAATGAGCACTTAAGTGGCCCCATAACCATAGTTTCTATGGTATACAATTGATGTTTGATGTAGTGAATACATGAATTACAAATGGCTATTTATAAGATGTTCAAATAGTATTGGAATGACTATTGGCATGCGAAAAAAGTCAATAAATTAAGCATACAAATTACAAATCTAAGCAAAGTCAACAAAACTCCCCTTTGGGCAATGACATTTATTAATTTGTGCCAGAAGAGACAAGTTTCTAGCGTCTGCCGTTGCTAGTAGAACGAAATAAACTAGACTCAATTCGTAGAAAAGAAATAAAATTAAATAAAATTATAAATATTATTTATTAATTAACAATGATAAACAAATATGCAAATTAGCTTTTAATCCCAGAAGAAAGTTCATTTAAAAATTCTATAAAATTTGAGAGCAAAGAATTCTTCTAGGCCTTTAGATCAAATAAAAATGAATGGCCAAGATTGGATAAGTTCACATATGAATTATTGTGTCAAGAATGTTGCTTGTGAGAATTACATTTTTCACCAAAAGGATGCTATCAAAGAATACCAAACCAAACTTGTGTTACAATTTGATGAAATACACACTCTTCAAACAAACACTATGTTCCAAAACTATATATTATACGAATAGGTTACAACAATCTACACATCATCTTAAATAAAAGAACGAAATGTGTATTTTATAATTGAACTCGATAAGAATAAAAAGAACATTACTTTGGGGTTAAAGGAATGATTTAAGATGGAAAATCTGGCAGGCTGATTGGTACGGTTTCTTGGCTGAAGCTAATTCAAACTTTTTAATTGCATCTTCGTTCTCTTCTATCCTGTTTTGAACAAAAAAACGTATCCACCAAGTAGCACTTCGTAGTTTCGCCTATAAAAAAACAAATCAAAATTTCACCTTTTTGTCCATTTCTAAAATTTTAACAGATATTTAACGCGTTAATTGTGTTTACGGAAGCAATTTATCATATAAATAAAAGTCCAAAATGTATTTTAGTACCTTGATCTTGAGTTCTTGACTGAATATGTCATCTACTATCCTGAACTATTAAAGGTATGGTACATTGGTACCCTGAACTTGACAAAATTGTCGATTTAGTACCATGACTCACTAATTTGGTCGTGTCTCACGTGATTTGCTTCCAATATCAATATATTGAGATGAACATATATTTTTAGTCCGTCAAAAAGCTCCAGAAGTAAAGTAAGAAAATGCGATCGAATTAATGTGTCAAGGTATTGAATCGACCATTTTGTCAAGTTTAGGGTACATGCTCCAACTTTAATAGTTCAGGGTAGTAAAAAACCTAGTCAACCAAGTTCAGGGTATTAAAATGTATTTTGGCCTAAATAAAAAGGTCTAGGAGGTAGTATGCAATAAACATATATTTTTAGAAACATCAACCCATTTTATCCAATTGACCCGTTCTTTTAGCTAAATTTGACCCGTTTGTGATAAAATACAACCCAAATCGACCCATTTTGCCACCTCTACATAATGTACTTGATTGATTTTTCCATAAGAGGACTTACCGGGCGACCGAATTTCGACAGCTCATCAACTTTAACTGTACGTTGCCCAGGATAACCTATATCCATAAATAATTATATAATTAAAAACCTCTTATATATATGCCTAATAAATTTTTTATCCTCAAACTTTCACTGACTCATCATTTTAACCCTTAAACTTTTATTTTTCAATGGTTTTATCCCAAACTGGCAAATCAATGAAATTTTGAGGGTTAAGAACATAACTAACCCAAATTAATTAATAACAAAAAACATAATTTACGTGAGAAAATGATGAATCCATCCGAAGACACTCGTGCAAGTTCCGGAAGTGTTTTATTCAGATATTTTGGTGACAAATAATCCAATGCATCGGACACAATAACAAGATTAAAAGATTTTGATCGATACGGTAACGGGAATTTAATATCAGCAACACGAACAACGCCTTTTCGGATAAGGTTTTTGCAATTAGCATCAGTATCATCCAAATCATACGGCTCAACACCCCATGCTTCAGTTTCTTCTTCTTCTTTTAATAATTTGGATACAACTGTACAGCTGTCGGGACCCACGTGTAGGATTTTATGCATGCTGTCTCCATATGCTCTTTTTAAATATGGTAATGATTCGAATATTTCTGGTGCGCATGAACCACCAGCTGCATTACATATTCATACAAGAAAAAATTAAAATTAAATTAATTTAATTATATCTTGACAGTTTTACCTTGCAGCCTACTTAAAGCAGCTTTATCAAAACTGTTTCCACCTGTCAGAAACATAAAATTCGAGTAAATCTAGGGTAGCAGTGTCAATTTGATCAATTGTAGTTATGAATATTCGAGTTGCAGAAGATATACTAACCTGAACCGCTATAAAGATATCCAATTATCAAAAAAGCTCCCTGAAATTAGCCGAATGGAGATCAAAACATCAACAATTGTTACTACAAATGTTACATTATGTAAAAATGTGTATAGATAATTTTACCAGTAATACGAGCCCAATGGATAAGAAAGGCGATGGACGTGATTTGGGGTGTAAGGATCCCATAAAAGGAACCCTAACTCCATCACCTAATCGTCTAGATAAACCTGAAGCTCTCCTTGACATTTTTATACTTGTAATTTACCTAAATAAAAAAAAACAATGAATTAACTGTTTGGTTATTCAGTTATTGTTTCAAATTATAGAGTCACACCAGATTCATCAGCACGAACTACCTGCATCTCTGAATAAAAAATACAGATTGATTCGTGTAATTTATTTTAGGGAAATTGTTACGAAAGGTAGCAAAATATCCCGAATTTGACAATGCTGATGAATGTATAATTCAACATAAGTATCGAGTTCAATTAACTGTAAACTTAACTTATTTACTTTAGTACATAACTAATCAATTCATATTAGCAATAAATAATAAATAGAAACTTATAATATTGAACGAATAAAGAGCTAATAGGTAATAATCATGTAAAGAAATACCTGAAATGAGGTATGGAGAACAATCGGAACTTCGGGATCTTGAATTGAGATCAGTGGTTTGGATCTGGATCTGCGTTTGTTTCAGTAATAGCTGAAAAAGAGAAGAATGAAATCTATGTAGTATATATATATATATATATATATATATATATATATATATGCTACTTAACTCTTATCTCTCTCTCACACACACTCTCTCTCTCTCACAAAAACAAACAGTAAAAAGATAGCAGGTAAATTCATGCGCAATTTTGCAATTAGGGCCTAGGGAATTAGGGATTGTTTCATGTGGGTTCGGGTTTGGGTTTGGGCTTGGGTTTGGGTTTTTGTTCGGGTTTGGGCTTTTTGGCGCTGGGTTCATAAGGAGTTATGGCCTTATGGGTAAAAAGAACTAACATGTTAACATCACATCTTTAAACACTTCCTCCGATTCAAAATAAGTGATACACTTTGTGTTTCACGCTTTTTGAGACAAAAGATTATAATGAGTGTTATATTAGATTAATTGGATGGTTAGTGGAGAATGAGTCCCGCATTTTTTTTAATAAAGTAAGATTAATGATGTTTAAAAGTAAAAGTAAGGGTAAATGAGTCATTTCACTTTATTATAGTAGGTATAGTGGGAGTGGGGTACACTACTTTTTACCAAATAAGGTAAATACCAAAGTGTATCACTTATTTTGATACACCTAAATATAGAAAGTGTATCACTTATTTTGAATCGGAGGAAGTATGAACTATCTTTTTTATTCTTTTATCTTGAGTAATTTACAGATTCAGTCCGTGTATGCGCACCTTGTCGATTTTGTTCATAAATCCCAATGATGCAATTGGAAGTTTGGAACCCAAAACAGTTTCAACGGGTCTAAATTAGTGTTTTTTCATATCAAACTCTAAAATCATTAAATTTGACGATTTTCTAAGTGTTAAAGTCTTATCACATGTCGTGTGTAACTGTACGGGGTGGATTTTTGGGTAATACACCACATCATAAACCGTTTTTAGACATATGCGACAATCCTTAAACGGCCATAACACATTTGTTTAACCATGGTAAACCATAGTCAAACCTTAACCTAGTTGTGAATATTGTCAAACATTAGGTTTTTTTTTTTTGGAAACGGCAAATGAAATAACGAAAGCCTACTCGTAATTTTTCAGCGAGCACCCCGAGTTCGAGCTCCGCATAAGCGGGCAAACCCAGTCCCCAAAGGGATTTCCAAGGAAAATTCCTCATATGTGCCCGTGTGAGGTGTGAGTAAAATTACGCTAATACAACGCTCCCAAAGGGATTTGAACTCACGACCTGCAGCCCACATGGATATAAACCCAGTGTCTCAGACCAGCTAGACTGGCCATCATTGGCTCAAACATTAGGTAGTGACAAATATATTGGTTTTCTAATTTTCCCTTAATGTGAACATATGTTTAAGTTTGTTATTTATTACCGAAAGATTCATAAATATATTAGTTTAAAAATCATCCATAATGGCAAATGTGTATGGTCTACGTGGACTTCACATGAGAAGAAAATGGAATTCACAAGATGTATTAATGTATTCATCGTTTTGGCTCACACAATTTAAGGTAAATTTTGAATATTCAAGACACTTAATATTAATTAAAGCGTTCGTCCACATTCAATTTTTTAATGGGAGAATTTTAAATTCTATATTTATGCCAAAATAGCTTAAAACACAATGGGAAGTCATCTTCATCGGGTTTTGTATAAAAATGAGATTAGCCTAAAAAAGGTCGATTATTAATCATAATTAACCCACTCTTAAACCGAAAAACCAAACTGCTAAAAGTAGATCCCCAATGGTCTTAACATTTAAAAGAAACTAAAATATTAGTATGGATTTTAGTTTTAGGCAGAAAGCGTTCCAAGCTACTTGTGCACATCCCTAGCTGAAAGAACACCCAACACACGGACTTAGCCACAGACAACACGTTCTCTGAAGTCTAAATAAGTGAATGCACATTGAAGGTAGCGTACAATGCGTTTGATCGAGCGCTAAAAAACCGAGTTTTAAAACATTGATTAGAACTGTAAGTATAGGTGGATAATACATACTTCCTCTGATTCATAATAAGTGATACATTTTGAGTTTCACGATTTTTGAGGTAAAAAATTATAAAGATGCTTAAATTAGATTAATTGAATAGTTAGTCGTTAATGAGTCTCACACCTTTTCAATTAAGTAGGGTTAATGATGTTTAAAAGTAAAAAGTAAGGGTAAAGGAGACATTTCACTTTGTAAAGTAGATAGTTAGTAAATATGGGTCCTACTATTTTTGTACTAAATAAGGTAATTTTTCAAATTGATCACTTATTTTGAATCACCCAAAAAGAAAAGTATATCACTTATGTTGAATCAGAAGAAGTATTAAACAAGTTATGAGTAATATTTTGCTCATATTCCGTTTCTTTTCACCGTATTTTATTGCTTTAATAAACACAATATCACTTTTTAAAAGCTACAAGAATCTAATGCCATTAGTTGAACTTTATTCAGAAACATAAATAATGTCGCATGAAAAGTTCTTATCCTTCATACTTGAGAATAAAGTGGGAAATTAGAAATTATTTGAAAGCTGGATTTTCAATTCGCTTCGCGAAGTGAATAGCTCTTGCTCGTTTGTCCGTTTTGCATGTAGTTCGAAGTCGTCGCAGGGAACCTCCTTGACGACAAGAGATACTTTTTGTTTATAAAAATTCAGGAGAATTTCAAATTTTCAAATACTAACCTTATCCATTATTCCATTACAACACAATCAAACTCGCAAAATAAGTTACATGCATTTTTAGACATGACGTAAATTGATGTCAACAAGATCAATCATATATTCTTTTCCTTGAACACAAAACGCTTTTACACACTAACAAAGGAAATGGTTGCATTTGACACGAATCAATTTAAGTCATAAGTAGAAACAATCTAATAAAAGATATACTACGTAATATTGATTTCTAGAGAAAAAAAAGTTATCAATTTATTGTTTAATGTAAATAAACGTGAACTAGTTCTACAAAAAGTAACAAATAAAATTTTATTGTATCATTTTATATGTTAAAAAGTTTATTACGTAATAGAGCACTAGTCTAAAATTTATTTAATTTCATATAAATAAAAAATAAAAATTTTAGTCATTATCTATAGCAACCATAATATTACTCTTTAAATGAAAAACTACTTATTTATAGCATTGTTTGAGTCAGACAGCGTGAAAATTGTGGAGGGAAGTGACACGTAACGTAATGCTCGCGTGTCACCGTTGAGCCTGTAACGTTTCTTAGCTGACCGTCCTGCCCGAATTCGCCTTCCCAAAAGCGTACAGCATTTTCTCTACATTACTCTTGAATTCCCTCCTTTCATACACACACACACACACACACACACACACACACATAAGAAATCACAGTCGGTTTCACGTATCATTTTCGAGCATTCTTGAATAGTTTCACGGTTTTCTTCTCAATTTTACGTTTCTCATCTCTAGTTTGGAGCTTTCAAACAATCCAGAATCGAAGCTTTGAGTTTGAGACACAAGTTTGATTCATTGCGAAGATAGCAGCGACGGAATTAGGGTTCTTAAAACAGAGGATATTATTAATCGACAAAAAATAAATTTATTGTGTAGCTGATTGATTTATGGCGGTGGAGTATGAATGTTGCGAATCGCAGTTCTTCATTCACATACTGATAATCATACTTTTAGTTTTGTTCGCTGGTTTGATGTCCGGACTCACATTAGGGCTTATGTCCTTGAGTCTCGTTGATCTTGAAGTTCTCGCCAAATCCGGTACTCCTAAAGATCGTGTATACGCAGGTATATCATTAATTAATTAGTTTTTTGCTTAATTGCTTATCTGTTTCTGTTTTTCACATAATTAATTGCGTTGATTTTGATGTCTCCATCACTTTTCTTTCATATTCTGTTGTCATAACAGAGAAGATATTACCAGTGGTTAGAAAACAGCATCTACTACTTTGCACCTTACTTATTTGCAATGCTGCTGCAATGGAGGTATTTTCAACATATTAAAATAATTGAATTTAGTTAATATTATGTAAAATAATATAAATTTAGTTATTGTTCTGCTCAGGCACTTCCTATTTTCCTTGATGCTTTGGTGACAGCTTGGGGTGCTATTCTAATGTCAGTGACATTAATACTTCTGTTTGGTGAGGTGAGTAATAATTCATAAACTAATAATTTATAATCCAAATAATCTATATAATATACATTAATTAGCACAACAATTATGTAACTGCTACTTATTTCCATAAACAGATCATACCTCAATCTGTTTGTACCAGATATGGACTTGCTATTGGGGCATATGTGGCTCCATTTGTTCGTGTTCTTGTTTGGGTTTGTTTTCCAGTTGCATATCCGATAAGCAAGGTGACACAAGTACATATTTTTCTTCTTTAAATGATACATATAGATATATCACATTGAAAGATTAGTTATAATCTTGAGTATACTTATTTTTTAATTCGTCAGCTGCTAGACTATCTTTTGGGCCAAGAACACGTTGCTCTTTTCCGAAGAGCTGAATTAAAAACACTTGTTAATTTGCACGGTAACGAGGTATGCATCATACAATGAATAATCTAAGATATTTTAATCTTACTTAGAAAAATTAATATTTTTATTTTCTGATTTTGTAAACAGGCTGGAAAAGGAGGAGAATTAACACATGATGAAACAACAATAATTGCAGGTGCACTTGAACTAACTGAAAAAACAGCCAGTGATGCCATGACTCCAATTTCAGACACTTTTTCAGTCGATATTAATGCCAAACTTGATAGGTATCATCATATGTTTTTTTTCAGCAATTTCTGATTTTTTTATTTAACTTTAATGAAATATATTATTGCAATACAGGAACTTAATGAGTTTAATCCTGGAAAAAGGACATAGCAGAGTACCTATTTATTACGAGCAACCTACAAACATAATCGGACTTGTACTGGTAATGTATAAAATTATAAATATAAATTCTCCTAACATATACTAAAATTAATGTTGGTAAATAATATATTGACTTTTTTGGTTATGATGTTTTAGGTAAAAAATTTGTTGACCGTTCATCCTGAAGATGAAGTACCTGTAAAATCCGTCACAATTCGCAGAATCCCCAAGTATGATATTTTATTTTATTTTTGCTTAAAAATAAATTATAGTTTTACGATTAAATTCATTTTCTTTTAGGGTTCCAGAAACACTTCCATTATATGACATCTTAAACGAGTTTCAAAAGGGTCACAGCCACATGGCTGTTGTGGTCAAACATTGTAACAAAACCGTTGACCAGGCTTCCACCAAGACTCCAACATCTGGTAATTCCTTTGTTTAACAGTAAATTACACAAATAGTCCTTTAGGGTTGTACCATATTACATATTTCGTCCTTTAGCTTCATAAAATTACACTGATAATCCTTATTTCTAAAACTATTGACATGTTTGGTCATTTACCTAAACAAACGTTTATTTTTCCAGTCAAGTATGGTCACTTGTGATGCACAAGGGGGCAAATCTGTCCTTTTCCCTTTCCCTTCACCAATTTGAAACCCATAAAAACCCGTTTGTCTGATGTGAAAAATTAACGTGTGTTTAGGTAAAGCACCAAACGTGTCACTAGTTTCAGAAATAAGGACTAATGGTGTAATTTATGAAACTAAAGACCAAATATGTAATATGGTAGAAACCTAAAGGACCATTTGTGTAATTTACTCTTTATTTGACTTCAACAATATTCTGTCATGAGAATTTTGTGAAATATGTAGATGTGACAAAGGAAGTGAGAGTGGACATTGATAGTAATGACAAGTGTTCTAAAGAGAATAGCATAAGGGCAAAACGGTCATTTAAGAAATGGAAAAGTTTCCCAAACAGTGGGAATAATTCTGCTAGAGGTAGCTTCAGGAAGAAGAAATGGAATAAAGATATGTATTCAGATATTTTAGAAATAGAGGGAAAACCACTTCCTAAACTTCCTGAAGAAGAAGAAGCAGTTGGTGTAATAACAATGGAAGATGTGATTGAAGAATTACTACAGGTATTTTACAATTTGGATGTAAATTATAAATTTATAATATTGTAATAATAGATTATATTGATGATGAGTTTTTTTATTTCATTTAGGAGGAGATATTTGATGAAACGGATCACCACTTTGAGGATTCATAACAGTCGTTAGTTTTGAGTGTTATAACTCTGGTCAAACTTTAAGTTGTGTTTTTTAGCAGAATCTAAATTTTCTTCTAAATGTAATCTTAGTGTAGATCTCTTTGTATGTACAGAAATGGTTTTCTTTTTAAATGTTTATGGACTTGAGACAGTTAATGAACTTTTTAGTACCAGCATGATTAAGTTTTTGTTTTTTATTTCTCGCAAGTTCAATATATGCATAAAACACCGAAATTTTAATGTACATTGAGGGCATGGGTTCAAAATTTCAAATATCGTCGACATAGGGATGAATATTGTGTACTAGTGTGACATTTTGTAAAAACAAAGCCTTTTTGGTGACATTTTGCTAAAAATATGTGGTGACATTTTAATAATTTTCCCTTTCAAGTTATCTTTTTATTTTATTTCTTCTTTCCTTTTCTTGTCTGACTCTAGCTATCCAGAGAATGGAGTGGTCACTTTGGGACTAGTCGTGGGTGGTCATTATGGGACTAGTCGGCTCACAGAGCAGATCAGAAAGAGAAACTCAGTTTAACAAAAAGAGGTGCGAAAATATTTTCGTAAAATATTCAAATCCCGTTGTGGACCAATTGAAGTAGATTAGGTGCCATTAAAAAAATTTTGAGCTATCATTAAGTTTGAAGACGAAATCCTATTTTCCTTCCGCAAAATGAAAATTACTTGTCGTGTATGTTGAGAATTGATTTGTTCAAGTCATATTTTACTTCATAGGCAAATTACATTGTTTGACATTTATATCTGTTAGGACCATTTAAATTGTATTAAATAGTTTAGGGACTAGATATGACAAGTTGTAATAGTTTTAATCCAGTCATTAGTCTTAGTCAAATGGGTTATGCGTAATTAGGTGTTAATTAAGCATGTTTAGAAAGGAGGTATAAATACCTCTAATGTAGGCTTAATTTGTAAGCTATCCATCATTAATTGAAGTATCATTTGAAAGCTAACCATATTCCCCCCATCTTTCTCTACTCAAACACCAAGAACACACACACTTAACCTTCAATCCATCTTGAATCAACATGAATTAGCTCGATCTAAGTGGAATACATACGATCTATCAAGTGGTATCAGAGCCTTCCTATGATTTGCCAGAACCGGCCTAACCTTCCAATGGAAATATTTTTTAGCCAAAATTGGTAAATGTGAGGGTATTAGTCTAGGGTATAGATATAGGTGAGTGCAAGGTGATGTGAAAACATGATAATATCAAGAAAACACACCTTTGAGTGCTTCCAAACCGACAATAAACCGGGCAACCTCACAAATTTGTGATCATTCATGTGTTGAATGATTCACCAGACTTAACTGGCCCAGTCAAGCATTTGCACTCCACCACCAACCACTCAGATTCCTCTCAATAGGAATTTGTTTCAATTCATTAGGGGACGTAGTACATAATCTATCGACTGCTCATTCGGAGTATGTTGGTATTGAAATTTTAACCTTCTGCCCCGGGTTACGTCTTCAATTGAATGCACAATGTGTCTAGATCTCACCGACAAATATTTCCAATATAGGACACATACACTATTGAATATGAATCTCCGGGTATTCATCGGAACACTCATAGTGGCATCACAATCTGGTGCTTCACGAGGATTGAGTGGAAATCCTGCTAGAGCTAAAATTGCGCCAACTCTAAACGTAGGTCACACAGTTTGTGTAACTTTTGTGTTAACGGGTAATCTAAGTGATCCCGATTTACCATATTCGATTCCAACAACAGTCGGTGTTCGTTTATGTCATCTACAACGGTCATTGAGATTAAACGATAAAAGATTTGATCGTATTTCTACATATTCAACGACGATCTGGTTTATCTGATATAATGTGTTATATATTGATTCATTCAAAATATGAATATATCATTATTCAACACATTTTTATCATTGAGCTTCGAAGATTCTTTCTACTTCTACCTCGAAGAACTTCCAATTTTACATGATGATTCCGATTAATCGTATTCATCATGAGGGGGAGAAAATATTACATAAATTCTTATTATAAAGATAAATTCTTACAACATTTAGAAGAGAATATATTAGCTCAGTTTACTCCGCATTTAGAAGACATATGCACCGGTTAAGGGGGAGTAAACAAGAAACCAAAGAAGATCCGTTGAGAAATAATTGTTTGTTCGAGGGGGAGCGTAAACTTCATCAACATATTATCCCTAACAACAATTATCAATAATCATAAATCGACAAAGCCACAACTTCGAGAAAAGACTTCCGCTACAAACAACTCTATCTATCTATGGGTCTACATTTTCGTCGATTACATGAAATAATTTGTGAAGAAAAAGAAACCGACTCATCTTCAGAAATTTCTCACAAATTCTCAACATTTCCATTACAAATCTTAAACCGTCAAATCATTCTATTCAAACCACGAATCACATTCATACCTACTCAAAAATCTTACATTTTTCAATTCATTCATTACAGAACAACCATATCCATTTCATAACATTCATTATCCGTACAAAAGCTTAATTGTTCAAATCTTTTGTATCATACAAAATACACATCCACATTCATTCAAATCTTAAATGTATATATCATTCTTTCCTATATACAAACATTCATACACACACACATCCGAAACCTTTAACTTTCAAATCATTTCTTTCACACTACAAACCATCATTATCCCATCCTCACAAACCTCTATCCAAAATTAAATCTCCAACATTTCTAAATCCCAGTCAAATCCTTACCAAACAGATGTTTCATTTCAAGAATTTTCAAATTTTTAAATATACTCTTTTGAAGGAAGACATGGATGAAGTTATAAAGCTCAAAAAGATGGAGATTGGATTATGATAAAGACAGATTAAGACAAGTCTTCATGAAATCTTCTGAGATACTTTATATTGGATAAAAAGCCAATCAAAAGTTTTATTCTTATCTGATTATCAAAAAGCTGAAACTAATACTACATCAAAAACTACTTAACGAGTAATTCAGTTTCAGACCTTGCTAGAGAAGAAGATTTCAAGAACAGGCTAATCCAAACTATTGCTACAAAGGGGGAGATTGTTGGGGTCATATATATTGTAGACAATAGTTAGGGGACTAGAAGTGTCATATTGTAATAGTTATGAACTAGTCTTTAGTCTTAGTCATTTGGTTGTGGCTTAATTAGTGTTAATTAAGCATGGTTTAGAGAAGAGGTATAAAAGGCTTTTATGATGAAATGTATTGTAAGCTTTCCATCATTAATTGAAGTATCATTTGAAAGCTAACCATATTCCCTCCATCTTTCTCTCTCAACTCACACACACTCAAACACCAAGAACACACACTTAAGCTTCAATCCATCTTGAATCAACATGAATTAGCTCGATCTAAGTGGAATACGATCTATCAATATCCTTGTAATTTTCCCTCTTTTTCTTAAAAACTAACCCTAATCCTACATACTATTTCTTTCTTATTCATTGCTTCTCTACAGTCCTATGTTTATCGAGTATTTTACAAAAATGGTGATATAATAGATTGTAAGGAAGACTAATTGAGTCTACTAGAAACACGAATTTGCAAGGAAGATTAATTGAGCTTATGTAACTTGGGATGTTGTAATGTGATAAAGTAGAGAAGAAACGGGAATAAGAAAGATGTGTGAGAATAGGGTTAATCCATAAGAAAAAATGGAAAATTATAAGAATATAAATGTCAAACAATTTAATTTACCTTAAATTAAGTAAAATATGCCTTAAACAAATCATTGTCCTATTTGCAACGAGGATATGTCCTCTGAGACAATAAGTTTAGGTAATTTATAGATTAGCTAATCTCATTACAAAAATAAGAAAAGAAGCTAACAAGTTCTTTAACAAACCAAAAGAAACGTCATATTACTCATATCCAAATTAATTTTTTTAACAATATGGTTAATTTTAAAGTTTTTAAGACCATTTAAATTAACTTCATTTTTTGATTGACCTTCAATTTAATATCAGTTTGAAAAATACATACCATATAAAATAGCCTTGAAAATACATACCTAACAACTTTAACCATATTAGCCATTCAAAATGTACACCAATTTGATACAAAAAACCACCAACCATCAAAACATGCATACATGGTACCAATTAGATTTAAGAAAAAAGAAAAACAGTTAGATATATAATAGTCTTATTTGTGATGTTTACTTCTTTTCTTTTCCCTTCTTTTCTTCTTATCTTTAGACCTCTCTTTTGATCTATGCTTTCTTTTCGCCCGTTTCTCACAAGATTCTTCATCGGATGATGAAACCGACTTCAAATCACGAGGCTTTTCGGGCCCAAGAATAGCCCGATTATCCCATTTTTCTCTATATCCAATGTCAATCGGGCTCACTATATCTTTCCCTTTTGAATCAGGGAGATATGGGCCCGTTTCATCCATCCTGGACCCCACCGCACCCCTACCACGCTTCACCCTGCCATCATTAATCAAACAAGTCAGACTCCTATATCATATCTGAAATTATTAAAAAATAAAAAGTCAATAAGCAGATAAAAAAGTCAACTAAAACACTAACAGAAAAAGAGGTTAAATTAAATTAGATTACCTTGAGTGCAAGAATTCTTCAATCTCATTGTCTCTCAATCCATCTTCATTTTCTGCACTTTTGCTTGATGAACACTGAGAATTTCGTTTTCTTTCATAATCATCAGACCTTTGTTTTTCATAATTTTTAACCCTATTATCCATTTCTCTCTCCTTTTGACGTGCTCGCCACATTTCATTTACTTCCACAGCTCGATTAGCTAAAGAAAAATTATTTTAAAATCCAATGTTAACATGAAAGATAAAATCCGTGTAAATATCAAAATCATGTTTACAACATATAATTTCTTTTACAAAATCCAGTAAACTAAATATCCATAACAGAAAATAACTTACATTGTTGTACACCAAGAACAGTTGCAGTTAGAAACCGTGAATTTGGTCGACCCCTTACATTTGGAGGCCGAAGATATGCATCTATTCCATCTCTTGCAGCTTCTCGCCTTAATTCTGCTGCTTCTTTCATCAGAATTGCAGCAATTCTGTTTTCTGTCTCCAAATCCATCTTATTTAATTCTGTATAAAACATTAAAAATTATATAAACAATATGATATCAGCCAAAACTAGCGTTAATTGGACATATATTATACCAGAAACCATATGTAAGCCAAACAGTAAAGTTCCAACAGTGCAGAAAATTAAGGAAATTAAAATAATCCTTTAACTTTTACAATGCAATTGCTAACTCCCTATCAGCTAAAGATCATCGATTCATCTCCCAACATTGATACAAAACAGCTACATCTTAACTTTGAATACTTCAAAATTAACTGTCAATTTAATAAGATTTCAAACGTTTCAATAAAAAGCCGCTACCCGTAGGTGCTGGTGCCAAATTCGCAACAAAATGGATATCAGTATTACGTTCTTAAGTTCCGAGCATTATATTACATACCTAGATTCATATACTAACTAAAAATCTATGATTTTAATAAATCAAATACAAAGGAATTTATAAACCCTAACTACTAAAATCTATCAAATTGTAAAGATAAAAAGCTTGGATCTTAATTATGAGGAGATCGATTACCTTTAAGGTGAGATACGGAAGCTGATATTAACGTTTACGGCGATCGTAAGTGACGGCGAGGGAGACGGCGGTGGTTTCCCGATCACGGAATTGCAAGAGGGGGCAACGGTCAGGAACACGATTTTAAATCCCCAATAGAAAAGACTAGAATGGTGCGTGTTTTGCATTTTCTCATTTATAATTACAAATATAGTCCCTCAACATCTTTGATTAATCAAAAGGGTTATACTTTTATTTTTTTATTAGTTTATGATCATAAGTTCAAGTCATGCTCTGGATAATATGGTATAAACTAATGAGTAATTAGATGATGTGTATTCTACTTTAATATATATATATATATATATATATATATATATATATATATATATATATATATATATATATATATATATATATATATATATATATATATATATATATTGATTAACTAATCATTCGAGAAAAGTAAATAATATCCGCCCCAGTGCCTTGTCGGTTTTTTCATCACTTCTTGTTGGTCCACCGATGATGCTATTGGCACGAACTTGTCGGTGGATCTCCTCGCTTGAAAGTTGAAACTCATCGGATAACTGAAGAGATGAGGGAAGAGGACTTTCGGGTGGGTGAAGGAGAAGGGAGATTGAGTTTTAAAATAAAATCAATTTTTTATAAAATATACAGAAAGTTTACTTTTTTAATTATTAATAAAAAAAATTATATATTATTATGCTCTATTATTTTCCTTCTTTTAATAATGTAATTTGAATTTTTTATTAGTGTATTTTTTAAAATTAATGTAATAATTTTGTAATTTTTTTTTTGAAACGGTAAATCTAATCTACTCTAATTTTGTAATTAATTTAATCTTTATTTTATTAATATAATTAAATATATGGTATTGTAAGTCTGAAGAAGGAAGGAATAAATATTGTTGAAATGAACATAATGCAAATGTGACAAAATTGAAAAGATAAGAAAGAGGTAAGTGTTAGGAGAGCCAGAGAGGTATAAAAGAATTGTACATTTGTCGTAGAAGCTTACGAAATCAAAAGGGGCATATAGATACAAAAGTCAGCATTAACAATACAAAATCAATTTCAAGTATAACTCCAAAGCTTTGTTGAATAAGATAATAATTAATATCCTACAAATTGTAATCTAATTTCATTTGAACATCAATAACAAGAACGATATTTGTCTCTCGGTGGTACAACATTGATCTTAACATTTGATTTGACACATAATTATAAATATAAAAAAAAAAAATTATGCTTACTTATCAATCTTAATTACAATTACTTAACAAATATGCAAGAAAGAATCCTGCAACATAAACTAAATAACAGATTCTTATAAAAGGATCCATTATGATGAAGTAACTAAAATAATTAAAACCAAAGGGCCAATGGCCTAGCGGTAAATGTGTTTGCCCCTAACCTTGTGGTTGAGGGTTCAAGTCCCATAGTGGACATATGTGAAATTAGGAGTAGATTAGGTTGACGTTCAAAAAAAAAAAAACTAAATTAAATAATATCAGATAATATTAACAGCTAAAAAATTACAAATTAAGCGTGTTTACATTTATGAACACGTTCGACTGACTTAATGCAGAAAAGGCGATTTATAATAAGCTGGATTAGTAGAGGCTAAGAACATTTGTGCAGCTCCTTCAGCTTTTAGAATGGGAAAAATGATACCTGATGCATCCTGCCATTCAAAACATAGGTATTCATTAAATAATTAATTTTCAGGATGTGATGTATCTACCATAATTTTTATTACACACGTTACACTTTGTAACCTTTGCAATAAAATATACAACTATACTAAACAATAATTGTGGTGATTGAATTAAAAAAATGTGGTAAATAAATCATCTCCCGGCTTAGGAAAATTTAAAATTCCCAAATAATACTTCACTTGCAAATCTTCTCAAAATAGACCATGCGAATTGTGAGACTTCACCTAAAATTTTACAAGTGCCTTTGGTAGCACAAATATATTGTTTGGTCGCATAAAAAAAACATCGGGATAATACAAAAAACATTCGAGTCACACAAAAAAATCAAATCGCACGGTCTATTTTGGTAAAATCAAACCGTACAAGTTTATTTTGGGAAATAAGGTCTATTTTAGTATTTTTTTTTCCTCTCTTTAAAAGGACACTCAATTTTTATTTTATTTTTGTATAGATACATGTACAGTAAATATTTACCACAATCAATCTAGCACCTAGCAAAGTGCGTTGTGGTGATGGAAATGGAAGTAACAAGCGGCCAACACCAAATATGGCAACCGAAAAGAAATGAAGCACCAAACTCGAGGGTTTAGGGTTAAGACCGGACAATAGTGCAATAGGTCCATTTGAAAACATGCCACCAAGGCTCAAGTAGTCGAAACATGCTCGACGCAATTCGGTTCTTGCTTGATCAGGTGATGCAGAAAACACCTTGTACAAGGCTCCAGCAAGTGTGTTGATTGTTGATGCCACTGGCTACAAAAGAACAAAACATAACTTCGATCAATAACTCGAAATTTACCTCATGTAGGCCTAATTGTTGAGGAACAGATTGACCCTTTTATTTCTTGAGTCCCAAAATTGTGTAGGAAAAAAGAGGTGCACTAAAATGTGCATACTTTTGGGCCCAAAAAATTGGTATTTGAGAGTTATTTGCATTTTTAAGTTTTTTTTTTAATTTTTGAGCTTTGTTTTAGTTCAGTTTTCAGCTCATTTGTGTTTTTTGGTCTGTTAAAAATCTAGACTTTATTTAGGGTTTGTTTGAGAAATTGGATTTTATTAGTCGATGATTTTATGAAAGTTAAAATTTCTCTCAAATTCGTGTTCTTGTGATAAACAAATTTTGAAAACCAACTCTATACTATTCTTTGAATTAACATGACTTTGGATTGGATATTTTTAAGAAATAATGAAATCAATAGGTATATGTATGACCTTGCGTAAGGTGTAAAAGGAGTCGAGATACTTGCAAAGGGCAAATGAGTCATTTAAATTGTGAAGAGGACGGAGAAGATCACGAACAATTAGAACGTCAGATAAAGCGACAGTCATTCCTCCCCCTGTCAAAGGATGTCGCATGTTGAATGAATCCCCAAGTAAGATTGCACCTGGGGTCGGTTGTGGGGCAGCTGGCATGCTCCTATTGGCCATTGTTTTTATGCTTCCTTCCTCCACCGCACCAATGAACCCACTTCGCAGTTCAGCAGGAATCTAAAAAACATATCAGAATTCGTCACTAAAAGTAAGGGGTGTTTGGAAATATTTATTTAAAAAGGCTTATGCTTACGAGGTTATAAACTTAATTAGTTTAATAAGCTTACGTTAAATAAAGTGTTTGGACAAGCTTATCGTAAAATTACTTAAAATGACATTTGTAAAAGCGTGTAAAGAAGCCCCTAAATAAGAGAGTTAGCGAAATAAGAGGTTAAGAATGTAAAAGCTGTTAAATAAGCTAATAATCCACTTAAAAAAAAACCTATTAAAAAAATTTTGAGTCACCAAGGACATGTTTGAGAGTGATTTACAAAAGTTGCTTATTGACTGACTTATTCATTCTCAAGAAGATAATAAATCAATAATTAAAAAGTCAATTATTAGAAACACTCCTAAAGATGCCTTAACATTTGTAGTGACAAAAAAAGTGTGTAGAAATTAAGATTGTTGCAATAAAATCATATTTAGTACCTGAGGAGCCACCTTAGTCTTCAAATAGAGGGCCATTTCACCATTGCCAACCGACGGGATTTTCTTTCCCGGAATATCGACTAAACATCGAATCTCGGTACTACTGATACGATAGCACAAGATCGGTGAAGGATCTGCCAAAATAACATGTCCATGATTCGGGTATGGAGCTTCACAGTTCTTCAAAAGCAATGCAGCAAACGTAGATGGAATATCTACCTGCACATACTCTAATCATGAGATTCCAATTTCAACACTACCCGAAAATCTTGATTAATAATTGATGCAAACCCAAATGTGGAGGAACAGGCCCTTTTGCACTGAATTTACAGGCCCAAAATTCCGTTTTTGGAGTTATTTGCATTTTTAGTTGTTAGACTTTGTTTTACGCTCAGTTTTCGTCCGGTTTGTGTTTTTCGGCATGTTGAAAAACTAGGGTTAATTTAGTGTTTTTATGAGACCTTGGAGGAGTTACTTGATAATTTTATAAAAATTGAGTTTTTTCTGCTAAAATTGAGTTTTAGATTAGATTGTGATGTCCATTTTAATAATCAACATTATTACTAATAATTACCCCCAAGGTATTTACCCATTAATGAGGTAGGGTACGAACCCTCCTGGTCCGGAAGACCGAAGGACCGGACGAATAAGCGACGAATAGTCGTTCCGTATACGAATCGGGGATGACAAAGCGACATTGTCATCATTGCACTTCGAGTCCCAAGGTTACCAGCAAGGCGTGGCCGGGTTTTGAGGTAAAGCAACCTCTAGCCATGCTTGCATTAAATGCGAGGTAAGGCTTGGCAGAACCAGGAACATTACTCAGCGGTTACGCGGCGATTACCGGCTACGGACCGCAGGGTAATGAACTCTTTGGACCGAAGGTAGTGTCGAGATTTCCCGCCCTCTGAAGATTACCATGCTTCCCGCCTAAAGATGAGAAGCCCATAAATAGACGGTGAGCTCCACTGAAGGAGACATGAAATACATCCCATTTATTACACTCACCTATAATCCTTATTTGCATTTATACCCGACCTTACGTCGATCATACTTACTTACTTAAGCATCGGAGCGTCCTCCCGGAAACCTTTTCCGGAGGGCCTCTGACTTAGGATTGCTCTTGGTTTCAGGTTCTAAGCAAGGCTAGACCATCCGGACCGAAGCTCCAGAATCAGGACGCAACATTTGGCGCCATCCGTGGGACCTTGAACAAATGGTCTTAGAATCCGCGACAAGGGGGGGAATCGCTCGCCGGTCCTGACCCGAATTGAGCAAACCCCACCCTCCGCTTCGACGCTGATTGACACTACCGTATGTCCTCCGCCTCTGGGGAACAACGGAAGTGAGCCGACGAAGGAAGACCTTGAGGAGTTCAGGCTCTTCTGCAAATTCCGGAAGTTAAGGGATGCAGAGAAGAGTCAGAGAGAAAGAAGAGATGGAGAGCGAGTAGCTGAAGTAGGAAGAACGTTGACCTACTCGAGTGAGGAAGAGTCTGCGGATCCTTCTACGGGAAGTGCTTCCAAAGACGAAACACCTCCTGCTCGGATGATGGAAGAAAAACCCCGAAGAGGAACAAGGGCAAGGAGTCGAACCCATGAAAGAAGCGAGACTCCCCCACGTCATTCCTCCGCCACTCGAGGCTTCCGATCCCCCTTTGTGGACGATATAAACGAAATGACAATCCCGAAGGGTCTCAAAGGTCCACGAGTCAAGTCCTATGATGGGACAGGAGACCCGGATGACCACGTGGCAAGCTTTCGGTGGGCGGTGAGAATGATCCCCATGGATCCCAGGCTGTGGTGTTTATACTTTGCCGGGACGCTGGAAGGCTCCGCACGATATTGGCTATCTAGCCTTCCTCAGAAAAGCATAGCCAGTTTCGAGGAACTAGTCGTGCAGTTCTGCCATAGTTTTATTCAGCAGAAAAAATACCAGCAACGCTCTCAGTCCATAATGGCGTGTAGACAGCGCGAAGGGGAATCCAATAAATCTTACTTCAAAAGGTTCAATGAGCAAAGCCGGAAGATGCCGGTACGGGAAGATTCGCTCATTATCGCCGCCTTCACATATGGGTTAAGGGAAGGAGAGTTGTTTCGTGAGCTGTCAAAAAGGGATTTCGTCAAGGCAGACGATATGATTAATGCGGTAAACAAAGTATTAAAGCAAGAAGAAGAAAGTGCGGAGAAGCTAAGGTTCGAGGCGCAAGAAAAGAAAGGGACGGCTAGTTCCGGCTCCTATAAGCATGACGGAAGAAACAGGGGAACGTTCCGAGCCGGGTACGGAGGGAGGTCTCCGTACCTAAAGAATTCACAGGAAGGAAGGCCCCCGCATGAGCGATACGGCTCGTCAAAACAAGAAACCTATGCCACCTATGAAGCCCGTAGACCGGAGGCGAAAGGTGCCCGGAAGCGGTACCCCCGAGACCCCAACGCCTACTGCGAATTCCATAAGATCATGGGCCATTCGACGGCCTCCTGCGAAAGTTATAAAAGAGAGAAAGAGGGCTCTAGAGGAAAGACGGAGGCGGCAGGTGCGGAACCTCCCTCCAAGAAGGAGGCAGTGGCGTACAACACAGAGATTTTTGCCTTGGAAGGAGAATCATCAACTCCTCTCCTCGGAAAAAGATATAAGGGGATAGTAGAGTTCGGAAGAGGGGAACCCGTTCCGGAAGGATATGTAGGGACGGAACCCCTAGTAATCTTCGGGGTAATAGCTAAAGCCATGGTGCGTCGGATTTACGTTGATTCCGGAAGCTCAGCTAACATCATGTACAATCATTGTTTCGAGAAGTTTCCTCCAGACGTTAGAAGCCTCCTGAAGCCCGCGTTAGGAACGGTCGTAGGTTTTGCCGGGCAGTCTGTGTGGCCGAAAGGAAAGATACACCTCCCCCTTACGTTGGCCGATTGGGAGAAGGATAATCGCAAAACCATCTTGGCGGAATTTATCATTATCGACGCACCCTCGAGGTACAATGCCATTTTAGGCAGAACCGGCATGTGGCAGCTTCAGGCGGTTCCGTCAACCATACACGGTTTACTAAAGTTCCCTTCGGAACATGGTGTTATCACGATACGGAGCATGCCCATGCCCCCCTTGGAATGCAATGCTATCACACACCAGGATAGTTGGACGGAGCAGAATGAGATCCAGTTGGTAGTTAACCCCAAATACCCAGACATCAAGGTTCAGATTGGGGGAAAACTTCCTCGGCAGCTGCAGGAAGGGTTGGGGGATCTCTTAAAAAAGTACCAGCATGTGTTTGCATGGGAACCCAAGGATATGACTGGAGTTTCCAGGGAGGTTGCAGAGCACCGTTTAGGCTTGAACCCAGCTTTTCCTCCAGTCAAGCAGTCAAGACGGACCATGGCGAAGGAAAGAAACGAAGTGGTTAATAAGGAAGTGGTCGATTTAGTGGCTGCAGGAGTCTTGAGAAGCATACAGTATCCAGAATGGATAGCAAATCCAGTTCTAGTCAAAAAAGGGGACGGATCGATGCGTATGTGCGTAGACTTTAAGGATCTAAATAAGGCGTGTCCGAAAGATAGCTACCCCCTTCCCGAAATAGAACAGAAGGTAGAATCCTTGGGAGGATTCCAATGGAAGTCGTTCCTGGATGCTTACAAGGGATATCATCAAGTGCAGATGGCACAGGAAGACGAAGAAAAAACCTCTTTCCATACGGAAAAAGGTACCTTCTGCTATGTGAAAATGCCGTTCGGCTTGCGTAACACCGGAGCCACTTACCAACGGTTAGTGGATAAGGCTTTTCGAAATCAAATCGGTAGAAATCTGGAGGTGTACGTAGATGATATGGTCATAAAAAGCAAGGCAGACGGCGACCTGTTAAAGGATGTGGAAGAAACCTTGTTGCAATTGCAAAAGATCAACATGAAGCTCAACCCTAAGAAGTGCTCCTTTGGAATGGACGAGGGGAAGTTTCTAGGCCACATCGTTACTACCTCCGGAATGCGAGCTAATCCTGAAAAGGTGGAGAGCTTGCTGAAAATGAAAACCCCCCGTACGGTAAAAGATGTTCAAAGCCTCAATGGAAAACTGGCAGCCTTGGGGAGATATTTAGCTAAGTCAGCGGAAAAATCCATGCCATTCTTTAGGGCTCTGCATGGCTGTACGAAGAAGGGAATGGTGGAATGGACGGACGAAGCTGAAAGGGCTTTTGTCAATCTCAAGCAGCACCTAAGAACCATTCCTGCTATGACTAGTCCTATTGAAGGAGAGCCTTTAATTGTCTATCTATCGGCCAACACGGAAGCGATCAGCTCCGTACTCATAGCTGAACGAGATAAGAAGCAGATGCCTATATACTTCGTCAGTCGTGCTCTGCAGAACGCAGAGCTAAACTACTCAATGATCGAAAAGCTGATATTGGCTTTGGTGTACTCTTCCAGGCGATTAAAAAGGTATTTCCAAGCACACGCGATAACAGTGTTAACTAACCAACCTATCAAGACTATTCTGCTCCGACCGGAGCGCTCGGGGCGATTGACGAAATGGGCAATTGAGTTAGGAGAACACGATATCGTTTTCCGTCCAAGGCAAAGCATCAAGGGTCAGGCGTTGGCTGATTTTTTAGTAGAAATGCCGGAGGAAGATAGCGTATCTTTAGCGGAGGATGCAGAAATTTCGCGCAAGAATGTTGAGTCCAATACGTATTGGCACCTATATACAGACGGAGCATCTAGTGCGGAAGGTTGTGGAGCGGGAGTAGTCTTAATGGGTCCAAAGGACGAAAGGGTAACGTATGCCCTAAGGTTTAGCTTCAAATGTTCGAACAATGAGGCCGAATACGAAGCATTGTTGGCAGGCCTAAGTCTGGCGAAAAGCTTGGAAATCAGCAAAATGAAAGCTTTCACAGATTCAATGCTAGTAGTCAATCAGATTAAGGGATCGTACGAAGCCAAAGAGGTTCATATGAAGAAATACTTGGCAAAAGCCAAAGAAGCGATACAAGAGTTCGAATACTTTGAAATTACTCAAGTCCCCAGAACAAAGAATAAGGAGGCGGATGCACTGAGCAAGTTAGCATCCATGTTATTCTCTCACTTAACAAAAAAAGTGCTGGTAGAGATATTAGCGGAAAAAAGCATTGAAGGAGAACGTCATGAAATGACGAACATAGATCCGGAAGAAAGCTGCTGGACCTATGGGATACGGAAGTACCTTCAAGAGGGAACCCTGCCGGAGGACAAGAAGGAAGCCAGGAAAGTCCGGATTAATGCGGGCAGATACATGATCAAAAAGGGAACCCTATATAGAAAGGGTTACTTAACCCCGTGGCTAAAGTGTTTGAGCAGAACCGAAGGGGTCCTAGCAATGAAGGAGGTTCATGAAGGTCTGTGCGGCTCGCACACCGGCTCAAGGGTGCTCACACAGAAACTCCTTCGGTCAGGATATTTTTGGCCAAGCATGTCGGCCGACATGAAGGCTTATGTCCAGAAATGCGGGCAATGCCAAATGTATTCAGACATTCCCATAATGCCGGTAACAAACTTGGTAAGTATCACGAGCCCATGGCCATTCTGCAAATGGGGAATTGACATTGTGGGTCCTTTCCCAAAGGCAGCCGGAGGAGTCCAGTTCCTTGTGGTAGCGGTGGATTACTTTACGAAGTGGGTAGAAGCAAAGGCATTGGCATGTATATCAGGTTCCAACATTGTGAAATTTGTATGGCAGCAAATCATATGCAGGTTCGGTCTTCCCCACACAATTGTCAGCGATAATGGGAAACAGTTCGCTAATAATCCTTTCAAGGGATGGTGTGCAAAGATGTCCGTCCGTCAAAGCTTTACGTCCGTCGCTCATCCACAAGCGAATGGTCAGACGGAAGTTACGAACAAAACAATAGTTAAGGGAATCAAGAAACGCCTGAACCAGACAAAGGGGGGATGGATGGACGAATTGCAAAGTGTTTTGTGGGCATATCGGACAACAACAAGAAGTGCGACAGGGGAAACCCCGTATAGCCTTGTATACGGGACGGAAGCAATGATCCCTTTAGAAGTAATGCTGCCCTCCCCAAGGGTAGACGATTTCTGCCTAGAAGGTAACGAAGAAGCTCTTCGACACAATCTGGACCTGGTCGAAGAGCGACGAGCAAACGCAGCGGTTCGGCAGGAAGCGTACAAGATATTGACGGAAAAGTACTACAATCAAAAGGTTCGGGGGTTAGCATGTAAGGTCGGAGACTTGGTACTTCGAAAAAACGAAGCAAGCTTGCAGGTGAAGCCGGGCAAGCTGAGCCCAAATTGGGAAGGGCCATACCGTGTAAGGGAAGCTAGGAGGAATGGATCGTATGTTTTGGAATCAATGGACGGAAGTCCAATCCCTCGAACGTGGAACATGAGGAACCTACGAAGGTTCCACTTCTAGTCTAGATGGTGACCTAGTTTAAAGCCTCTTTTCAAGGGCACATTTTGTAAAATGGATCGAATGAGCGTGCCAAGAGCATAATATTTTGTTATAAAATATTGATCGTATAAGTCACGAAATTGACGAACGAACATACCGATAAATAACGAAACATATGACAAATTCGCATGCATATGATCATAGCTATGAAAGGGTTATATGGTTAGCCGGAAGGTACCATAAATCCAAGCCCGGACGAAAAACCGGAGCATCGTTATGCGACGAAGAGTTCACTCGCTTGTAACTTTATTAATGAGGGACGCCTCTTTAACAAGTGACAGTATAAGACTTACGAATACGACGAAGCAAATAAAAAAAAAAAAAAACAATACACAAGGTTAACATAAAGAAAAGACGATACGATCGCATTGAAAACATGCAGGGTTACAATAACTGCCAAACGGCATAAACAATCAAAACAAACAAAAAGCGTAACCCTTCACAAAATATAACTAAGCAAATTAGGTGGGGCGGATAGAACTTTCCCCTATCCCTTCAGCTCCAACAGGCAATTTCGCGACAAGCATGCGAAAGTTTTCCAAGTCCATGGTACCATCCTCAAAAGCACGAATCAACTCATAGTCGGGAGCAACCAACTTCTCAAACAAATCCACAATATTCTCTTGACCCCCGGAATGATCGTGCACTAACTTCACATGGCTCAAGAGGTCAGGATACGCTTCTCTGGTATCTGCACAGCCTTGGTAGCGTCCGAACTTCAGAGTCTCTTCCTGCAGGGCCGTATTCCGATTCACAAACTCATCGGAAGACAATAATGTCTCGAAAGCCCCAGGAAGTCCTTTCTGAAGGACCCACAGCAAGTCGCTTCGACAACCTTGCACCTCTTCCTGCAGACGCTTGTTTTCTGCTTCCGTCAGACTCCGGTGTCGGTTGGCATCCGTCAATTGGGAATCTTTATCAATTAAGGAAGCCTCTAGTTCGGCAATTCGGGAGGCCGATGATCTGTTCTGATTCTTAAGCTCAAGAAGCTCTCCATCCTTATCTCCCAGCAAACGGTTGAGTTCGTCACGTTCGGCAGTAAGCTTTGTCACAGATTCCTCGAGACGTTTCCTTTCAGATTTTTCCTTCTCATGAAGATCTTTAACAGTCTTAATCAGGGCGGACATCTGAGTAAACTCGGCATATTGATTGTGAGAAATCTGTTCTTGACGAACCCTTTGACTTTGAAGATCAGTCAAGAGTTCGATGGTGCTCAACAAACCAGCTTTGGCTCTTAAGATAGCGTCGTCAGGAGTGAGCTCCACGGCCTCTCCTGTAAACGGAGCTTGAGAAACAATAACCTGCTTCGGGGCAGGAGCGGTTGTAAAGCCAAACGGAGTTGAGGACGTGATTGGAACAGGCTCCTTAGTGATAATCTTTGGTGGTTCCATGGCTGGTGCGGTGGTTACGATTGCTGAAGAAGCGGCGAATTGAGCAAAGCCTGCAATACATTGTATGAATAGGAAGACAATCAAAGATATATAAAAAGAAGGGGGAGGAGTCAGTCATACCCACGGAGGCGGATGTGGGAAAATTTGATTGGCTCTTAGCAGAATGAGGAGATAGAGAGCCTTGATGAGGAGCCACAGGCGGAGCCACGGAACTGAATAATCGATCGCTAAATCTCGCAACAGCAGAAGAGCTCGGCCGCGCAGGGCCCCTCCTTCTGAGAATAATGGGCATGTCAGAAGAGGTAGAAGAGCGGCCACCTGTGGAAACAATTGGAGCAACGACCGAGGAGGGAATAGCAAACGATGCTGGTGGTGGTAAAATCTGTTCAGCTGAAACTAAATGAAGGTTGAGGGTCAGAATAGTAAAGCAAGTATAACAGGAACAGGGAAATTTTCTTAAATACCTTCCAGCAAGGTTCGAGGTTGCTTCTTCGGTGGAGAAGGAACTTCCTCCCGTCTTCTCTTAGTTCGAACGCCTTTGGATGTAGAGGTAAGAGCACTGATGGATCGAACTCTGAGGGGGGCAGTAACTTCGGTTTGTGAATCGGGTACCATGGTGCCTTCGGTAGTGAAATCAAGGCCAAAAGAAGTAATGGGAGAACTAATTTCTCCTTCACTTAAACCAACAGTAACATCCTTATCGGAAGGATCAAGAGAAACGGTACCTTCAGAGCTAATTTCTTCAATAACAGGAGCGTTCCCGGGATCTACTCCTCCGTCGTCAACCGATACGGCGCTCTCGAGATATGAACCTTTAGGCATCCGTAAACGATGAAGAAGGGGAATCGCCTCTCCGTTTAATTTCCACACAGGACGAATCCCCCGAGAAGAGTAGAAAGGGCTCAAGTCGGCCATCCCAAGAAGAACTTCATCTGGATCTTCCCACTCTACTTGAGCAGCAGTTAAACTCGTAATAAAGTCAGATTCTTGAGCAGACAGATCGGGAAGAGGGTCAGAAGGACGCCCAACGACCTTTCCCCAAGGCAAGCTAACGTCACGAAAGGCAGAACGTTTGACAAACGCGAATTGGAATTTCCAATCGTGAATTGAATCTTTTAAACCAGAAATTCGGTCGCTCTGACCGGGGCGAAGAGCAAAGATCGCCCAGTCACCTCGCCCGGTTACGATGTAGAAATACCGAAAAAGTTTAGCAGAAGGTGGAATGTCTAAACCACGGCAAAGCATGATGAAACCAATAATTTTACGAAACGAATTAGGCACAAGTTGGGCTATGTGGATCCCAAGATCTTGAAGGAGGGTTAGGATAAAAGGATCAATAGGGAAACGAAGCCCTCCCTGCAAGTACTGTAAGTATATGGGTTCATAGCCAGTAGGGGCGGACTTAATGGTGTCACCAACATTGGGGATTCGAAGGTCGAAACGCGGATCGATATGATAATCGCGAACAATTACAGGCAGATCGCTAGGTTGCAGATTGCAGAAAGTATTGAGAGCAGTTCTTTTTTCTTTGGTAGTTTTTTCGGTTTTTTCACGAGGCTGTTTGTCTTTCTTCATCATTTATGACAAAATCAAGAATCAAGACAAGGGGAAAGAAGGAGAATCGGGGAGATAGTGTGAAGAAGTTAAGAAAGGTGAATTAAGAATAAAGCAACGAATGAGGGTTTAAATAAGAGGTAGGATAACAAGAGACGCAAAGGGTGATATGATGGGTAACGGTCATATCATAGCAAACGAAAGCAACGGTAACTTTTGGTGGACGCTTTGAATTCCTTGCGAATACGGCAGGAACGAACGGGGGGCTCGAAATCAAGATTAGAACCAACTAAATTCGAACCTCTTAATTGTCTCTAATCTGGGGGACTTAATGAGGTAGGGTACGAACCCTCCTGGTCCGGAAGACCGAAGGACCGGACGAATAAGCGACGAATAGTCGTTCCGTATACGAATCGGGGATGACAAAGCGACATTGTCATCATTGCACTTCGAGTCCCAAGGTTACCAGCAAGGCGTGGCCGGGTTTTGAGGTAAAGCAACCTCTAGCCATGCTTGCATTAAATGCGAGGTAAGGCTTGGCAGAACCAGGAACATTACTCAGCGGTTACGCGGCGATTACCGGCTACGGACCGCAGGGTAATGAACTCTTTGGACCGAAGGTAGTGTCGAGATTTCCCGCCCTCTGAAGATTACCATGCTTCCCGCCTAAAGATGAGAAGCCCATAAATAGACGGTGAGCTCCACTGAAGGAGACATGAAATACATCCCATTTATTACACTCACCTATAATCCTTATTTGCATTTATACCCGACCTTACGTCGATCATACTTACTTACTTAAGCATCGGAGCGTCCTCCCGGAAACCTTTTCCGGAGGGCCTCTGACTTAGGATTGCTCTTGGTTTCAGGTTCTAAGCAAGGCTAGACCATCCGGACCGAAGCTCCAGAATCAGGACGCAACACCCATGTATAATAATTTTGTATTACAACTTGAATTATCTATTTATTAACGAATCAAAGGGTGGTGATAGTTACGCTCACCTCAGGCTTGCACAAACCGCGTCTCAAATTTGAAAAACACCCATCACAAACGATAGTAAGCGGTGCATTAGCCGTGATATCTTGTCCCGATTTGGTCTTGTATCGCACGCCTTTGATAGCGCCCTTTTCTTCAACAAGAGATGTAACCGTTCCTTGTTCAAGCCGCACACTAAAAGTATACGAAATTACAAATAATTAAGAAACTTTTTTATTTAAAAAATGTTTTTCGAATTTTTGATCGAAGGTAAATTAGGTAATTACGTTGGGACTGTTGCAGCTTTCTCACGCATTCGTTGAACGAATCGGCCATTGTGAAAACACCTGCCCGAAACATCTCGTGTGAACTTCTCCAATGGGTAGGAGAGTTTAGTGCTTTTACCCTCCTTGAATAAAGCATACCCAAACACCTTTTGAGCATCGATGTTTTCGACACAATCTGAAACAAAAAGAGCATATAATTGAAGTATGATCACCTTTTTAATCGCGATATTTTTGGTTACTTTTTGTGAAGTTACATACCTTCTAAACCCAAATCAATCAATTTCATATAGCCACCGGGTTGAAGCAGTTCACCAACAATTCTATCTTGCAATCCCAAGTCTCTTTCTATGACCAGAATTCGTCGGCCATCCTATGATTCATAGAACAGTTTGGAATAATTAGTTACATATTCCTTTGTTTCCGATTCTCATTAATTTAGTTCTAGATGCAACCCAGATGTAGAGGAACATGTTGTTTGAAGCCCAAGACCGTGTCAAGAAAGGAACTGCACTGAAATGGAAAATACTTTTTCCCCGTGTCTCCATTTCAGGCGTTCGATGAGTCAAAAGTTTCGTATCGACGAGAGCTACGTTTCGGGCCCAAAAACGTTGTTTTTAAAGAGTTAATTTCATTTTTAGTTTTTAATTTAAAAAATTTTGGACTTTGTTTTAGGGCATAATTTTCAACCTTTTGTGTTTTTTGTCCCGTTGGGCTTGTTTAATATTTGTTTGAGATTCTGGAAGAGTTAGTCTTGAATATTATGAAAATTGCGTTTTTTCTCCCAAAATTATAAGACCAAATTCACGGTATTCTTAGAATCAACATGGTTTTTGGATTAGGTTGTCCTGCGTATTCTAGGATTCAACGTCTGTGTTCTCGTTTTCTAGTCTACATCTTCATTCGAGGTGAATATGGAATGAGGAAAAACATGTACTTGGAAGAAGATAATGATGAAAAGTAATGAAATTTTGCATTCTTGAGAGAAATTAAGAATAAAAGCATGCATATATACCATGCCAAGACTATAGGCAAGGGCTGCACCAGCAACACCAGCACCAACTATGATAACATCCGTAGCTCCATCATCCTCTGGCCTATTCTGTACGAACTGATCATTATACAAATCTAAGCCATCATCTGCTTCACTCTTTCTCACACCCAAGAAATAAATCAAACCAAAACCTACCCATGTAGCCACAATTCCTCCCAATATGTACCCTTCTAATATATTCAACTCCATTTTTGAACAAAAGTACTGATATTAATTTGATTCTGAACTGATTTTAACATTGTAAGTATAGTATTGTAAGTTCCATAGTGACAAAACTATTTTCAAAATTTTGATAATGAGAATAAGCAATGTTCGGTGTACGTTGACTTGGCGATTGATTAGTGGTGAAGAGAAAATTGTAACCTGGCTAATTATTCCCCTTTTTAACAACATTGCCTGCAATTTTCTTGTAATTTCCAAAAGCTAAATGTTAAACAATGTTGACAAGATCAAGAACTAACTCTAGTTGGAACAAATAAAAGGATCTCGCCCACCACTTTGAAGAGAGAGTGCACGCAGTTTTGCACAAACATATATAATATTTAATTATAGCGAAATTGATGCAAATATAATTATAGAGGAGCAGATATTTTTATTTCTTCAAGTTTGTGATCGTGTCAAGAAAGATGCTACACTGAAAAGAGTATAACTTTTGCCTCTGGTCTTTGTTTTAGGCTCACGAGTAACAAAATTGAAACTTGCGACAAGGACTACGTCATGATAAACTGCCGTAGGGGGTTTACTGAACTTTTCGGTCCAAGTTTTGAATTTTTTTCTCTCAAAATTGCGTTCTTGTGTTAAACAAGTTTTGAAGGTTAATCTGAATTATTAAATCAACGTGGTTTTAATTAGATTGTTTTTTTAGTCTACATAAAAAATGCTAAAAATTGCCTAACTCAACGGTTAAGAATTTTTAAATGGCTACTGTATAATATTTTAAAACATAACCACCTTAAAGTGGCTTGTGATTTTTAAATTTGATAACTTTTTTTATAGTTATGATACAAATGAGTTACATTTTTTGGTGTAAATGTTTTTTCCTCGTCTGTACGACTGTACGGTATCACTAGCTGGACAGCTGGTGTTTTTCGATATTTAGGGCCTTTTAAAATGGGCCTGTGGTGATTTAATTTAGTGTGAGTGATGGGCTTAGGAAGAATTGATTTAGATAAATTGGGATGGAAGGCCCAGAATCAGATTGGACTCCAACAGATGGGCCGTGCGAAATAATATTACGTGTTCAATTGTGTTTGTTTTCCCACATTTTCATTACATTTCTCTACAAGTCTAATGACACTCTTGATAAAAACTACCACATAACATGTAATTTTTGAATGTTTAATTGATCGGGAATGTGTGTAACTTTACACTAAAACCTTTTATACACTACAAGAAAATATATGAATTTTCCACACATTGTCACATTGTCTATATAATACAATTGTGATTCCACCATTACTATTCATTACAAAAATTTTAAACGGCGTTTTGGTTGAAACGGGGTTACTAGAAAACCTATGTCCATAGATACCACGTGGAGTCTAAATTATGATTTGTATAGATTGATTTTATATAAATATTTATTTTTAATTCATGAGATCCTTTAACAAGTGTGCATGTTAAATTTACTGTGAGATCCTTTAACAAGTGTGTATGTTAAATTTACTGGAATGTATTTTAATAAACATATCTGGACTTCTCCAAAAATTAGGCGGGTACAAATATAAAGATAACTTAATTATGAATTAATTTCATTATATAATCTTAAATTAAATTTTAAGAAGTTTTGTGGTTTGATGAATAAATAATAACGGTGTTTAGTGTAAAATCATGTTTTAGTTAAATCACATGTGATTTAGAATGCAATCACATGTGATTCACTATGCAATCACATTGATTCACTATGCAATAACATTATGTGTTATTAATGAAAAATTAATAATTTTTTAAAAAATAATAATAAATAAATAATGTTTTTTAAAAAAATAATTTTTTTTAAAGAAAACTAAAAATGTTAAAATAAAAAATAAAAATAAAAATAAAAAAATAAATTTTTTCAAAATGACCAAAATACCCCTCAACTAAAAATATAAAAAAAATAATTTTAAAATAAAAAATAAAATAAAATAATTTTTTTAGTGCCAAATGACCAAAATACCCCTCCATGTATAAAGTATGTGATTAATCTTGACCAGTAGATCATATTGATTAATGGTTGAGATTTGTTCCTCGTGACTTTGTAAAAATCATAGACCTCCTTGAACGCAACTCTCTAAGTATAATATAATTAGTCAGTTTCTTATATTTTTCATTGTGTTTTGAGTTTATATATGAAATGATTAGGAATAACCACTTACGATAATATATTGTTCATTCATCTTCTTTCAAACATTAAGAATAACCACAATTACCAAACTTAATTTAGACTTCAAATTTTGTAAAATTATATATGACTTAGAAACCCCTGATATCTTATAAATTATGTATTTTAACCTAATTTTATATTATATATTTTAAAATCTTCAACAAACCATCTATAATATAATATTGTTGATGTAGCTACAATCAATAGGAACAAAAATTATTTTTTGTTCATGAATAAAAAATTATTTTTTGTACCCGCTGTCACATCGCCAATTTTCAAAGGATTTGGTTAATTTTAAAGGAATATGTTTAGTCACATGCTAAGTGGGTTTAGTCGATATTGCATATGTTTGGTTAAGCTATGACGCAGATGTGACAACGGGTTACAGGTAGACAAAACGTGATAATATTTTGTATTTAGGGATCAATCGTATACTTTTTAAGGTTTAAGATTTAGATCTAAAACTTTTATGAAACTAAAGTCGATATCCTTATAATTTACTCCAAAAGCTCATTTAACGAAAGATGTATTGTTTTCGCTCAATCCATCAGATTGATCGTCTCTGTTTTTATGAAAGTCTACAATCTTCCTAGAAATCGTAAAAAAATATAAAGGGTAAATTACAATTTTTGTCCCTGACCTTTGGCCGATTCGGGGTTTTTGTCCCTAATGTTTTTTTGTCCGTTTTTTTGTCCTTTAAGTTTTTAAAATTCTGAAAATTTATCCTTCCGTCCATTTTTGGCCGTTAGCTAACGATTTTTTTGACAATTTACCCAAATTACCCTTGCATCATCTTCCACATAGTGTTTTTCCCCAATTAAACCCTAATTTCATACTTAGATTCCAAATTAGATGTCTAGATGTTTCAATTTGATTTGCGACTGACTTGGTAAAAGTAGACGGAAGAAAAAGATTCCAAATTTAAATCTTTGTACATACCATCTAAACAACACAAATCACCAGACCTTTGGCCCGCCACTACATCCGCTGAAGAAATTAAACATGAAACAACCATTTCCGGCGTCCTCATCTCCACCACCACCCTAATCGCCATATTCGTTTCGATTTTGAGCACTCCGACAGAAACATTTACATCTTGTAAAATCAAGGTATTTTCATGAAACTCACTCACCTCCCTCCTGAACATCCTCCAGTGGCTGGTGACCTCCATGGTTATGACGGAAATACCTTCGCTGGTGATGGTGGTGACGGAAATCGCTGGTGGCGGTGGAGAAACAGAGAAGAATCAAACCTCACGAATTGAAGCTCACGGCGATGGTCAATCTTGAACTATATTCTGAACGCGGTAGTCGATTTCGACCTGCAAATTAGATTCCAATTTTGAACTAGATGTTTTGATCTGCGTAATAGAAGGGTCAAAATTAGATTCCAAATTAGATGTTTAGATGTTTCAATTTGATTTGCGACTGACTTGCTCGATCATGATAGAAAAGCCAAACATTCTTCGCTTTCTAAATTAGTGGTATTGGGGGTTTAGGGTTTGTGGGTGTTGGGGAAGAAGATTAAGAATGGTGAAAAGGACCAAAATGCCCTCACATGCCTTGCATTTTTCGTCAGTTAACGGCTAAATATAGACGGAAGAACAAAATTCTAGAATTTTAAAAACTTAAAGGACAAAAAAACGGACAAAAAAACATTAGAGACAAAAACCCTGAATCAGTCATAGGTCAGGGACAAAAACTGTAATTTAGTATAAATTAACAATAGACTTCCCTAGGAACTACGACCTCTTACACGTGTCAACGATCTATAAGTTAAATACTCATTTAAAGTTGGAGTGCATACAGCTTTCTGAATGCGTCACGTGGTACCGCACCAATCCTAGTACTCCTCGACAATTAACAAGTGTTTCTTTATTTCGTTAATTTTAAGGTATTCTATACATGGTGGTTGGTCAGATTGTTGACCGGATCTCAATCAAAATACCCTTAATCATAAAACCAGCTCCTAGTTTTGTTACACGTCTCAAAACCACTTTCCACTTCTTTATAAAGGAAAAATGTACCTTTTTATTTTATGTAAATAACTTTCTTAACTTAAAGAAGGGTCACAAATATATATAGAAAATAGTAAATGAGTTAACATTTTGTTTACGGCCTGGTACCGAATAATTATATACATGAGAATTTGAAAGTAGGATAAAACTAAATATTCTTAAACTCGTCGAAGAGTTTACATTCTAGCGGTATTTTAATAAGTAATTCTATTATTAATAATGGTTATGATAATTAAGAGAAGTAAAACTGATCAAGGCAATTAAATTAATTAACAAAATCTAATTCTTCTAGTAAAAAATTCAATACTCAAAGTAATTATTGTTTGGATCCATATTGAGGTTGAGATTATAAGGTATTAATTTATGAGATGGAGTGTGATTTGTAGTTGTGGTAGCGTGGTTTGAAATTATGAGGTATGTATATGTTTATAGAAGTGTAAAATGAAAGAATTTTTTTTTTTTGAATTTTTGTTGTTGAAATTGTAAGGTATTAAGCCTCCAACCAACTAAGTGTTGGAACATCGACTTGAATGCGGTTAGAAATGATTTATACATCAAATTACATGGTACAATAAAACGATGTAAGTTTTGTTATATGAAAATTAGTTTGAGTGATATAAAAATAATCTGTCATATATTAAAAACTAATATAAATATGTCGTATACAAATTTAGAAATATTTTACTTTTGATTCTAAAAAGCTTTGTTTTTATACGATAAGGGGTACATTATTCCATAAATAATAAAAAGGTCGCTGCTGTAAGAAGATTTCTCCAAAGAAAGCACTAAATCTCTTTCTTCTTTGAGCCTTCATCGTACTAGACTCAAATTAGTAAGCTTTCCAGCTGTAATTGTCTTTTGTCCTTTTTTCAATTAAGGTCTTCAAAATTTCTTATGATCTAAAATATTGTAAACCTTTGATTCCGAGGAAATTAAAAGGTTTCTAATTCTGGAAACCCTTGAAGTATATAGCAATTAACATGATCAATGATATATGAATCTTTCTTGGTGGATATTATTTCTTTTTATTTTGAGCATATATGTGTAATTAATTTCAGATTCGATCTAGGAGCAAGTCATCGAAACCCTAATAATTAAGTATGGGTAGAGGAAAGATTCCGATCCGGAGGATCGACAACTTGACTAACCGGCAAGTAACTTTCTCGAAAAGAAGCCGTGGATTGTTGAAAAAGGGGAAAGAGTTGGCGATCCTTTGCGATGCTGAAGTTGGACTCATTATCTTCTCAAATACCGGGAGACTCCATGAATATGCTAGTTCAAGGTATGATGTATGAACTTTTGTTAATATTTCGGTGATATATGATATTGATTTGTGTTTTTTCATAAATCTAGAGAAGTCAACGGTTGGTTGATCGGATTCGTAGACGTAGGTGGTCGGGTTGTTGAGTTTCAAGTCATTTATTTGGTGTCTTTTAGGGTTTTGATTCAGCGGTTATCAAGGTAGTCCAAGTAGTGTTTCGTTAGGGAGTTAATTTTGGTTATGTAGTTCTAGTTAGCTTTGGTATCTCTAGTAGACCAATTCAGTGTTCCAAGGGTTCACAACAACTCTAGTTTCTCGTTAGTTTTAATTGTTAGAAGAAGGAATGATAGATCGCTAGTATACTGTAATATATAACAAGAGTCTAGCACTTAGGCAAATCCGTACACCTAGTGAGATATAACGACTAAGGATCTGATCTTAGAAAATAAACTTACGAATCCTCATATATTGATAGATCAATATAGTAGTACATGGGGTTAATTTGTGATATGAGACTGGCTTTACCAAAGAGTAAACGTGTGTCTCGTAAAGAGGGAGAAAGTACGTGTGAGTAATTAAGTCGAGTTATTAAGTCAAATTTGCAGAGCCCTCATTGTTGAAAAACATGTTTCAAGAACGACAACTTCAAAGTTTCACACCATGAATTCATTATATGGATATTGTAGCTTTGGTGGCTTATTTTACTATAAATTATAACCTCAGTTGTAATGCATCACAAAAATAGAGAGTGTTTAGAGAGTCGTACTTAGAGTGAGAAACTACATATCAAATAGAAGTGTTTTTCAGTCCCATAAGAAACTACATGATGATCAAACCGATCGACTAGATCAACAAAAGAAGCTTGTAATACACGATGTTCCGATGCGAGGTTGATGATACGAAAGCTATATATATGGGGACATTAATTGTTGGGCAGCTTAAGCTACAAGCGTAATGACATTCACAAATGAGTTCACAAAAAAAATGCTAAATGAAACTTAAATTGGGTATTCTTTAACACTTTATGAACTCAAAACAAAATAAAACCTAAAGGAAAACAGAAATGCTTATATGAAACTTACTTCTGGAATTTAAAGCCCTTGCAAATTATGTCCCTTCCAAATTGATACGTTTGAAGTTAGGTTCTATTCATCAATCTCGTTCCTTTTCATAGTCTCATGCATCATAATCTTTACATGTCTTGTTTTCTTTTGCTCATTAGGAGAATATATCTTTATGTTGCCTATTGTAAATAATACGAGTAGTTATTAGCTAGGTTTTTTTTTTCTATCTTCATATTCTTGAGAGTGGAGAATTCTTGAGAGAGAGAGAATTGTGGTGAGGTGTTCAAGATTGTTGAGAGTTGAACGTCTCCATTTTATGTGGATTAATTAGGCATAAGAAGTCAAACCAAGTAAATCGTTGTTCGTTGGATTAATGTTAATTGGAAAAATTGTTCTCGTCAATATAGGTTGGTTCAGTTAATTATGTTATCTAGTTTTAAAGTCTACATTAAATTCCCTTGTCAAATTCTAGCTAACATTATTTTATATCGTAATGAATAAAGGATAGTGATGTTTGATTTGGTGTATACAGTATGACGAAGGTAACAGAACGATACAACAAAGTGAAGGATGAACATCGTCAACTGCTGAATCCTGCTTCAGAAGTGAAGGTACAATACCATCTTACAAACATTCCTCCATTTTCTTTGTTTTTTTTTTTTTTTCTTCTGGTAACCTGGGTTCCGACTCGTTTTGCAACTGCATAAATAGGGTATCAAAGCTTTAGGTTTATTTATGTCATTCATTCTGCTTTTTATAATAAGTATTTTAGCCATATAGATACAAAGCTTTAGGTTTATTTATGTCATTCATTGTGCTATTTATAGTAAGTATTTTAGCCATATAGATACATTGCAATAACTACATTACCAACGACCTGTTGTTGCATAAAGTTAGGCATGTTCACTTTTTCTAGCCATGTTTTAAAACCCGGGTCGGCCCGACGGCCGGTTCAACCAGGATCCAGTGAAAAGAGTGGGTCAAAAGTATCCGATTTTTTGCTCATTAATTACCCGTTGTGGCTCGGAAACCGTTTGTGATCCAGTTGTAGCCATAAACCTCGTTTGAACTTCAATTTTGGAAGCTGATTTGTCGAAATTGGAAACAGAATCGGGCGATTTAGAAGGTGATTAGGCGCTTTTGGAAAATGAATCATAGGAAATAAGACGATTTGACTCGTGTTGATCCGCGAGTTCAACCGGTTGAACCGTGACCCTGCCATCGTACTAGGTCGACTAAAAACCCGGGTTTTAAATCAATGTTGCACATGACCAAAATTGAGATCTTTTCAATTCTGACACAAACGAAGTACAACCAAATTGACAGGTTTCGAAACTACACGAGAATATATCGGTTTTCCTAAAACACGTGTATTTCGTAACTATATATTTATACACCTTCTTATGTACTAAATTCTGTAAAACCTACTATTGAATGTGTCAATTTGAACGGTTTTGAAGCTTAGGGGAATTCCACGTGTATGAATCTTAGGTGTGCTAAGATCTAGAATTAAAGGTTGGGTCAGGTCTTACACGCTACCAATTATGTTGAGTTGAGATTTGAGAAACTACAAAACCAGTAAGTAGCAACATAAGCACCTAGCACAGAAATGACAGAACAACATGAGAAGTTAAACATGATTGGTAGACTAACTCAAATTAGTCCAGAACCAATCATAAGGCCTAAATAAGACTAACTGTTCGTTTTTGATCAGCCATTGCTTCGATCAAAATCTGTCTTAGAAAACTTATAAAATGCAGTGAGTAAAAGTGCAGGAAAACACACAAACTATTTACACAAATACACTTTATTATTGAAGAATTGATACATGATTCGTGTCTTTATTTACATATATATAGACCCACTAAATAACTGACTTTTGGCAGTTAATCCAAACTGTCAACCGCTGGGAGTTGGTGGTTATTGGCAGTTGGTGGTTATTTGACAGTTAATGCAGCAGCCAAACGCAGTGGCTGCCATCTGTCTTATTCTTTTGTAAATTACTAACTATTATTCCAATATTTACATAATAATACTAAACTTGATTATATCATTAAATCCAACACTTGCCCTTAATGATATAATCATATTCTAAGTCTTCATTTCGAGTCACACCCCGAGTCCCCATCGTGAATGCTGCTAAAAGCATCTTCCTCCATTTGCTTGCTGGTGCATTCCTCCTCGGTGTACCCACTGTCATCTTCTTCTTCAAAGGTTATGATTAGCTTTTCCCCGTCATCGTATTCTATATTGCCCGTTAATCCTTCCATCTCTTCAAGTCCGATGTGGCATGCACCGTTTTCACTGTTGTTTTGCTCATCCTCTTCCAACATTACCCCATTTGCAGCCCTGCAAATGTCTTCTCTGGAGTAATGGCTTGCTAATTCATAGTAAGCACCCAAGAGGCTTAAGTGTGTACCATAACATTCACTTAACTTCTCTGCAAAACTCTTCGGAAAACCCATTGCCGAAGCCACTTCAGTCCACTTGTTATTAACAGTCACACATGTATGACCTCCCATACCTTTTACCGTTAAATAGAGATCCAAAAGGCATATTTCAACATCACTTATCTTTACGGGTATCACCCTTTTCTCAATCTGCATGTAATCGGTGTAAAACCATTTTACCAACTTCTCAAAATGGTCCTTAACGAGTTCTTTACAGCCTTCCACAATCTCTTGCTCATTTACCATTTCCAAAAAGCCAATCAAGCCTTCAAAATCATTTCTGGTTGGTGCTTGTATTTCCTGCTTTCCATTCATCTTTTCTTCAATTGTTACATCACTTAAGTATAGAGAGTCATAATACTTTACTATGGCTCGAATTGCCTTTTCTTTAACAAGATCAATCTTGTGTAGATCTTCATTCTTGGTCCCTTTATGAAGCCTTTCAATAGTAACGTCACTGTCTCCATCTATTATAACATAATTGCAATCATCATCGAATACCCGTTTCAATATTCCTCTTGAATTTTTGAGTTTTACTTCGAAACCTTGAATCATTAATTGATTCAAACTTAGAATGTTCAAAGTGATATTCGGGACATAGTAAACTCCCGGTATCACATAAGTTTTTGATCCCGTCACAACGGTAACTTCTCCAAAACCTTGAATATCGAGGCCATTTTTACTCGTGTTGCTTGAACCAATTGAGCCCGGCCTAAAATTCTTGAACGTCTCCAAGTTTGGAGTCATATGCCTCGGGTACTCGTCACTTATGTACCATATATCGTTCCAGCCATATTCATCTGATCCATCTACTGGCCATGCTTGGGATGGAATGGAAAATCCATCGTGTTGGTTTCCTTCATCATGTTGTTTTTCTGCAGTAGAATTTTCGAGATTTTTGACCGCTTTCGTTTTCTTTCTTTTGCAATCGGTCCTCCTTTGTTTGTTTGGGCAGTTCCAATATGCATGCCCTCTGGTAAGACAAATGTAACACTTGGCTCGTTTCATCTTCTTCATTGCATCAATCGTGTTTGGTTTGTATCTTGTAACAGACTCTTCCGATCGTATCTTCAAAGTGTTTAAACCATTTAACACTTCCTTTCTTCTTTGTTTCCACAAATCATTGTTGCGATCATAATACTTCTTGTAACAATTTCTTCCAATTCTTCCATACTTTGGTTCACAAGTCTTTGGCATCCCCCTGATGCTCTGATACCATGTTCGTTTTTGATCAGCCATTGCTTCGATCAAAATCTGTCTTAGAAAACTTATAAAATGCAGTGAGTAAAAGTGCAGGAAAACACACAAACTATTTACACAAATACACTTTATTATTGAAGAATTGATACATGATTCGTGTCTTTATTTACATATATATAGACCCACTAAATAACTGACTTTTGGCAGTTAATCCAAACTGTCAACCGCTGGGAGTTGGTGGTTATTGGCAGTTGGTGGTTATTTGACAGTTACTGCAGCAGCCAAACGCAGTGGCTGCCATCTGTCTTATTCTTTTGTAAAATACTAACTATCATTCCAATATTTACATAATAATACTAAACTTGATTATATCATTAAATCCAACACTAACACCCATGTGTGCTTGATTGTTGTCAACAAAAGAGAGAGCAGAGCTATTGATGTAGACTAAAAACGAGATATACACAAATTGAACCAGTTAATTCACATGAATATCAGAAATAATTATTCTAATTATCGTTAATTCAACGAATACCTAATCATCGTAAATTTTCAATCAAACACAAATTCTGTAAAATGAGAGGAAAAAATGAACTTTCATTAAAATTTAAAACTAAAAATTGTACGATCTCAATGAAACTTTAAACTAGAACTAAATTTTTTGAATGGGCCTAAAAAACAAACGGGCTGAAAATTGGCCAAAAAATAAAGTCTAAAAACTAGACAAGAATTAAAAATGAAATGAAACTAACTCCTAAAGTGCATTGTTTTTTACAACCATGTTCTCCTCGTTGTCATCTTCGCTTTGACTGGTCACGTATCCCAACTTATGCGCCCAATTTAGTGAAGCCTCTTTACTCATGTAATCTTGGGCCTCCGGGTCTGCATCAGTTATATATATACATCCTTACAATATGTCAAGTACTACTCACCAAATGTTCCATATCTGGAAGAAAATGGCAGGTGCAATCGGGCGTGTTCCGTTGAGCCAAGTGTTCCAAATTCTTTCTAGAAATTTAAAATGAAATATCATCAACTTTTTGTCAGAATTCGTCATAAGTTCATAACGCCCTGCCAATACATCTCAGCATACATACTTTAACTGGTCGTTACATAATGTTCGGTTTTGGGGCTCAACTAACGCCATATCATGTTTACATGTGCAGAAAGGAACATGAACATATAATGTTGGTTGGATTTCGGAAGGAGTGTCTAAAGTTTCTGCAACTCGCATATCCCATTGAAAAATAGTTCGTTTTTAGGGAGAATTCTTGTATCTTAGGAGAGCTTCCACCAAGATGGGAAGACTGAAATGTGATATATTCACATTTAGTGCAGCCAACAGAACATCTGGAATAACATGACCAGACAGTGACAGCTGGCATTGGTGGGAATTATACTCGTTTACCAAATATCGGGTCAACTTGGGTAAGTATTAAGCACTTATCTAAAGCCAAAACGAGTCGAACGGGCCGAGAGTAAACCAAAGTGCATTCAAATGCTCAGAGTGTCCTATAAACCAGTTATCAAATATATTACTCCTTACGTCCCAATTTTATAGTCCATGTTTCCATTTTGATTATCTCAAAATTACTGTCAACTTAAAAATTCCACCAATAAAAAACAGTTAGGCGGTAAAGATAAAATTTTATTAATCAGACAATGTAATAAATGCAATTTTCTTAAACTTTGTGATTTTTTTTTTGTGGACAATAATTTTGGGATGAACGGAGTAAATTATTAGTTTGATAGTGTTTATATGTTGGTTATTTATAAAATCAAAACGGGACGGACAAAAGTGTCGGTGGGTCGCCCATCTGACCGACCCACATTGACCTTTTTGACCTGTTACCTGACCCGCACATATACCCACATCTAGTGGCTATCAAGAAATAGCAGGGTAGCTACACATGAACACATTGAATACTCTCAATGAGAACTCAGGGTAACCTGTCATGAGATGTGGGAAGGAAGGCTCACATAAATTGGAAGTTATTCTGGATGTGTTTCATTAGAATTATAAATAGCAAGTGGATCAAGCCATGTGCCAAAAAATAAACAGAAGAAAAGACTCTATGATGACTACAAGAGAGAGATGGGAAGAAAGGGGAACTGTAAGACAGTTGGAACTAGTCCAACATCATAGATGTTTTAGTCCTATAAAGCAATTAAAAAACGTTACAACGACTGTCGCCTTAGCATTTTCATGAAATAAAGAAATGCCATGAAGAGGTATTAAAAGCGGAACAATCGCTAAGATCCTTAGTTTTCGGCGGCATGATTGATGAATAAAGTTTAGAAAAGAACTTAAATAACTCAAGCTCTATTTCCTTGTGCTATGTGCCAAAACAAACATTGACAATTAAGAGGTGTAACCAGGTAAGTATAAATCGTGTTGAGTAAAAAATATAGGAAAAACACCTTGCCAAATGACAAACATTCTCAAAGTTTTAATAGCTAGGTGACTTTAATGTATTATTTCTATAGTTGGATACATTATATTATCCCTTGCATTTGATATGAAAAGTTCTACACTTTTGATGCAATTTTGTTTTTAACGCTACCTGATCTACACCATTTGTCCACAACGGGATTTGAACTCATGACCTATAGGCTACAAGCACTGATCACAATTACTCAGTTTTTTTGTAGGGGTAGTTAGTTCGCGAGTAAAAAAAATTCAACCTGAACTCGACTTGTTTATTTGAATGAGTCTCTAACTTGTTTACTTTCAACGTATTAATTCACGAGTTGTGGGCCAATACAATAATAACTGCTTACTTATGTCATGATGTGAGACAATTAAACGGGTTAGTGGTTTGAGTGGGTCAAACAAATCGACTTTTTAAATGTGTATGCAGAACCTACTAAAATATATTCCCTCCGTCCCACAAAAAAATACTCATTTCTCTTGGGCACAAGTTTTTAGGAAATAGTTAGTTGTGGGTCATTGGTAATAATTTTGATTAAAATATAAGGTTAGATTAGAGAGAGAAAGATAATTATTGGATAGTCCCATTAATTTGAGAAATGAGAATTTTTTTGTGGGACAAAAGTTTAAGGATAGATGGTTACTTTTTTGGTGGGACGGAGGGAGTATCTATTAATTACTAAAGTGTAACTATTTTTATTTTAAAGATTAATCGGGTTGACGGGCCAACCCGTTTAAATTATCATCAACCCGAACCTAAACCGTTTTATAAACACGTCAGTTGAGTTTACCAAAAACTAACCCGAAACTCGTTTGCCTCAACCCTAACATGTTTATTTTTGTGTCGGTCCCAAGTCGGGTTTAATTCGAGCCGATTCAAAAATTGTCACCCCTGGTTTTTGGTAAATATGAAGCAGATAAGACACAAAGCAATAGACTTAGAGTTATAGTTAAAAAATAAAATCAACTAACAGCCACACAAAATGTATAATTTTCAAAGTTTGAGTGATTGTGGTGTTGTTAGCAAATAACTTGAGTTTTGAAGTATTGTTTTCTTATTTATAACTGCAATGATGCTTTATATGAATGATCTAAACATTTATTTTCAATCACTAGTTTTGGCAAGGTGAAGCAGCTCGGTTGAGGCAACAGCTACAATACCTGCAACAAACCAACAGGTATCTTCACTTTTCTTTCTGCTACTCTAAATTAAAGTGGTAATTAAATCTACAATAGCATAATATAAAAGGGATCCTATCTAATTAGTAGAAATTTGCCTAATCAGTTACGCCCTTTAAGTACCTATTATATATTGGCTAAATGCTTAGTTAACAGGCAGCTATTTGGACAAGAACTTTCTGGCTTAAATGTCAAAGATCTACAAAAGCTGGAAAACCAGCTGGAAACGAGTTTAAAAAATGTGCGCGAGAATAAGGTAGAACATCCCCAAATCCAAAGAATTTTACAAACAAATGATACTAAGCACGCTTAATTTTTGCTGCAGGCCCAAATTTTCACAAATGAAATCGAAGAACTGCACCGTAAGGTACAAAAATAAAATAATTAATACCTATAAATTATGCTATGATATTACACTCTTTGACTAACATAGTTGCAGGGGAGTCTTGCGGCTCAAGAAAATAAAGAATTGCATAAGCAAGTAAGCCTCATGCTTCGCGAGAAAGCAGAACTGCAGAAAAAGGTAATAAAATAGATTCAAACATATATATACTACCTCCGTATCTAAGATACACTTTTTATTTAGGGGTGCATCAAAATAAGTGATACACTTCTAAAACTTATCTTACTTGATAATTGGGACCCTTTTGCCACTAACGATCTACTTTGATAAAATGAAATTACTCTTTTACCCTTACTTTTACTTTTAAACATTATTAATATCACTTTATTCAAAAGAATTGGGATTCATTTTCCACTAATTATTCACTTTAATATATTTTAAACTACTTTTTAATATTTTGTATCAAAAATCGTGTTTTTTTTTTTTTTCAAATGGAATCACCAAGCCTAATGATAAGTTGGTCAACCTAGATTTATGAATCATGGAGCACGGATGAAGCAAACAGAAACACAAATGCATCATATTCCCTTAGCATTAATGACAATTTAAATGTACCCGAGCTAAACCAACCACAACCACAAGAGAATGACATACCAGAAGAAGCCATGAAACTAAGGTTAGCACCACAAAATTATAAAAATTAAAAAATACAAATTGGTACTGATTATTGACATGTGTGACAGATTATGACCCGATCGAGCTCCAAATTTCAGTGGATCGACATATCCACAAGTGCCAACAAAGTGTGATTATAACAAAGATACTAGAGACTTGAGAGAAACAAGATGTACCTCCATTGATAATACTTGTTACACTTCAAAGCTCTAGTATAGTATACTATCTGTCATTAAGTAATTCTCCAAATTCAGCTTGTACAGTTTCAATAATTAGAAAACATATTATGTGAGGGGTATGTTTAAGTTGTATGAAAAATTAAAGTCTTTATTATAATAATTATGAACATATGCATTACTAATTAAATACAAAGAGCAGTAAGAGATTAAGGCTCATTGCCCAGAAACCAACAATACAGATGAATGCAAAACTGGTATATAACATATATAATGATACCAGATTAAGCACTCAGGTCAATATTAGAGTAGAAATGTGATGTAGGCTCATCAGTATAGAGGAACAAACTCTTATGTTTCTGGAGCTCAAGATCGTGTGAGAAACATGGGTCATTAGAATAGACATAACTTTGGCTACGAGATTGTGTTGCGGGTCCATGAGCTTGCAAGGAGGATCTAGCCTATTTTGTCTTTTTAGGCTTATTCGAAAATCTAAGCCTATTTTAGAGTTTCTATGAGATGTTGTAAGTGGCAGTTTTGTAGTTTATTGAAAGTTTATATTTTCGCCAAAATTTGTGTACGTTGTTAAGTTGAACCAGTTTTGAAAACTAAATTCACTATGTTATTTGAATCAATTTGGTTTTGCAATAAGCATTATGATAGATCTACTGTAATGAAAACGAATGTAATGGACAAGATGACATTACAATAGACCTATTGTAACAAATTATGAACTTTATGTAATGAATTTTGGTATTATAAAAATCCGTTAATTGCATTAGTGTGAGAATTCTAAGAATCAACATATCTAATATGTTTTCTTGTTTGTGACTTTATAATTGAGGTTTTACGATCATTTGTAGAATTGTAGTTGATATATAATTATTGGTTGAAAGCTTGTAGTTTTTGTATTTTATCATATGAAATACAGTTTTACACACATCATATGAACGTACTTTATAAAATACAAATCATTAAATGTAACATGCAGAAATTTAAAACTAAGATCTTGAAAATCTTAATACTAAATTTAGTAAACAGAGCATTCGAATATTCAAAGGTAAAGTGTCAGAGTTCGATCCCCTTTTTTCTTAATTTATTCAAATATTATTATTCCTTCCAAAAAAAATAAAAAAATGTTCACACTTAAAGGCTATTATTATCATTTTACTTCTTTATTTATATGAATAATAATTCACAAAATAAGTTCCTAAACCACAACTAAATACTTAGCAAAGATCATTCAGAATTTAAAAGTTAAATTAGATTTTAATGACATTATTTATTTGGGTTTTGCTAATGTCAGTCTTAACTCTTAAAGACTATTATTATTATTTTTGTATTTATTTATTATTTTATATTTATTTTTGTACGGAGGTGGTATAAAAAAATAAAAATCAAATCTTGTTTGCTGTTTGAAATTTCGCGGAAATTACCTATCACGAATGTGTGAAAGCAGTTGATTCCTCATGTCTTCCCAATTCTTTTGGGTGGTATCTTTTTCTCATGTTGTTTCCTCCGTCCGACGAGAATCTTTTAAGTTTAATCTTCAAAATAATAGTTTTCTTATCTGATTTCAAATCTGAAACTTATAATTTATAAACCCTTTTGCCCAAGAGGTTCTGGAAAATGATTTAAAATGTCAATTTGAGCTTAATCGTTCTAGTTTTTCGTAGAAAAAAGTCCTCGGCTTCAAGGAGGTACGTTTTTGTATATTGGTTTCTTTTAATCTCCGCATAGTTTCTTTTTCAGATTCTGTTCGTCGATTACGTGATTCAAAAGCGAACTTTTTGTGTTCATTTAATATGATTCATTCCTAAAATGCGTTTAATTCTTTCACCAGGGATTAATCAACGTGGTTTCAATTTCAGTTACGATCTAGAAATTACTAATTTCTTGTTGAGATTGATGAATTGATTTCGCTTATCAATATAAATTAACGTGTTTAAGAATTACTGATTGTTGTGATCTTCAAATCCAAAAGCAATCACATTGCACGCCAGATGTTTGTGTTAATGTCTACAAGGTTTTAATCTTCTCGTTCTCATTGATTAAATCAATTTCTTTCATCACAATGGGCATGCAAGTGCTAAACGATGACGCAAACGAATCAGAAATCGAGGTCGGATCATCAACACGATCCAATCGTCCCGAAATCCGCCCATTTCGAACGCGTTATTCAGATCTAGTCAGACTAAAATCATACATATTTGACGGATTTGGGGATTATTGTGACAAAGAATGGGATTTAAAAGAAGGAAACGGTAAAGAATTCTGTTGGTATCATGTCGAACTCCCAAAAGGAAACCAAAAACTTTCTCAATCTGCACAATATTTAATCGATGTTCTTTGTCCACCATTAAAGCTTCAAGATATTCTTTCATTAGTCAGCAACGGACCATATTGTGCTCATGTTGATGGTGCACTTGTATTTAGGGTTAATTCACCTGGTCCAGCTTCTAGTAAGTTCACATTCCGGTTAGCTGCAAGAATAACTGAAAATTCGGTTATAACTGTTTCATTAGGTCGAGTACCAAGATTAGGGTTTTCACCAGTGGGCCAGTCTCTTTTGTCTGAGATCCCGAGTGTCGAAAGCCCGAGCCCTAAATTTGGTAACGAGGTTGTTGATCGAGGTGGGATTGTGATTAAGGAACATGTTCTTGACTTTTTGTTGACCATGAATCATTCTGAGGAAGCTGATAATCCTGTTCCTAAATCGGTTTCAAATCTTGTTGTTCATGTGATTGATACGCATGTAGATCATCTTGAAGATGTTGTTACTAAACTTGAGATTGAACTTGATTCTCTTGAAGTTGACTTAGATAAAGGTAAGTTTATTCTATTACTAATCGTGAATTGTTGTTTACATGTTTGACTTTTTGTAAAGTCAAATCCTGAATCGGGAAACTTTTAGGTGGTTTTTCTTTGAAGAGACAGTTGTTGGATGATAGAAGATTTCCAAAAATGCGTTTAGATTTGCAACACCTTTTGCAGGTAGTTCTTACCACCATCCTTTGACTTTTTTTCCCATGTTTGACTTTTAAAAGTCAAACTAGTAACTTGAAAAACATTTTGCAGTTTTTTTTCTTTTGTTTAACATGATTGAAATAGTTTATCCAAACTTACTTAAACGAAAGCCGGTGCTTATGAGGTGCGAGGTTTGACTTTTTTTTAAGTCAACAGATTTTTTATATAAATGTAGGTGATTGCACATGGGGAACAAGTGTTCCCGAGAGTGAAAGAAAAGTGTGCCACAAAAGATTGGTTTAACAACGAAGACATCAATTCACTTGAAGAGTTAATCGGCCGACTCAGAAGACTAAAAGACAATGTTGGTTTCATAAGCAACCGTGTGACAGCTGTGCAGGCTGGTCTTGACAGCTGGCAGGCTGAACAAATTAATAGAAAACTCTATTGTCTCTCATTTCTTTCCATCATATTCCTTCCTCTATCCATCATTACAGGATGTAAGATTCTTTTTGAATTTGAAATGCAATGTGTTTGACTTTGACTTTGACCCGTGGTTTGACTTTTGAATGTTTATTGACAGTGTTTGGGATGAATGTGGGAGGTGTCCCTTGGACACAACAAAGAGATCCGAAGCTAAAAAATGGGTTCAGAAACGTTATGTTGGTTTGTGTTGGGACATTAATTCTTGTACTTTTATGCTTTTTATTTCCGTTTCTTTATAGCCGAATAATGGGTTGGAGAAAACAAAGATCCTTAAGGAGAAATTGGTCAATTAATCGCAAATCATTCCTCAGAAGAACCATTGGTGGTGGAGAAAGAGGAGGTTATCTTCGGCTTTGAACCCAACAAACCATTATTTTCTTGATCAACATTTGACGGGTTTTTTCTTAGCTAAGAAATGAATTTTGTGTTGTACTTTTTGTTACGAATTTTAATTAAATATTTAAAAGTTTCTTTCTGTAAAATTATCTTCGGCTTTGTTGCTTCTTACAAGACTTTTGATTTTTTGCCATCATTAAAAATGCCTTCAAGGTTGTTTATGCAAACTTGTTTAATGAAATGATGAATGATTCACAAGTTTTTTTGAGTTTTCAAACAAATTTCGTTCATATGGCGGTTTTATCACCACTTTCAAGAATATGATATCCGGGATTTGAAAACACATATATTCACCACAATGCGCCACTTGCCAATCATCTATAGCCTCACCCGTAAAATTAAGACAATATATAAAATAATATATGCGGTATGAAATTAATTTAATTATAGAAAAAATAAAATTCGTATATCATACAGAGCTTATTGACTAATATAATTAAGAATAAACTATAAAAAATTCTCCATGTAGTCTTTCAAACAATTTTGTCATAATATTTTTTTTTTTTTTTTTGTGATTTTTGTTACAATGGTTTGCAATTTATCAGATTTCTATCCCTACATCCAACTATGTCTAAACTGAGTCATTAAGTTACCTCGTGTGATTAGCACACAAGGACATTTTGGTCTTTTTACCCCATATCGGCTGCTTTACGCAATTACGCCCATGCTACTATACGGAGGAGCTGACCATATGTAGTTTTAAATGAAAGAATCGATATGATAATGTGAATAATAAAGTTGGCAGTTAGCAGGATGACTCCCTTAAGGAACCCGCAAAAAGAAACTATTATTAAGAAAAGCTAGCAAGAAGCTAGCACAAAGTACATCCAAACCAAAACGGAAAAACAACCAAACATCCCGACAAAAGGACCGGGAAAAACAAACAACATAAACTCCAAACAAAACCAAACCAAACCAAACAAGATTAAAAACAATCAATCGGATTTGTCACCCAAGTCGGCCAACTATCTCCCATATAGGATCTTCTCGAGCGATTCTTCATCCAAAGATAAGAGAAGGTTTGGATGTCGGAAAAAACAACATCCGCAGAAACATTAACCCTCCTATTGAAGACATTATTGTTTCGAGCCTTCCAAATAACCCATAAGAACACGAAAATAACACCGGAGAACGCTTTGAGCTTGTTCCCCGTGAGACCGACGTTATTACCCCATGAGAGAATCTGGGAAATGGAGGTTAAATCCATCCCAACGACACCCCACCACACCCTAATACGGTTGAGAATACCTTGAGCAAAAGTACACGATGCAAAAAGGTGATCTTCACATTCATCATCGAGATCACAAATCGGACAGCTTAAGGATAGCAAAGTAACCCCTCTCTTGTGAAGATTAACCTTGGTAGGCATACGACGGTGGCCAATCTTCCATGCGTTAATACAAACTTTAACCGGAACCCAATTATTCAAAAAAAAAAAAAAGCAGGATGACTCCCATCCTCACTGGACCCCACCAATTCCAGCTAATCTTCAAGCCATTTTGACTTTAATATCACCACTTGCCACGTAACGTTTATCGGTCTAAAGAGTGATAACTGTAACACAAACTTCGATGCAACCATCTGTCATTTTAAATTTCCCAGGCACAAAAGACCACGATAAAAACCCCAAATCACCACTTTTCCCCCAAAGTCTTCCAAATGAACTAACCTGTCAATTCATAACAAAAATTAGTCTAAAACCTTCTCACTTTTCTAACGTGCGCTCATGGAGAGCTACTCCTACACCTCCTACGCGGAGTCCGGCGAGTCCTCACCGCTGTCGCGTGACGTGGACTTCGAAAATCCGCAACCGTGGGAAGATCAATCGGCGACGAATACCAACGGGAGCAACTATAAGGTCAAGTTTATGTGCAGTTATGGAGGTAAGATCCACCCTAGGCCTCATGATAACCAGTTGTCGTATGTCGGTGGTGAGACTAAGATCCTCGCCGTTGATCGATTTGTGAAATTTGCCACTGTTATTTCGAAGTTAACGGCGTTATGCGACGGAGAAGTTTGGGTTAAGTACCAGTTGCCAGGTGAAGATCTTGACGCGTTGATTTCCGTCACCAACGATGATGATTTAGAACACATGATGCACGAGTACGATCGGTTGAGTAGAGCTTCGCCTACTCCGGCGAGATTGAGGCTGTTTCTCTTTCCTGTTAGCGGACAAAGTCCGGCGTTGACTCCTGTTCATAGTTTTGGTTCCGTTGAAGGGAGATCCGAACGTGAACGGTTTATGGATGCCTTGAATTCCGGTCATATTCAGTCCACTGCAACACCGACGTCAGTGCCGTCACATGGCAATATGGAACACATGTACGGTTCGGAAAAAGTAATGCCGCCGCCGCCGTCACGAACTCGCGATCATCATATCGCAGATCTGCAGATTCATCCTCCGGAGCAAGAAGTTCCGGTAATAGACGATCGTGCAATTGAAGCCGATCGGCTTCAGAAACACATCCAGGACCTACAGAGGTTGCAAATTGCCGAAGAACAACAACCGACTCTGTACAGGAAACCGAGCGATGATAACCTCGCCGCCGGTTACACCGGAGACTACTATGTCCATAAAATGACCGATAAAGTAGCTCCGGCAACTGGATACCAAATTACCGGCGGATTTACAGCAACATCAATTACACCAGATCAACAAGGCGTTTACATGATTCAAACTCCGGCGAGTATGTATCACGCGCCAATGGCAAGACCAGCTAATGCACCTGTCAATCACGGCCAAGGATACTACGTCCAGAGGATGCCAACCGACGTTTACCGTGACCAGCAAGTTTACAGCCTTATGCAACAACAGCCGCCACCACAAGCGGTGGCGACTCAACAAACCACGGTGTCGACACAACAACAGTATCTACCTCAAAATATGGCCACGTATACAGAAGGCTATCAAGTGGTCCAGTCAACAACAGCTGTAACCGATCAAGGTTATGCTCAGGTGGCGTATGATAACGGGACTGGGAGGCAAATTTACTACACTACGCATGGTGCAGTTGTAGCACAACCACAACCACCGCAACAATCACAACCGCCATTGCAACCAACTGCCCAACAATATCAAACAATGGCTGTCACTGCAACGAATCAAGAGCACGGTGGTAAGGTTGTTCCTGCAAATTTAAAAGAATTCATATGATGATATGAATTTTTTGTAACTACGTATTCCAGATTTTATGAGATTCAATTCTCTTCTTTGCAATATTATGTGTAAGTCATAGTGTAAGGTTGACTTTTTTCATTCTAAATAAAACTAGTTAAAAGTGCAGAAGAATATGTTGTAACGTTGTATGTTATTGATAAAAATACTGACTTTATGTGGAGATATCACTCAATTTGGTTCACATTCTTGCAAAACAATTATTCATATTAATCAAGTACGCAGAATTGAAGTCAAACACAGAAATTTGCGCATCAGGTGTTCAAAAATATCTGAAAAAATGAAAATGAGTATCTGAACAAACATTGTTAGGGAATATATACATGGGGAACATGAGCAATCTTCCACCAATCAACACCATTTTTAGGCCAACAACGTTGCTTTAAAACAGGACAATCATGAACACTCAAATGCTGGAGTGCAGTAAGTCTTCTAAACGCCACTGGCAAACAACTCACTTTTGAACAATCCGAAATCGCGAATGATTTTAGCGACAATAATTTATCAAACCATTCTGGCAGAAAACTCAAATTCAAACAACTATGGAGTTCTAAACTCTGCAATTCTGTTGCAAACTTAAGGCTCTCGGGCAGAACTTGTAACTCCGGGCAGTTAACGAGAGTCAAACGTTTGAGTGAAGAAAGATTGTGAAAACCATCAGGCAAAGAGGTCAAACTTGAGCAGTAAATAATGGTCAACTGCTCCAAAGCGGCGAGATGTTGAAAACCCATTGAAATCATACCCAAATTACTACAGTTTTCGATGGATAACGTTTTTAAAGATTTCAAACCTTGAATCTCGTCACCCAAAATAGTAATCCCGTTACATTCGGTGATCTCTAGTGACTTCAAAGAAGTAAGTTTTTGCAAACCGTATGGTAAACACGATAAACTTTGACACCAACGAATGGTCAACGTTCCAAGAGAATTCAGATTTTGTAACTCAAAAGGCAAGGATTGAAGATTTGGGCATGACATGATTTCTAAAGAAGAAAGAAGAGAGTTATTTTCAAATAATTGTCTTGGTAAAGTCAACAAGTCAACGAGCTCTTGTATTACAAGTGTGGAGAGTGAGGTTGACTTACTAATGTGGTCAAGTATTCTTGGATTGCAACCATGTAACACCAAGTGTCGAAGTGACAAGAAAACCGGCACATTAATTAGGTTAGGACAATTAATTATAGACAATTTTGTCAATAATGGAAATATGGTTATATCATCCATCCCACACCAGCCTTCCAGAACCGGGAAATCTTTAATTTGTAATTCTTGTAATGATGAGAATGCCACATTGCTATTTTCACCATAAAACTCGGGTCCAATATCTTCGATTTTATTCATTCCTTCGATTCGAAGTGTCTTCAAACCAAGAAGATGACCTAATGTAGGTAGGCATAAAATTTCTCTACAATTTATCAACTCGACAATCGATACATTAGGAAGCAACCACTTAGAAAATGTTCTTGGAAACATGAGCCCGGGGTACCCTAAAACATGCAAACTTTTAATATTTTCGTGTGGTTTCAGGCAGGCAAAAATCTCTTCGGCTAGCTTTCCATCCATGGGTTCATGGGTTCTTGATGGTTGTGAAGGTTGTGGTTCATCATCTTTTTTTCCCATTTGTAACCAAGAAAGACTTCCTTTTGAAGTTGGGTTCATAACAAGATTACTATCATCATAACCCCAACACAAACCGAGTGATTCAAGATGTTTTTTCTTCCATATGTTCGCGCTTTTTGCGTCTTTCGTGTTCCTAACATTCTCCAAATGTTTGACTTTTAGTTGACCTCTAAGGTTTAGAGGACCTAAAACCTCTAAGTTACTCAAACGCGACACAATGTACATTGGCAATGTTTGAAGATGAAGTAGTTTCTCAATTCCATTAGGCATATGAACCAATTTATCGCATCCCGCTACATTTAAATGCCTTAGATTTTGCATATTGTTCAATTCGGGCAAGTGTGAGAGATTATAACAACTCAACAGATTAAGAGTTTGCAACGAACGAAGAAGGTTGACTCGAATAGGTAAACACTTGATACCAGAATATGACTGGTCAATATACCTTAAACACCTTAAATCACCCAATGATTCGGGCAACTGTATATTGCAATAACTCACATTTAGCACCCTTAAGTAGGTGAATCCGGCTAACATTTTTGGGTGAAATGCTATATCGTATCCACCGTTTGATAGCAATAACAAAGTCCTCAAATGTTGTGCTTGATTCAAATTTAATGATTCAAACAAATCAGAAAAGGCAGTTGAGTTAATCGACAAGTGACGAATTTGTGCAATGTTACTAGGTGACATACCTACACCATAATCTAACGTGATCGTGTCGTTTTTGGTTAAAGATCGAGCAAGATCATAGAAAAGATCATGCAACTTATACATCTTTTTATTGTTATTATCTTCATTGTATCCATCAACCTTAATTTCCTCAAAAAAAGACATCCATAATAACTCTTTGAAATAATCATCCCCTGTGTCTTCTGGCTCACTTCCTTCTTGTGATTGAATCAAACCTTCTGCCATCCATATTAAAATCAGTTTCTCTTTATCAAACAAATATTGTTTCGGGAAAGCCGAACAAAATGTGAAACAATACTTAAGATATGAAGGCAAATGCAAATAACTTAACATCAAAGCAGGCAAGATCCCATTTTGATTCCATACATCTAAGTTCCACAGATCGTTATCCTGCACCATCAACCACTCGTCTTCTTTCCTCTTAAAACGCATCAAACTTCCTAAACTTTTCACTGCTAATGGTACGCCGCTACATTTACATAATATTAATTTTCCAATTTCCAAAAGTTTCGGGTACTTTTCTTCATCACCTTGATGAAAATTAGCACGTGTTTTAAATAGATCCCAACAATCATTATCACACAAACCTTTAAGGTAATAAGATGAATCCTTATTTGGATCAATTATCATTCCTACTTTCTCGCTTCTGGTTGTCACCAAAATCTTGCTTCCATTAGCGCCGCCTTGAAAAAGCGGCCTTAATTTATCCCATTTTTCTTCATCTTCATTCCAAACATCATCAAACACAATAAGATACCTTTTCTTATGCAAAATGTTCCAAAATTTGGATTGAATTACATTCATTTCCGATAAATTACATACCTCGCCCGTTGCAGATTCTATCACTCGCCTTAAGATCTTTTCCACATCAAAAACTTGAGAAACAAAAAGCCATATTCTCAAATCAAAATGTTCAACAACTTTATCATCAAAATATGCTAACTGAGCTAGAGTAGTCTTCCCCATACCACCAATACCAACTATAACGACAGCTGGCAAGTTTCTTTGCCCTATTTCATCAACACAAACATTCAGTAACAAATTTACTATCTTACCCTTATCATTCTCCCTCCCAAAAACTTGGGATTCCACGACAAATGATCCAGTAGCGCGTTCATCTGAAACCATGTTAGCACCATTAGATGCTTCTTTTAGGTTGTTCATGTTTTGTAACCCTTCGGCTGCAGCCGTCTCCAAAGCTTCTAGAATCTTCCTAACTTTATCAGTACTTGTAGATACCGATCGTACTGATAACCATGTTTTATGCAAATCGTATTTTTCTTCGAGTATCAGGTAAGGGTATGCTTTGTTTGTGAAGTCGTCTAAAAAGTCAACTGCTTGGTCAACTGTTTCTTTGAGTTGAGAGATCCAAATTCTAACAACTTTATCAGTAACTTGTCGTTTTTCGGCAGTTTCAAGAACAGCTTGAATCATAGGTAGGATTTGTTCTATCCTCTTGAAGTTGTCTTTGAGTCCACATTTATCACCAAGTGTTTGGAGTAATGGAGATGCCATTTTTTCAAAGATTACCTGCAAAAGTGGTGGTAAAACTATTTCTGCCATTTTTATGTTTCTTTTCTTCGTTTGGTGTAAATGGTAATGCTTCACTTTTGTTGATGGAATTAGAACGAAATAATTGACTAATACTAAAATTGTACTATGCAATTATTATTCATTGATATTAATTTGAAAAAGTAGCCAATGGCTTCATTTTTCCTGGCTCCACTAAAAATAAAGTATTTTTAAGTGGGTCATATTATCTTATTTGATGAGCTGTTGCTTTGCTATTTGTTCAGCCATATTCATTTGCATATCTTTTTTGTATTAATTCGAAGACTTGAGAAAAGATACAGTCAACGGCAATGTGACTCTTAAATAACTCAAGTATAATAGGCAATAAAGTGACAAATATTGTTTGTTAGGGTTTTGTTAATTACAGTTACAAGAGTTATCTTTAACATGCATTTGTATACTCATATACTTCTTCCGATTCAAAATAAATGACACACTTTCCTTTTTGGGGTGATTTAAAATAAGTGACACTTTAAAAAATTACCTTATTTGACAAAAAATAATATGACTTACACCCACTAACTATCTACTTTAACAAAGTGAAATGACTCATTTACCCTTACTTTTGTACTTTTAAACATCATTAACCTCATTTTATTTAAAAGATGTGGGACTCATTCCCCACTAACCATCCAATTATTCTAACTTAATCATCATTATAATCTTTTGCCTCAAAAACCGTGAGATCCCAAGTATGTCACTTATTTTGAATCGGAGGAAGTATAAAGTAGTAATCATAAAATTCAAAGAGCTATCTTTTCATTAATTTTGACTTCTTATTAACAACCATCATTACTATTTTCCTTGTTTGTTTAGTTGTAATAGGTAAATGAAATGATAACCCAATTCGTCATATCCATTGAATTCTAATGCTAAAAGATAATTAATAAAAAATTAAAAACTACAGACAAATTATCTAATGTTAATATACAGACATGTAGCATGATTCCTAGCGTCATTTCTCCCTTAAACCTTAATTTAAATTTCCCATTAATCTAGCCTTCTGTTGTGTAAAATGATCGATCAATGTATAAGTATAACTCAATCTCACAACAAAATTGTACAACCAAAGAATCAATGTGTTGTTGCACATAATTTAATCATGAATCAAAAATATATATATACAATCTTTTTCAATGATCTAATGTTTGTTTGAAACATTATCGTTGTTGTCTGTATCAAGTTCACAATATAACACACCTCTTCCATCTTCCCCTGAATTATTATCAACTTCTTTCGGTTTTTCAAGTTTTTCCTGAATCATTAAGATTCTGTCTCTCTCTGACTGCTTAATTCTAACTGATTCTTCTTTATTTGAAAGCATTGATACCGGTTTTCTTGTTGCCACCAAATCTGTAACTCTCACCTGCATAAAAATAAAATTAAAGTTTTTTTTTCTAGAAAAGATTTGTGAGGGTGTATCATAAGCTAAACATGCACCTGCAGAGGCTTCATAGCTTCAGGATCAGGATCTCGTGGCAAAATAACTGTTTGAGCTTGTAATTCCATTGAATCCCTAACAAGTTGACTTAAAAAATTTACATCATCAGACATAACACCAAGCCCTTTTAGAAGCTTTGACCCAAGTTGTAAACTTGTCTGCAAAAGTCAACATTTATTCAGAATATTAATTATTTAAATACAATTAAAAATTGTTTTCATACCTCTGCATTTTCAAGAATAGCGTCTGTTGCCCCTGCTTCCTTTAAATCCAAAAGATGTGGGATATCCTGAGCTCGTGCATATATAGGTATCTGTAAATTCAATTTCATTTAATTTAATTTATTTAATCCACCATTAAATTTAATGTTTTTTTATTATAAATTTAAATAAAAAATTACTGCAGGAAATGCAAGGCGGATTCTTTCAACAGCATCAACTGCCCTTTGTCTTCCTTCATACATAACCATAACTGCTTTTGGAGAAGAAATACCAGCAGATTGTAAGACAGCAGGGCGGGACCCGTCCCCATATAAAATCGGGAAACCAAGTTTACTAGATGCCTGCAAATATTATTATATAATTTTAAATAAAATTACTAAAAAATATGAATTAAACTTGGGATTATTTTTTCAATAAATGTCCATTTATATAGACTAGAGGTGGCACAATGGCAAAATTTTGTTATTTTTTTTATGGGTTGTGTTGGCACGAAGCAAATTTTGTCAAAAAAATTAGATCTTTTGACATGTTCTCTTTTTTAACTTTACCAACATTACCCAAATTATGTTATTATTATTTTATTTTAATTCTGTATTGTTGTTTAAATGCAAGTAACTAACCTTAACGACGGATGGATCAAGATCAAAGGCAACAAAAGGCCATCCAGCATCCCCATCTATTCCAGAGGCCAGTGGGGTAGACAAAAAGTTGGCAAGAACCTTCAAGCCAAAAAGTTTATAAAATCACAACAAATTATAAAATCTTGTAATTTTTTATAAAAATTAAAAACTGTTGACTGTTGTACCTGACTCATTTGCCCAAACCCTAGAATAACAACCGGGTCCGAAGCATCAAAATTCGCCACCTCAGCACTTTTCTATAGCCAAATTTACAAATTTATCACATAAACACATATATTTTTGAAGTATTTAAATATAAAATACGCTGACTTATTTTTTATCCATCTACAAAATTACATTATTTGTTAACAAAATTTAAGAGTCTGACCATATATAAATTTATAATTTTAATAATAATATTATTAACAATTAAAATAAGTAGCTTACATCTTCTGCATCCACTTTTTCACCAATAAAATCAGCAGCTTTGCGTCCAAGATCATTAAGTAAAGGGGTCAACGCCATTGACAACACAACAACAATTATAAGAAGTTTGTTAAGCTCAAGTGGCAACACCCCTAACCTACAAAATTATAAAAAAAAAAAACAATAAAATAAAATTCAAGATTAACTCATATATTTATTAAACAGTAAAAATATAAATATTTATGCTAACCGGTTGGCAAGTGAAAAAACCACGAATCCAAATTCACCGCCTTGAGAAAGAAGCAACCCGATCCTCACACTTTCTTGTAAAGTGAGCCCGACACGTGGCCCGATTGCTGTTATTATAAGTGTTTTAATTACAATTAAACCAGCTAAAAGTGATAATACATTTGGCCATTCTCGGATTAGTAGCTGCACAATAAATAAAATAAATTAAATTAAAAACTACAAAAATAAAAAATAAAAAAAATCAGTCCTTGTGTCAACTAAAAAGATGCATATATAAACTTGGGCGGATTTAGTAACTTTTACTTTTTAAGATTCGTTTTGGTAATTACAAAAACAGACCATAAAAAGTTACATTTGCTAAAACAGAGCACTACCTAAAGTATATTGTTTTTTATGACATTTTCCATGCAAACTTATATATAAATAAATAATGCAAAGATTAGCACCTGCGTATCTATAGATGTTCCAGTAGTTACAAAAAATAATCCAAGAAGTAATCCCCGAAACGGTCTTATATCAGCTTCAATTTGTGTTCTGTAATTTGTTTCAGCCAATAAAGCACCAGCTAAAAAAGCTCCAAGCTGTATAATAATTACATCAAATTAAAGGATATTTAAATATAAATAAATAAATATAAATATAAATAATACCGTGTCACTGAAGCCTAGTTTTTGAGTTATAAGTGATGTTCCAGCAACTGTTAATAAACAGAGTGCCACAAAAGCTTCCGAGCTTCTTGCTTCTGCAACTACCTGAAACATATGGATATAATTTATTTATTTTTGTATTAATAATAATAATAATAATAATACCTCAAAAACACGCCTAAGAAGGAATTTCCCACCAAGAGAGAGTATGCCTAATCCACCTAAAGCCTTCAAACTTTCTTTCACAAGCATTGGTAAAATACTTTCTTGCACTAGAGTCTGAACAAAATAAAATAACAAAAAATATAATTTAAGCTAATTATTATAAATTTATATATGTTATGGAAGAAAGTTGAGTGAAAATATTTAACCTGGCTCTCTAAAACTGGAAGTATGACTAACAGAGGGACGACTGCTATGTCCTGCAAAATATAAAAATTAACCGATAAATATTCTTGATTTAATAATCTTTTTTTCACAATAATTAGTGTGTTAAATATGATATTGGTCTAGTTTTTGTATGAAGTGATTGCATACATTAAAAATACAATATGGGCAACTGTTAACCTGTTTGACCCGTTTCCTTATAATTTGTTGACCCATTATAAATAAAAAAATAAGAAATAAAAATAGATAAAAATGAAACCTGGAGTAGGAGTATCCCGAGTGTAGCTGACCCGAATCGTGTTGGTAGCTCACCTTTCTCTGCAAGAAGCTAAAGGAAAATGTAGCTAATTAGTTATGAATTTTACTTTTTTATTATTTATATATATCACTTGAACACAAAAAGTTACTTATTTATTATTAAAAAGGATATTGAAGACAATTTAAATCACTTTTATTAAACTAGCGGGAGCAGTTGATTTAAAAGAAGAAAAATAAGAAAGATTAAGAATATATGTATGATTATTAAAAAAATTATATTCATAAATTTAGTTTTAATATAATTATGTATGTATGATTATTAAAATGAAAATACCTGAAGAACAAATGCAGAAGATGATAATGAGAGAGCAGCACCAATGACTATAGCCTCATCAATACTTCTGATGTTCACCTGCAATCCAATCCTTTTAAGTTAAGAATTAAAATAAAATGAAATATATTACTATTTTAATTTGCATTATTGATAAATAATGAATATTAAATGATATTAACAGAATAAAACCGTTCTCACCAAATCAGATCTGGAGTGAAAAAGAAATTGCAGAATTCGAGTTCCAATAGCTCCATTAGGTGGGAGTTCAAATGCTGTAAAAGCAAGAGTAGAAAGAACAACCTTTGACAAAACAAAAAAATAATAGTCAGTTAATAAATACACAAAATATATTTAAAAAAAAAATAAAAATAAGGTAAAAGAAAATAAGCTTACCTGAGTTAAGCCCATACCAAAGGCGAATTTAGCAAGAGCTTTTAAACGTGCAAGTGAAAGCTCTAACCCCATCTCAAATAGCTGCAGGTCAAAGTCAAACATGATATGGTCAACTTTTTGGTCAACAAGATAAAAAAAAATTGAATTTTTTTGAAAATGGATAAATTTACCAAGAAAAGGATGCCCCATTCAGAAAGAACTTTAACATCTGTAAGATTTCTAATTAATCCAAATTGATTCAACACAACTCCCGCAAAGAAGAAACCAAGTATCTGAAACACTCATAAAAAAACACCATCATTATTTCTCCACAACCGCCAAAATGGGCGGGGCGGGGCGGGGCGGCCCGTTTTTAGTAAACGGGTCAAACTTGAATTGTGGAGTCAAATGAAAGAAGGCTTACAGGGCTAGCTTTGACAATCTTGAATGCAGGAACCACTAAAACAGTGACAGCTAAGAAAGTCAAAGTATCCAATCCTAGGTCATTGATCACCTCAACTGCACCACCAACATCCAGTGCTGCATTCATACAAAGTTTCCCACCTTTTTGGAAATTCCTATGATTCAATCGTTTTCCTCCAAGAAACGAGGAAGTGAGTAAAGATGTACTGTTTGGTAATTTAGCAATCGTATGACAACAGTACTGTATTCTGTGACAGCTGGCAAATGGTCGGGCGTATGGTAGTTTTTTATATCGGTTTGGGTTGTTATAAAGATGACGCTTTGATCTTATAATGCTCGGTTGAGTAATAAGATCATGGCCCTGCAAAAAAATTAGAAAATATGAATTGATAAAACCATAAAATAAAAAAATAAAAACAAAAAAGATTGCTATATCATATTATTTAGTTAAGCAGTTCCAATAAGTAGCCTCATCTGTATTTTATTCCTCAAAAACTAATGATGGGATTTTCAATTTGACCTCCCATTTTATAGAAAAATGGAGATTAAAAATTAGAGAAAATTAAAATTCATCTGAAGATTTTGTACTCCGAACTCGAATTATAATTTATCTTCAATTAAGCTCAAGAAATGGAGAAAATAGTATCTCATCTTTCATAAAGACAGCTACTTGAACTTGATTATAAATCTTTTCCTAAAATATCATGATTAGGGTATTAAATAATTGAGGAAAACTGAGTTAAAGATTATTACCATTGGACCATTACAAGAAGCAATTGCTTCAAGCATTGCAGAAGATGATGAAGCTCACCAAACAATAAGGATTAATTTGAGGGAAATAGCAGCAGACATTTGCTTTAATTCTCCAAAAATATTGGGGTTTTTTTGTTTCAACAAATGTTCTTGTGCCAATATCCAAAGCTGTTTGCAGGGATGAGTAAAACGAAAGAGTAGCCACACGTTGAAGCCCGTGTGAGAAACTGAAGCTTTGCACAGAAAGAAAAAATAAAAATAAATAAATAAAGATTCGGGGGAGAGAGAGATTCTTGAGTTTGGTTTTCTTGTTGCTCCATTATTTAAAAAATGATAGAGTTTTAACAGCCACTGGTTTTGTTATTATACTTTTCTCTAAAAATATTGTTTTTTTTATATTTTTAACATAATATGTGATCGAATAACGTTTTGATTAACAAGAAACTAAATATTTTTTTTGAAGGTTGAGTTTTTGTTTTTTTAAAATATAAGCTCTTTAAAACAAATAAAAATTTGTTTGGATAGCAAAGTTCTAATTTTTATTTCCAAAATAATTAAAAAAGAAAACTTAAGTTCACAGTTCGTAGCTCTATCTGTATTGCCAAACATACCATAAAAATAAATATGAAACTTTTTAGTTCTTGTTAATATTTTGTTTTGAATTTAAAAGCTTCTAGTAAATAAAAGCTTTGTTTGGGTGTGAGAGATTTTAAGTTTTATTTTAAAGAAAAAGTTTTTAAATAAAAAGCTATCTGAACTGAAGTAGCTAGAACTGAAATCTTTAAAATGAAAAATTACTACTTTACTCTTAAACAGTTGCATTCTCACCATATTAACCATTTAATATGTCTTATAAATCATTTCACTTTTTACATGTAACCCAATACATACTGGTGAAGACAAAAATAAATACAATTGTGAAACCTAAATTTATTTGAATGTCTAAGTTTTTAGTGATTCTAATTACATTTTTCAAATAATAACAAAAATTAATTATATAAAAAATGCTACATAAAATTCTAATAAAATGAAAATATGGGGAAATGTAAAATTAGTTTTTAGTTGAGTAGAACTAGGATTGAAAATTCAAAAATTAGAGACTTAAATTAGAAAATAAAATATCGTAAAAGTAATATGTATTTATGTTTATTATTATGTTAGTTATTTTATTATTATTTGGTCATAGCTTGGAGGAGATTTTTCTTATAATTGGTCGTTGACATGATTCCACGTAGATAAAAGGAAAACCGAAAAAAATCAATAAATAAAAGTAAAAAAAAAACCAAATTGCTGACGTGGCGGATTGAGAAAAATTGGATTCACAAGATAATGCTACGTTGGATTTCTTGAAGTTGATTGACTCGTGCAACGAGTTGGACTAATCGGTGGATAACATAACATGATACACGTGGATTTAATGGATATATTAATAAGCAGAGAAAAAGAAATAAGCATTATACTCGTTAAAAATACTATTGGTGTATACGTGTTGGTAGTATATCTTATAAATTCTTGATTTTATGAATCAAACTCAAAATAATTTCATATAGCAAGATTGCCGATGTATTATATCAAAAAACCTACCTGTACAAAACTAATAAATTAATGTTTTTCAAGTATATTAACTGAACAATAAACCAAAAACCAGTTGGTGCTCGATATCCATAACCAAAATTATAGGTGCAATAGTTGGTTTCCGAATACATTTATACAACTTATTGATTCCAAACATGTACACAAACTTTAACATCAACTTTTATTTTCATAATCTTAACATAATATAGGAATAACAAACAAATAATAATCTGGATTAATTTCCAGGAGTAAACTTGAGAGAGATGCTATTGACACAATGTCGTTCATCTGTTGGGGTGCGAAAACCTTCACCTTTGAAAACATGCCCCAAATGGCCCCCACATGCTGCACACGTGATCTCCACCCTCATTCCATCTGGGTCAGGCTGAATTCACATTGGAGGGTTAAACCATCAAACAAGTGAAAGATTAAACCATATTTGATCCCAAAAAAAAAGGTTACACCTCAACACAAAATGATCAGTAATAAGTCACTAAGTTTAAGATTTAAAAAAAAAACATTGCCAAAAGGGTTAAAACGGCAAATGAGTGAGGATTTAAACACAATTAACACACATGAATAATGTGATACAATATGTATCATAAAGCTTAATCTTGTGAAATGAGTAAAGAAGAAGAAATGCAACTTTTTTTATAATCATAAGTTGACTCACATGACGGTTTATGGCTCCAGGGAGACCCTCATAAAAGGCGGGCCAACCGCAACCCGAATTAAACTTTGTGGTTGATTTGTAAAGAGGGGTCCCACACCCTGCACAAGAGTACACTCCTTCCTCATAGAATTTGTTGTATACACCAGTGCCTGGATACCTGTTCAAACTCAAATTATTTGTGCCTACTCACTTGATCAAGACAAGTGTCAAAATCAAGGGATGATATGATGAAAGAGAATTAGTGGATTACACATGTCATCTTGGGGTGAGTAGCAACATAAAAGTAGACATCAATATCATTTCTCAATATGTATCATGCCATTTCGATCTCTAAGAGCTTTACTATATGCAAATGAACCTAGGAGACCATTTAGGATCCACAATATTAGAGATAGTGTATAGTTATCGTTTAGCATAGTTTTCTCTTTGGCCTTCTATCAGTGGAGATCTAGGGTTTTTGCAAACAGTTGTTGCATCAATCAAAAACTCAAACTTTTTGATTTTTTTATTTTAATTTACCTAATCACATGATCCGATTAGAAAAGATGCATTAATTTCACAATCACTACGTATGGAAGTACCATGAAACTATTAAACAGCTTGAGTATAGCTTAAATAACCAGCATACTCTGTACCTGCACTTCTTATGAATTGCAGAATTAAACAACCAAAAACCCTACCAAACACATAATCATATGATGCAATAATCCCTCCGTTCCACAATCAGACTCCCTTATATCAAATTATGTGAAATCACATTCCTAATCTTCTCACAATTTTCAAATTTTCGTTCTAATTTGTGCAACAAATAATCAAAAACTTGATAATTGAAGAAACGAGAACTTACTCAGTCCCTTTCTGTCTCAAAATTCGAAATTGCTCAGGAGATAAAACTGCACGCCACTCATCTTCTGATTTCTGAACAGCCATAGCCACAATTCCCGCTCTCTTACTTCCAGAAAACCCTAATCCGGCAAATTTTACAATTTTCGTAAATGAGGATCGATTCGTTTTCAAACGTGTGGTGAATAGGTTGCTTGATAAAGGGGCAGAACCCAAAATTGACGTCATCGACAGGGTTAACCAGGAGACCGATCCCAAACTGAGTCACTGACTCGTTCTTAGTCATCATCAGCTCGTCTCGACTAGTTAAAGATCGAACTGCATGAGTCCACGTCACAATGTGGATAAATTCTTACCTTAATTTGCAAAAGGCACCCCTGAACTATAAAAGTATTAGCAAACGACACCCTGACAGAAATCGTTTGGCTTAGGAGTTAATGACTCAATGTACCTTGGATTTGTTTGCTTGTTAATGAATCCCATGTGTGATGGTTGTAAAGATTCTTTTCTTATAAAGATTCAAATTGGATTGAGAATAACCACATTTAAGTGTTTAAGTTGTCATTGGCTAGCTATTTTACATATTTTAACTGATAATATAACTTGAATGTTAAATTAACATGCTTTTTTGTAACCTGAGTTTGTGAGCTGATTAATCCTAAGGTATTGATTCGTTTTATAGGTATCCTGAAGTCGGTGCATGTGAGAATTTGTAGCACAAAGGATTTCCTTTTCTTCTAAGGATTGAACCTGAGACATCCATATAGTTTATCATTTTGGAGAACAAATTCAACTACTAAGCCACCAACAATTATATTAACATGTTACCAATGTAGACGTGCAAGAACCAAGTTGGTGATTCCACTTGTTTCCTATATCCTATATGATCAATCTCAAGTCTAGAAAATTGGAGCTATTTAAAGTCCATACCACGGATTAGTTGTACTAATCACGTATTAGTTCTAAAGTAAATCCTAGAATCAACCACTAAAAACTGGATCAATTAGTATGTTTGCCCGTTGGAAAAACCAATTTGAAGTCATAATAGTATTTTAGAAAGGTCTGAATATTCGCATAGACCAAAGAATACTTATTAATCCAGTTTAGAAAACCTGATATCAACACCCGTACCTAACCCGACTAGCATAATCAGGTTGGGCGATTTGGCAAAATAGTCACAAGATTATAGCATAAATATCATATTCATATGGACATACAGAATTTGAAGTATGCATTTAGAACTTATGAATAGATCATGTTAAAATTACAATGGACAACAACAAATCCTCTAAATGTCAATAGACAGAAACTGAAATGTTATCATTTATCATCTGGAAGCCCGATGAGTTTCTTCAAACCACTAAACAAAATTGAAGAAGATGAATTATTATCTTTTAAATTACCAGTACCATCATTATCATGATACAAGTGTTGATCCACCAATTCTTTAACAGATCTAGCAGACAATGGATGAAAAGTGGAACCCCAATCTGAAACGAATTCTTCAGCCAAAATCCACTTATCATCTTCTTCCATTCTCTCCCATTTTCTTCTCAGTTCCTCTTTCCCTAACCCAAGGTACGAACACACCTCTGAATACAGCAGCTTTCTGCTCGTTTTCATGGCTTCCTGTTTTTTTACCATCTGCTTCTTCATCTTTTCGATCTCTGTTGCTAAATCCAACGCGAGTTCCATGTCATTGATACTGTTTGAATTTGAATTAGAATTGGAGCATGAAATACGGAGATTTGACGGTGTTTTGAGGTAGTGAAGAGACGGACGAGTCTGTAATTTTGTGAATCGCAAGGGGTGTGATTGGGGAAGGAGATGAATATGAACCCTAATTAGGGCCATTTTAGGGTTATTGTTACTTGTCAATTATGTTCGAACTGTGAGTCGACTTACGCTGTGTTCCAGAGTTTAAATATAGAGAGAAAAGAGAAGAAGTCGAAAGAAGATTTAATTTATAGTGTTCCAGAATTTTTATTAAAAGAAGAGAAGAGAACTTGAAAGAAATTTTTGGTATTATTTCCCTCCTAATCTTCCTCCTAAAAGTAGGAAGATTTGGAGATAAAAGAAGTTAGAGTTAATGAAAAAATATTGAACTTCCCAAATTACCCTCAATATTTCCTAATTAATTCACATATTAAGGATAAAAATGTAAATTTGTTAATTTTTTTTCTTTTCTCTCCAATTTGGGAACACAAAAAGATATTGTTTTCTTTTCCTTTCTTTCTGACTCAGGAACACAAAAAAGAAAAATATTTTCTTCTCAATATCTCTTCTTTTCTCTTCTCTCTTTTTAATTTCCTTTCTTTTCTTTTGGTTAAAAACTATGGAACACAGTGTTAACTATCATGCCGGATGCTACAAGTTTTTGGTTTTCCTTTTACCTTTATATGTTGTACTTTCTGCATTATAAGTTGTAACCTGTTTTAAGTGTTCTTGAATAACTTTAAAGGCCAAATGTGATAAAAGTGCAACAAATATGTACTATCTTATGAAAATAAAATGCAATTGAATTATTCGTTACCCGTTAATGGATCTATATTTTACTTGATACCAATTTGGCAATTTATGGTAAGAAAAAAGAAAATGTTGGTTTTACTTTATGCTTTGTGCCTTTGTTAGTATAAGGGGGAAAAGAAATAGTTTTGTGAGAATAACAACATGAAATAAACACATAATAACATCAATATAAATTCTCTTTATGTTTTATTTGTTTGTGTTTGACTATTTATCCCACTTTTTTCCTATCATTTCTCTACTTTGTAATTATATGTCGAAGATGTAGTGATAAAGATGCCCGAAATAATTTCCTAAAGATTTCAATCTCTTCCGTAGATAAACATTACCAAATGGCTAGGGAAAAATTCAGAAACAGTCACGTCGACAGTTAGGTTGCATAAATTGCAAGCAAAGTTCGGCCACCCCGATAAGCCTCTTATAAACACAAATACCCTTTAAAAAAATATCTACTTTGTAAACTCAACGTAATCAAAAATTTTATAAATAGTTTCACACACCACCGTTACATTGTGTTTTAATGATATTTAGTATAATACATCATTTCAGAAGTCAACTTTCTTTCTGTTTTAACTTTCACAACATACATCCACAAGATAACCCCATATGGCATCCTCCAATAAATCAACCACCCCATCACATATATCCAACCTTTTCTTTGTCAGTCTTACTTTTGACTTTTAACTTCTCAGTCAACCCTCAAATCTTGACTTTGACCAAAATAAGTCATCATCTTGTCCCTAACCTATAACGTATAAGTTGCCACAAAATGTTGACCCACGTGTCTGGAACACCGGGTAGACACCAATGCATGCAATCTTGACCCCAAACAGAGACTGCATCTTTTTTTCCTAACCATGTGGCTGGGTGGGCATCAGCCCGAAACTCACTCAAACGGGTCAAATCAAGTGGTTCAATATCTGTTCCTTGTATGGCGTTAATGATCAGTTTGTTGACTAGTCTTGCTTCTTTGTTGACCCCATTGTTGCTGGGGTCAAACCATAAGTCAAGCTGTTCAGGTATCATCAGTATGCAAATATTTTATGCATTTATAACAAAATATCGTCACAAAATTAGAAAAAAGATAAAGTCAAAAAGGTAGTCTAATAATATGAGGTGATGGTCAATTGTCGATATAAAGAGACGTATTTTGACTTTCAAAGTCAAACATCATGCACATATCAACATTAATATAATTTGACTCATTTACTTATGGATGAGTCATGACTCATGAGTCGATTCAGTTTATGTTTGATCTATAAAAAGTTAAATTGGTATAAGTAAGAAAATTAGCTTAAATATGAGGTGTATTTTTTACGCATTAAACCCCTTTATTATTCAAAATACCAGTATTAGATTACGCTTAAATAAAATTACTTTTCTAACTATATTACACTGATTAAATTATTAAATAAAAATTAAAACTTTTGGTCAGAAGGTGTTTTGGTATCAACCCATACAAAATTACACATTTTGACATGTTACCCACCCCGCACATTTTGCCTGCTATAGTATTCATGATTTCAATGTTCACTTTTTTGGAGCAGAATAAACCGAATACACACATTCAAGAAGTTTTAAAAAAATTGTATTAAACTAACAAAACTATAAATAATTTCTGATGAATCAAGATCAAGATATAGATGTTAAATAAGCAGTCCATACCTCGGATTTCTGAAGGGGGTTGTTAAATAAGCAACTTCCATTTTGGTTCCAATCACCACCATAAAAATGTCGAGGTGATTGTAACCGCCAAAATTTGAGTGTTTTTGGGAATTCTTTTTCTATGTAAGCCGCCATGTTTTTTAGCACAATTTGAAGTCCCTCCAACATTTCTGGAGCAGGAATTATCGGTTTCCCACCTTTGTAGAAAGCAAGAGGTGAATCTTTTGGAAATTTATCATAACCCCACCTATAAATCAACCATTAAAACTAAAAATTTAAATTAATAATAACAATAAAAATTGTTTATTTACCAGTGTCCAGTATTAAAAATGAGAACGTCATAAAAACCACCGATATCTGCCCACTCTTTTGCAGGAATATCAACATCTACACGATGTACATGACTGTTTTGCCGCCACCTTTATTTAATCAGTAATCACAGTAAAAATACTAAAAGTCAACATCTAAAAGTCAAAATCAATGTAATTCAAATGTTACAGTTGATAAATCACAAAATCAAGATTACTTACTCGTATTTAGCTAACAAAACTGCACGATGATACGCAACTGTAACATTAAATTTAGGGAAATAAGCTCCTCTCCAAGCCCCTTTTTTCTTCCATTTCCTAGCACCCAAATCAGCAACCCTAAGAATACACAGCAAACTCACCACAAAATTCTCGTTCAATGAATCCCCAACAAACCCTATTCTTTTACCCCTCATTACACCCATGAACTCAAACGGATCAATCTCGTTAAGCTCGCAATCTTCGGGCACCCATTTCCATGAATTGATCCGATCCATGTTGTCTCTCTGGTTTCTGATACAGTTCCACGCGTTTCTGTGAAAAGGGCAGGTCTCATCGTAGATGGGTCTTCTTCGGGTCGGGTCAATTACCCATTTTCCGGCGAATAGGTTACAGGGAATTGGGGGTGGTGGTGATGGGGTTTTTAAGGGTTTTGAATATGGGTATAGTGGGAGTAATTTTGAGTAGAGGATAGTGAGTGTAATGGTTGTGAGGATTAACCATTTTAAGAGCGTTGAACGTAACTTAGTTGCCATTGTTGATCATCAGAAAAAGATGGAGATGCAGGGAGTGAGGGAGGATCTGCAACGGTGAGTTTGATGTTGCAAAGTTTAATTTTGCTCTTAGTGAATGGTGAAATAGTAGTTTTGGTCCTTTAACTTCTATAATGTTTCATTATGGATAGTGTAAATACACACTTAACCAGTTTAATACTCGTATATTTTTAGGCTGTTTTTTTTTTTTTGAACGGCAAACTTATATTAAAGATTAAAAAGGAGCTAGCTAGAATACAACCAAAAAAAACTTAACAGGAACGGGAAAAAACAATGCCATCACTGTATAAGAACACCAAACAAATAAAAACACCTGAGCCCAGCAATGCTAAAACCAAACCTTAACACTGCATTGGATCAGCACACCACATGGCCAAACCGAACTATCCCATTTCGATTTTGATCTATATTTGATCCAAAAAAAGGCTTGGGCTTGAGCTTCCCCACTATTGAGCCAAAATCCACCTGCTTCTTGTTGAACACGCAGTCATTCCTGCTTTTCCAAATGATCCACAACACCGTGAGCACCGCCGTATTAAATTGGATTTCTTTGGTTTTAGACATATTCACCCGGTCTTTCCAATTCAGCAGGTCTTCCACACCTTGGATTGAACCAATATCCACCGACCACTATTTACAGAACTCAAGCCAAATTTGTCTTGATTTATTGCAGGTCCAAAATAGATGGGTTTCATCTTCCAATTCTCTCTCGCAAAAACAACACATCGCTGTTTGCAAAATGACACCTCTTTTTAACAAATTAACACACGTCGGCAGCCGTTTAAGATACAACCTCCAAAAAAATGTGTTAATTCTTATCGGAACAGTTTTTGGCCACGATATATTTACTTCCGCACTAGGACCCGAGATTGTATCTTGAATCGTCGACCTAGCAGACGCCACAATGAAATTCCCGTCATTGTATAGGCTCATACTCATAACACGGGATCCCATGTGGCATAGCCACCATATACACATTTAACTTAATGATTATATGCGCTTTTGTAACAGAAATATATTTACCCGCCACAAAAATAGTATGATACCCGTCATCATATTGTCTATGTACTCTACAAGCTTTAGAATACGCACAAATTATTTTGTGATGTAAAATTTATGACAATTAATTTTTACTGTGTATATGACAATATACATATATTAATGTAATACTCCCTCCGTCCCTAAATAAAGTTTCCATTTGTGTTGGGCACAACATTTTAGGAGATAGTTAGTGGTGGGGTATTTGGTATTACTTTTGAATAAAATATAAGGTTTGATTGGAGAGAGAAAGTGTTTTAAGAGATAGTTAGTGGTGAAAGTATTGGTAATAATATTATTATATTAAGTGGGTCCCTTAAGTTTTAGAAATGGGAACTTTATTTAGGGACAAAACTTGAAGGTGAAATGAGAACTTTATTTAGGGACGGAGGGAGTATAAAATATAATATAAAACAATTATCATAATATATTGGTTAAATTTATAGTATTAAAAAGAGTAAATTACAATGAAGGTCCATATGGTTTGTCATTTATTACAACCACAGTCCCTGGTCTTCGTTTATTACACTGGCAGTTTTTAGTGTATTCAATTTGTTACACACGACGTCCATCTGTCAAACGGACGTCTAAAACTTCCGTTAAGTGTCTCATGTGCACCTCACATGATGGGGAAAATTGTAATTTCCCTTCTCCTTCTAAAGAGCAGATTACACAGAAGGTCCCTGTGGTTTACCACTTATTACATCCACAGTCCCTGAACTTCGTTTATTACAATGGATGTCCCTGGTGTATTCAATTTGTTACACCCAAACCGACCTCTAACAGATCTGTTAAGTGACTCATGTGCACATTACATGATGGGAATAATGGCAATTCTCCTCACCCCTCAAACGTGTATTCCCCAATTTACACCAGTTGTCTCTTCAACTATTCTCTCTAATCTTTCCCTCTCTTCTCTCAACTCTATTTGTTCTTCAAAAAACCTTTCTTTTCCAACAATGGTGGGCCAAACGAGCAGTGAAAGAGGTACGAATGATGGAGAAAACGATTGCAATAAACTGTACGGTATGTGTTTTGTGTATTTATGATTTTTTTGAATTTTTTTTCTTACCGAACTTCATGATCACTTACTTACAGAGCATTACCATTGTGCCCATCATGTGAGGTGCACATGGGTCACTTAATATATCTTTTAGACATCCGTTTGACAGAGGGACGTCGTGTGTAACAAATTGAATACACTAGGGACTTCCAGTGTAACAAAAGAAGTTCAGGGACTGTGGCTGTAATAAGTAGGGGTGAGCATAGCAGGGTACCCGCCGGTTCCGACCGGAACCGGAACTGGAACCTCTTGTACCGGTTCCTCAATTTTCGGAACCGGAATCGGAACCTCCGGTTCCGGTTACCCTGTCTTTAAAATTGTAAAATTAAAATAAGATGCAAAACTTAAATATTAATCATTTTTTATCATTTTATCTACTAATCTTTGAATAATCATAGATTCCAACCACTTAAACATATGATTATCTATTTATTATATTGTTAAAACACTATATTTAGACTAATTAATGACTAAATTCATTCAAAATTACATAAAATTTATCATATTGTTAAATTTGGACATTATATTTCTCAAATATATAATATTTTAACAAAAATATACCGAATAATCGCCGGTTCCGGTTATCCACCGGTTACCGGTTCCTAGATTTTGAGAACCGGAACCGGAACCTCTTAGGGCGGTTCCATAATTTTAGGAATCGGAACCGGCGGTTCCAAAGCGGTTCCAGTTCCAATTCCGGTTACCCGTTTTTTCTGCTCACCCCTACTAATAAGTGGCAAACCATAGGGACCTTACGTGCAATTTACTCTTTAGAAGGAAAAGGGAAATTATGATTTTGCTCATCATGTGAGGTGCACATGGGTTACTTAACGAAAGTTTTAGACGTCCATTTAACAGAGAGACGTCAGATATAACAAATTGAATACAACTAACCACATAAACCTTTCATGTAATTTACCTATTAAAAATATCACATAAAAGTTATTCTCTCTCTTTGGTAAAAGATGTAAATGTGTCAATAATTTATAAAGTCACGGATTGAGAATGACATCTAATTACGAGACTTTCAAGGTAACATGGGCCCTACCCAAATGCTGATGAAAAGCTGTGCACACTCACTCAGATTCTTCTTCAAACAAACACTTGAAAAAAAGATAACAACCAATCGAGATTTAATCTACAAAATCTCCCCATTTATCGTCAACCACCAACCTTAATCAAATCCACACCGCCATTAACAAAATCTTGATCAAGAAACAGAGTCATCAACAAGGATTTCTCAATTGCTTTCACTTGCAATTCAAGTCAACATCTTGTGTGAAAAAAAGTCACAATTACCAATTTTGCTTGATACCCACATCAATAAAATATACTGTGGCGTATATATCCATATAATATACACATCTTTATCGATACACACACTAAAACACGCACACATATATAAAATAATATTATATATGGGTGCTAACGTTCAAGATCAAGAATCAAAACCTGCTGTTGAGGTTCCAGTTGAGAAAAACACCGAACCAGAAATGGCGAAAGCTGCTAATTCTTTATCAGAACCTGCTCCTTCTTGGTTTACTCCAAAAAGGTACAATCTTTATTATAATTAATTTTTAATTTGTTTTTTATTAGTGGATAAGAAACACAGACGAATGTGGGAATTCAATTAATTTCAGTTTCTGTTTCTAATAATTGTACGGAATTTGATTTTGATTTTGTTTGTGTTGTTGATGTTTCATCATGCTTCATATCTGGGTTTCTGTTATTCGTTAGAAAATAATTAGGGTTTCAGCTTTGAATTTTGATTCCTTGATTACCCAGAAAGTAGAACCCTATTTAGGTATTTGGGTATCTTGAATTGTGTACTATTGTATGAAAGTAAGTTGGAATAAACATTTTAAAAATTCATACGTAGTATTTATAGTTGGAGTAGTACTAATTGGGTATCTTGGATTAAAATTTTACTTATTAAAGTAAATTAAAATGACAATAGTTTCAAGAGAATTAATTAATTTAATTATTTGAACAGGTTGCTTGTGATATTTTGTGTGATAAATATGGTAAATTATGTGGACCGAGGGGCGATTGCGAGCAATGGTGTAAATGGGAGTCCTAGAGTTTGCACAAAAAATGGTGTGTGCTCGCACGGTAGTGGAATTCAGTAAGTTTTTTAGTTATTTATGACCAAATAAATATGATTACATAATTTGAATTGGTTTAATTAATAATCTATGTTTTACAGGGGTGACTTTGACCTAAGCAATTTCAAAGATGGTGTGATTTCATCTGCTTTTATGGTTGGACTTCTTGTGGCATCTCCTATATTTGCATCATTAGCCAAAAGGTTATATTCTTTTTATGTTTTATTTCCATTTTTTAAAAATGTATTAATTACGAATTCATCATAGGAAAAACAATATTTTAACACTAAATCTTTCAATAAAACGATTTAGTTTTAAAAATAGACTTAGCATGATTTTCAACCCATTTGACATGTTTGAGTAAACGGGTCAAAGTTGCCACCTCTAAATTTTTTCCATTTTGGAATGTTTTCTACTTTGGCAAAATTTGAAGTTAAAATCATTTATTCATCCATTATCAATTTATCATCATTAGTTAACATTGATGTTACAGACACAAAGCTTCGACCTTTTGTCCATGAAGGGTATTTTAGTCATTTAACTAACAATCAAACATCTTTTTGTATGTACAGCATCAATCCTTTTAGGCTTATTGGAGTTGGATTATCAGTCTGGACTATTGCAGCAGCTGGTTGCGGGATTTCAATTGACTTTTGGTCCATCACAATCTGCAGAATGTGAGTCAAACACCATATATATACATATAATAATAATAATAATAATAATAATAATAATAATAATAATAATAATAACATTAACAATAATAATTATATAACATATGACTTACTTGATTTTGATTTGTAATTTTTTTAGGTTAGTTGGTGTTGGTGAGGCTTCTTTCATCAGTCTCGCAGCTCCATTTATTGACGATAATGCCCCTGTAACTCAGGTACCAATCCATATATTACCAACTAATTACCCAATATTTCTACATATTATTATATATAATTTTTAATTTTTCTTAATTTGTTTATTACAGAGAACAGCTTGGTTGGGAATATTCTACATGTGCATACCAACTGGAGTTGCTCTTGGTTATGTTTACGGTGGATGGGTAAATAAAACCATTTCTTGATTAATAATTCATAATAATATTGCTTTTTTATATATAAAAATTTATCATTTTTTAAATATTTTTGATTAAAAGATTGGAGATTGGCTTGGTTGGCGATATGCATTTTTTGGGGAGGCACTTCTGATGCTTCCATTTGCTATTTTGGGTTTTGTAATGAAACCTTTGCAAATGAAAGGTATATTTTTTAATAACTTAATTATTATTATTTTAAATCAATATTTTTCTTCTAATTATAGTCTGGTGTTGAAAATGCAGGTTTCTCTCCAGCTGGGTCAAAAAATGCATTAACAACTCCAGAAACAAATGTCATAGAAGTTGAAGGTGCTCCATTATTTTTTGTTTTTTATAAACTAAATATAAGAGTAAATTAGTGTTTTGGTATTTACTAATATACCCTAAGTTTAACATTTCTTATTTACACAACTGTTTTTTTTAATGTAGTTATTACAAGTGATAAAGACATCCCAGTTTCGAACGATAGCTCAAAAGAAAATTCAAGGTGTGTTTTAAATCCAAAAAATCAACATTTTTTTTTTATAAATTAGTTACTGATATTAAATATTGTTGCAGATCTGGTTTAGTAAGATTTTGGGAAGATATAAAATCTCTTTTGGTTGAGAAGATATATGTTGTCAACGTTTTAGGTTATATTGCATACAATTTTGTCATTGGTGCATATTCATACTGGGGACCAAAAGCTGGTTATAACATTTATCATATGGTATGTAACCATATTTAAATTATTAGTTATTCATTTTGATTAGACAAATAATTTAATAATTATTATTGTTTACAGAATAATGCTGATATGTTGTTTGGGGGAATAACAATTGTGGGTGGAATTGTGGGGACATTAGCAGGAGGATTTATTCTAGATCGAATGAATTCCACAATACCCAATGCTTTTAAGGTATTATATTTTTATTTTTATTTAATTTTATTATATATATTTATATATAATTTATATATGTGATTAAATTTATTATAATTTTTGTAGCTTCTTTCTACAGCAACTTTTTTTGGTGCAATATTTTGCTTCAGTGCGTTCTGTTTCAAGAACTTGTACGCTTTCATAGTTATGTTTCTCATTGGAGAAATACTAGTATTTGCAACTCAGGTCAAATCTGTAATTCTGTATATATTTTGTTAATATTAGTAATTTTGTTGTTTTTGAAACTTTATGTGGTGATTTTGTAAATTTTTAAAGTGCAGGGGCCTGTAAATTTTGTGTGTTTACATACTGTAAAACCAAGTTTGAGACCAATATCAATGGCTATGTCTACTGTCTCAATTCATGTTTTTGGTGACGTGCCTTCATCTCCTCTTGTTGGAGTTCTCCAGGTTTTTATTTTTTGTTAATTAAATAAATAATTAATTTATTTTAACGTTTTTAGCATGACTAAAGCTGATGGTTTGTGTTTCATAAAAAAATCTTGTTAGTTATTTTTCAAAATTTAGTTATGTAAATGGGTTGTTTGTATGTAATGCAGGACAATATTGACAACTGGAGAACAACTGCTTTGATCCTAACTTCGATACTGTTTTTAGCATCTGGAATATGGTTTATAGGTATGCTTGGAACAGAGGTTAAATATATCTAAAACTGGCTTTTATAAATTATTTTTTATTATGAAAAATGTTGATTAATGATATTTACCATATAAAATGTTGGATTTACCGTCTTTCAAACGAGACATAAAACCATCTTTTAGTGACTTACATATTAAAAAAATATTAAAAAAAATATATATACATACATATATATTAAAAAAATATGTTGAGTAAAACAAGGAAAACACAGAAGTACCTTGGGATTTTATGCATATAACCCTATTTCTTGTACATAAAACCTTCTAAATCATATTTTTCAAAATATTAGAATATTACTGAAATAATATAATTATTGTATTCATATATAACACACATTTGTGGTGTGTTGTTGCAGGTATTTTTCTTCACGGTGTGGACCGATACAATGAAGATAGTGAGAATACAGATCATGTAACCGTAAACACGAGACCGTTGCTTGACAACGATACAACTGAAACAACCGTCACTCAACTCTGAATTTGACAGAAATTTTTAATAATTTTCTTTTAGCACATGACAAATGTACAGCTATTTTTTTCTCCTAGAGGTTTTTTGTTTGTTTGTAAGTATTAGTATTTTTCAGATCTGTTCATAGTTAAGTTTTCGACATTTAAGCAATTCATAACTAACAAACAACTCTATCTGTTATGGTATTTTAGGCCTCTAACCTTTTACTTTTTCTCGATTTGGCCACTAAACATATGGAAATTGTGAACTTAACATATATAATATTCTTGCTAGTGATTTAATTTAATACATACGACAAGCAAGCTCACGAGTAAATAACTCATTTAACTTTTTTTGTTAACTTGGTTTCTGACTTGCAAGTTGACTAATCCTAGGGTGACTGGCTCGCTTTATGGGTGAACCTTCGTAGTCACAAGGGGTATCATTTTTTGCTCTTAGAAATTGAATATGAAACATTCTAAAAATTTCATCATTTAAAAGATTAAATCCAACCACTAATCTACTAATTTTTTATTTAATTTCTCATATAGTTAATCCAGCTGATTCACAAGTCTTATTAGTTTTAGTTTTTTTTGTGAACGGCAAAAGAAGGAAAGGGAGCTTCAGCAAAGGCATCATCCCAACCAACCCAGAGAGAGTAAACTTATACTACCTCCGTATCAAAATAAGTGATACATTTGAGAAAACACGATTTTTGAGCCAAAAAATTAAAATGTGATTTAAGATAGATTAAAGTGGGTAGTTAGTGGAGAAAGGGTCCCACATCCTTTGGATAAAGTGATATTAATGATGTTTAAAAGTAAAAGTAAGGGTAAAAGGGTAATGTCACTTTATTAAAGTAGATAGTTAGTGGAGAAAGGGTCCCACTTTTTTACCAAATAAGGTAAGTTTTAGAAATGTATCACTTATTTTGTTCCACCTCTAAATAGAAAGTGTATCACTTATTTTGATACGGATGTAGTATTAAGAGCATCTCCAATGGTAGCTTTTTTAAAAGCTTTTTACTATTCCAATAAGTCTTTCAAAGACTTTTTACCATTGGAATAGTTAGCTTTTTCAAAAGCTTATTCCAATGACTTTTTTTCTACTAACCTTTTAACCAAGTTGTAATGTTTGTCCTTTATAGTCCTCTATGTATAATAAGTTTTCATTTTAAACCTTAGATACATTATATATAGATTGTTTATTATATTTTTATTAATTAATAAATAAATTATATAATATTTTAATGTCAATTATTATAATACTTTTGTAAAAGACATTTTAAAAAAATATTATATTTAGTAAGATGTCAAAAAAATGTCAAATTATATGTAGGGGTATTTATAAAACATTTGAGATAGATAAAGGTATATTAGAAATATTATGAAAGAAAAAGCTTTTGGAAAGGTTAACCATTGGAGATGTAATTTATGAAAAGGTTTTTGGTTAGTGAATTGTTGATGTGACAAAAGTAATAAGCTTTTGCAAGGTTAACTATTGGGATGCTCTAAGAAGGTGAATCTTGAATATTCATTTTTTTTATAAACTGACCGCACAAATTAAAAGCAAGCAATGACAGAAGTCGGGTCTGTACTGACTCTGACATTGCATTTAACATATAAAGTATTTCTTTTCCAAATAATAATGATATAATTTACTGTGTAATTGCAAAACCATTGGCGGTTTTCTACTTCGCTGGTATTAAGTCAAAACTCATGAAAACGTCGTAACCCTTTATTTTGCTATTCTGGAAAAATAAACGTTAAATCCTAAGGACATGATGCTATAATAGTAAGTTGTTGATTATATATTTTTTAATAGAAGTTGTTGAATACTGAAGTCATAAAACATCAAATACCCCATCACTTTTAGAATATTTAATATTGTTATATGAAATAGCACATTTTTAACAATAGCATTTAATAAAATTCAAAGAAAAAATGTTCAAATTATATTAAATATCAACAAAACAATACAAGTGCCAAAAACTCAATCACACCTTATGCCAATTATATAATTCGTACGCACGCACATGTAATACACACATGCAACAAACACGCAAGAACACAAATAAAAATTAGGAAATTAATGTAATAGGATAAGAATGAGGTGGAGTCAGAAAACCATAAATCATAAGGCGCCCACAGTATGTTACTCTCTACCTCACACACACTCATATATGTGTATATATATTACTCCGTATATCCTTGTGTTCGCAAATTATTAGATCAATACAAAAGGAGCTTTCTTAATTAATTATAAAGTAAAAATGGCACCAACTGCGGCAATGCTTACACTGGTCGGCCACACCACACCGCCGCCACGTCATCATCGTCTTCTCCACCGCCATTTTCTCAGGCGAAGAGGTCTGCAATGAAGTGGGTTTTCAAATTTCTTGTTAATCAAACATCTGAATCAACAAAGATATCATCCGTTGGGGAGGATCGGAAGGCAAGTCGTTGACATTGGGATCTGGTCATGCACAATAGATGACTTACAGAATATGTATGTATGTATATCCTGCAATGTTTCCGTTATTGTACTTTTCATCCAAAATATGAAATGCAAATAGCTTTTAATTACCCCCAAATTATCTAACGAGTAAATTACAAAAATTGTTCCTCTAATTGTTCAAATTCTACGATTCCTTATATATTTTTCCTTTTTTTTTTGTCCCTGTACTTTACGATTTCTCATATTTTTATCTTTCCGTTTAAATTTGGCCTTTAAGTCACCCACATGAGGGTATTTATAGTCATTTTTCATTTTGTACCGTCTAAATTACAAAAATTGTCTTGTGATATTTTATTTTCACTTTTTGTACTCTTTACACTTTATTTTTTTCCAATTTTTACGTCCCTCTTTGTCCCCCTCTCTTCTGTAATTTGTTTGATTAAAGACCACTAACAATTAAGGAAGAAGACAGAAGAGATGGACGAAAAATTGCAAAAAAAAAAAGTTTAGGAAAAAAAAATGAAATATTACAGGACAATTTTTGTAACTTAGACGGTAGGAAATGGAAAATGACTAAAATGCCCTCATATATTTGGCACATGGGTGTACGAATTTGGATGGAGAAAATAGGGGAAATCGAAAAGTATAGGAAATAAAACGAAGAAAAGAAAAATAAGGACCAAATTGTAGAATTCGAGAGACAAATTTTGTCATTTACTGTTATCTTCAATTTTCTATTTCTAATACTACCTTCGTATAAAAAAAACAGAGCACTTTTTATCTGTACTCCTTCCACCTCTCCTTCCGATTTGGTGAATACACCCACCGTCATTTTTTCTTCTCTCTGCTCATCCTTCCATCCTTACAAATACTGTAAATACACCACAATTTTAAAAACCTTAAATTAGCAAAGCAATAAACAGCAGCGCATCAATCAATTAATAAGTCATCCAACATTTCTTGAAATTTACACATTGATAATAGAAAATCTTGCAATTGTGATTTTACACAATTATCTGGCACATTTTAGAAAGAGAGAACGTTAGTTTTGAGACGTTATCAGATTCGAAATGGTTTTATTCGCCGGAATTTGGGATACTTCTCTCGTCCAGTTAGGTTTAATTTCGTTTATCCTTCGTGTATTCACTCTTGCAATTCACACAGAGATGAGAAAAACGGGTCAGTCTAGCAATTCGGAGCAGCAATGGTAGCCATGGCGGTGGTGGTGACGGATCTTCAAGGGTGGTGATGGTTGCGTCTCTCTAGGTTAAGTTCAGAAGAAAGGGTTTTTGGAAAGGGGTAAAACTGTAAAAGAGATAAGGGTATAATTGTCCTTTCAATTCTAATTGTTTTATACGGATAAAAAGTGCTCTGCACGAATCAGTACTCATCAAAAAAGGTGATACACTTTCTATTTAGGGATGTAACAAAATACGTGATAAACTTCTAAAATTTACCTTATTTGGTAAGAAAATGGGACCCACTTTCCACTAACTATCTACTTTAATAAAGTGAAATTACCCTTTTACCCTTACTTATACTTCTAAACATTATTAATACTACATCCGTATCAAAATAAGTGATATACTTTCTATTTAGGGTGAAACAAAATAAGTGATACACTTCAAAAATTTACCTTGTGTGGTAAAAAAGTGGGGCCCCTTCTCCACTAACTATTTATTTTAATAAACTAAAATTACCCTATTACCCATACTTTTACTTTTAAACATCATTAATATTACTTTATTCAAAAGAAGTGAGACTTATTTTCCACTAACTATCCACTTAATCTAACTTTTAATCTTTTGCCTCAAAAACCGTGTTTCTTGAAGTGTATCACTTATTTTGATACGGAGGTAGTATCATTTTATTCAGAAGAGGTGAGACTCATTTTTCACTAACTATCCACTTTAATCTATTTTAATCTATCTTTTAATCTTTTGTCTCAAAAACCGCAATTTCTCAAATGTATCACTTATTTTGATACGGAGGTAGTATTATGAGCTGCATGTTTGATCGGGAGAAAGACATAGAAATCATGTTGTTTAAATTTTATCCTAAAAATCTCATGAGAAATCATAAACCAGCTTTGATTGCCGTTAGTGTCCTGATACGTTCCTATTCCTAAATAATAGAGATAACTATTATTTAAATATTAGGTATTATCTATTAATTTATGAGATATTATTTTATTTAGTTTTCCTTTTACGTTTTGATTAGGGTTTGGGCCGAATAATAAAATAAGGTTCGACCGTCTTCTTTGTGAGGCACAGAATTGAGAAATTGAGTCGATTTATTTGTTTAGCTTGTCATTAATTTTTCTTAGTGAGAAATCTGGTTCTCCAATTCCAGGATTATCAATAAAGCATTCGATTGTTTGTGTCTTTAATTACCGGTCCGTATCAAATTGGTATCCGAGCGATCAATCCTGCCATCTGTGAGATCGTTTGAATCAAGATGTCGAAGAAAGTCGACGAGGTTGATGCTGAGTTATCTCAGTTCAAAACCGAGATCGCCAATTACCAGGAAGAAGCATCGAAACGTTTGGATCGTATGCAGGAATCAATTGACAAAAATAAAATCGATGCAGACAATCAGTTTGCGGAAATACTGCAGCTCCTAAAAAACTTCCAGCCACCCGCCACCTCCGTACCAACCACCACTGTTCCGCTACACAGCCACACTGCAACACCGTCGCCGCCGCACAGCCACACTACAACACCGCCACCGGCCAGCCACACTACAACACCCACACTGTCACAGCTCTCGTTTCCGACACCGCCCGCCACAAATCAGTACAACCTGCCACCTCATACGTACCATCAAACCATTACTCGATATCCAATTAATAATTCCCTGACCCGACACATTAGTGGCCAGATGCAATACCCCCAATTTACGAGCCATTCGTCGACCGCCTATACAAGCTTCTCGGGTATACGATTTGATTCACAAGGGTTCCCACTACCACCAGGTCAAGCAGGGGAATCTAGCAACAACCGAAACCAACGACCAACGCAAAATCTACCACCGGGTCACCGGTTTGAACGCGGATGGACCCCGGGGGAAGATCATCGATTAAGAAAGTTAAAGATGCCTATCTTCGACGGGGAAGACGCATACAGGTGGATTTATCGAAACGAGCGATTTTTTGATGTACAAGGGCTAGCCCACTCAGGTGACCGTTTAAGAGCAACCGTGATTTGCATAGAAGGGCCTGCTTTGGCGTGGTATCGTTGGAGCGATCGGAGGGAACCGTTTCGGGGCTGGGAGGACCTCAAAAAAAAGTTACTTGATCAATTTCAACCGTCCCAAGACGGTAACCTACACGAGCAATTTTTAAGCCTTACTCAAGGGGGTACAGCCCGAGAATACGTAAGTCAGTACGAATCAATGGCGGCACAATTAGTCGGTATTTCTGAACAAATATTAGAGGGAATATTTCTCAAGGGATTAAAAACCGAACTTCGCAATTCAGTCAGGGTGTTACAATATGTTGGTTTAAATCAAGTCATTAAATTGACACTTATGATTGATGAAACGAGTAAAGGATTTACATTAGAGCCGACAAACAAAACTGGTGCCGCATCTAGTGGAGCAGAAATGGGTTCTTCAATCAAAATTGATTGAGATTCACAAGCCACACCTTGAGGACAAGGTGTGTTTTTTGGGGCGGAGTAATGATACGTTCCTATTCTTAATTAATAATAGAGATAACTATTATTTAAATATTAGGTATTATCTATTAATTTAGGAGATATTATTTTATTTAGTTTTCCTTTTACGTTTTGATTAGGGTTTGGGCCGAATACTATAATAAGGTTCGGCCGTCTTCTTTGTGAGGCAGAGAATTGAGAAATTGAGTCGATTTATTTGTTTAGTTTGTCGATAATTGTTCTTAGTGAGAAACCTGGTTCTCCAATTCCAGGATTATCAATAAAGCATTCGATTGTTTGTGTCTTTAATTACCGGTTCGTATCATGTCCCCTAAAACCAAACTTCACTCGTTACTAATCAAATTAATGGGAGAATTTAAATGAAGGTACACAATCTAAGAAGAATTGCTGTCCAAAAAAGAAACTAAGAAGAATTGCTTTTTGTGTCTTAATTGTTCTACTTTATGAAATTTTGACATGGTTTTATAAAGTGTTTCGACTATTATTGAAAAAACAATACTGGAATTGTTTCTCCACGTAATCAACATCATTCACAAGTGAAGTTTTAGATCATCCAGTAAAATTGCAACAATTTTCCAGTCTAGCTCCCCTAATTCCTCGAAAGGTTTCACTTTCATAAGTTGACCTACTTTCCCACAATTATCCCAATTTCAACATCAACTGCAAATCACACAAGACAAGAAACCAAATAAATTAAAAGTTAAATGTTAGATAAAATTGCGGTATTTGTTTTTGGTGGATGAATGTTGAAAACCAAAAGGCTCAAACTAACTTTATCATACTGGTCACAAGATAAAAGACAGCAGATGTGAAAAAATGGGAGGATCAAAATTGGTTTGGGTCAAAACATGTAAATTATTGTATCGGGGCTGGATCGATATCACGCCTTATTTCTCAGTTATTTTTATAATATATTAATCGATTTAGAAGGTTGTATGCATTAGTGTTTTGCGACTTAACTTGTTCGACCAATTTGACCTGAATTCTTTTTAGCTATTAAATGTATTTAACATTTGGTTAAAAGTTGGTTTGTTGGAAGAAAAAGAAAAAGCAAAAGAGCAAAGAGTGTGCCTGGGTCATTATCTAAAATTGAATGTGTATCACCTAAGTGCAATACTAGATCATATATGAAAGGTGAAACCTGCACCACAAAAATGCATACTTTTTCTTCATAAAACATTGCTACAATCAATCATCATTAAAGCTGAGATGTTTCATGTTTAAATTTTGGGTAAATTACAGTATACTCGATTCTGTATTTTTGTCCCTAAACTTTTTTCTTCGGTTTTATTGTCCATAAAGATTTTTGGATTTCCGTTTTCTGTCCTTCCGTCCAAAAACCTCCGTTAACTGACAGTATTTTTCTCCATTTCCCCAAATTACCCTTATTTTAACTCTTTTTCTTTTTATTTTTACATTTTTCTTCTTCCCCAAAACTTTTTAAGCAACATAACTCCAAAACTTTCCAGCATGTTTTCCTCATCAAACCCAAACCAAAGCAAACCCAAATCAAACCAAAAGATTTTGATTTCTACAACATCACATTTTGATTTTGATTTACCCTTAAATTTTTAAAATTATGATCAAAGCATAGCAAAATTAATCCACTAGTACATAAAAAGTGAACAAATATATTGATCAAGGAAACTTTTGTCACGTTCTAATATATATACTCCTTACAATATTTAAGCAAGTAAATAACAAAATAATCCTGTAATTATTTATATAATACGGTAAAATAAACAAAATTTGATGAAATTAATCGGCAAACACCACAAATTGGAAAGAATGTGAAACCTTTTTGGCAGAATTATTGACGAAGAAGACTCTGTAATCTAGGGTTTCTTGATCTGGACATCGGGCTTGTGAAGAGCTTTACAATTATTACTTGAAAGTAATTTGGTTTGCGTATTAAAGTAAGGTATTAATTTATAAGGTTTCAACAATGGAGTAGCCGGTGCTTTGAAGAACAGAGAAGATGATGATCAAATATTGCTAGCTGAATGTTGGAGAAATAAGAAATATATATATACAACAATAATTAATTGCAATAAAGATCTTATTATTCAACAATGAAAACAATACAATGCATGCATATATATGAACAACCAAAAGATGCAACCCTTCATCAAAAATTACAACTTCCATTTTGCCGGTTATATAACTAACATAATTTCCAGAATTAACTAATTATAATAACTACCACACTTAATATAGCTTACTTTCAACAATGAAACCATCACTCTAGCGGCCGCCATATATTGGTTGCAAAAATGACAATATGTTACGAATATATTATAGGATACAAAAATGTATTGAGGTAAATGAAACAATATATGTAAGAAATATCAATCAAATGATCAATACACAGATTTAAAAGTGTATTAGTACTTTTTAAGAATAGAAAAAAAAAAACACAGCAAAAAGAAGTTAATGGCACGTAGGTAACCAAACGATATGCTCATTGCCACAGAAACTTTCAAAGAGCACGTTTCATAAAACGCAACAAAACAGAACAAGACCACACACGTGTCAAAACCTTTTGACCACCACAATCACATTATAATAATCCGTTACACCACTCTCCTCCACCTGCCGCTATAAAACCGTTACCTCCTCCGTTTATTCCACCATAATCAAAACCTTTAAGCAATTATTAACTTTTCCAAAATCTTCATAAGCCAAAATGTCGTCTGCTGCTTGTTGTGGAGGAAGTTGCGGTTGTGGCTCTGATTGCAAATGCCAAACCAGTTGTGGCGGTTGCAAGATGAACCCAGACATCACCACCTCTGAAACAACCACCACTGCCACCACCACCATTGCCGGCCTTGCACCCACCAAGAGGTACCATTATTATTTAATTTCTAATAAAGTGTGAACATGCACGAGCCATAAACTAACATGTAATAATATTGTACGAGTAATATTTTCTTTTATATATACTTTATTTTCTTTTTTAAATTGATAACTTTTTTTTATTGTATACAGTACATGAATAATTATCTTTTTATAAAAATGATATGGCTTTTATTGAACAATGTTTTGTGTAATGCTATAAATATGTTAATTAATAAATATGTTAGTTTAAAACTCGACACATAACGCGTACACATGTTTCTCGTTAATATTAAAATAAGGGTTTTGATAACAACAGCCCTAAGACATGCATTAAATACTTGTATTTTAATCTTCAACGACTCGTGAATTTCAGGAACTACTCCATTGTACAATATTTTATGCACTTAGTGACAACCCTTAGGGCTGTCATTATCAAAACCCTTAAAATAAAGATAATATAGTCGTACTAACATACATTCTTATTGATGATTTTGTACAGATGCAATGTCGAGGGAGGTGCATCATCCGAGAATGATGGTTGCAAGTGCGGTGAAAAGTGCACTTGTGACCCATGCACGTGCAAATGAATGCCCTAATTAACAATTAAAGACAACACTTAATTACTAGTCCTATATAGATAGCTTTAGCAACTTCAATTCACAATAAAATTTGAAATAGCTGTTAGTTTATATCTTTTTATTTTGTGTTTTTTGTAATAAAAAACATTCCATCCTATAAAGATTGCATCGCATGTAGTGTGACCTTTATGTACATTCCGCTAATCGTCTAGATATTTAACCTTTTTGCATTATGATGTCGGTATGATCTTTGGCCAACTAAGTTGGCGAAATTTAAGTTTTTCGTGACATTATACCGAATCCCCTCTAAAGGGGTACTTTTTGTTACACATATTATAACTCGGCTCCAGCGTAAACTCATATTTATCAGACAAAACTCTTGTCGATATATAGTGGGGTAGCCACAAAAAAAGTCTATGAAGAGGTGGAAACTGCAAAATTTTGGAGGCAACACTTTAATTTACGGTTTTACATAATGATTTCTTTTTACCAAATCCGGTGGTAATGACGTAGTGGTAAGGGATTCTGAATGAGAATTAATTTTGCTACCACAACTTTTAATGGTTATACCACACTGTACAGATTTTACAGTTAACTATACAAGTATATTAAGCATTGGATGTGGTACGTGCATTAAAAGTTGTGGTAAGAAAATCACCTCCTTTTCTGAATGTCTTTCTAGATGTCACGAGTTCGATCCTCCATGATTAAATATTTACCAGATGAAAAGGAAAATATTCAAAAATTGTGATAATTATGTCGCGTACATCTTTAAACATAATTTCTATCACCCGGAGGAGTTGTTATAAATGAGAATATTTTTTATAGAAAAAATTTTGAACCAATAATTACGAGAACCCAAAATCTCACTAATTCTTATGAAAATGTGTGATCACAATAGAAAATAAATAAATCTCATATCTTTATAATTACAATTATCAAGTTGATATTGGATGCACGTATTATACATACATGTATGGTTGTACCCCAATTGTGTGTTTCCACTTGAAGACGATGCATATTCAAGTATATTTTTCTTTATAAATAGATATTCAATAATTTGTTTTTAATGGACTATTGAGGCAATATAATATCATATTCAGCTTATAAAGATATTTTAATGAACCACCATGTACATTTTTTACTTAGGAATAGCTAATTAAATGATAGAAAATAAACTGGCCAGATATAGTGGGTACACAACTGATGTTATTATGGCGGCATTTGCTTTGCATAACTTCATTCGTAATAATTCTAAGGAAAACATGGTGTCGTGGTCATGATTCAAACAATGAAGATTTGATTAAAAGGATCATCTAACGAGATGAAGCAGATTTGTAATGATATTGCTACATTAAAATGAAATGCATACCGTTGATTTATTACAATCATATTACTTTGCCATTTATTTTGGGTTTATGTAATGACTAATAGTAGTATAATTTAAGGTTTATTATATAATTCTCTTTATATATTTGTTGTAATATTTCATTTTATACTTTAGTAATTTGTAGCTCAAGTTGAATACACATGGCTGAATACACCATTTGACTTATTTAAACTAATAATGCTACTCGGTATGGAGAGGCTGAGAAGGAGGCCACCCACAGTCTGGAGGAGGAGGATTTCGTTGTAGAGATGTGGTCACGCTCACGCTTCATCACGTCCACGGAGCGGGAGTTTTCGATCATAATATGACTGTTGAACGGTCATTTGATGGAATTCGCCAGCAAAAATGTGAAAGGGATGGAGTTCGCTTGAATCTCACGCTGGAATCGATGGAGAAGACGGCTGATGTGTTAAAACTGTCAAAAAAAATGTTGCATCCATTGTTGTATATGTGTGATTGATATGAAAGACGGGTTTTAGAGAAAGGGAATGAGGGCTTTTGTTTGATGTGAAATGGAAATTTGTAAATCCTAATAATGATGTGTTGGACTTTAAAATCTAAGTAGCCGGAATATGGTGTGTTGTTAGAATGATGAGTATTTATTCCAAAAAATTATAAAAAATTAATTGGTTTTGTGTTATTACTGAGTTAACAGAAGTAAAATTTGTATGATAAGTGGTACTCATACCCTTTGAATTAAGTTCAGAAAAAAGTTTATTAGCTTTTCAAAATTAAATAAACTCGTAAGTTGAATAAATAAAGTAAGACAAAACCCTTTTAACTAAGATTGATAGAGAATAAATTAATTGTTAAAAAACTTATTCCAGTCATTTAAATTATGGGGAAAATGATAATGACAGTCCTAAGGTTGTCATTAAAAAAGTAAAATAATAAAAAACAACCCCCTGAATTTTAGGAATATTACTTTTTTAATCAATGTACAAGTTTTTAATACATGTTAGTAACAACCCTAAATGTTGTTATTAACAAAAGCTAAATTATGGATATACATGTTTGTTTAACTTTGTGCAGTAATACGACAAAAGAAATATCCCGCGAAATGTGGAGCATAATTTGGGTGATTAAGACTCGTTTGGTGGAGGGCATTTTTGGTATACCTCTAACCATGACAGCTTGTGCCTTATTTTCATAATGATTCATTTGTAAATCTATTTGCCTAGCAACTTATTTAAATTACCAATAAAGCTAAAAATTTTGAATTAAATGTTTGAAATTGTTTATTGGAAATATATTATTTGTTTTAAAAACAGATAATCAGATAATCTGCGATTACAAAACGTGATTATGGAAATAGTATTTCGATTTGATCATGTTGTTTAAAATCACAATAATCAGATAATCAGTTCTTTTAGTGTTTGACAAACTTGAATACTTGTTTAGTTAATAGGTAAAATGCAAATAATCAGTTTTTCAAAACGCAATAAACACCTCTACAACTACGTTTCTGAAACTCTGTTTTGAATGCCTAAGAGGTAAATAATTGATTATTTTAGACTTTTGGCGAAACATTCGTTTTAGATTTTACATTTACATTTTTAAAATGCAATAAACAGATAATCTACTCCAAAACATAATTTCAAACACCCCCTAGCCTGTGCAAATTAGTAAAATTATTAAATTAATTTATATTTTCATTTTCTTATCAAAATTAAAATAATAACAAATAAATGAGAACCCGTAGTAATAAAAGCTAACCCAAGTTAACTAAAACAATTAAATCTTTTCATTTTCTTATTTTGTTTAAAATAATACTCGTAATAAATAGACGGAAACTCATAATAATAAAATCTAACCATGAGTTAATTAAGTACCCAATTCCACTTTCTACAAATAAATAAATAAATAATTAGGATAATTTTATCTCTAATGAATGTCTTATAAACACACATTAAGTTTGCATTTAATAAAATGATTATTTTCTAATATATTTTGAATAACATTAGAGAACTCTAGTTCCTATCATTTTAGAAGATGAATTAAATAATTTTGTTTGATTTAAAATAATTTAGTTGCACTCATAGTTTTAAAAAGTCCTCTTTAAGTCACGAAGTGAAGAACGCAATATATAGCTCATCATGTCTGTTATTTTTTGTTATTTTTTGAGGCTTTACTTGCATTTCTTAACCAGCCACAGGTTGGAAACAATACCGAGCAACAAAAAACTATTAAATCTTTTGTTGATAATATTTGCATTTCTTCTAATGCATGCAATAATTATTTTTAAAACCCATTTTAAATATAAATCAAACAAAAATACGTACATGATGACATATTGTAGTCGTGTAGACAATTTTTGTCCTATTAGTTTGTTGTATATGTGATGTACAGTTTATCAAAGCTTTCCAAGAGAGGCATGGAATTTACACACGTGAGTTTTATATAACTCCACCTGTAACTACTAATGTTAAGCATGACGTTAAAAGGATTAATAAAATATAGCTAGGCTAACAATTTTGATATAATTTATAAGTTGCAATTGAAAAGGCTCTGTCAATAGTCTTCAACTTGCATTGTCTAATAAAATTGATAACTATCACATGCATTTATATTTTTACATACTTCCTCCGTTTCAAAATAAGTGATACACTTTTCATGTTAGGGTGTTTCAAAATAAGTAATACACTTTGAAAACTTACCATATTTAGTAAAAAGGTGTGGGGACCACACCCACTAACTATCTCCTTTAATAAAGTGAAAAGACACATGTACCCTTACTTTTACTTTTAAACATCATTAAACTCACTTTAATCAATATATGTGGGACTCATCCTCTACTAACTATCAAATTTAATCTAATTAACCATGATTGTCATATTTTGCCTCAAAAATCGTAAACACTAATTTGTATCACTTATTTTGAAACGGATGAAGTATTAGTTTAGGAACTGGAATTTTTTATGATTCTAAGAACTAGATTTGACAGTTTCAGGACGGTTTTAGTTTTAATTCCAATTAAGTGCTTTTATGCTTGCCCCTAAGTTTTACTGCCCAGGGATTAGGAGTGTTTAAAAATATAAAAAAAGTTATCTGATATTCGAAATCCGAGTATCTAAAAATCCGGGTAACTAAAAATCCGGGTTCCGAAAATCAGGGTATCCGAATTTCAGGTACCAAATCTGGGTAGTGTTTTTCAATATTTACGGGTACTCGATATCCGAAAAATTATCCGAAAATAAAAAATATCCGAAATATATACGAAAAATACCCAAAATATTTGAGAATATACCCGAAATATCCAAAAATACCCGAAATATTTGAAAATTACCTGAAAAATTACTCGAAATATCCTAAATTTTTTTGAATATTTTGTTTTTTCGGATACCGGATACCCGGATTTGGATACCTAAAATTTCGGATACTTGAAAACCGGGTATCCGAATTTTCGGATACCAGATTCAGGTAGTGAATTTCATTATTCGAAAATCCAGGTACCCAGTTTTGAACACCCCTCTATCTGTGATGGTAATGAAGAAAAAATCATGAACATATAAAACAAAGTTTATGTATAAAATGTGAAAACGTGACAGATAAATTATGTAATTTAATCTTCTTACTATATTTAAATCTATCATCAATTATACTATTAAAACTAGTTGCTTTGTTATATTTATTTCATTATTATAGTTAAAGGGTATCTTTTGATTTTAATTTCTATAACTATTATCATTGTCACTTGTTATTATATAACTAATATATTTACACTTCTATAACTATAAAAAAAACTTCTATGAGATCTTATTTAGGATATTAATGGTTTCAATAATGGATTTTTCTAACTTATTTAGTTTCCAGATATTACGATTGTAGTTGGGTTGGGTAATGTAACACCTCAATTTTTAAAACACTTTTTAAAATATATTTTTAAATAGAAACATTACAAATCCAATATTCCCAAAAAATGCGGTTTAATAAAAACCATCAAAAGTTTATCAGAGTATTAAAACCAGTGTTACAAAAACAATACCATAACCATAGGATAAACGAGAACTACCTACGAGCTCCCGGGCTTAACAACACTAGGTCACTTCTATCGCGACCTCCTATTCCTTCGATCCTGAACCTGAGTACATAGCCAAAAATAAAGTAGTACGTGAGACAAAATAGTCTCGTGAGATACATGGGTTTTCGACCCATTCATAAAAGATTTATAAAATAATATTTATATCAATATAAATACTTATCCTCATCATTTCTATTAATTCATAACTCATCTCTTATTAAACTAATAAGCTTACCATAAACTTATTCATACTCTAATCACATATTTGTAAGCTATCTCCAAGCTTACACTTTTTTTTATCACATATGCATCGGACCTCTCCGAAGTCAACTCTCCCGATATGGGACGTCATAGGTAAACTATCAAGGTAATTGGGAGCCCCCATCTTACCGACATTCATAAGCTCTCCCCGTTTTCGGGTCGTCATGCTCACCCATCACTGGGTGTCGTAAACTGTGACATTCTACTCTTTGCGCAGGGAGGTACCACCCCAAGTAGACGTCTCATGCTCCCCCATTTCTGGGCGGTCTTATTCCAGATATCTCATTAACACTTATGAGCCTCAGCTCCTTTCATCAAATATGAGCATTAGCTCCTTTCATCAAATTCATCACTTATTAGAATACACATATTCTAATTTATTATATTATTCTCTTTACTTATTCAGTTCAGTGTTGACTTTACCAAGTCCTTTACCAATTTACAACATATTTATCATTTATCAAAATCATATCATTTTGACTCCTCTTTGACTAGAATACATGTTTATTACTAGTCAATTATTACTTATTCTCTTAGTAATTCGATAACTACTTCTATTAGTATAATATAATAACCGATACTTATCACTTAAAAATCATTGTCTCAAGCTTTATTAATACATATTATTAATAAACCGATTATCAAGCTCTTTTAAATCATTATCTTTATTCATGCATATTATTTATAAAAACTCATTAAAAATACTTTTCGTTATCATAATCTCTTTCAAAATCATCAATCATTTAGACATACTTAAATAGTCTATTACTAGCATTTTCTCATCATATCAATCATATCTTTATTAAAAACATTTATTAATAAAGACTCCTAAAACATCGTAGTTTTCAAAATAATTTGCTATGTACTCAGTAAAAGTCTCATGTACTCACCTTAGTCAAGCTAACTCCAAATTGTGTCTAACGACACGAATCCTTGCTTTCCAACTTGTGAAATGTCAGCAATCTTTAGGTCTTCTTGACCTACCATCAATATCATCACAATAACTAGTTATTATTCATAACTAATCACTAATCAATCCATATCTACACCCCTAACCACCAAGTTCATCCAACTTGGTGGAATCTCAAACTCTAGTTCAAGATTTCCATCAATAAACCCAAATCCAACTTGTACACATCGATTACAAGCTTACAATGAGTGTTCTACACCCATGATTAGTCATCTTCCCCAAGTATGAGATGGTTGGTTCCCCAAACCACCATTTTTGCCCATACAAAGCTCACAATCAAGGTAGATAAGCAAGACAATCAAAAATACTTACCCTTGATGTTTCAATCCTTCAAAATGGTGAAGATCTGAGCTCTTGAGCTCCAAAATCATCCAAGAATGCTCCCAAATCGGCTGCACTATGTTGTAAATTTTATATATTCGGTGATTAAATATTTAGACAATTATAATATTAAAACCATATTTGATATTGATAATTCAATATCAAACCCAACAAATAAGAAAGAATCAAATGGAACAATCAAACCTGAATGCTGATGAAGAACGAACCGCAGGGAATTGTAATTCCTGTCCTTTAAGGTTTTTACGCGCTCTATATGCTGCAAGCCTCAACGTAGAACCCCAGGATTTGATGCAATTTATCGGTATTATTCTACAACACTAGAATTACCGACAACACAAAGTGACTACTTGGAAACACACGAAGTATATATCAAACACAACATCATGAGAGGAGAGCTTATGAGAAGAGAGCTTATGAATTTTGTTGTGTAGAACTTCACAACTAGAAGTTGTTTATATAGGCTCTCAAGCCTTGAAGGAGCTTAATGGCATTCAAACCAAGAGTTTTGTAACTCTTGATTAATTTCAACATTAGTGTGAAACATTATGACATTTAGTGTCATTGGTTATGACATTTCAAAGATGCTCATAAAATATTAAGCTCCACAACTCTCATGATAGATAGGAAATTTGCCAACTTGCAAATACCTTTGTAATTTCCAATACACTATGTGTAGGGTTGAAGGTGAAATGAAACCCTAGCCTACACACAAGTTTATATATTCCAGACGTTCCTCGCGCCCCGCTCGCGCCACCTCGCGCCACGAGGTGACGCGGGTTTGCCTGCCGGTTGCCGCTGAAAAGCAGATCTCGCGCCTGGCTCGCGCCGCGAGCTCGACGCGAGCTCAACGCGAGCTCGGCGCGAGCCTCTCGCGTTTCGCCTCTGAAGTTTCTGCTCGACCTCGCGCCTTCCTCGCGCCGCGAGGGCTGTCTGGGTCAGTTTCTTGCCTTTCAAACTTGTTTCCATCCAAGTCTTGACCCATACTTGGTTACCCCAAGTCCCAAACATTCAAACACTCGATAAAACCCAATGGAGACTCAATTAAGTATTTTACCACCTTTATTCTTCAATATTTCTATTTAATTCATTAACCGAAAATTCCGGTCGTTACAGGTAATCTATTAATTAGCTGCGTAATTGGGATGTGCATGAAATGGTAAAGTATTTAAAAAAAATACCCTAATGTGTGGTTTGGGCCGGTTATAATCGGTTCTATCCGAAGCTTCGGTTTTCCATATTTTAAAACCATCGACCGGAGGACTAGAGAGTATGGTTCTGTGTCGGTTAGTTCAGTTCCGGCCATTTCCTTTCGGTTGGTTCTTTTTCATTATAAATAACTCCTTTCCTCATTTGACCAATATGCCAACATATTCTAGATGTCTCTCACGTAATTATATGTATTTTAATACAATATGATGATCAAAATAACCCTAGTGGCTTTGTCATAGAAAACTCTGTTCATAAATAAATACAAACCCAAGTATGATGTCTATTAAAATAGATCGTCTAAAATTAAAATGACTCGGTATTGATGGGTATATATTTGTCTCACAAATGACAAAACTCATCAAACTTACGTTTGGTCGTCTACTACTTTCAGTATTAAATATTGGTTATATACTTATCACATCGACCAATAAAATTGTGTGTACATACTACTTATATTGACATGTTATGATTTTTTAATAGGGTATTCCCATTATATGGGTTTACTCGGTGGTTGAGCTATACTCGTGATGTTTACAATCTAACCATTGCCGTAATCGTTTTTAAACATTCTATTCGTCATCTTATAAATATTTACATAAAAAAGAATCGAACTAGTGACATCTAGCAAATCATTCATGAGGTCTTATAATAGACACTACTATGGGCATGTTAAAGCCATGGCAAAGCCCATTTAACTGCACGGTTTTTTAACACCACATCATGTCTTCCTTTTAATACACTATAGCCATGGGTATGACGGTATGTTAAACGATTTTGTGCATAAAAACACACGCAATTGACATGTTAAAGCAGTAATACGGTATGGTATGTTAAAATCATGTTGAAACCCTAAAACCTTTTAACATGATTTCAACAATTTCACCATAAAATTTACTGTCACTATTAGGTTACATACTATATATACACGTAACATATTTGATTTTTTTCTATTGATACGTTTGATTGTGAAAGTTAAAAGTGGAGTATTTTTTTATGAAAGTCAAGGTGTAGTTGATAGAAAGTCAAAAAATCACCATAATCATTGCATAGAAAAGTCTAATCACCCTCAAATTGTCACACCAGCACACGTATTACGTATTTTTATTCAAAGTCATGGTTTTATTTTGTCATATGCTATAAATATCAGTGTTGTAAAAATCGATCTTGGCGGCCGCCTAGGCGGCGCCTAGGCGTTTGGCGGTCGGCTGCCGAGTGAGAAATTGCCTAATCGTTGGAGTTTGAAGGTTTTGGTCAAACTCGGTCCTAATCGGTCCTAGGCGGCCCTTGGCGGTCCTTGGCGGCCCTTGGCGGTCAAAAAAATGGTGATGAAGAAGATTGGAGTGGGCCTGTTTTTTTGTTTCAGTCGTTATGTTGAAGAGGAAAAAAGACGGCGATGAAGAAATTAGGTTTTCATTGGTATATTAATTGATAAATAAGTTGGAGTGGGTCTGTTTTAGAATGATAGATTGGTTGGGCTCATTATTGGGCTTCTTTTTGTTATATTTCAAAACACCCTGATCCAACTTAAGTTTCTAAAATCCAGTATTCAAACTTATTGTTCGTATTTTATATATTGTTATTGACTAATTTAATTATTTTGTTAAGATATTATATATATTTTTCTAAAAAAATTAATTTTCTTTGTATTTAATAGTACCCGCCTAGAAACCGATTAATCGCCGCCGAGACCGATTAATCGCTTGAAGGTGGTCGACCGCCGAGGTACCGCCGAGCGATTTTTACAACATTGATAAATACTCTCTCCGTCCCACAAAAAACTTCCCATTTGACTTTTACACATGTTTTTAGGTAATAGTTAGTGGTGGGGTAATTGATAATACTTTTGATTAAAATATAAGGTTAGATTGGAGAGAGAAAGATAGTTAGTAGATATTAGTGGTGGGGTTTTAATAATAATAGTTTTTTATTGGGTGGAGCCCACCAAATATGGGAAATGGGAAGTTTTTTGTGGGACAAAAGTTTAGAGTGAAATGGGAAGTTTTTTGTGGGACGGAGGGAGTATATGTTATAAAATATAGAGCGAATTACATCTAAGGTCCCTGTGGTTTACCACTTATTGCAGCCACAGTCCCTAAACTCCATTAAGTACACTGGGAGTCCCTGGTGTTGTCATTTTGTTGCACCCGTAGTCCCAGAAGCAAACGTCCGTTAAAAAACCCTGTTAAATCACCCATGTGCACAGCACATGATGGATAGTATGGTAATTGTCCACCCCTTCCTCATATTTAAACCCGAGTAAATTACATGGAAGGTCCATGTGGTATACTACTTATTACAGCCTTAGTCCCTGAACTTCATTTATTACACCGGAAGTCCCTGGTGTATATGTTTGTGTTCGTTTGTGTTCATTTCGTGTACGTTTGTGTTTCTTTATGTTCGTTTATGTTTGTTACCCTTGTTCGCGAACCGTTCTTGAACACTAAATTTTCTTAACAAACGAACACGAACACAAAATTCCGTTCGATAATTGTTCGCGAACCGTTCGTGAACACATTTTGTCCTTAACAAACGAACATGAACAAGACCCCACTCGTGTTCGTTCGGTTCGTTTACAGGCCTACAAACGAACACAAACAAGATTTTGTGTTCGTTTAGTTAAACAAACGAACACGAACAAATGCCCGTTCGTTCGTTTACGTTCGTGAACATCTGTTCGTGTTCGTTTGTTTACGTTCGTTTGTTAGTGTTCGTTTGAGTATTTTACGTTCGTTTGTGTTTGTTTCGTGTTCGTTTGTGTTTGTTTCGTGTGCGTTTGTGTTTCTTTATGCTTGTTTGTGTTTCTTTATGTTCGTTTATGTTGTTACCCTCGTTCACGAACCGTTCGCGAACACTAAACTTTCTTAACAAACGAGCACGAACACAAAATTCAGTTCGAGAAGTGTTGGTGAACTGTTTACGAACACATTTTTTCCTTAACAAATGAACATGAACAAGGCCCCATTCGTGTCCGTTCGGATTGACTTTTCAGGGGGTTGGTGGCGCGACAATAAAGGTTGAAGTGTATACACCAGGGACTTCCGGTGTAATAAATGAAGTTCAGGGACTAAGGCTGTAATAAGTAGTATACTACAGGGACCTTCCATGTAATTTACTCGGGTTTAAATATGAGGAATGGTTGGACAATTACCATACTACCCATCATGTGCTGTGCACATGGATGATTTAACAGAGCTTTTTAACGGACGTTTGCTTCAGGGACTACGGGTGCAACAAAATGGCAACACCAGGGACTCCCAGTGTACTTAATGAAGTTTAGGGACTATGACTGCAATAAGTGGTAAACCACAGGGACCTTAGATGTAATTCGCTCAAAAATATAAAAGTGTAGTCAAAAAGATTAAAAAGAATTCTAGACAGTAAATGTTGTGCTGATTACCATTTCTTCTATTTCAAACTGTCGTCCATTAAACCAAAAAATTGTCGTCCATTGTAGTTGAATTTTATTTTTATTTTTAAATTCAGACGGCCATGTGAGTTCACATCACCGACCGATGAGAAGAATTAATGGCATCAATCTTCCCTTATAAAACCCATGTTAATCTCTCCAGAACACACCGATTACAGAATCGACAGTAAAGCTCTGTTTTTTATCAACTAAAAGGTAGAGTTCTTTCGCTATTTCTTGACTTTCTATGTGAATTTCTATCTACACATTTGAAATTCTGTTGCATCATGGAAATTAAATCCCTAATCTGATTCATATCTATTTAATTTCTGTATTCGCAGGGTGTTCGTTGCTTGTTGTTTGTTTCATTAGTTTTGCACACCAACTGTTTGTTGAATTGTCTCAAAGAACGAATTTGGTTCATTTAGTCATTTTGTTCACCATTCTCACTCAATTCCTTTTTTCGATCAACAAAACAGCAATAACGGTTATGGAGATTTCACAATTCAGAGGTTTTTCAGAATTACCAGGAATTGAGGACCCTTTTTTCAATTCCCAGTGGCCATTTAACTCATTTGATGATCAACTCAGTTCAATAAACATGGAAGCAACTGCAGTTGATCATTTATATGCACCTGTGTTTGATCATCATTATAAACCTATTATAATGGAAACATCACCACGACCAGCTAAACAACTCAAAACCAGCAGCTGGAATTCATGCATCAGTTCTTCTGATCAATCATTAATGAATCAGAATCTACATTATGGTACAAATCAAACTAACTTTTTAAACCCTAATGAAGAAGGCACTGTTTCTTCCAAAAACACAATTGGCTTCACTTATGGTGCAAAAACAACCACCACTAAATTCACTACACCTCAAGACCATATTTTGGCTGAAAGAAAAAGAAGAGAAAAACTCAGTCAAAGATTCATAGCACTTTCTGCTTTAGTCCCTGGCCTTAAAAAGGTAATTTTATTTTACATTTTCTATATTTTTTTATAAAATCTTAAAAAGTGGTGGTATTAATATTTTGTAATTTTATGTAGACCGATAAAGCCTCTGTTCTTGGAGATGCAATCAAGTACTTAAAAAACCTCCAAGAAAAAGTAAAAACACTCGAAGAACAAACCAAAAAAAGATCAAACATTGAATCAGTGGTTTTTGTGAAAAAATATGATGGTGAAATTTCTACATCCGATGAGAAATTTTCGGGTGGGCTCGTTCTCGAGCAACTACCCGAAATCGAAGCAAGATTTTCTGGAAAAGATGTTTTAATTAAAGTTCATTGTGAGAAGAAAACAGGTGTTGTTGAAGAAATATTGGCTGAAATTGGGAAACTTAATTTATCTGTTATTAATACAACTGCAATGACCTTTGCTAGTTATGCAGTCAATATAACTGTTGTTGCCCAGGTAAAAAAATCACATTTTTTTTTATTAAAATTATTTAAATTTCTAATCTTTATGTCAAAAGATTATGTTTTTATACAAATTAATCATTACCCGTATCGTATTACTTTCAGATGGATCAAGAATTCACCATGACAATGAAGGATCTTGTCAAGAATCTTCATACCGCCTTCAAAAGATTCATGTGACATTTGGGAAATAATTTATCTTGTGTTTATTTTATTAAATTTATGTTTTCTGGTAACAAAGGTCTGTTTTTCTCCACTTTTTACAGTCTAAATGCCCTTAAAAAAACTTGTTTGCTATTGGGTTCATTTTGCAGGAGGGTTTTTTTATATTCTTTTTTTTTTCATGGTTGACTTGTTGACCATGTTATTAACCCTCCTGGTGTAAAGTAGTAACCTTTAATGGCTATACTGGCATTTTTTTCTATAATTTTTTTTCCCTATTTCACATTGAGTTGAATAGGGTTTCTTGAGGGTGGATGAACAAACAGACCTATGTAACCAGTTAAGTGTTTGGTGATCAATGTTTTAGAGGCATCTGTCTCTTTTTTCTTATGTATTATGTTTGTAAAATCTTATACTATGTTTGTAAGATCTTGATTTATGGTAATGAATTACATTTTGATAATTTATATGGGATTAGTGTTTTGTGGATTATATTATATGGGATTAGTGTTTTTAGATTATATTGGGATCATGGAGGTATCCTCTAATGTGAATCTTGAATTGGGTTTAGAATTTAACATTTTTATACATATTATTTATGATGACTATCAATAAGGGGTGTTATTCGACTGGTTTAGTTTAATAAGGGGTGTTATTCGACTGGTCAGTTAAATTATACGGACTCCGTATTATACTTGACTAGCAGGGTACCCGCGCAATGCGGCGGCGTGTACCCGTAACTATATTTCGAAGTGACGACAGTACCGATGGTGGTGACAATAGCGATGGTGATGAGTGGTGGTGCGTAGTGATGGTAGGTGCTGACATTAGTGATGGTAAGATCAGATCCGAAATTGGTCTTTTTTTGTGAAAGTAAATAGAGAAATGATGGTTGAGTTCTGATGACGTTAAAGCTTATATATATTAGTATCTGAAATAAATCAAAATAATCAAGTAGTTGAAGTGGTTAACACATAGTGACTACTTAGGAGAGGTCTTGTGTTCGAATCCTGTAAGCAACACTTTATTTTTTTAGTTAAAGAACTTACTAAAAGTGGAAATCTCCTTAAACTTAAAATTAAGGAGCTCCTTAAACTTACTAAAAGAGGTAGCCCTAAATGCATTAGTAAGTAGTAAGATTATTTGACTGTAATTACAAATGTGTAATATTAACTTTATTAATCTCTAAACTCATGTCATTATATTAACCACCACCAACACTATTCACCATGGCACCCACCACCACCACCACTACAGCCACCACTTGCCATCACCACCCACCACCACACATCACTACATATATTGTTAAAAAAATGTATAACCGAACAACATTTGTTTATTGTGCAAAAAATAATTACATGGTACATGCTACCGTATTCCAGGTAGCCTTCTAGTACCATTTAAAGCGTAAAGTACTTCTTTAAAGACAAAGTAATTTAGTTTTGTAACATGTTATTATATCATAATGGTTTATTTAATTATTACATAATCATTTTCAAAACCTAATAATTCATAATTCCTATATTATTTTCAGCCAAATAGGATTTGGTCAACGACTTTTATTTGAGTCGATGTAAAGTTGGTGATGAGTGTTTGACATTGATGAAGAAACGACAAGAGAAGAATTTTCTCTTTCTTAAAACTCCTATCAATTTCTTGTTCTTTGAATTCTTTATGTCACAAAGTCACTACTTGCTAATTTTAGTGATTCATTGGATTCCAATGACTCTTGAAATCCCTAAAATACCCTCGTGTAAGATGTTTGTTGGATTTTATTTGATTTCATATTGGTTGGAATTCTATATAAAATTGTTTCCATTTATTAAACTAAACCAGACATAAAAATTAAAAAGCAGCTAGTTGTATAATATAAAGCCATTGAAGATCTATTTGTTAGGCTCAATCAATTTTATGTTTTAATTAATTTAGTTATTTGAGTTGCAACAATTCATACTTTTAGGGTGTGTTTATTATATTCATTTTTGCGATAAGTGAGAATCAAATTAAGAGTTATCCAGGGGTTAGAAATAGTTTTAACAAGGTTATGGTTAAAATTGGTGTTTCTCAAATTATTCGTAATGGTGATCAAACTCAGATTTCTTTTGCCAAACTCAAATTTGATTATCGATGCAATATTAGTATCACATCAGCTTTCTCTCGCCAGATCAAACACATGACCAGACGCTCGTAGTAGTGACAAAACTCAGACCAATTTATCATCCAAGCATAAGGTACAACACCTTATACATAATACAACAAATATCCAAAAATTTCTCTCACAAGAAGTCGCCTGAGTGACCAAACTAAACAAAAAATGGAAGTGAGACACGTCTATGAGTTAATCAAAACTCTTAAAAATATATAAATCACTTGAAGTTATTAGACTACTCCTATTGGTAAAAAAAAGGAAGAGGGCCACCAAAAGAGGTGACCTAGGTTGGTGGAGAGGACTAGGTCACCAACAAGGGTCACCCCATTTTTATTATTATTATATTTTGTAATAATATATGGAATATTTTGATTGGTTAATTTAATTGGGTTGGGTTAGGTTGTTAATGGGTGTGAATAAAAAGGTTGGATTGAGTTGTTTAGGTGGAAGAGAGGGAAATTTTTTTATATTGAGAAAGTTAGATTGAGTTGGGTTGTTAATGAGGATAGTCTTAATCATTCTTGCTTTGCGCGGGTTTTACGCGGGTATCATGTTCATTTGCGTAACTGATATATTCAATCCGTGTTTAGTTAATACCAAAATATAATATTGTGAATGACACGTTTTATCTATCTAAATCTTTCAGAAACTATATAAGTGATAAAATACAACCTTAGAAAATATGCGTATCTGAATGGGTTGTTACTACACGTATCATCAAATAAAAACAAATACTTCCTCCGTATCAAAATAAGTGACACACTTTCCATTTTGGGGTGTATCAAAATAAGTGACACACTTTGAAAACTTTCCTTATTTGGTAAAAATAGTGGGACCCATACCCACTAACTATCCACTTTAATAAATTGAAATTACCCTTATACCCTTACTTTTACTTTTAAAACTCATTAATATCACTTTATTCAAGAAAAGTGGGACTCATTCTCCACTAACTATGTACTTTAATCTATTTTAACCTCTACATTAATCTTTTACCTAAAAAATGTGTAAGCCAATTTGTGTCACTTATTTTGATACGGAGGAAGTATATAAATACTATAAGAATAAAGACACTTGGAACATTAACTTTTTTTAAGAACACTATTAATAACTTATTGCGAATATTAATTAGATAATGATTCTATAACTAAACAAGATTTTCCCAGATTATTTGAATGGTGTGATTTTTTCTTAACCGAATGTACATAATTTAACCGAATTATCTCTATGATGATGGTGTGATTCTTTTTTATCCAAATGTACACAACTTAACCGAATTATCTCTATGGTGATAGTGTGATTATTTTTTGATCCAGATGTACGTAACTTAATCATATCTCTATTGTTGTTTCCTAACCGTTTACTGTTTAGTTGCAGTTCCAAAAAATTTGTAACTATTAAGGTTTGAACTCAAGATCAATATCTTGGGAAGACGTAAGGGTTACTTCTTACCACCACCAAGTGACAAAGGTATCATGACTTTCTAACAAGAAGTTTTGAGTTCAAATTAACTCACTGATAATAAAATATTGGGGTGAAGAAAAAGATTAGTAAATGGCCACGAAGATACTTTGTTTAGGATACATAAATCTAAATCAAATATTCACTCTTTGGATAACTTTAACATGAAAACCTCGTTTGTTTATTTTATAATCACAAGGTAATGTTAAACATTGTGGTGTACCAACTTCATTATATCAGTCGGTTATTTAATTTTAATATAAGAGTAAATTACAAGGATAATTCATAATCGTGCATGAGGCTTTCAACTCATACGACTCCTAAATGATATAATAAGGAAGAACTCCTCTTCTTTCTTTTTTTATTACCTTCCTCACGTATTTATAGCACCGAACAGATTTGTGAGATTTATACCATATCTCACTTATTATTTTTTACTTCAAAAAATTATATTGATATTTTCTTTTTGGAACATTTTGCACCTATAGTCTTTTAGACTAACGGTTGTTAAAAAAAAAATGGTTAAAAAAAAACACCGCTTGTCCTTTTTCTATTAAAATATTTAACAGATTTTTTGCTAAAGAACTGTCAGTGCAAAAAAAATTCTAAAAAAAGATTATAAATGCAGTTTTTAAAGTAAAAAACCATATAGTATGAAATTTAGTCTAAAAGTTTTTAGGAGCTGATTAATACTTATGGACTTATGGTGAGTAATATTTTCCAAACACACAAATACCCTTAACATAACTTTTGTACTTTTCTCAGGATTAGCTTGCCATGAACATTACTACAGAGCAAGGAACGACATTAAAAGATGCACATGGTGATGTGTTCCGAGGATTATGTAGGTTATTTCATGGTTAAAAAGCCTAAGGGTAATTTCATAAATAACTTTGATTTTAATAATTTTTTTAAGAGGTGGTTGAAACTTGAACGTGCTTGTGGAATGGCAAGTTTACAGATGGGTTAATTTTCTTCAAATGCATCTCATGGAATTGATACTTACGGTAATAATATTTTCAATATTCTATTCTTCCAATTATTAAACACTATTTGCTATTAATTTCCATTTACTTTTTACCTTTTTAAAGGCTGGCATGCAAATTTATGCAAGAGCATTGGCAAAAGGGAAACGTGTTCAGGTTCAATCAGTTCCATCTTCTTCTTTTCTTTTCTTTTTCTTTTTTTTTTTTTAATTTCAATCTGGTTTGAATTAATAACCAATTATTTATGCAGTCAAATATGGAAGCTAAAGATCATGGTATTGTTATGCCTGATCATGATGCTACTTTAAAAGCTTTAGTTGCTGCTGAATTTGGAGCTACAGGACAAAGGTGTATGGTTTTGAGCACTATAGTATCTGTTGGTGATCCATCCGAATGGTATCTTACTTCTTTATAATGTGTTTGAGACTACTAAATATAGCAACTCCTTAAACTTAAACTTAAGGAGATTTCCACTTTTAGTAACATCTTCAACACCACAAAAATAAAAAAGTGTTGCTTCCAGGATTCGAACACAAGACCTCTTGTTAGTACTGACTGTGTGTTAACCAATTGCTCTAAATGACACTTTGTTTTATCCCAAAAAACAAAGTACATATCACTGCAAAACCTCGCATTTGTCCCTCTTTTATTTCCGATACAATTTAATTTTCGGAAACGTCTTGACTATAACCCACTTATTCAATACTAATTTTTCGGAAACGTCTTACCACCCAATTAATTTACTTCCTAAATTGACTATACTACCCATAACGCATATCTTTCTTACTCGTTTATAATGTGTTTAGGACTACTAAATATAGAAGTACTTAAACTTAAACTTAAACTTATTTCTACAATTTAGTTACAAGTACTCGTCGCCGCATTGCGCGGATACCCTGCTAGTTCTTATCTATATATTATAATATAATCTTTTAATGACTTTCTTTTTTTGGTTACTATATCTTATTTTAATTTAAAGTAACTAACAATGTTACATGGAAAATGAGTTAGAGAAAATATAACAATTAAATGTTTACAATAATCACTTATGTAAAAAAGTTCTCATTATCAAATTTCAAGAGTCTGCATAATAAAATTAAAATTATTGTTAAATACCCCACCACTAATAATATCTTAAAAACGTTTTATCTCTAAAAATTAATCTTATATTTTAATCAAAATTATTACCAAATACTCCACCTCTAACTATCTTCTAAAAACTTGTGCAAACAATCTCCAGTACCACTAGACTACAAGGCCTTGGGTATATCTTAATAGTTAATCTTTTGCTTTTGTTAAGTTTTTATACTTGGATGTGATACTTATTTGATAGTTGAATACACAAGAAAATGAAAACTGGATTTGATCCATTAAACAAAGACACATGATATAACAGAACATCCAGTTTAATTATTGGCCATTAAAAAGGCACTTTTAGTTGAATTAAATTCTCAACATAATAGCAGAAACCGAAACTTCAAACAGCTCAAAAAATACCTCAAAAAACAATGAGTAAAGTTTCAGCTGTTTCCTTAGGCATTCAAACTTGAGTTCCTCCTGCACTCTGACAGCATATCCATGTAGAATTGGCACTTGCTGATGTCATTTCCAGAGCTGTTTATGCACTGCACACAAAACACAACAATACATCAGAATATGAAACAAACAAAACAACATAATTAAACATGAGGAATAAAAACATACATCTTGGAATGCTTTTGAGTGCATGCCACAAGCATCAGATGCAGCAAGGTTGTTAGTGGGAGCATCTGAAACAGCAGCAGAAACAACAGCTTCATGTTGGATTGTACGTGGGCCCATTACAGCATCTACAGCCCTGTGAGCAACAGCACTCCCAGTTCCAAAAGCCATGCCTATAAATCATCATTATCTATTAAAAACTATCATTAATTCATTATTTATATGTTGAATTATTGACAATTTGACATACCTTGTGCTATAGTTGACCCAATGGCTCCAAACATTGACCCACCACTGCTGCTCTGCACAGGGGCAGGTGGTGGTGCACTCTTTGCTGCAATGTAAAATATACAAAAAGTTTTAAAAAAAAAACAATAAAAACATGTGTTTATTGAGTTGAGATTGCTGTAAGATTTACCTGGGGCAGGGGGGCTACGGGCAGGTGCACGAGCTGACCTTCCTGCAAGATAAGAAATATAGATTTTATTACTAGAAATCTGGATCATATTATAAACAGCTCAAAACAGAGTACTAGTTTTCCTTCATTCCTAATTAGCTTTAAACCTTTATTTTCCAAAACAAAGATCTTATTTCTCAAGTCTAGAAATATGTTTCACTTGTTTAGTAAGAGGAGAAACTGCAAGTGCTAAACAGCCTAAATCAGTTATAATTAGTCTCGAAAACACAAACAAATCCTACTAGAAATCAGCAATAGAGATACAGACCAGCAATTTCCCCAAATGCAGGAAAAAGATTGGGCATATGCATGAGTTAACCCTAGATTCATGAAACCTGGTCCTAATGTTGCCCTAACGAGAAAAAGATTGGGCATATGCTTGAGTTAACCCTAGATTCATGAAACCTGGTCCTAATGTTGCCCTAACGAGAAGGAGATTATCTGGAACAATGAACCAGATCCGCTACTTTTTTCAAATCATAAATATTGTTTCTAACACCACACAAAAAAATGAAAACAAATATACATGTATATCATACAGCAAAAATGGGCATATGCAGTTACCAAAGCCCTAAGAGGCATCAATTTTCAACCTGCATACAGCTACAGATGTATTCCTAAAAACGAATCATTCCAACAATGACGGAAAATGTAACGAAGGCTTAGAAACCCTAATAACGAAATCAAATGAAACGAAACGAAAATTTTAACGGTCGGTGAGTTTCGAAACAGATCCAAAACTATCAGAACAACGCGTAATCGAAAACTTACCACCAGAGCTTCTGCGAGCCATGTTGAGAATTCTAGAGAGAGATGGAGATGTGGAGAGGAAAAATACGTATATGAGACAATGAATAAATCAATGAGAAACCCTGAAATACGGTGCTTATGTTATTTATAGGAAAGATGTCTGCTTTTTCATTGTTGTATGTCACGCTTGAGATGTTGTACGTTGCTGTGATGATGGCATCATGATGAACCGGATCGTATATGCTTCTAGTCTTCTAGATGGGTCCCCTAATTGTTAAGGACGAGTTCTTGTTCTAATTCTCAAATATTAAAATTTTTGATAATCATAGGCTATTATAAAATATGCATTAAAAATTTATATATTAATCAACAATCGACTCTTAAAATTTAGGAACTACTCAATTGTACAACTTTTAATGCACTTAGTAACAGCCCTAAGGGCTATTATTATCAAAACACAATATTAAAATAAGAAACTTAATTTGTATACCATAATTTTTTATGCTTATATTATATTGTGTACAAGTATACATACCGTACAAATATATAAAGCAATAATTGTGATACATAGATTAAATAATGTGGTGTAAAATCACCACGTTTAAAATAAGGGTAAATTTCGCATTTTTTTTTCCTAAACATTTTTTCCAAATTTTCTTTGTCTTTATTATGACCATAGCGTCACTCCACGTTTCACATTATTTGTTATTTATATGAAAGTTTTCATAATTGCAATCATTGTGGACGAAAGTTTCTCATCCATGCAACTATTATACACATCTTTACTAAGTGCGGTGCCAATAGGCACGTCATGACTCAAGACCATGCGTCGGCATGAAAGAACGCGTCAAGCGGTGTTGAGGGGGTGATGGGAAGTGGGGAGTTGGCAGGACTGTGTGAGGTTGGGGGTAGTGTTTGGGGTAATATTTTAATTTTTTTTAAGTGAGGATGAGTTAGGTGCTGTTTGATAGGAACACAATGATTAAGTGTTGAATGATTCACCGGTCTGAATGATTAAGAAGTTTCGTATAAAACTTGTTTTGAATGTGAGAAACTTTTTTATAAGAATTCTGACTGCTTAATGATTCAGCATATGTTCTAACGAAGAATGATTCAACAGCAAAAAGTTGTCCCATTCAGCATATACTTCATTCAGAGCCGCTAAACAAACGCATTGAATGCTGAATGATTAAGCATTCAGCGCTGAATGGTTCCATTAAGCTGCAAACAAACACAACCTTAGTGACGTGTTACTATTGGCATGACCTGGTGCATAACTCATCGGTATGAAAAAACCTATTGATATGTTTAGTGACGCATTATTGTTGGAAGATGTCTAATCTCATCTTCATGCTTGTAATCAACTATTTTATGAAGTGATTTGTCCATTTTATAATATCGAATTTGTCTACAAATTCATATGTGATGTTTCATATTACTTGTAAGATCAAATGATTATATTATAAAAAATTATACTCCCTCCGTCCCTAAATAAAGTTCCCATTTCACCTTCAAGTTTTGTCCCTAAATAAAGTTCTCATTTCTAAAACTTAAGGGACCCACTTAATATAATAATATTATTACCAATACTTTCACCACTAACTATCTCTTAAAACACTTTCTCTCTCCAATCAAACTTTATATTTTATTCAAAAGTAATACAAAATACCCCACCACTAACTATCTCCTAAAATGTTGTGCCCAACACAAATGGGAACTTTATTTAGGGACGGAGGGAGTATCATTTAAATAAGTAAACATTTATCCCAACTTTATGAAATCAATGTTTAAGCCAAAAATAGAAAAAACAACAATGTATTACTACATGTTTAAAGAAATGAAGTTTGAGAAACACAAAACCTACAACTACCAAAACTCACTATGATTCATTTACCTGTAAATCTAATGCAAACAACCACCAACCAAACTCTCTTTATTTTAAATGTTTTAACTTTAAGTTGAGTTTGTGATCATAAGAAGAGGATTCACATTTGCAGCATCTGAATTATTGTTTGCTTCACATTCACTCTGCAACCAAAATCACTTTTATTTTTATTTTTCTCTATAAAACCCACAAATACCTTTTTACTTCTATTTCTTCAGAGTTTACTTTCTCAATTGTCTTTCCAGTAGGCTCCTGACTTCCTGATGCTGGAACCTTACTTAGGTCTCTTAGAACACCCTGCAAAAACACATTTAAACACAAATAAACAATGAAATTATTTAATACAAAAAAGAAAATATATGAAAAAGAAACTTGAAGAAAAGCATTAAGCATACCTTGTTGGCCCACTTGAGTCCACACGCGTTGCACAATGTTCTTGGCCCATCGGGCCCACGTCGCATCATTGGAGTCGACTTTGAGCTGATACCACAATGTCTACAACTGTAAACACCACAATTTAGGTTATGTTTTATATCTAACATGTCAAACGGGTTAATCTAAAGAAAGTGTTCCGGGTTGACCCAAAAGGACCCGTTTTCACCTGCACAGAAAATACCCATTTTGACCTGTTACCCAGCCAACCCATTATGCCATCTCCGGATAATAAAAGGTGGTACTTACATTGTTTCTTCATCCTGCGTGGGACCACCAGAATCAGAAGTAGCTGTTTCATCAGAAACTGCCTTTGATGATGTAAACTGACCCTTTTTACGTTGCATTCTGTCAGTAATTAACATATTAATTAATCAAAAAAATTGAATAGAGTAAATTACACAAATGGTCCTTTAGGTTTGTACCATATTACATATTTGGTCCTTTAGTTTCATAAATTAACGTTTAGTCCTTATTTCTGAAACTATTGACACGTTTGGTCCTTTACCTAAACAAACATTTATTTTTCCCGTCAAGTATTGGTCACGTGTGATGCGCGAGGGAGTAAATTAGGGAAAAGTTAACGTCTGTTTAGGTAAATGACTAAATATGTCAATAGTTTCAGAAATAAGGATTGCCAGTGTAATTTATGAAACTAAAGGACCAAATATGTAATATGGTACAAACCTAAAGAACCATTTGTGCAATTTACTCAATTGAATAATTATGGTAGTACCTACCTAAGTGCAACTTCCTTTCGCACATTGTAACGAATTTTCTTATCAAAGCATCTTTCTTTTCTCTTCTCCCTAAACCGATTTAACGAGGCAGCCCTTTGAGGAAGACTTGCTCTTGCAGGAAATTCGGTTAAATCCTACACACATATTATTCAATAAAATAAAACAATTAAAATTAAAACCATGAGAATATAACAAATTGTCATACTCTTACCCTTTGATTTTGGGGAGGTATTCCCATAGAAGGTAGACCTGTTGGTACTTCATATCCACCCAAAAGTAACAAAACAGCTTGCACCTGTAAATTCCCCATTTATTTATATCAACCAAACTGCATTCAGTTCACTTGAAAATTAACAGCAAACTAATTCTCAATTTGTATAAATTTATAAAGATCATAACAATTTATAAATTTATAAGTGAACAATGCAATATAAACAAATTCAAAACCTTATCAGGTGAAACAGCATCAAACACATAAACTTCACCCTGAAACGACAATGTAAGCTGATCTGCACCTCCACCTCCTCCACCGCCCACCGGAAGCGGCGGAATTTCAGAATCCGGCACATACAAGCCATGCGCCGGAGCGCTCATATTTTCCATACCACCGTCGAAGCTACCGCCGTTCTGTAAACCATGGTGGTGATGATGGTGGTGATTGTAACGGATATGGCTAGGGTTATCTATCGATTCTTCTTCACCTCCGGCAACATCATCTTCCTCTTCCCCTGCTACATTTTCAACCATATAATGTTGATTTCCCTCATTATCATCATCATCATCATTATTGATATGAATTTCGTGTTGCTGGTGGTGGTGATGTTGTGAATTTAGAGGCTCATAAATCGAAGCTTGGTGATGACGTTGATTGCTAATATTAGCATCCGACATTATCCAAAAATCATCAACAGGAAAAAAAAAACCTTTCGAACGAAAATAAATACAGGAGATTTACTGATTTCTAAGGTATATACATGGGGATTTTCATGAATCGAAAAAAAAATCAAAAAAGAGCTGGATTTTTCTTGATTTTACGACAAGAAATTGACGAATTAGATTAGTTAATATTCACGATAAAAAAACCCTAATTTGGAACGAGAAACGTAAGTTACGTAACACGGATTTGGGGTTACGAAATACGAAGAATGATTGACTATACGGATGACGATATCAACATTCAAGCTAGTGTGCAGTATAAGTGTAAGCCTTTTTCAATTCACGATGTTAAATTGAGCTAGGTTTATGACGGCCAAAATTGTACGTTCCCCACTTCCCGATGATATTTAATTGAAAAATAATACTTTGTCCGATTCAAAATAAGTGCTACACTTTTACTTTCATTATTTTTTATCCAAAACATTATAATAGAGATTATGATAGATTAAAGAGTGTAATTAGTGAAAAAGGGTCCCACAGAGTGGGGTTAGGTAATCTTAATGATGTTTAATAGAGTTAAGTAAAGATAAAATGATAATTTTATATATAAAACTTTACCAAATAAAGAAATTATAGCACTTATTTTAAATCACCTATATACAGAAAGTGTAGCACTTATTTTGAATCGGAGGAAGTAACAATTAAAAGGATATTGATTTATATATATCACAAAATGCTTATGGCGAAAGAGGCGAAAAAAGCAATCCATAGAAAGATTTGGCGCCGCCCACTAACGGTACAAGTATTTTTGCATAGCATCTTTATCTTTATACTTAATAAAAAATGTCATGTCATATTAGCATATCATCATTGCTGCCATGTCACATGCCACATAAGCATCCCCTATTGCACAACCCTAATTCACCCCCTTTGAATTCTGGCGTGATCAAGCCCATATTCAAGGTTTAGCATGGCGATTTCATGTTTTCCCCATTTGATATTTTAGGATTTAATGTATATTTTTTTACCTTGTAATCAGTCACAATTCTCAGCCTCCTTCCTAACAACATCAAGAACAAAATCAATAAGTTCAACACGTTCAATGGGACATCCCTTAGCCCGATCATACCGAGCACCAGACTGACCAAACAAAAAGTTATCGGTAGAAAAAGTTACCCAAATGGGCAGGTTCTAACTCATTGAAAACTCAGCGGCGTAGACATCTCTTTCTATGAAATTTGTCTTCAAAAATTCAATTCTACTACTTTATTAAGCCTACAAAACAAAAACGAATCAATATAAAAGAGTCAAAAAACACAATCATGTTGTTCAGTGCCTCCAAAGCAAATCTGAGCAGTGAAAATTGACATCAAACCAATAATTGTCATCATATAAAGCTGCATTTTTTAATTACCCATCTCTAATTGTCAAAATATTAAAACGAATCAAACATGAGGGAGATTGCATACAGATCAGATGAAACTGCACCGAGCCCAAACACATATTCATCTTCATCTTCGTCATTCCATCTTGCAATACTTATTCAACATTGCTGAAAAACCCGTACATTATTAATTGTAACATAACTTAATATTAATACCATCAATACTATCCATAAATTTCTCTTACGGGGGTATGTTAAAAAATTTATTGTAAACGACTACACTCAATCATCATGTTTTCCCCTACTATGTATCCAATAATCAAATATTTGACAGATTGTGACCAAAAAGGACATTATCTTTACTATGAATGGACGCATTAGATGAGTAAGATTAGGTTGAAATTAGGGCTAATGAGGATAAGTTTATTTTATGCCCTTTGGAAATCAATTTTGTTGCAGCTAGTGTAGAACTAACAATCAAAAACAAAATATGTTTCTCAAAACATTAAAAACCGATTACAGCAACAAATAATGAGTGTGAAATCACAAATACAAACATCGTTTGTTTCATATGCCTAGAGTTTATAAGTAGAGAATAGTATTAGTACCTACAAAAGCTTATTCTGCAAGGGAACTATGAGAGCTGATTCGTATAGAGCAACTTTTATCCATATAGAGCAAATTCATCCCAAATGACAATCATGCCCTTAATAGGAGGGGTGAAATATAAAATGTGTTAAAAGTAAAGGAAGGGTATGATTGTCATTTGGGATGAATTTGCTCTGCATGGATAAAAGTTGCTCTGTACGAATCAGCTCCCGGGAACTATAGGGCTAAAAAATTAGGGATAAAAAATTAGGGAACTACATCTACAATTTGATTGAATACGGTAATGCTACCAGTTTCCAAAACTCGTTATAGAAATTCCTTATAAATCCTATAATATCAAATGGGGAAAACATGAAATCGCCATACTAAACCTTGAATACGGGCTTGATCACGCAAATTCAAAGGGGATGAATTAGGGTTGTGCAATATGGGATGCTTTACGTGGCAGGTGACATGGCAACAATGATGATGTGCTAATATGACATGACACTGTCTATGTGGTAAAAACCTTTTTTAATTAAGTATAAAGAAAAGATTAAATCCTAAAATATCAAATGGGGAAAACATGAAATCGTCATACTAAACCTTGAATACGGGCTTGATCACCTCAGAATTCAAAGGGGTGAATTAGGGTTATGCAATAGGGGATGCTTACGTGGTAAGTGACATGATAACAATAATGATGTGCTAATATGACATGACATTCTGTACGTGGTAAATTTTTCTTTTATTAACTATAAAGAAAAGATAAAGATTTATTGAGTAATCTGAAACGGGGCTTATATTTTTACCAAATTTGACTTTTGCCTTTGTCAACCCCTTTTCAACTTTTCATCTAAAACGTGAGAACCACCTTAAAAACCCACCAATTCTGCATCACATCCGTAGCCATAGCCATGAATGTGGAAGAAGAAGTTGAAAAACTCAAAGTCGAGATCCATCGACTTGGAACTAAGCAAGAAGATGGCTCTTACAAGGTACATATTTCCCACACAAATTCGCCTAAAATTCAAATTTGATTTACGTTGTCGTATGATACAATTTATATGGATCTAGTGCTACTGAGCTGTAACTATCGCCGATCTGCAACCAACTATTATCGATCTAATTGATTGATTGATGTATACATCATTTAATCTCATATTAGGGTAAAACTGTGGCAATGTAATTGAATCAATGCACAATTACTTACTCGTTTTAGCTCGGGTTTAATCAGATATATCTGAAATTAACCGTTTTTGTTTGGTATATGAACTTGACGATCTGGAAAAAAAGAAATACTCCGTAGATCTTTAGCAAAAGTGATTCATGATAGTTTATTTGATTCAATCAAAAGTTAGAAAATGTACAGTTTTAACTCAAGCTAGTTTATTTGAATTAAAGAGTGTACATTTTCTCGCAATTTGACATATGTTGGTTAAATTGTGGATCTAAAGGGAGATGTAAATATGTAATTCCTAATTTTAACAATGAAAAATATAAAAATGGGTGGTGATTGTGATTGTGAAGGTGACATTTGGGGTGTTATTCCACGATGATAGATGTGCAAACATATTTGAAGCATTAGTTGGGACACTTAGGGCTGCTAAAAGGCGCAAGCTTCTCACATATGACGGTGAATTGTTGCTTCAAGGTGTTCATGATAATGTTGAAATTGTACTCAAAGCTACTCCTACTCCACCCGTAGCAGCAGCATGATTTGATTTATGACCATAATCTGTTTCAATAATCATCAAGTTTGTATCCATGTTATCGTGTTGATCATAAGTTGCTTTCAAAGTGATATAAGTTTGTATTATCTTAAAAGACGTTGTCATTGTATGGTGATTGTAATATTTTATATAAAAGTTCTTGTATATGACCGATGTTGAAATCACTTAAAGAATTTGAAGGAGAATATATTAATTGATCTTGTACAAAAGGTGTATAAAAAGCCAGTTGTACCAATAGGCATACTTCCACCCGAAATGTTGTTGACTTTGACTCGAGTTGGTCTGCGACATTCGAGTGGTTAGACACAAAAAGAAAGTCAAAATCGGCACTTTCGTTGGTTTTGGGCACTTGATGCATATGGTGGCACACCAAGGTTGATGTGCAAAATTATTAGTTAAAAATGGAATTGGTAGGAAGAAATGAAGATGGCTCATTTAGTAGAGAAATGGTGGGAAAATCAGTTAAGTTGGTTATGGAATCAGGAGAAGGTGAAGCAACTGAGAAATGAAATGCAATCTGTTTTTTGTGACCTTATAGAAAACAAAAATTAAGAAGCAGCACAAGAAACCTTTGCATCTAGACTTTGGTTGACCCCTAATGTTTAACCCTTCAACTTTTGTTGACTTGATTTAACACTTTTGTTAGACATGTTATCTGTCATCTTTTGTTTTGAAGTGTCACTTTGCTTTAAAGTGTCACTTTGTTAGACATGTTATAGCCCAAAACTCCCCTATAACCTCGTTATCCCACACCAGGGAGCTCGCCAAAGACATCTTCGTCGTGATCATGGCGAATCGCCAAAGGGAAACCAGCGGGGGTGGGGGGTGGGGTTACCCTACCAATCAAAATACACCAAATAACAAATGCGGGACCCCTGTAACACCACTTTAACTATAACACCAGGGAGCCACTTTTCTCTCCTCAGGTTATAGCCAAGTTATAAGCCCAAAAATCCTATAACATGCCTATAACTACCCTTCCACACCTTGTGGTCACAGTGTTAAATATGATTTAATCCTTAAATTTGAGTTATTTGACAATTTAACCCCAACTTTTTTTCTTCCAAATGTTTCACCTACATTTCAACTTAATAACACTAGTATAATTAGTGATGGGGAAAATGAGTGTGTGGTTGTTACATACCTAAGCTTAGATATGGAACTACCTAAAACTAAGTTGATTTAGTTTTTTTTTTTTTTTATAGCTCAACACATATACTCATTAGTGTACTAAACGTATTAAAGCTCATACCATCACTTATTTTGAATCTTAATTATGTTTTTGTTAAATTGGTATTTCAAGGTTCATGTTTCTTGAAATGGTCTTTATATTGAATACATGTCCATGTGTTTGTATATTTGAATTTTATTGTGTAAGTGTTCCAATATGGTGAGAAAGTGCCAAGACTTTCATAAAAATAACCCTTTTGAGTTTTTTTTAACCAAAATTATGTAGTTATGGGTGTTCAACACCTAAGTTTAGGTACATGACAGTCACACACTCACTATCACCTTAATAATATTATTACTGTAATAATTATAATTATTAATATTCTTATCAAAGATTGGTATAAAATCTTATAAAGTGATGCAAACAAAAAAAAACTTATATTTTTTAGATCTTCTCTCTTTAAATTAAAACCAAGGAACACAGTCGTTAAGATCCGTAATTACCCACACTCTGGCTTATAACCATTATGGATGCTCTAAGACTATACGGTATGGGTACCGGGGCGGGGACGAGCGGTTTAGGTGGCCGGTTGGCCACGGCGTGGACGAGCGGGGAACACCGCCCCCTACACGGCGTGGGGTGCGGTGGTGGAGTGGCGTGGGCACGGCAACGAGCGAGGACGAGCGGGGAGGTTGCCATTTTCGACCGTTGGGAGGGATTTAACGAATAAAATAAAATAAATATACCTCATGAAGAAACAAAAATGGTGGATGGTGGCTGCATCCACAAAATCGAAGAAGGTACAGAGTCGAAGAAGAAGAAGGTGGCTGCTGGGGTTTTTATTTGGTTTTAAAATTAGGGTTTGGCTTATTGGAGTTTTATTTGGGCTTATTGGACTTTATTTTGGACTCTTGCTATTTATTATACCAGATTTTATTTATTTTTATTGGGGTTTTATTTGGTAGATCAATTTAGTTATGTTTGAATTTTTTTTTGAGAATTAAATTATAATATTAAAATTAACTATTATAAAAAATAAATGATAAAGAAATGATGAGATGGAAAAAAAATGGTGTGGTGTGGTATGGTGGGTATTTCCTGGATAAAGTGGAGTGGAGTGGTGTGGTGTAGTTGCTGAGGTGGCAGATGATGTGACAGAAATTTTTAAGTGGTGGTGATACCCATACCCCATAGTCTAAAGCTATGCTGTGTAGACAGTGTGACCACAACATGGTGATGTAACACTAACCATACATACAAATAGAAAATTTTCAAAATAGTAAATCTGTCCTCCACAATATGTAAATAGTATTCCATTTACTCTACAAAAGAATTTATTTGTCAATAAAAAATTGTTAAATGTTAAAACTACATATTCTGCAAATAGAAAATGTACTTTAAAAATTGGGGGATGACTTTATCTTTTTATGGAAATTTCCCTTTTTTGTTTTCTTAATAAAATAAAGATAAAATTCTCAAAAAATGTTGAAAAAAGTACAAATTTCTTTAACATATTTTGAATCACAATTTTGTTTTCATTTATATTCTTGTCACATATCTCTTTACAAATAATTTCTTTATGATTATTTACATTGTATCCTTTTAGAAAAGATGAGGTTACGTTTCACTTGATGGAATGTAATGCAATTTTATGGTTCTAAAAAGCTTGTCTTTATTTCGTCATGTCTTGTAAAGGTTTAATGTTTGACTATGCTATCACGCATTAGTCCAAAGCTTAGACATAAGACTTGGTGGTATAAGTCCAACTTACCTCACTTGTACACATCATAAGTTTCTTTTTTTAAGTGAGTCATATATGCCAAATATATATACGTATATAGTTATAAAAACATAATTATGTATTTTCTATCTTTTTTTGTATAATTATACATACATAATTATAATTATAATTTACAAAATTGCCGTCTTAAGTCACGTTTTGAAAAATGAAATATCTCGTCATTACTTGCAATATCTTAAAACTTGATAGTGATGAGCCTTCATTTTTTAGAAACTTGATACTCCCTCCGTCCCATTTTAAATGTCCAGTATATTATTTTAGTTTGTCCCACAAAGAGTGTCATTTCCTAAATTTCAACCAATCAAAAAACATTTAAGTGGGAAAGAGAAAATTTGATTGGTGACATTATATAATTAATGCACTTTTTTTAAACTGTGTGTTTTTTTGTAGTGGATAATTAAAGTGGGACGGAGGAAGTACTAATTTTACAATATTCTATTGTTTAAATATTCGAATTGAACCGACATTACTTCGAATTAAAATCCACAACTTCGGATTGAATTAAATTCGTTGATTGATTGAATTGAATTCCTAACCGACATTACTTCGGAATAATAATCTATTTATACCCTTTTCCTTTAACTAAAAAACCCTAGCCCCTAAAATCAAACGCTTTCATCGCTCTCTCCAGTCGAACAAACAAACTCATCTTCTCCGGCGAACAGGCGTCGATCTTCTCCACCGAACAAAATCAATCTCCTCTCTCCGGCGTCGATCTTCTCCGGGTAATCGATCTCCTCTATCTCTCGCTCCCCCTCTTCCTGGGTAATCGGTTTCACGGGATCTCATCGATCTCCTTTTTCTCTATCGTTAATCGATTACAGCGCCTATAATTGTTCCTGTGTCACCGTTTTAAGCTAAACTTAATCGATTTATCGATCTCCTCTTTAAGCTACTGTTAATCGACTACAGCACTTGTTAATCGATTACAGCAGGAAGATAGATAGAGAAAAGTATATGCTTACTGTATTTTATAATCGATTTCCATGTATGGTGATGTGGTTACTGTGATTTTTAAGCCTTTGTTATATAGATAGAGAAGAGTGTGTGCTCACTGTGTTTTGGTTTTGATGTATGGTCTTGATTTTGTAAGCTTCATTTATTTAGATAGAGAAGAGCGCTTAATGTGATTTAGATAGTAAAGTGTTTACAGTTTTGTTGTTCTCAGAATTTAATTTGGTGAAGAAATAATGGGATCATTGCAAGAAAGTTTGAATAGATTCAAGAAACAACAAGAGAAATGCCAATCGACCCTTCAGAGCATTGCAGGGTCTAAAACAACTACTAAAACGACAGCAACTGCTTCTGCTCCTAGAGCTGTTCCTGCCAGTACTTTGAGCAAAACAACTGTTCCTGCTGTAAAATTTTCAAACGACACAGAACGATTGCAGCATATCAATACCATAAGGAAAGGGCCAGTCGGTGCTCAAATCAAACGAGTAATTCAGCTCTTGTTTGAGGTATAAACCTTGAATTTGCTATTATTTACTAAATTCTTTTGATATATATTCTTGTTGATGCATATAATGCATTTGGGTCTTAAAAACTTAATTTCAAGACACCTTTATTTACTAATTGGGTTGCGCTTGACTTTGACTTTGTAATCCTTTTGTTCAGGTTGTAACTTCATTTAGTATTCAGTACAAATATATATGTGTAACAGTAACATCAAAGATTGCATTTTAAAATGTCAAGTAAATTAGCACATACTCCCTCCGTCCCACAAAAAACTTCTCATTTCACCCAAAAATTTTGTCCCACAAAAAACTTCCCATTTGAGAATTGGAGGGAGCCACTTAATAAATTAATATTATCTCATTAACTTTATGTCGTTTTTAAAAATTTCTCTCACTAACTTTATGTCAATCTCTAAACTAATCCTATATTTTAATCAAACTTATTACCAAACACCTCACCACCAACTCTCTCCTAAAAACATGTGCCCAAGTCAAATGGGAAGTTTTTTGTGGGACGGAGGGAGTATGAAATTTAGCATTTGTTTCAAATACTTTTGTTTGTCACTATAGATATCTAATTGTTAGCAACTAACATTAAAAGTTCAAAACCTATTTAATAAAATACACTCCAAAAAGGTATCCATTAACAAAGAACCTGTCATAAGGATAACTTATTTGACACCAAAAAGTCAAACATATCTTTTTACCATTTTTTTGTTATGCTTATATTCTCGTGTATATATATACAGTCAAGGCAATCGTTTACAGCTGAGCAAATAAATGAAGCATGCTATGTTGATGTGAGAGGCAATAAAGCTGTGTTTGAGAGTTTGGCAAAGAACCCTAAAGTTAATTATGAAGGAAAACGTTTCTCTTACAAGGTAAATCTCAGATATTTTTATTATATATAATTTATCAACAAAATATTTAAATTATCAGATAAAAAAAAATTTAACATAAAGGAAATGGGTAAAAAGTCACAAAAAGTGTAACTTTTATTCATAAAACCTTCTTATTCATTTTATTAGAAAAATCAGATCATTGTCTAAATAGTATTTTATTTTGTAATCATATTTGGCACAATAACTATTTAAAATAAAATTCTTTGAACAAAAGTTATCTTGCACAATGAGTGTTTCGGGTCAACCTAAGTCAACCCTACCTGTTATTACAGTCAAAACATAATGTGAGAGACCAGAAAGAACTGCTGCGTTTAATCCGAACATTTGCTGAAGGAATTGCTGTTGCTGATCTTAAAGATGCCTACCCAACTGTCATGGAAGATTTACAAGTATTTCCTACTTCCTCATGTTTTAATTCTAGGGTTTCAAAACATCTAATCAATCTTTAAATATTTGCAATTCAGACCCTGAAAGCTGCTCGCCAGATCTGGTTGTTGTCAAACTTTGACTCACAGGAAGATATAGCATACCCAAATGACCCGAGAGTCCCTATAAAAGTGGATGATGAATTAAAACAGTTATTTAGAGCAATTGAACTGCCACGTGACATGCTGGATATTGAGCGGGACCTACAGAAAAACGGGATGAAACCTGCAACAAATACTGCTAAAAGAAGAGTTATGGCACAAAATGGTAATGTGACTAGTAAACCGAAGCAGAAGAAAAAGAAGACTGAAATTAGTAAAAGGACTAAACTTACTAATGCTCATCTTCCTGAACTGTTCAAGAACCTTAATGGCTAAGAACAATTTATGGTTGGTGTTTTGTAATTAACAATAACCTCTTATGGATTTAAAACTTGCTACTTGTGGTCCTTCAAGTATGCTTTATCCGGTGGATTTGTGTTGATATGTTTATGTAATTTGAACAACTATCATTACAAATGATGAAGATTATAATTGTACTTGTAATTAGTTTATTCTTTTTTTTATTTACTAATTCAAGTCAATCAAAGATCAAATCATATTGAGATCTTAGACTATGCATAATAAGCATGGGCATGATCACTGGTATCACATCATGGGTATCACATCAGCGTTACACTAGCTTTTTCTCTTTAAACCAAATATGTGATCAAATTCACGTAGTGGTGACTAAATTTATACTAGTTTACTATCAATGCATAAAGTACAACATATTATACATAATATATAAACACTCAAATATTTCTATCTCAAAAGAAGTCTGGTGGCTTAGGCGGTCAAATTGAACAAAAATTTAAGATGAGATGTGTCCACCATTTGGACCACCATCGACAGGTTTGATCATCATTACGAATATGAAAATAAGACAACCAAGTATGAGACAAAGTCATACGGAACTATAAGTTATGTTAACACAAGACAAACTTTTAAACTAATAACTTGTGTTTATAAGGAGTTGTTTTGTCGCCCTTGGTTAGAAACTACGATGAATCATCTAGCGAGGACATCTCGATTGATTTTCTAGAGCTCCTGAGTTTGTTTCCTTACTATATAAATATTTATTAGATGACCAGAAATCAAAATTAACAATGATAACAGCTAAATCACATATATCACGAGCATTATCCGACTAACCTGGAGTGAACTTGTAACATTAATACCTTTTTCAAATAAATATTGAAATAAGTTAGAAACTGGGATAAGTTGGATGATTCAATACATTTTAAAATAGATTTTCAAAACCAAAAGTTAATAAACACTTTTAGCTAAAAGCACTTTTTAACATAAGCTTATCCAAACATTCCCTAAAGTAGGGGTGTTCACCATTCGGATATAACCGGATTGTCCAGTTGGATATTTTGGATCGGACTATTTGAATTGGTTTTTTGGATCGGTTTGGACTTGAACCAAATTAATAGTTTGGATTTCGGATTGGATTTGGTTTCCGTTGTGAAAACCGGATTGTCCAAAAAAACCGAATAGTAATATATAGTAAATTGATTTATATACTAACACTTGTTGGTTTTCATTGTAAGCAATTATGGTTTCCCTTTTCTTTACATTTCTGATAGTAAACTGATTTATATACTAACACTTGGTCCATTTTATATTGTATCAGTTGGTAATGTATCAATCTTTTTAGAGTTTTTGATAATGTTGATGTCAAATTTTTTGCATATATGATCGTAAATGTCACAAGTTATGAATTAGACTTGTTTTTATGTACAAAGTAGTTTATCATTTTGGAATTTTACATATGAACTTGATATTATTTTTGTTATATACTTTTGGAATATTTTAAAAATTTTAAGGAAAAACCAAATGGATAAAACCAAACCAACCGAATTGTTATTTGGTTCGGATCGGTTTGATTTTCGAATTAATTTGGACGGTTCGGTTTAAACTTTTGAAGACCGGATTTTATTTGGTTTCACCTATTTGATTCGGATAAAACCAAACCGTCCAAACGAACACCCCTACCCTAAAGGGGCAAATAAATTTGAAAAAGGTAAAAAAAAACCCTATAAACTGGACAACTAAAACTAGAATACAGTAAGCACTGCATGATGTACAACTACACTAAACTGCATTATATTCAAAAGGACACTTATACCCTTTCATATCTACCCTTTCTTCCTGCTTTTTTCTATTAAAACCCATGTCCTTTTCCGTCAAATAAGAAAATTATGCCCCCTGTTTTCCACCCACTTCAGTCCTTCACTGCCTGTAGTTCGAGTTTGAGTTTGAGTTTGAGTTTGAAAGAATCACCTAAATTCTAGTGAGAGAAACTATGGACCCCCATAGCTTCATAGCTCGGGCGGAAGCTCAACGGTGGTTGCGTATCGCCGAGAAGCTGCTCACGGGTCATGACTTCGTAGGGTCAAAGACATTTGCGATCCGAGCACGAGAATCCGACCCGAGGCTTGAAGCTGCTGATCAGATCCTTGCAATTGTCGATACTCTACTCGCTGCCGAGAAACGAGTCGACGGAAAAGACGGCATTCAGCGGCCTGACTTCTACGCGATTCTTCAGGTCGATCAGTTTTTTCAGGACACGGAATACATTTCCGATCAATACCGACGCCTTGCGCTATTACTAAACCCTCACCATAACCGGTTTCCTTACTCCGATCAAGCGTTTCAGCTTGTGAATGATGCTTGGACTGTGTTTTCGAACCCTACGCGGAAGCAAATGTATGATTCCGAGATTGATTTTACGCCGCAGCAGCAGATGAACCATTTAGGGTTTAACCTCGAACAACATCAACATCACCACCAACAACAGCATCAACATAACTTTTTTTCAATTAATCATATGGCGTCGGGTCATGAGCGTGAATTGACCGAACAGCCGCATATATTTGAAGCTAGGGCACGGCAGAGTCATCAGCAGCAATTGCAACAGCACAATTTTTTAACACAGTCGACTCCTATTAGACCAGTACAACCTTTTCAGCCACAGGTACAACCGTTTATGTGGCCGCCGCCGGCTCCACCTCCTCCTGCAGCACCGCAGCAACCCCTGCCGTTTTGGCCACAAGCGCCACCACCGTTTCAGCAATTGCAGCCGCAGCAACAACCAAAATCAGCCGAAGAGAATGCTAACAATGGTGTAATAGATGAAGAAATAGAAACAGTGGATGAATCGCCTACATTTTGGACTCCTTGTCCTTACTGTTTATACATGTATGAGTACCCTAGGGTTTATGCAGATTGCACCATTCGTTGTGGCAATTGCAAAAGGGCTTTTCAGGCAGTCCCAATTCCCTCTCCACCTACAGTAATCGAAGGCCAAGAAGCCTATTTATGCTGTTGGGGGTTTTACCCAATAGGGGTTTCCATCTCACATTTGGAGAAAAACAATGGCGACAAAGGTACAGATAAAAACTCAAATTGGACACCTTTTTCATCTTTAACTGATGTCTCAGCTCAAGTTCAGGACCATTTAAATAGCAAAATGGGTAGGAAAAACAGTATTTGGAAGCAATGTGTGTACATAGATGATGTTACTGATGATATATTTGATGGAATATCTGAACCTAGTGACGATTCTGATGCTGAGTGGGGTAGTACCAAGAGAAAGAAGGCAAAAAGGATAAAGAAGAATCTGAAAAACCAAGTAAAATGTGATGTGGAAAATGTTGTTCCAGTACAAGAAAGTAGCAAAACAGCAGCAGTTGCTAGTAATTTAAGAAGACAATCGGGTCGGGTTGCAAAAGAATTGGGGAAATTGGATTTAAATGTGGAGTTTAATAACAACGAAGGTGAAGAACCTTCTAGAAGGGTGATTTCTGGGAATAGAAGAAATGGGGAAGGTGATGAAGAAAATATTGAAGGAATTGGATTCTTTGAAGGGCTTGATGAGTTTCTTAACAGCTTGCCAATACTTTCTGTTGTGAATGATGATAAGGGTAAGGCTGCTTAGTTATGAGGTATGAATATTTTGTTATTGTAGCTCCAGTTTGTAGCGGTTGTTTTAGTATTCTTAAATAACAAACCATATGGATAGTGCAGTTGGGTAGTTTTTTTTATAAATACTTTTTCTTCAAGAAATTGCGATGCATGTCGACTCTAAAATGTTTTAAGAGAGCTGGAAATCTTGCATTTTCCATTTTTAGCTGGAAATCTTGCATTTTCCATTTTTTAGGGTTTTACCTGCTTCATATATGTATATATACAACAATTATATGATGTTGAATGCAGATGTTGAACAATTATATATTATTTGTTATTATAGGGAGATAATGTGAGTTGTTTGCAATGGCTAACATGAAGAAACAAAAAGTTCTAAAAGGTTACAATTCTACATCTTAATTTTTTTTTAATATTCATAATTTCCCTCTCCATTTAAATATTTTGTTTATATGATAACATCTATTATTTCCTTCTAATATATAATAGATTTAAATAACATAGAAAAATCATGTCATCTTCTAACTGAGTACATGCCAAAAATAAGATGCTGCAAATGACATCCATGACCATAAAAGTTGATTTATGGATAAAAGGTTCTAATCAATATTGTTTTAGAGGATTACATAGCAAGAGGAGTTGGTAGTTGGTACCAAGCAAATATTATTACAATGTTATAGATTTTTTTTTTGCTTTATAACATTTCTATAACATTAACCTAAAATCACACTATATCTTCGGCCTATCTGTAAAATGCGTGTTAGCTTGGAATTAGTTGGCTCTGTAAACGAGTCGAAATATAGATTAAAAAAATAAATAAAAATAACACTCAGTCTTATAAAGTGGCTATTATATATTCTTTTGGCAAACACTTTTGTTTTGGTTTGTAACATTTGTATATATTTTTTATCAAATATTTTTATTATTCATGAATGGTTGATAAATATTTATTTTTTATAATTAAGGTGTTTTTTTCACTTTTTTCTTTGAACCTTTCATGTAACTCTATTACTTTCTCCGATTCAAAATAAGTGATACACTTTCCTTTTTGGGATGTATCAAAATAAGTGATACACTTTAAAAATTTACCTTATTTGGCAAAAAATTGTGGGACCCACACCCACTAACTATCTACTTTAACAAAGTGAAAATACCCCTTTACCCTTACTTTTACTTTTAAACATCATTAACTCCACTTTATTCAAAAAGTGTGGGACTCATTTCCCACTAACCATCTAATTAATCTAATTTAACTATCATTATAAACTTTTGCCTCAAAATCCGTGAAATCCAAAGTGTATCACTTATTTTGAATCGGAGAAAGTATTATTTCTTATGATGTTTAAATTGTGTCTTTTTTTTTATACAATAACAAAAAAAAAAAAAAAAATCTTTTATTTGATTTATCTTATTATCTAAAATTAAAACTAAGTAAATTAACTAATACAATCTGTTTGCACGTCCTCTTAATGTCAACTAGGTTGTTAATTTTTCAAGTTACCCAAACGAGATTGATAGCATGTTAGATTATATACATGATGCGTATCTTTGTAATCTGTCGCGAAACGTGGACTCAAACTCCTCGTTATACCAAAGAAAATGAAAAAAAAAGGTTTTAAAACTATATACTTTCAATGTATTAAAAATTAATTTTTGTATTGGACTAGTCAATGAACCAAATACGATGAATCGAGTGAATCTACCGGTTGAACTGGATAGTAATATAGTTGAGTAAGTATGATGGGATAGTTATGTAAATTGTATAAAAATACAAAAAAAAAAACTTAGAAAAATATAAAACATAAATAAAAAAAATTCAAAAACTTAATTTCAAATATATTTATCAGTTTTGAGTTACAAAATCTATAAAAAAATCATGTCTATATTATTTAATATTGATCTATTTTTTCTTATATAAAAACGGTTTTCGGTTTTGGGTTACCAGCTCAACCAAATTTTTATGTCCAATTGATGGGTTACTACCAAGTTATAACTATTGATTAGTTTTTCGGTTTTAGTTTTGGTTTCGGGTTACCGACTCAACCAATCGATATAAATTAGTTTGTAAAATGTTATAAATTATATTTTACACAAAAGTAATAGTATTAGTGCTTACTTTTTGCGTCTACCCACTTAATCAACATATATGTCAAAACTAAAAAATAAAATTAAAAAAAATATATTTACACATTATTTCATCAAATAAGTCATAAATAAACACAAAATGCAGATCAATATACTTCCTCCGTTTCAAAATAAGTGATACACATTTCATTTTGGGATGTTTCACAAGGGAGCTGATTCGTACAGAGCATCTTTTAACAATACAGAGCAATTCTAAATTAAAAGACAATTATGCCATTTCCTCTTTGCTAACATTTTACGCCTCCCAAACATCACAAAGTCATCAGATTTCTCAATCTTTTTAAAAAACTGAAAATTGCCTCTTGAAGCTTCAAACAAATCATTTACTTTTTTTTTTCTTTTTCCGAAAGTTGTTTTTATGATTGTGGGAACAACCATGACAGTCTTTTCTTAAAAATTCTTTTTCAACAAATATTTTTGTTTGTCTACCATTAATAAATTTATACTTGGTTTTGCATTTTGGGACAAATTTGAGCAGAATTCATCAATCATTCGTTATCAATCGTTCGTTTTATGCTCATAATTCATGCTATTTCATACAATAGAAACACGAAGACTCATCAATTTTAGCATTAAACCCAGTGGTTTTGGTTTTTCAATACGTTTTTCTTTCGTCAAACCCGAAAAATTATAACGGAATCTCCATTAAGATTGAGATTTTTGTGGGAGAGTTCGAGAAGAATGCAATTGAATTATTTGAATCTCGAAGCAATTTTGTCAAATTAGGGGTCTTGCTTTTTTATTTTTTGATCAAAGGGTTTATTTCGAATTTTGAAGCAGGATTAATTTTGGCTAATTCATTGATTTGGGGTTTTCTGGATTCAATCTAAGAATGTAGTGTTGAGTTATCGAGAAAAATGTTAACTTTGCCACATTCGGTAGCTCGAAGTTCGTTGGAGGAAATGATCGATTCTCTTCGCCAGATAGATGTGGGCGAGAATCAAAAGGACTTGCCACCAACGTTATCGTCATGGCCAACCTGCCTCCCTAAGTGGCTGCTTCAGGCCAAATTTGCTCTGGAAAATGCTGCATCGTCAAATCCTACCACCGGTAAAAAGCAAAACGTTAAAAACAGTAGTGGTGGTGGAATTAGTTGTTAACTGGAGAAGACGAAGGTTTAAGAATTTGGTTAAGGTTAAAAGATGCTGATGACAACTGTGATTATGTGATGTTTGGGAGGCGTAAAATGTTTGTAAAGGGGAAAGAGTATAACTGTCTTTTTATTTAAAATTGCTCTACATTGCTAAAAAGTGCTCTGTACGAATCAAAAAATAAGTGATACACTTTGAAATTTTCCTTATTTCGTAAAAAATAATGGGACTCATACCCACTAACTATCTCTTTTAATAAAGTGAAATGACTCCTTTACCCTTACTTTTAATTTTAAATATCATTAAACTCACTTTAATCATAAAATGTAGGACACATTACTCACTAACTATCAAATTTAATCTAATTAAACCTTTATTATAATACTTTGCCTAAAAAAAAAAAAAATTAATTTGTATCACTTATTTACAAAATACCCCGTGATTCGTAACGTTTTTATTCTGACATTTGCCAGTTAAAAGTCCAAAAAGGAACTTGGAAGACATTGTTGTCCCTTTCACTCTCAACTGAAAAGACAATACTACCCTTCCATCTTCGTTTCAACTCGCCACACTCATGAGTACTTTCAGTCTTCAGAGTGAGTTCGATTAGAGAGAAGCAGTGAGAGAAACCATGGATCCCCATAGCTTCATAGCTCGGGCGGAGGCTCAACGGTGGTTAGGCATCTCCGAGAAGCTGCTCATATCCCATGACCTCGTAGGATCCAAGACATTCGCGATCCGAGCACAAGAGTCCGACCCGAGACTTGAAGCTGCTGATCAGATCCTAGCAATTGTCGATACACTCCTCGCCGCCGAGAAACCAGTTGACGGAATCAACGGCAATCAGCAGCCGGATCTCTACGCCGTTCTTCAGCTTGCTAGGTTTGTTCAGGACACCGATCACATAGCCTCACAGTACCGACGGCTCGCCGTCATGCTAAATCCTCATCAAAACCGATTTCCTTACTCCGATCAAGCGTTTCAGCTTGTGAATGATGCTTGGACCGTGTTATCAAACCCTACGCAGAAATCTATGTATGATTCGGAGCTTAATTTTTCACAGCAGCAGCATATGAACACTCTAGGGTTTAACATCGAAGAGCCAGAGCATCAGCAGCATCAACACAATTTTTTTTCGATTAATCAGGAGCAAAAATTGTTGGAGCAACAACAAATGTTTGAATTTAGGGCACAACGGAATCATCAACAGCAGCAATTGCAACAACACAATTTCTTATCTCAGAATCCGGTTAGCTCAGCCCCTAAACAGGAGCAACCGTTTCAACCGTCTCAAATCACATCTTCACCACCACAACCACCTTTGTCTTGGCCACAAGCACCGCCATGGCTACAACCAAAACAGGAACCACTACGGCCATTGCCGCCACAGGCCTTACCCCAACACCACCAGCAACCGCCATTGTCTTGGCCACAAGCACCACCACAGCTACACCCAAAACAGGAACCCCTACTTCCATTGCAGCCACAGGCCTTACCCCAACACCACCAGCAACAGCGCAAGCAAGAACACCATCAGCAACAACTGCTGCGCCAGCAACACCATCAGCAACAGCTGCATGAACAAAATCTGCAGCAAGAACAGGAACGAAAACTGCAGCAGGAACAACAAAGGAAACTGCAGCTGGAACAAGAACGAATAATGCAGTTAAAACAACTTGAACAACGGAAACTGCAGGAGGAACAAGAACGAAAACTGCAGCTGGAAAAAGAACGAATTATGCAGCAAGAACAACAACGAAAACTGCAGCAGGAACAAGAACGAAAAATGCAGCAGGAACAAGAACGAAAAATGCATGAGGAACAACAACGAAAACTGCAGCAGGAACAACTGGAAAAACAACGAAAATTGCAACACGAACTGGAAAAACAACGAAAACTGCAGCAGGAACAACTGGAAAAACAACGAAAATTGCAACACGAACTGGAAAAACAACGAAAACTGCAGCAGGAACAAGAACGAAAACTGCAGGAGGAACAAGAACGAAAACTGCAGCAGGAACAACAACGAAAACTGCAGGAGGGACAACTGGAAAAACAACGAAAATTGCAACAGGAACAACTGGAAAAACAACGAAAACTGCAGCAGGAACAAGAACGAAAACTGCATGAGGAACAACAACGAAAACTGCAGGAGGAACAACGAAAACTGCAACAGGAACAACTGGAAAAACAACGAGTTATGCAGGAACAAGAACGAAAAATGAAGGAGGAACAAGAACAAAAACTGCAACAGGAACAACTAGAAAAACAACAAAAACTGCAGCAGGAACAGGAACGACAAATACAGCAGGAACAAGAACGAAAATTGCAGGAGGAACAGCAACGAAAACTACAAGACGAACAACTAAAACTGCAGCAAGAAGCACAAGAACAGAACACAAAAACAGAAACAGAAACAACTGATGAGAATATGGACGATTCACCTACATTTTGGACCACATGTCCTTACTGTTTCCACATCTACGAGTACCCCAAACTTTACACAGATTGCACCCTTCGTTGTGACAACTGTAAACGTGCATTTCAAGCCATACAAATGTCATCACCACCGCCTATAATCGAAGGCCAAAACGCCTATTTCTATTCTTGGGGCTATATCCCAATAGGTGTTTCAATCTCACATCTGCACAAAAACAACACCACTCAAACAAACTCAAATTGGACACCTTTTTCACCTTTATATCGCGTCTCAAAAAACGTTCACAACCATTTAAATGATGATATCCTTACAGGAATCTCTGAACCTAGTGATGATTCGGATCTTGAACACGTGTAATAAAAAGAGAGCACAAGTTGTTGTATATAACTGCTGAGAATACGCAGTAGGTGAAGAGCCTTCTAGAAGGATGATTTCTGGTTTCTGACTCTCTGTTGTTGTTAAGGCTGCTTAATTAAAAAAGTAAGCTTCTTTCCTAGTTGTTGTGGCAATTTTTTTATTGGTAGTTGACTAATCAATAATCATCTTTATTTTAAGTTGACATATTTGCAAAGTTTTATTTATTTGTGCTTTGGATTTTGGAATCACAACTTGCCTTTAAGTTCTTCTTAAATTGCAATCAACTGAAGATTCGGTCAGTTACAGTTGTTTTATATATGATAAGAATTGTGTGCTCTGTTTTGTGTGTGTGGGTGTGTTCGTTATAGTGATATGCAACTATAGAGTATTTGGCGATTTTATTATCTCACTTGTTTTAGGATTCAAGTTTGATTGGGCAGAGCAGATTTCCATTATAACACACAAATGTTTAGATTCTTGAGAGTAAATTACATAAATTGTCCCTGTTGTCTATATGATATTCTAAATTTCGTCCCTTGACTTTTTGACTTTTTAATCACATGGATAGTCCATAATTTGAAACTTGTAACATCAGCGGTCCCTAATTTTAAAATCCTAACCCGGAACCCAACCCTTTAAGAAATCGGGTTGCTCGGGTTACACCTAAGTTAGGAATGTTTGGTTTCATTTCCGATCAACAATTGGTTTAAAAAAGAACTTTAATTAATTAGGATTTTTAAACATGCACCAAATAAGGGTCAATGGTTCATATACCGGTTATATCTTGCTAATCACATAACATGTTACTGGTCATATTTCCTTATTTATTTATTTTCCGCAATTAATAAACATTTTATTAATTATTGTTATCTTCTTAAATACAAAATTGTTGTCAGTATCAGTTGTTTTTATCTCATTATATTTTGCTATTGTATAGAAACATTCTATAAATTGTTCAGCATGACACTGCATTTCAGAAACAAAGTGCAATTTTTGCACTTGCTGTTTCAGAAAAGTGCTTATAAACATTTAAGTTTTCTGGACTTCTTGTAAACTCTATGTTGTAGAAGTATGTTTTAAAAGTAGGCTCAATTATGTATTTCTTTTAAATGACTGGTAAAAAATATTAAAAAACCTTTTAAACTGCAACGGGTCTAATCGGGTCGACCCGAAACCCAATAAAGGTAAGCAATTTTTACCCGCTACCTGACCCGATGCTAACGTAGGATTTGTCAGGTCAGGTCATCAACATGAGACCATAATACACCTGACCCGACATTAACAAAAAGAATGGTTTACATTCTACTTGTCTATTTCATCAGGTCCTACACCTTGTGATGACAATTGGTGTACATCATTAAAATTTGTACAATTGGTGTACATCATTAAAATTTGTAAATATCATGTAATGCAGAATACAAGTTTTAATGCACTATGTACAATGCTAAAATGGAATACTCATGTAACATGTGGTGATCACTGATTAGGGGTGGTTCGGGTTCACGGGTTGGCAGGTCAGAAACGTTCAACCCGAAACCGACCTGTTTATATAAACGGGTCAGATATCTCAACCCTAACATGTTTAACTTCAACCCAAACCTAACCCATATAACCCATTTAATAAAACGGGTTAAACAGGTTATCAGGTCAAACAAGTTAAACGTGTTAAACATGTCAAAATGTTGTTATTATTACACAAATTATATATATAATACATTTACGTTAGGATGAATAGTGGTAGACAAGCTGCTGACTTTTTCTTACATGAGACGTAATTGTTTACTATCATATATCATCTTTCTATTTACTTATAACATGATGTCATCACAACAATATATTTACTACTTCTTGTCATTATATATTTACTTATTAAAGATGATGTCACTATAATATTTAATAGCTTAATTTTTTCTCTTTTTTCTTTTTCATTTTTCATGTATTTCTTTATTTTTTTACTAGCCTATTTCTTTATTGATTTTTTTCATTTATAAAATATACTATTATCCTCTAAATGTTTATAGTAGATGTACTTCATTGAGATATATATTTTTCTACTGACAATTTATAAATTAAATCATTTATTTAATTGGTAATATTATCTATAGTATTTTAGGTATTATAGGAAAATCCCCCGCGGCAACGCGCGGGGTAAAACCTGCTAGTTCATTACAAAATACTAAACACAATATTACTAAGTAACATTTTTAATTTTTATCTAAATATTAATTATGTTTTAACTAGTAAACTATAAATTAAGTATAAATATATATTTTTTAAAATATATTTTAATAATTAAACGGGTTGGTGGGTCGACCCGTTTAAATTATCATTGACCCGAAGTCCCGAACCTAACCTAACCTAACCTAACCTAACCTAACCTAACCTAACCTAACCTAACCTAACCTAACCTAACCTGCTTAATAAACGGGCCAGCTGACTCAACCCGAGACTGACCCAATTATTTTTTACCCTAACCCAAACCTGTTTATTTTCGTGTCGGTTTCAGGTCGGGTTTCGTGTCGGGTCAGAAATTGCCACCCCTAGTGGTGATGGTACCAGCAGAGATGCCAGGTAAAAATTTGAGTTGCATTCTGAAGAGGTATTCATGTTTAGACTGTAGAAATTTCAGTTTGATGCTTACCTTTTGTTGAATATGGGACAGTGATGTTAAGTCAAGTAGAATATGGTTAGGTTACAAGAGATGTTGTATTTTATTAAGGGAATTCATTTATGTACCACAACTTTTACTTTTTATACCACAGTGTACAATTTCTATAGTTTACTGTACAAGCATGTCAAGCAACAATTGTTGTAGATGAGTTAAAAGTTGTGGTGTGAAAATCACCCCCTTTTCATTTATGATACTGAGATCAGGTTAATAGGGTTTATCTTGGTATACGAACTGCTTGTTATTTTTATTACACATGATGATGCTTTTGGATTTTATGAACCAAAGAGTTAGTTACACTTTGATTTATAGTTTCATTTCCAGCTAAAGGAGATGTGATGATATTGCACTGAAGTTAATTGCAATGACACGTATAACAAGAACATTTTTACAGCTGACTTCCGGGTTGACCAGTCAATTTAGAAATAGATATTCCTTTTTGTTTTAACTAGTTATTATTAATAATTATAAATTCAAATAAGAAAAGAAAATGCCAAATCATCAAAAAAAAAGAATATGTGGTGTTCGACTTCCTAAACTAGATATAATGGCGTGAATCAAAGTTAAAGATAATAAATATTTGTGAAGGGGTTCAACCAGAAATTGCTTCAAAGTTTGAGCATTAAACCTTATATAAATGTCTAGGTTGTTTTTTATGAACATTATTAAAAATTGTATTTGTTTCAATTGCTGGAGAAACCATTGTTGGAGATGGAAGGCATGATGGTACATGAATAAGAAAAATCCAATTATATTATACGCGTGACAACTCATGTTGTTTTTAGATGTGGAGGAGTAGCTGCTGTTTTTGTCTCTATACGCGTGCGAAAACATGCATCCACCGTAAGAATTTCAATTCTAATTATAGAGTTGTTCGAACAAGTTAAAAATAACCGACGAAGGATAGTGACTTAGATGTTGAACTTATTCTCAAAAGGTTTCACACTCTCATGTTCAATCACTAGGAGCAAAAATAATAATAATAATACTCCCTTGTGGCCACAGAAGTTCATATGCGATTACTTCGGGCTACACGTAAAGTGGGTGGTCGCTTGGGGGCTTACAAAGCGAGTCGAAACCCTGATTATTAAAAAATAAAAAGAAAAGGTTGATATATATACTCCTATTTTGCACGTCACTATTGTGGGATTACAAGTTACGTGCTAACGGCATCGGTTTCCTTGTTGGATCTCCTCGTCGTTGGTTCTCGTCGAATAATTGATTCTTGTCGGTTGGTTCTCGTCGAATAATTGAAGAATTGATTCTTGTCGGTTGGTTCTTGTCGGATAATTGGAGAGTTGGTTCTTTTCTTATTCTTTTAATTATTAATTAATAAAAGATACATTTTGTCTTTCATTTTCTTTTTTTAAATAACGTAATTTGTAATTTTTATTAATGTATTTTTTAATTAATGTAATGTTTGTAATAATTTTTTAATTAATGATATATATTATCATGGTGATGTGCCTATGATGTGACAAAACTGAGGAAATCAAAAGATGATGTTAACATTATTTTGTCAGTTTTTTGTCACTAAAGAAGATGATGATCTGATGCTGATTTAACAAAACTTATGAGATAGAGAAACATTAACGATTGAGAGATAGTCTTATGCCAAGACCTCCATGCTAAGGAGTGAGATCACTTTTTGCCACGAGCTAAGACTGCATAATCATGGTGTCGTATCATGCGTCCCCCTTATGGTCGCCCAAGCAAGACGCTCCCCTCCCCTTACGGCTCCTCTCCTGCGATGCGTCATACATGTTTTTTGGTCGTCAGGCGACCACACCCGGTCGCCAAAATTTCAAAGGGATGTGGTTGTTTTCAAAGGGAATTTGTTTGGTCGCCGGTACATGTGTTTGGTCGGGATTTTTCATGTGTTTGATCGCAAGAGAAAAGTCTAATGTGGCGTTAATGTGTTAGGTGTGACCAAACTGGGTTTGATCACCCATTACACATAGTTTAAGAGCCGCTGGATAGAGCTTGCTTGTTGTATTTATACAACTTAAGGTGGTAAATATAGATTACTTTGGTTTTGGTAAAAAAAAGACTTTACTAAAAGGCTATAATTTTTGTATCGGGTCTCCATTTCGGCCTATGAGTAGCCGAATCGAAGCTTGAGACGTGTACTACGATATGCTACCAACTTCCTAGCCCAAAAACACTGTTTTTGAAAATTTTATTTGCATTTTTGTGTTTTTTCCTTATTTTCTTGAATTTTGTTTAAGCTCGGTTTATGGCCCGTTCGAAAAATCTGGGCCATATTTAAAGTGTGTTTTGCTTAATGGAATAATCAGTTGAAGTTTTTGTGAAAATTATTTGTTCTCTCCAAAAATTTTCTTTGTTTTGAACAGATTTTGAAGGTCATTTCCACGAAATTCTTAAATAAACGAGATTTGGTTAGATTGTTCCGGTATTCGTTAAATCAACGGTCCAATCTATATTATCATTTTTTTGTCTACACCAAAAATCAAAATTAGATTTATCATTAATTTAGGGAAGAAATTTTGTTTTATTATCCACTTAAAGTAAATATGTCTTCTAACAACAAAAAATAAATTACCAAATCTGTGCACAAAAGCATATGAGTTGATTTGAAATAATATCTTGCAAGGAAAATAAACAAAAATGGGTATGCATACATACTTATCATTGATCGAGGAAGGTGAGTGGAAGTGGCGGTGTAACAAGAAACAAAACCAACAATAATTCTCCATGCACGTACCAGAAGAACATTGTCGAGTTGGCACGCGTGAACGGTGTCTTTTAATCATTTTCTGTTAATTAAAATCACCGCTTTTTCCACCTTATTCACCAACCAGGATATTGCTTCATCGATCTAGCTTATTGCCTCGATCTATATATACGACAGACCTATATACACAATACATCAAATACTCTCTATCTCTATCTGTACGCATCTATATCGCTGAAATTTACAATGGGACACTCAAACTATTCAAACTTTGAAGCTTGTGCAGTTGCTCTAACAATCTCATATCTCATAGTAGCAGTATCTGCAGGAAGTTTTTACGATGATATGGACATCACTTTTGGAGGCGAACGTGCTAAAATAGTCAACGGTGGTCAAGATCTCTCACTTTCACTCGATCAATACTCCGGTTCCGGTTTCCAATCCAAGCACGAATACCTCTTTGGAAGGTTCGACATGCAACTCAAATTAGTACCAGGAAACTCTGCTGGTACTGTCACCACATTCTACGTGAGTACTCGATTTTAATTAGTCATATATATACTTTCAAAATATGTATCTTAACTTTATGATCATTTGTAATATTAACATAAAAACGTGACATCAGTTGTCGTCACAAGGCGCGGGACATGACGAGATAGACTTCGAGTTTTTGGGGAATTCGACAGGAAATCCGTACACAATCCACACCAATGTGTATTCACAAGGGAAAGGAGATAAGGAACAACAATTTCACTTATGGTTTGACCCTACCGCCGCCTTCCACACCTACACAATCGTGTGGAACTCGCAAAGAATCATGTAAGTTTTGTATCCCACATTGTACAATTTCACTTGGTTGAATAGATATTCTATTATCCTGAACATTGACAAAATTATCAATTTAATACACCGTCTCACTAATTTGGTCTTGTTTTCTCAATCTCACTAATTTGGTCTTGTTTTCTCATGTGATTTGATTCTAATATCAATATATTGAGAATAACATATATTTTTAGTCAATCAAAAGTTTTAATGAAAGTAAGTCAAGTAATTAAGAAAACAGGATCAAATTCAAATTAATGAGCCAGATTATTAAATCGACCATTTTGTCAAGTTCAAGGTATTATGTTACCTTCAATAATCATGGTAGTAACTAGTAAGAACCTAGTCAGCCAAGTTAAGTTGGATACTAAAATACATTTTATCACATATTACATGTGGCCAATGAATACTGATCTTGAAACTATATACTTCCTCCGTATCAAAATAAGTGACACACTTTTCATTTTTGGGTGTATCAAAATAAGTGACACACTTTGAAAACTTTCCTTATTTGGTAAAAATAATGGGACCCATACCCACTAACTATTCACTTTAATAAAGTAAAATTACCCTTATACCGTTACTTTTACTTTTAAAACTCATTAATATCACTTTATTCAATAAAAGTGGGACCAATTCTCCACTAACTATGTACTTTAATCTATTTTAACCTCTACTTTAATCTTTTACCTCAAAAAACGTGTAAGCACATTTGTGTCACTTATTTTGATACGGAGGAAGTATTATTTGTTGTGTGGCAGTTTCTTGATAGATAACATACCGGTACGGGTGTTCAATAACCACGAGGCTGCCGGAGTTCCATTTCCAAAAAGTCAACCCATGCGGGTGTACGCCAGTTTGTGGAATGCCGATGATTGGGCGACACAAGGTGGGCGTGTAAAGACTGATTGGACAAATGCACCTTTCACTGCTTTCTACAGGAAATTCAATGCCAATGCCAACAAAGTTGGTCCTAATTCTAAGTCTACGACCTCAAAAAACGACAACCAGGCATGGAAGACACAAGATGTTGATGCTGCTGGCCGAAACCGGATTCGGTGGGTGCAAAACAAGCACATGATCTACAACTATTGCAACGATAAAAACCGGTTTCCTAATGGTGTTTCTGTTGAATGCAAGCGCTCTAGATTCCTCTAAGTCTATATTTTGTATCACTATTTGCTTATTTCATCATTATCTTATGAATAATTTTATGATCTTGAAGATTCTTTATTCGTTGTTTCATTGTACCATTTGAAAATGGATTTGTATTATGAATTAATAAATATAATTTTTTTCATCTAGAAAAGCAAAGATTGTGTCATTTGGAGGCCACTTAACCTTGATCAAATATGTTCTTGGTATCTTGACACATTTTTTCTCGGGTTTTAAAGCTCAGTCTAAAGTTATTCATAAGCTTGAGAAAATGTTTCTTTTGGGGTGAAACGATGGTACAAAGAAAATTGTATGTATATCTTGGAGCAAAGTTTTATCACATCTTAAACATAGAGTTTTTTTTTAAGAATAATGTTGTTTTAACACAAACTTTCAGAAATAATACTCTTTTTTTCCCATTTCAAGAAATAATGCTGTAGTTCAGCTAAGAGTACTACAGTGGCACATCAACTTTTTTTCTGCATATCAAATACATGACTAAATCCCCGTAGCTTTCTTTTACCCGTGTAGATTTACATTATTATGTCGTATGCAAAAGAAGTATATATTTGTACAAGCTAGGCTGTCCAGCAACCAAGAATGTAATGACTAGTAACATGGCACGCCAACTGCCAACTAAACTGAATTCAATGTCTACTTACAAGCTTTCATCTTCTTTCCGTTTCTTGCATTCTTTCTTACTGAAACCTGTTAAAGACTCTGAAAACTTTCCAATAAAGTTAAGTTGTTTGTTGCTGGCATTTAATTTCATCATGTGTAAATATAAAATAAAATAAAATAAAAAATCACATTTGGTCTCTGATCACGTATCATACCTCTCCTGCCAAACCGAACCTCCGAAGCATGCATGCATGGCCCGAAGGCATGCAAAGCCATAGGGCGCGGGAAATCCACAAAAGGACAACGAAGAAGTAAACTAGTGAGTCCTGAGGATTGACTTGCGTATGCGGGATTTAAGGAAGGATGCACGCGCATTAAATGCAGGTGGCGTCGGAATTCGCCCCAGATGAAGCATCGTCTCATGGTCCGATGGATAAACAGATCCACCTTTAAGCTTTTATCCGGAGGACCGAAGGATACCTCATGCGAAGGAGGGAAAACCTTTTTTCTCCCGCTCACTATTTTCCGCTATAAAGAGGCGTTCTCAGTAATGTACAAGGTACACTGACACTCGAATCTTCCACATTAAATTCTCATCAATTACTATCACCTCGCCCTTCATTTACTACACAATTCATACCCATATCGTTCGGACCAAACACTATATATACCGATACTGACTTAGGCATCGGAGAGCTTTACGAGGCGTCCCTCGTAAGGCTTCTGAATAGGGTTTCTTTTGCGGTTGTTTGCAGGTTCCAAGCTCAGACGGAGGACGTTCTGTAGTCCGGAAGAATCTCGTTACAACAGTCTCAACAAACATACATCTCTAAAACTAACATCTCTAAATGACCAGAAGGGGACCTCGTGATAAAAGATTAGTCTCTATAAGTAAAAATAGTTGGATGTTAAGTTCAAATCTCACTGGGGTAAAAAAATATCCCCTTATGGCCACATAAGTTCATCTCCACTGATTTCGTCCTACTCGTAAAGTGGATGGTCGTTTTATAATTCGTACACATGTTAGGCTCATGGGTATGGGACCACGCCCCATGGCGTGGGGTATGATGTGGCTAGACCATTTTACCCTTGCTTTTACTTTTAAACATCATTAACTCCACTTTATTCAAAAAGTGTGGGACTCATTCCCCACTAAGCATCCAATTAATCAAATTTAATCATCATTATAAATTTTTGCCTCAAAAAACATGAAACACAAAGTGTATCACTTATTTTGAATCGGCGAAAGTATAATAATTTCATTATTCCTCATAACCCTTTCTACCCTAACCCAAGAAACCAATCTCAAAACCTTTTAGTTACCACTCGTTACGATGCCAAAAAAAAACACCAAACCGAACGCCCTTTTTTCATATAAACAACACAAAAGACAAAAATACCCTTCCATCTTTACACATCGGGTTTCTTTCCATCACTAGCCCCTTGTCCACGGGGAGGCCTCCGAGAAGTTTGGACAGGGTTAATTTGGGGATCATATTTTTGAGATGCGAGATAATTAAGAGCCGTTACGACATCGGCAATGAGTGGTCTCATATTAGGTTGTTCTTGAACACACATGGCAGCTATTGCTAATGCTTGGTATAATCCTCTAACCGGATATTCGCCTTCCAAAACGGGGTCCACCATTTGCCAAAATTTCCGTCTGTCTTTAAATAACGGTCGTGCCTATACGTAAAGCTCATTAATCAATTATTCGGTTTTTTTAGAAGAGCGTTATGTTTATAAAATGGAATATAATACACGTAACAAGAAATGTAATTTTGTATGTAAGGTTTCCATGGTCGTTTACTCATTATATAATGAGTTAATTACATGGATGGTCCTTTAACTCTATACCAAATTTCATCAAATCCTTTAGTTTCAAAAATTACACTGATGGTCCTTATTTTTAAAACTTATTGCACCGATAGTCCTTTAGGCTAAATGGTGTTAAATTTTTCTGTTAAGTCTCCCATGTGAGATGCACATGAGGGCATTGTAGTCTTTTCCCATTTCACCTTTTGCATTAAAAGTTGTAAATAAGCTTGTTTATTTTAATTTTTTTCGCGAAAAGTGAAATGGGAAAAGACTACAATGCCCTCATGTGCATCTCACATGGGAGACTTAACAGAAAAATTTAACACCGTTTAGCCTAAAGGACTATCGGTGCAATAAGTTTAAAAAATAAGGACCATCAGTGTAATTTTTGGAACTAAAGGATTATTGGTGAAATTTGATATAAAGTTAAAGGACCATTCGTGTAATTAACTCTTATATAATTTTAAAGTGTTTTAATCCTTGAAGTTTCATTAATAAGTAAATTAGACATCGAGATTAAATCATGGTAAAAGAAATTGTAAGGGTTAAAATGTCAAATGAGTAAAAGTTTGCGGATTAAAACATAATTTGCTATATATGGCGAATTTGATCGATTTCTTTACGAATGGGTTATCTTTAATGCTCACCCCCATATAAGGATCGGACCGAAACTGATAGGACAAAAACCGAAAATCATAAAATTACAAAACCAAAAATCGAACCGATTACATGTTTTCAGTATCAGTTCGGTTTCAGTTGGTTTTCAGTTCGGTTTGGTTTTTTCAGCCCATATGTTAACCCCTAGCAAATGATAACACAAAAAAACAAGAATATGGCATTAGATGCTTGAGATATGTGGCCCCTAAAACGTCACAAAATTGAGAAGATGACTGCCGCAAAAGCATTATGTCACAAAAAGGAGATTCCTAAATGGGATAACTTTTATATCAAAACTTAAATTCAAAAGCTATATTTAATCATTTTAGTTTTCAACATCAAAAATCATGTGATTACTTGTTTATTCTCTAAAATTTAATTATAGAAAAAAACAAAATCTAACCTTTTCATTAAAAGGTCAAAAAAATAAATAAATAAATAATAAGAAAACTGATACGATCCTAATTAATTAAAATTAGATAAGTATCATTATCAAATAGATAATATTTAAATGTCGAATGCTTATCCCTTTATTTTTGAATTCGTTTCCTGTTAGGATTAGGTTAGGGTTAGGAGCCGAGTCTATATAAACATAGATCAGGTCTTTCGTTATAGTCATTGAGAAATTGAGTCGTTTATTGTTTTGTCTTTCATTGTTATTAGGGAGAAACCTGGTTCTCCAATTCCAGGATTATCAATAAAGCATTCGATTGGTGTTTTTAATTACCGGTTCGTATCAAATTGGTATCAGAGCTGTTCGGTTCTGGATCAATCGTTCAAAAAAAAAAAAGTACTGTTCACGATTTACTGTTCATCGCAGCACTGTTCATCGCAGCACTGTTCATCGAGGCACTGTTCACGTGATCACTGTTCTTCGCAAATACTGTTTAGTTCAGTGTTTTGGAGTATTCAACGATTAATGGCTGATTTTAAAGGAATGTTTGATAAGATCGAAAAATCGATTAGAGATTTCAGGGAGGCAGAACGACAGCGCTACGAGGAGATTGAAAAACGCCAGAATGAAATTATAAACATCCTCCGAAGTTTATATGAAAACCAAACCATAGCAAAAGGGGCAGCTTTACCAAAATCATCAACCACAAATTGATACGAACCCATCCCATACTAGGATCGCACCATGCTTATAAGTCCAAGTGTAAAACTCACTCCCAAAAGCTAGCTTGAAGGAGGAGGGGACACTTAGGCTTATAAGCCACCATTTAGTTTTTACTCTACCCAATGTGGGATCATAACAATACCCCACGCTTTGAAGAACCAACGTCCTCGTTGGTCACGGCTATGTTGGTCACGGTCGGCACCCTCCTTTCGGGTCCGAGCCACCACTCCACAGGCCACCACTCCGAGCTCGTTGGTCACGGCTATGTTGGTCACGGTTGGCACCATCCTTTCGGCTCGCACCATGCTTATAAGTCCAAGTGTAGAACTCACTCCCAAAAGCTAGCTTGAAGGAGGAGGGGACACTTAGGCTTATAAGCCACCATTTAGTTTTTACTCTACCCAATGTGGGATCATAACAAAAACTTACCCAAGCAACAAGATTTTGTTCGGCTGCAGATCTTGTATTATCAATTGCTTTTCTACCCGTTATAAGCTCCAATAATACAACCCCAAAACTATAAATATCTGATTTAAACGTGAGTTGACCCGTCATTGCATAATCAGGAGCACAATACCCGTAAGTACCCATAACTCGGGTCGAAACATGGGTTTTATCTCCAAGTGGGCCCACTTTTGCCAACCCGAAATCCGACAATTTTGCATGAAAATTCTCACCTAACAATATATTCGACCCCTTTAAATCTCGGTATATAACTGGCGGGCTCATTTTGTCATGTAAATACTCTAACCCTCTTGCTGCACCAGCTGCAATTTTCATTCTTGTGTTCCAATCGACCCGTTTTCTGTGGGCCCGACGATCTGTCATAAAGATGCTAACTTTTTATGAAATTTGATCGACCCGCATGCTTAAATTAATTAAAAGTAGAAAAAAGATTCATAAAAATCAGTGGGTTAGAATCTTTATTGTGATTGTCTCCCTCTTACTTTGACTTTTTCAAAGTCAAAACAAGATATATATTTTTTTAATTCATAAAAAAAGAATTTAAAATTGTGTGAGTGAATACCGTGTAAATGGTCTTCTAATGAGCCTAATGGCATGTATTCATAAACCAATAATCTTTGTTCTCCTTCAGCACAATAACCGATTAATTTAACAAGATTAGGATGATCAGCCAAGCTTAATGTTAATACTTCAACAACAAATTCCCTAATTCCTTGCAAACCATCAGGATCCAATTGCTTTATAGCAACAATCTGCAATTTATTCAGAAACTTTATACAAATTCTTGGATTTATGATCATATTCTATCTTTCTTAATTGACTTTATTTTAAATAATGGTATCTTTATTAAAATACATTACCCATGAAAACTTAAAAGATGGCCACGTCAGGTTGACCTGCAAACACTTTTTTGTCTATTTTGTTTATATATAAATTAATGCATGAATTATAATTACCAAAATAATATTATTACAATAAAAAGTCCGAATCTTTGTATGCAATAAAATTTAGACTTTTGGCAATTTTCACGGTTTTTGACCCATTTGACCCGTTCCCTTTTCAGCTAAAGTTTTATATTTATCTCGTTTGATATTTAAGTTATTTAACACAGCCCATTCAATTCAATTTATAGTTAAACGCGTTGAAAATACATCAACATAAATATCGATTTCACTAACCTGATCAGAATCTTCTAATTTTCCTTTATAAACTTTACCAAATCCACCTTCACCCAAGAAATAAGCAGCTTTAAAATTATCAGTTGCTTTCACTAATTCTGGATATGTAAATGTTCTTGCTTTATTCATGGATCCACCTTCTTCTGATGGCTTTTTATTTTTCTCAACATTTTCACTGGAAATCGGTGGTTGAGTAACATTTTGTGTATTATCCTTCTTCATTTCATTAACTCGTTCAACTTTTATTGTATCTAATATCATATAAACAGACAAATTTTAATATAAACTAAAAGTACTAAATACAAATATCAAGAATCTATATTTGTGGACAAGTACACAAGAAGACACTTAAAGCACAAAAAGATAAAACTTCATCATGACTTTTGTGAAAAAAAAATGGGAACATGACAAATAACGAAGAAAATTTAAAAAATCCCATGATTTTGGCGGTGTTTGGATATGCATTTTTGAAAGTGACTACGCGAATATTGAATAACAATAATTAGTCGTAATAAAACGTGATTTTTGCAAGTATAAATGGATATTGATTCTAAGGTTGTTAATAAAGGAACTAGTAATTAAATTAACATATAGTAACTGTTAGAGAGCTGTTTATGATAAATTATAGAACTTTGAACATTAATAGGCTCAAGATCAATAAAGTTAAAAGCTTTAATCACTTGATGAGGTCACTGGTGACATATAAAAATCAATACTAGTATTAAATTATTATATTTCGCACACAAAGTTGCATCCAATATCACAATTACCCCAAATTTACCATCATTAAACAACAATTAAACCAGCAAAATCACCACAATCAACAATTCAAAATCAATAAATCAGAATCCCAAAACGAATTAAACAGCATGCATGATCCAAAATGAGACCTAGGGTACAAATTTCCCCCCAAATTGCTTCACAATTTCGAATGATCTTTATTGAAAATTAAAATTATAAAAACAGGAATAAAATCAAACCTGTTATACATACCAGAATCCTTGTTGATTGTTTGATCGTTTTGTTTGTTATCGATTCGCTTGCTCTTCGATGATCGTTTAGAATCTCCCCCAGCGCAAGGGAAACAACCCATGCCTATTTTTTTCTCAATATGCGTAAATTATATAATTGTTGATTTAATATCATAATACTTGAAAATTGAAACTTCTGTAAATGAATTACCAATTCCTCAATTTTCTTCTTGTTTTCTGCTACAGAAAATTCAGAATATAATCGAATTTTTATGAACACAACAGAGAAAAAAGAAGAGTTTATTGCAGGTTTATAGAGAGAGAAAGAGGGGGACTTAAAAAAGGGATTTTATATTTCATTGGTTATAATTCCATTTATCCCCTTTTAGTTTTAAGAAAACTAATGAGGCCCTTGAAGTTGTATAAAAGTGGAAGCTTTAGTGATTTACCCATAAGAATCACAATAGCTATTTGCGTGTAAATGAAAGTCAAAACAAAACCGCTGAGGTAGGTCTGATTTTGGGTAGCAATTTCTGACCCGATACGAAACCTGACATTAAATCCGGCACGAAAATAATAAACAGGTGGAGTTGAATTAAATAAGTTTCTGGTCAATTTTGGTTCGACTCAAACTAACCCGTTTATTAGACGGGTTAGGTTCGAATATATGATAACTTAAATGAGTCAACCTGTCAACCCTTTTAGTTATTAAAATATATTTAAAAAATATATCTAGCTATACTTAGTTTATACTATTAGTTCAAAAATAAGTAATGGTTATATAAAAACTAAAGGATTTACTTGGAATATGAAAAGACAAAACATAATATTTAGTAAACTGAAAAGGCTATCCTGAAAAATTGAAAAACATCATTTTTTATGACTAGTTTGACCCGTTTAATCCGTTTGACCCATTTAATTAAATGAGTTATATAGTTCGTTTCATGTTAAAATAAATATGTTAGTGTTGAGAAATCTGAATCATTTATATAAATGGATCGGTTTCATGTTGATTGATTTTTACGAGGATTAGTTTTGCCCGCGCGTTGCGGCGGGTCTTTAAATCAAAATTAATTTAATACAATATATGTTTTCAATAGTTTTGCTAATAACAATCCTTAAAGTGCCTTTAAAAGTAAATATATCAACCAACAAATTATTGTTATTGATTCCTTTTATATTAAATAATATAAACTTTCTTATAATAAAAATGAATTAAATCTAACAACACAAATGTGATTGATTTATACGAAGTTGTATTAAATGAAAACAAACTTTCATAATATATTTACTTGTACATCTCTAAATGATAACTACATGACATGCATAAAAGAGATTTAAAGTTAATTTTTTATAATTCAATTCTACATCTTTCCAATTTAGGTGTATAAAAGACAGGACTCCAATTACACCAGTTTTTAATATATCACCATTAGTTTGATTTTATGTACGTGTATATTGACATTAGTGTGATCCACTTTTTGTATTGTTAGTATTTTTTTTTAAGTATTATTAAATTTCAAATCATTGAAGTATATAGGTTTCTCATTATATTTTAAATACGTAAATTTATGTCAAAAAAGTTAGTCCATAAATGTTTTAGTGGCAAAAAAGAAAAAAACAAATACTTTATATAGGATTAGAAGATAACTTGTAAAAATTAAAATGTATATATAATATATTTAAATATTAAAAAGTGTATAAAAGTTTAAGGTGTATAAGTGTAAATTTTGTACAATATAAAAGAGTAATAACTATAATGATAATAAAAAGTAATAACTATTTATAATAATAAAAAGATGTTAGTATTATTAATTTTTTTAACTACAATGATTTAAATATTATGTAATGTGAAAGTGATGTAAAGAAAAAGAAAAAAAAAAGTTAATGAATAAAAAATTCCAAGGCTTCTCACGGAAAGGGAGATAAATCTTTCCAAAAATCCAAAATGTAATAATAAGGGTGCAAATAAGAATCGAGCATGGGTCATCTCAGGTAATGGGTGTTAGCTGCTTTATAGCCAACTACTTGGCCAAGTCTTTCATATCTTAATATTTAAGCAAGATATTATTTATAGAACAAAATTGGCAATTTTTTATGGAAACAATTTTTTATGAACAGTAATTCAAGTATAGCTAATGTATATATAGTTAATTAATAATTAATTAATTAATTAATTAATTAATAACTAGAGGTATTATCGTTGCAAAAGCTTAATATACATGACAATGAAAATTTACTCATATACAGTATTCATAGTTCAAGGAGCTAAATACTATAAGTGTACATCTTGGCATGACTAGATAACTTCAAGGGGTAAATATAACTTTTCTTAGAAAACAAATACCGAGTGGGATTTTGTGGTGTAATGAGAAGAAATGTTTACAGGTGACCAACATTTTGTTGCCACGTCACCAAAAAATAGAAATGTCGGTCAAATCGTTGACTCTTCTACCAAGCAGTAGTGCAGTACTCCACGTATGCGTATTTGTTTGAGAAAGACCTTACCCATGATGTGGCATATACAAGCTTCTTTTAATTTTCATAAATACACACACCTACCATGTTTAGTTAATATTTTTTAAAGTTTTTTTATTAATAAAATTAATATAAATCGTTTCGAGACGTTCTTTTTAAAAAGATGGGTAAAAGGACTACTTTAAGTAAGAATTAAATTTGTTTTTTGACATAATAATGTTGGATATATTTTGCAACATATTTTTCTATATATGCATTTAGCGCATAGAATAATAGCTTATATGGATGTGACGGACACCTAATCGAAAAATTAGCCACAATATATTTGCTACGTGTGATTATTAACTAGTGATTAAACAGACATTCTACTTTTTACTCTCTCTCTCCCAGTCGTGAACTCAGAACCAATATTAAAAAATAGTACAATTTCTTTCCACGTAATATATAATAAAATTAAAATTAAAAAAATACAGGTTCATTAAACATTTTAAAATGAAAAACTAGAATAGAAACTAGATATTACATATTTTAAAGTTGTCATCTTGGTTGCCCTGTTTTCCAAAAACGAGTCATTTAAATATTCATTCGTAATCTTCACATATGTTTTATTTTTTACATTACAAATCAATTGATTTATGTTGTTTGAAGATTAAACATGAATAGTTGCATCTAAAGCCAAAATAATAAGAAGATTAAACTCGTAAGCTTCCACCTGCTCCAAAACCCTACCCCCAAAATTCATCTTTTCTTCACTGCCCTTCGTCTCCTTCTCCACCCACCGTCGGCGTCGACTCCTTCTCCCCCACCGTCGCCGGCGACACTTCTTCTCTCCGATCGCAGTGACCTTCTCCCCCTCTCAGTTCGTGTCGTCATCGCCCCCAATCCAGTCACCGTCGAACCTGTCTGTCACCGTTGAAACCCACCCCTGAGGTATGTTTCTCTTTATCCTTATCTTTCTATACCATTTGATTTCCTCTTATGTTCCTAAAATCAGAAATTTGTATGTTATGAATCATAAATTTCTATGCTATGTTTCATGTTATTGGAGAAACTTATATGCTGAAATTTGTATAATGATTTACAATTCTGAATTAATTCATGGTTTAATTGTAGCATAATTTTGTTAAAAATTTCCCCTCGGTTTTGTTGAAATGTGAAGCTGGTTTGATGAACCTCTGTGAAGCAGGTTTTATTACCAGCTTAAATTATAAATTTGTAATTCTTGGGTAATTCACAAACTGGTCAATTTGTCTTATAATGATGTAGATTACCAACTGCATAAAGTCACCCTGCTTGCTCTGAACTTTCATGTTAAGGCTTTCAGTATTAAGGCTTTTCATCATATGTTATCACTGTGTTTTTATGAAATAAGAATTTTAATATGTTAAGGCTTTTCATCTTTTGTCATTACTGGGTCCATATGAAATAAGGCTTCATATTTGTTAAATTTGATATGTATATTGTTTTTTGTTTTTTAAAATGGGAGGAAAAGTTGTTTGGTCTAGGGAGCAACAAAATTGTTTATTGGAAAAGACTGCACATGTTAAAAAACAAACAATCGTTTTCTTGCAGACTGCAGACCTTTGGTCCACCTCAGAAGCTGCAGCAGTTGGCAGTTAGGTGACATTTTTAGGGCTCGGTTTGGAGTTAATTTTGAATCTAATCTTCATTCGTATTCCAGATCCCACACGACGTTAACAACCAGAAATTTTCGCTCAATTATCCTAAAACCGTCGTTAATTATGTGTTAATTCTTTGATTGAACTCATCCTAAATGGCGTATACACTGATTCATAAAGCCAAATATGAAGCCGATAACCAATTTGATGAATCACTGCGAGAAATATTTCAACTTCTGGAACCCCAATTAAGGCCGCCGTTTTCATTAACAATTCATGAACAACCAGAATACCTAAATCTTAACCGTGCTATTGCATATGGCATCTTATGTGAACCACATTTAGCTAAAGTTCATATTAAGCATTTACATGGTATTGTAATTGATGGATACAGTTTCTTCACAACTTTACTTACTCAAATAGTTAATGAATTATACTCAAAGCTTGTTGAAAATGTTAAACTTCAATTAATCTGGATTATTAAAGAGATGATTGATGCATCAGCTGCTGGAATCGATGGTTTGTTAGTGGCGTTAATGAGGCAAATTCTCGGTGGTGATTTTGGCGATGCGAATTTGTGGTTGTGTTTGGAACTGGTTACTATTTTCTTGGGGAAATGGGAGTGTTTGGTTGAAGATGCACCCATGGTGTTATCGAGTGGTTTGTATGTTTTTCTTAGATTGTTATCTGATCACTGTAGAGTGCCATTGAATTCAAAATTAGAGATTTTGAAGCGAAAAGAGATTGAATTTTGTGTTCGGGTTCTCAGAGAACAATTTCATTTATGTTTGAAAATCGGGAGGGATTTAATTTGGGTTTTGCAGGATTTAGTTCATGTCCCCGAGTTTCAAGAAATATGGAAAGATTTATTATTAAATCCTGTTAATTTCAAAACATCTGGTTTTACAGATATTTCACAAATTTATCAATCTCGGACTTCTATTCGGTATTTTATACTTCGTATTACTCCTGAGATGGAAACACACTTGCGGTTTTTGCTTACACATGTCAAACTAGGAAGTCAAACACGGTACCAAATCTGGTTCGGGAGGAAATATTTAAATTTGTTAGAAAACGAGAGTATATTAATTGATATTATTCGGTTTATTTGCTGTGCACATCATCCGTCTAATAAAATAATTTTATCAGATATAATTCCTAGATGGGCTGTTATTGGTTGGTTAGTTACATGCTGTAGAAAAAATCATGTGGAAGCTAATGTGAAGCTGGCCCTGTTTTATGATTGGTTATTTTTTCATGAAGAAGTTGATAATATAATGAATATCGAGCCTGCAATTTTGTTAATGATAAATTCGATACCTAAATATGTCGATATGACGCATAATCTTTTGGAGTTTTTAATCCTTTTGGTGGATAATTATGATATTGAGAGGAAGGATTTAATTATTAGGGGGGTGTCATTGGCTTTTGATGTGTTTGAAAGAAGAGGGGTAGTTTCGTCATTTGATGTTTTGACTGATTGTGATATGTTGTCTCCTTTTCTGAAGGAAAGACTCGTGAAGCTGTTGCCAGAAGAGAATGTAAGTCTCAAAGTTTGCAGTTTGTCAAAAAAATAGCAAATTTTTACTTTCAGATTGACCAGAGTCAACAGATTCATACAATCGGTTGAGAGAAGATACTAAATGTAAGTTATATCTATATGCTATTTAATGAAATTTATCTGTGGTGTGTGGAATTTATATGCCTTTTATTGCATGATCATGCCTTGTTGGTAATTTTGGCCCATGTATAGATAAGTGGGTTGAATTGTGTTATATTTGATGATATCAAACTGGTCTAAGTGACTAAAGTTTACAAATTAGCTAAAAATGAAACGAGTCGAATGTAGCGTGATGTGTAGTTTAATGCATAAAACCTCTTGAATCGCTCTATTTTAAAAAAAATGGGACTATTATTGTAATAATATAGTTATTGTAATCATATATAACATGTTAACTATTTATAAAATTAAACAGAAAAAAGTTAAAACACAAAAGAGTGTTGTAGTCAACCAATTTGACGCAGAACGCTCGTTTAATTAAAAATAATCACTCGTTTAATTGAAGTGGACAAGTGAATTGATTTTCTCTGTGCCTTATGAACTTGTATAAAGCAAGCCCAAAGATTTTTAATGTCAACTGACGTGGCATTCTGGTAGATGACTAGAATAATTAGCTAATATTTGTAGAATTAGTAGTTTGAGTAGAATACAAGTTTTTAAAATAACTATAAGTAAAGATTAAGATCGAGAACTATTTCTTTTATGTTGATTTAGATTCATAAAAGAACACATTTATAATCCATAATTCAGAATCTGATCAGAAAGTCATGACAAATACAAAATGGTGGAATTGTCTTAAAGTGATAGTTGCACACATGTGTTGATCACTACTAAAATGAAGATGGATACAAAAAAACTCTCCTACTAAAATGTTAATAACACATAAACATATCCTTAATTTCTTCTTGTCACCAGTTCTTGAAATATCTTGAAGTCACTTGTACACTTTGGTTGATTCAACTTCTTGTATCAATTGTAGATCCATAAACATATAAATCTTGTTCAACTCTGCCCATGTCAAAGCGTCCCTTGTATCACACAAAATTTATCCCACATTATAATAAAATGTCGTAGATTTGCAGCAAACACATGTTAACTTTATACAATAGAAAAATATAATTCAACAAAGGAATACTTGTGACTAAAAATAACTAAACGTTCTTCTGGCATTTTACCAAACACGCCCTTCATTGGCATTCGGAAGCGGGTCCTAAACCAACCCGATGGACCCGAACCCGTACCGAATCACATTACCAAAAATCTGTTATCAATTTTATAAGCTTCGGGCATTCCTGAATTGCAAGTTTTTCAAGACAGTCGAGGTGTTGAAGGCCTTTTGAAATTGACTTCAAGTCATCAAAATATTTAATATATAGAAACGATGGAAGAAGAAATGAAGAAGTAGTAATGTTGTTGTTATTCCTCCCCATATCCCATGTGGTTGCAAATGTAACTACTCCTGAATTTTCACCAGATAAATGTAGTTCAACAAGTGAATTTGGGAAATTTTGCATCCCCCACTCTGAAATGGGTTTCTTTAAGAGTCTTATTCTTAGGCTAATTAAATTAGAGGGCCACAAATGAGTAGTCCATACTTGGACAATCAGTTATCCACATTTCTTCCAGAGATGTGAGACTTTGCAAATGCGAATGACTTTAGATTCTTGCAATTAACGATAGATATCTTAGGCAATGAAGGGGAAGAAAACCATAACCGTTTTCTGGAATGGATTCTATGTTACCACAAGCATAAATTGGCAAGCAGGTGAGATGAACTAAGCATCCTTCGGGAAAGAACCTCAAATTCTGCACATTATCAATGTAAAGAGATTCAAGTGTGGATAGGAAGTTGTTTAGAAGCCAATCCACATCCAGATTACCACAACTGTGAATACTAAAACTCTTCAAAGCATATGGAAGATCATGTATTGCTGAGAAGGTCAAGGATGTAACTGAATCACATAGGGATATGTTCAACATCTCGGTACTAATTGGACAGTTGTAACTCTCTAGTCTTGGGCAATTCCAAATCACCACTTCTCTAAAAGTTTCTTTGCCGATCAGCAAATCCACATTTTTCTCTCCCAATGATACCAAATTTACACACCCACCAACTTCCAACCTCTTTAAACTTACAAGAATCTTGCATGCCTCCCCTTCATATTCCCACAAGTATGTGCCTTCATTACACTTTGAAATGTGTAAATGTTCAACTGCATGAAGATGCTCTAAAACTTCTCCATTCAACTGAGCAAGTCCTTTTATATTTTGCATTGTAATGAAGACGAACCAACCATGCTTTTTAACACCTCTACAGAACATCCTTCTATATGTAAAATCCGAGGAGACAGTAATACCTCAATTTCAACTACATCTAGTTTAGGACAATTTGTTATGGTTATCTCTTCAAGACACCGAAATGATCCAGTTTTTCTATCTTTGTCGCCATCGCTAGTTGACCATTCCTCCCAACCCTCCATATCTCTGAATTCCAATACTTTAAGGCCCCGTTTGTTTTGACGCAATCCTTCGTAATCTTCCGTAATTGTAATTCAATTACATTACGGAGGACGTTTGGATGAACTTTTTTTTCCGTAATTCAATTACGACGTAATTTCGAATTACAATATTCGTTGTAATTGAATTCCGTCTCAACACCTTAAGAATTCAATTACGGTCCTTTAGTAAACTAACAAATTCGAATATTTTTATATACTTCAGATTTTAAAATCGTTTAAAAAAATAAAAAAAATCAAAAAAATTAAGAAAAATTAAAAAAATCAAAAAAATTAAAAAAATCAAAAAAATTAAAAAAATTATAAAAAAAATTTTAAAATTTTAAAAAATTTAAAAAAATTTAAAAATTTAAAAAATTTAAAAAAATTAAAAAATTTTAAATTTTTTTTAAAAAAATTAAAAAAATTAAAAAAATTAAAAATTTAAAAAAATTAAAAAAATTTAAAAAAAATTTTAAAAATTAAAAAAAATTTAAAATATTTAAAAAATTTAAAAAATTTAAAAAATTTAAAGATTTTAAAAAGAATTTAAAAAAGTTTTTAAAAAATGTATAAGTATTGATTTGAATTACAACTCAAAATTTTGTTAACCAAACGGGTAACTGTATTCAATTACAACCGAATTCAATTTCAACCGAATCCAATTCCAACCGAATTCAATTACATTACGGAAGATTACGTTGAACCAAACGCCCCCTAAGTGATAGAAATGAAGAAACATCACAAGAATTAGGAGCCCCAAGAAACTCAAAACCTAGTGTTTTCAGCCAATTCATCTTTTCAACAAATAACTTTTGAAGTGATGGTAAATGTCCCAGTGTTGGTAAACATGTACAACGTCCACAACCACGTAATGTAAGATTGGTTAAGCAATCAAATGAGGAATCCCCGACCCAACTCGGAAATTTTGTACCCATGTAGTACAAAATCTTGAGGCTTCTTAACTTCTCAAAAGGCCTTAGCCCTTCAAGTACTTCATATTCGGTTATTTCATTTCGAGAATCGTCAAAAACATAAAGCTTGAGATTACAAATCGACCGTGGTACCTCCGTAATATCATCGTAATTAGATAGGCTTAACACCCTTAGAAATTGTAACTTTGGAAGTAGTTTGAAAATAACCTTGCTCTATATGTGGAAGATTTGTAATGTTGTTACAGGCATAGCTAAGAAAGTTCTCAAATGCCTAGCTCTGTGTAATTCCTTGAACTGTTTATATTCTCCAGTTGGTTCACGAATAAATGAAAAGTGATGAAACTTCTCCAAAGCTTTAATCAAGTTGTAAACATCCATCTTATTGATCAATGCAAAGAACTCCCCCAAAACGTTAGTAGCCAAGTCACGTATAAGGTCATGCATTATATATTGTGATTTATCATTGGTTGAGTGTTGAAAAAACGACCTTGATACCAAGTCTTCAGAACACTCCCGACCTAATTTCTCCATAGACTTGAATTTTGAGTCGTACAAGAATCCTTCTGCCACCCACAATAATACTAGTTCTTGTTTGTCAAACAAATAATCCTTAGGGAATAAGCAGCAATATGCAAACATTTGCTTCAAATGTGGTGGGAGATCGTCGTAGCTTAGTCTTTGAGCCGGGAGAATCTTACATTCGTTGGGTAAATTCCATACCTCGCTATTTAACAGCTCCTCCCATTCTTCATCACATGTTCTTGTTCTCAACAACCTTCCAAGTGTTATCAAAGCCAATGGTAATCTACCGCATTTCTGTATAATACCTTCACCGTACAATTTAAGTGTTGGGTTTGAATCAAAGTTTTGTTTACCCAACGCATTTTGAGCAAACAAAGATAGAGCTTCTTCATTTGACAAAACATCCAACGGGTAAGTCTGAACGACGTCCATCACCGATGCAACCATTGTCTTCCGTGTCGTGACCATAATTTTACTTCCAGCCGCCCCCACATAAAACGGGCGTTGAAGGAGTTCCCACACCTTGTAGTCTTCGTTCCAGACATCGTCTAGAACAACTAGGAATCTTTTATTTGAAAGTTTGTGTGAAAGGGCCACTTGAAGCTGGTTAAGAGTTTCAAACTTTACGTCCTCCCCACCCACATCTTTAAAAATAGTCTTGCTGATATTAAATACATCATCCGAGACACAAACCCATGACAAGAGTCCAAAGTGATCCTTGACTTTCTTATTATTGTACAAAACACGAGCAAGCGTTGTTTTTCCTATTCCACCAAGACCAATAATCGACACGATACTCACATTTTGACCACCTATTTCGTTTTCCATCAACTTCCCCAACAATGCTTCTTTAACACTTTCCCGACCCACAACTTTGGATTCGTCAACTAGTGAAGTTTCCTCAAACCTTCTAGCTGGTCTAGTTGACCTTTGAACATTATCACTCAAACCCTCAACAAGAAGTCTTAATTTGGTTGTAATCTTATCTAGCTCAGAACTCATCTTACGACCATACTTAAGAGCATGGAATTTGGCTGGAATATTGATATTTTTTAATACCTTACTAGTGCTGGCATGAGATTGTTGATTCAGCTGGCGGCGCATAGTTTCAGTGGTCAAATCATCAAGAACATCGTCTATTTCATAAGCCAAATATTGGAGTTTGTTTAGCCACAATTGAACTGATGTGCTTCTGGGCTGCATCAACAACCACAGCTTGGATCTGGGCCAGAGTCGATTCCTGCAGATTTAGCCAGTTTGATCAAGTCCACAGACGCAAGTTTCTGAAACAACACACCAACAAACGCACTGAGAAAGATTTCAGCAACAGGCATTTGGTAAAATGAAATCTTGTTTAATTTGTTTACGGATCAGGTTTTGATTTCAATGTAATGCAGAAAGATTTCAGCAACAGACATTTGTTTTCTATCAACTATTTTGTTTTCTTTCTCTCCATAATCAACTTACATATCATTTTAGACTACTTTTTTGTCATGACCATAAATGCACTGTGAATTGTGATTAACGTACTAGAAACTTAACAGCAACAAGAATTCTAAGAGCATCGTCACATGATCATATTAATAGTAAAATGGAAAGGAAGTAATAGGAAAAGTCGAGACCGGGATTCAAATCTCACTGAGTAACACTTTAAGATGACAAAAGAAAAAAAAAGAATTTAGACGTCAAAGCCAAATAGATTGACATTTTCTTAATTTACATCTCCATTATTATCCAAAAAATACTACATGTTTTCATACAAGATAATACAGAAACTAGAAAAACTATCAAAGTAGTTTCAAGATGTATAACCTCAATCTCATCACAAAGTCAAACAGTCAACGTCTATTTTTATCCGTTAACAAAATTTGTACACCATGAAAATTGAAAAGTCAATAGATTCTATTTTATTTTTCAATGTTTAAAAAATATTGTAAACCGATTACTGGTTTCCGGTTACTAGAAAACATTTGTTATTACACTACTTTTATAAATATAAATAAAGAATGTAAGCATAAAAGATTACTATGGGTCTATGGCCCTATGGGGCTCCGTCGCACTGAATTAATATTTTTTAAGTGAGAATAGATTAGTGATGAATTGTTGGCGTGAGTTTATCAGTAACTTGGAAGACACCTTAAAAAACAGCTTATAGAAAAGTTTATCAACTTGCACAAATGGACAAAATTTTCACGTTATAAATATCATATACGAAAATTAGATATTTGGTAGAAGTTTCTCAAATTATGTGAGGCTAGTATTTTAACTTTTTTCATTATTTTTTTTTTCTTTGCTCTTAAGACGAGGAAGAAAATGCATATGATTTTAACTTTGAGTCTTTGACTATGTACTTGCTAATTATTCCCAAAGTCTTAACAATTTCAAGTTTTGAGGCATCAAGCTCATCTAGATAATGTTCCTCATTGCTATGTTTCATTGCTTTGTTATGCATGTCACTCGTTAAGTCTTTGTGGTACTAAATAGGAAGCTCTTCATCAACAAACCTAAAACCCTGAATAATATTTAAAATATATTGTTACTATCAAAATTTAACAATTAAGTATTATAATTGACTTTTATTTACAAACGTACTCGTGTAAAAAAGCAATAAATTTTCTTCCTAAATTTTCCTTTGTCCATGAAAACGTTGAAAAAATAATTAGAGTAAATTAGTGGTTGTCCCAAAAAAATATATCAAAATTAACAAGAAAAAAAAAGTATTAGAATTACAAAGACTTCCATTCAACCTAAAAGTCGAAATCCTGACAAAAAGACATAAGTCTGTTGATATTACCTTCTAATGTAACAAAAAAGTAAGAAACCTAGATGATTAAAAATTAAGAAAAAATCATTACAACATAGTTCATGTAATCATATTTAACAAGTCAAATCCACTGATATACACACCAGCAAATATGGGGAGTTGGATATTGCGTCAAAATGGGTTTGGATTCAAACGGGTCAATTTTTATTAAAAGGACAAGGTTGGGCTGGGTAAGGTTGACCCGAAAACATTTTATTGTACTTCTTTAAATATAACTAATGTGTCACTTACGATTAAAATAATGATTTGAATATCTGAATAAAACAATTTAGGAGGTATTAAGCATCGAAAATAGACTTTTGGTGACTTTTACCCATTTTGACATGGTAACAGGTAACCTATTCCCCTTTTAGCTAAATTTGTTTTTTGACCCGTTAGTGATAAAAGACAACCCGCATTGATTCATTCATAAGTTAATGGGCCGGAATTGCCTATTCTATATGAAACCCAATTTAATCATCCAATAAGGCAACCATCAATGACATAACCCTTAACCCTCATTTCCTTAAACACATCTAATGCTAATCCGAATTTCGAATCACGAAAATACCTGTTGATTAATATGTTAAAAGTTTGTTTTTTCAGTTGATTGTTGTACGTTGAATAGACAACCTGAATGATGGAAAATTATGCAAAAAAGGTTTCTTGACTACTATCCGGTATCTACTCTGTTGCTGAAGCTAGGTTACCCTGCAAAATGAAGGAATGAAAATTAACTAGATAGTTCTAGTCATGTAAGAATTCAAAGAAACAGTTACTTCAAAATATCCCTAAAATTAATTTTCATTACATATAACAACATATCAAATAAGTACAAAGAAGTCATGATAAATTATACTTGCCTAATTGTAGCAAAAATGAAGTGAGCTTTGGTTCAAGCATTTTATCAAACACATGGTGTGCAAACTGTGAATAATAAGTTATATCACATAAACATGCTTAAAGTCACAAACTATTCAATCCGTTAAAATCCAAAATACACAATCTTATCAAAAAACATACGAATATAAGATAACAAGAGCAGTACATCACATAAAAATAGAAGCATTTTAAGGAATTTGAGAACGTAAAGAAAATCTGGGTATAAAAAGGGCATACATCTGCGTATTTTTAGGATTATATATCCACGGCTGAAACGAGTATTGAAACTGCTGCACAAAGCACCATAGCGACGGCGGAGAGGGGCGTAACGTCGGCGACGACGACGGAGCAAAGGAGGAGGGAATTACGTGATTTTGTTTAGATTTTCAGAAATTGGCGTCTTAACGTCTTTTTATTACAATTTTAAAAAAAAAAACTTATTTTACAATCTCAGATAATTTAATTTTACTTTCTACTAAAACATCATTTGTTTAATTTAGACATAATTAGACATTTATCATTCAATTGGCCGCATTTTTTATTAATTAACCAAATCAAATCAAATCCAATACACGCAAAACTTACGATAATATCAATATCGTTATCAAAAACAAAGTTAAACCATATTAACCGTCTAATTGATATTTAATCATCATACTAACTTCTCCACCTTCAAGCTCCATCAAACAATCAACTTAATTACTTGATACCACACCTTGATCAAATGGATCTTCTGGCAGAAAACTATAATCGCGCTCTTTTCTTGAATCCACTCGTTTTTTAAATAAATCAAACGGATTTTCTCGGACAAAATTATAACCCAGCTCTTTCCTTGAATCCACTTGTTTTTTAAAGAAGTCAACCGGATCTTCTGAGAGAAAACTGAAACCCGGTTCTTTCCTTGAATTCACTTGTTTTTTAAACAAATAAACCGGATCTTCTGATAGAAAATTATAACCCGGTTCTTTCCTTGAATCCACTAGTACTTTTTTATAAATATCAAACGGATTTTGTAGCAGCATATGAATCTCATCTTCACTTTTGGAACCGCTTTGACTTTGTTTTATCTTGAAAAACTCTCGCTTCATCGCCAATTTAAACACAAACGGCACAAAAGTAAGAATAGTACCATTAGAGCCTTTTAGCAGTAACCCAGGTGGAACACGATAACAACCATGGAAAAACGGGTGTTCGAGCGCTTGCATGGCTGTCGGTCTTTCGTACGGACACCAAGAAAGCAGCGAACTAATCAAATTAACAGCATTAGGGCTTGCATACGGTAACAATTCAGAAAACGGCACACCACGCGCTTCTGGAAACCGATAAAACATATTCTTGGCAAGTTCAAGCCCATGATACCATGTTCTTTCAGTTGGCGTGCCCAACACGCTACAGATCTTGGACAAAACATCGGCTTCAGAATCACCTCCAAACAACGGTTCAAGCGCGAATAACTCAAACATTATCGCACCCATCGCCCACATGTCAATTGCAGAATCATAAACCGGCGAACGTAGAAAAACCTCGGGGGCTCGGTACCATAATGTTGTGACATTATGGGTGTAAGGCCGTTGACTGTTTGACTCGCGTACCATGCCAAGATCACCAATCTTGATCACTTTGTTGTTAACAAGAAGGTTTTCAGGTTTGAGATCGCGATGAAAGTAACCATTGCGATGCATGTGTGTGAGACCTTGAAAGATTTGGAAACAGAAGTCTCTAATCTCGGTTTCTGAAAAACGTTTATTGGATCTAAATCGGCTTCGCATAAGTTTGTAGAGATCGCATTGCATGTATTCGAAGATCAAGAATACCAACTTGCTTTGTCGGATGAGTTCCTTAAGGTTGACTATATTAGGATGGTTACCGAGTTTGGTGAGTGATTTGACTTCTTTCAAGTTCTTGCATTCTTCCCATGATTCATATTGTTGCATCAGGTTCTTGACGGCTACAACTTCACCGGTCTGCTTGTTAAGCGCTTTCCAAACGACACCGTATGATCCACGTCCAAGTTCCTCCAGTTTTGTATACTTTTCCATTGTGTATAACTCTTTTTTCTGAAGAAAACAACTAATTATACGTATATAGAAGATGAAGTAACAGAAATCATAATTTTGTGAGTGATCATATATAGGGTTGAAGTGAAAAAGAAAAGAGTACGTACGTACGGTGAATATGTAGGTTTAGCCCCCAAGGTGAAATTACATTGATGGGTTAATTATGGTATCTAATGATATGTTTGAAATAAGGAATGTATTAGGGTTCAAGATAAGTTGTATTGAAATAAGGATTATATTTTAGGAAATCTTTTATCGCGGAGAGTTTGTTTACCGTGTCAAAAAAAGATTTCTATATACGAAGTATAAATTAGGGTTTTTGATTGATGAGGATTTTAAAGATAATTATCAAATCTTTAACGGCATTTACGGTTCGAACCCAAGCGCACTTATGTGCAGAAGATCTTAAGACTGTGCGGTATGGGCGTTGTCCCGTGGTGGTGGTGCTGAGGTGGCATGTTGGCCACGCAGTTAACAACCGGGGAACACCGCCCCCTACACGGTGTGGGGTGCGGTGGTGGAAAAGCGTGGTAACGAGCACGGGTATTAACGAGCGTGGTGGGGAAATTTGAGAGACAAAAGGTGGGACCCATCAACACACCACACCACCACTTGTGAGGGGGGTGGTGTTCCCTTTCTTTTAACCGGGTGGTGGTTGCCACATGGACACCACACCACCACACCACCACATGGCCCATACCCCATAGTCTAGGATTCCGACATTAACCTCTCGGGCAAATCAGTTTTTTGTTTTTTTATATTAAATATATTTATTTAAATATGAATTTGTTATTTACAAAATTAAAGCCCAACAAGATTTGGATTTACGGTCCAGGAAAGTTAGAAAACCCAAGTTGTACAAAACATATAGTGAATTTCTATTATTTTTTTTCCCTTCAAATTTCGGGTTAAGATTCATTTCCATAACACTTCTCTTTCCTAAAATATCAATTACGCAAGTTAATCATAAGTTTGAAAATCGATGATCACAACTTAATCATAATTTTTAAGTTGAAACGGTTTTATACGTCCGGTGTATGTGTGATTGTGACATCTTGTACAACAAAAATCAGAAAACCCCACCATCTCCAACTGTGAAATATGTAGTATTATTTTTCTTCCATCAACTGTCTACACAATCTCCGGCGGATGCCATGTCACGCGCCGTCGGTGGCACCGAATACAGCTGGTGCAGAGCCGTTCCTGGAGGCACCGGCGTCACCGTATTAGCTCTACTTTTCTCCAAACCTCCAAATGTATCTCACCTTCAAACCTGCATCCACAAACTCCAAAATGCGCATCCTATTCTCCGATCAAAACTCCGATTTGATCCGTCCGGAAATGTCTTCACCTTCGTTGCTACCTCAGGTTCCTCGAATCTCCAAATTCAAACCTCTGATCTCGCGCAATCGTTCGACCTAACGCTCGAACGTGAAATGAATACCAACACATGGAAAAATTTCAATCGTGACGATCAGGTGACGGAAATTGACGTCATGTTTGAAGTGTGTATAATTTGCCGGATCAACAGACTGCGGTGATTTTGAGGCTGCATACGTCGGTGTGTGATCGTGCTGCGGCGGCTTTTTTGTTAAGGGAGTTTTTAGGGTTGATTGGTGATGGAGATAAGGAAATTATGAAAGAAGATGGTTTAGGGTCACCGATTGAGGATTGTATACCTGCTGGGAAAGCTAATAAACCGTTTTGGGCTCGTGGTGCTGATATGCTTGGGTATTCTGTGAATTCGTTTAGGTTTTCGAATTTGGAATTTAAGGAAGCTGGTTTTCCTAATTCCACTCAATTTGTGAGAATGAAGATTGGATTAGAGGACACTGAACGGATTATGTCTGTAAGTGTTCTTATTTCTCAATAACTGCGTTGATTTGGTAATTAAATCATTCATCATCCATAATTTCATATCATATATTCATACCATCTTATTAGTTGTTAACATTTGTAATCACTATACTCAGATTGGTAGATAGAATTTGAATGTATCACATTCTAAACATTATTGAAGCAAAATGATGATTGGATTGGTCCTCTTTTATCCTTATTTGCTTTGGTAATATTTTGTGAGATTAATCTTTTCAGGCCTGCAAATCAAAGAATATCAAGTTTTTTGGGCTGTTAGCAGCATCTGCATTTATAGCTGCTCATGCTTCTAAAAACATTCCTGATGAAAAATGGGAAAAATATTCACTTGCAACTCTTATTGACTGTCGTTCACTTCTTGATCCTGTTCTTAGTGATCATCATGTTGGTAAGCCTAATTTTCACATTACTTGCTTATTAACACACTAGAAAAATGAATTTGATACACACTAAATCGATCACTGCTAATAAAGTAACAAGAATTTTGCAGGATTTTACCATTCTGCCATTTTAAATTCCCACGATGTAAAAGGAGGAGAAGATTTATGGGATCTAGCACAAAGAATCTACACATCAGTAACAACCGCCAAAAACAACAATAAACATTTCACAGATATGGCAGATTTAAACTTCCTGATGTCAAAAGCAATTGATAATCCTGGATTAACCCCTTCTTCATCATTAAGAACTTCACTAATCTCTGTATTTGAAGAACGATTAAGTGAAAACACAAATGAAACGCACAAAGAGATTGGTTTGTTGGATTGTATTGGTTGTGCTTCTGTTCATGGTGTGAGTCCTTCACTTGCAATCTTTGATGCAATTAATGATGGTGAGCTTGATTGTGCTTGTGTATATCCGTCTCCTACACATTCGAGGGAACAAATTCAAGGTTTTGTTGATCATATGAAGAAGATTCTTGTTTCTGCTAAATGCTAATGTTGTTTGTCACACCCCGCCAAAAATGAGTTTTACTTCATTTAGAATGTTTTGCGGAAGAACGGAGGTGTAACGTTCATGATTACATAGCAAAAATTAAGTAAACAAACAACCACGTAATAACATAATGAGAATGGTTTACCTTCTAAAAATGGAAAGTTTCCAAAAATAGTAGTTACTAAAAATAGTAAGTTTTAAAAATGAAGTGATTGTTCGTAAACTTAAATGTTCATTCATGGCTCACGACAATCCACTGTTCATATCCTCCAGTCTCACTGTGCACCTAATCACCTGGAAAAACATAAGTAAAGGGGGTCAACAAATAATGTTGAGTGAATCCACAGGGTTATAGTAAAAGGTAAAGTAAAGTGTTTTGCTACCCAAAATGTTTATTAAGAAAATGGTTTATGACTGAAAAGTATAAAGTTCAACACTCATATGATATGAGTAGTAAGTATGAAATGTGTAGTGTAGTTGTACAATATCTACAACTACTAGTTATGTTTTATGAAAAAGTGTTGAACAAATTGTTATGTTTGACATCGCATGAACTGTTATCCCCAATAGGTAGCTAGTCTATTGAGTTAATATACCAACCCCTAAGTCCACAATCAACACTTCAACTCCATTATGTTATTGTTCTTTTATGGATATACACTCCCGGAGATGTCTTGGATAAACCAAGTAATGATCAATCGTTCGATGGGAGGATGAGTGTCAGCCAATAAACTATCTGCATATCCATAGTCTAGATCCACTAGTTAATGATTGCTGGCAAACCTTAGTCCGGTATAATAATTGTTTGTCATACCAACGCGATAATGAAAATGTATATGTTGTACAGTCATAGTAAAACAGTAGCAGTTGTGTTTATGTTTTCCACCCCAAAATTTATAAAACAGTTAAAAAGAGTAAAAGGGGTCTGTGGACTCACCTGGGCAAAGCTTAGCGACAAATTAGGACAGAGGAATCCTTCAAAGGCTCATAGCTTACTAAACGATATAACTTACTAATTAGACTAAGCTAATACAGGCGCTTCTAGATACGATATAAGATAAATGATATACAATTATTTTTATGTTTTATGTTTTGTGACATCGAATGAACTTGGATCATTGGGTCTTATTGGACCGAAATGAAATGAAATAAAATGAAATGAAATGAAATGGGCTTCGAAATGAAATGAAATGAAATGAACTTGGGTTAAACTTATTGGGCCTAGATTGGGCCTAATGGGCTTAATGAGCCTAGATGGTCTTAATGGGCTACTAGGTTGGGCCAATTGGGCCTCATATTGGGCTTATGTCCGATTAGATTGGGCCATGGATTGGGCTTGGGCCCAATTGGGTTCGGTTTGGGTATAAGTGGGCCAAAGGTTTGGGCTTTAGTCCAAATGGGCTTGGATACTAATGGGCCAACTAAAGTTTGGGCCCGATGGACTAAGGTAGATCGATATGGGCCAAGTACGGGCCTTGGCCCGATTAGGTATTCGGGTTTGGGTTGATCGGTTGGATCAAGATCCGGCCTTGACCCGGTTTGACTTGTGAGTCAAAATTAGTCAAATCTAGAGGTCAACAATGGTCAAAATAGTCAACGAAAGTCAACAAATGTCAACTAGATCTAGGGTTTCGGTTTAGCACAAGTTTTGGTCAACGAAACTCAAATCTAGTCAATCTAGGTCAACTAGGGTTAGGGTTCGGCTAGTGTTCGGTCAAAGGCTGGCCGAAGGCTAAAACCCTTCGGGTTTGGAGGCTAGATCGGCTAGAGTTTAGGTTTTCATGTGGTGTTTGGATAAATCTAGGTACGCGGTCACACCTAGGTTAGATCTAGGGTTTATGCAATAGATCACAAGCTTTAAACACAATCACACACACATGTACACGATCGAATGCATACATGCGTGTATACTCGGTTTTCAATGGCTAACCGAGACCATATGGCCTAGGGCCATGGTCTCGGGTTCAAAACAGAATTCAAGCAAGGAGAAAAACAAACAAAAAGGATTGGGATTGTACCTTGCTATGGATCGAGATCAAGAACGAACAAGAAAGCGAGCAAAAATCGAATAAAGTTGCGGATTGCTTGTGCTCGGACGAACGGAAGCTTGACATCGGTTTGGGGCTGCCCTGGGCCGACTTCAACAAAGAAAAATATGAGGGTTTGGGGTTTAATTTATAGTGGATGGGATCTAGGGTTCAAGTAGGTGTTCGAGTCAAATAAGGACTCTTTAAACTCAAGATAAAGATAAAAATCAAGAGGGATAGAGATAACACTTCAAGATTCAAATGAGATGATAACCACACCACCTTGGTGTGGTTTGGACGAAATTTAGAGGAGGAGGAGGACTAGGTTCGGCCACATAGTGGTCGGGACAACAATTGATGTGTCGGTTTGGAATAAAATTCGTTACGAGTCACATTTCGTTAATTATTTTGATTTATTGTTTCAAATAATACATAAGTATTATTTTTAGAAATATTTTTATGAAATGAAGTCACCACAAGTAATATAAGATGTTGTGTTGACTAAAATAGTCAAACACTGATGTATGGTGAAAATGTTAAATGTTCGGTGAACTAGTCATGTGTTTGGATGCCAAAAGTAGAAATGAAACTAAATGAGGAAAGTTTCTAAACATAAAAACTTCCTAAATATAGAAATGATATGAAATGAAGAAAGTTTCTAAAAATAGAAACTTCTTATAATTAGAAATAATAGGAAACGAGGAAAGTTTCTAAAAATAAAAACTTTCTAAAATTAGAGATGTTACGAAAATAGAAAGTTTCTAAAAATAGAAACTTTCTAAACATAGAAAGTAAGAAGTGAAAAATAGTAACATACCCAAAATGTCGAGTTGTCACATTGTTGGTCAATGAGAATTCTAACTTTGGTTTGTTGTTAGGGGTGATTCTGTTTGCAAGAGATAAATGTGCTTGCAATGTGTACGTTTTGATTTGATTTTCATGTCTATGTGTTGTTATGCTATTGAATAAGTTGATAACTCTTTGTTTTTGTTTTTGCTTTTGTAATTCTGGTTTTTGTCAAAACTATTTTTACAATATTTAAAATTCAGTTTTTAACTGGGTTTCGATTCCCAGTTTGAAGCAAAAAAGAAAAAAACCGAGGGGTTCTCGGGGGTTCAATATTATCATTTTAACCAGACATTTTCGGATTGGCTAGTCTATCCCGCGTTTCAGAAGGTTGGTAAAAACCCAACTTTTAATTCAACTGCTGTTTGGTAAGCCTCTTAATGATTCAGTTAAGAGGTCAATCTCTTAATTGGACAGATTCAGAGTGTTTGGTAAGATATCTTAATTAGCCTCTGAATAAAAAATTCAACATGTTCTGCCTCTTAATCGGACAGATGTTAGGGGAAGTCTGAATTATTCAGATCTCTGCATTATTCAGATATTAATAATTCAAATGTTACCAAACAGTATCTTAATTTGGTGTAAGAACATCTTCAATTTATGCACCAAAAAAACCACATTTTAATTTGGTGTGAAAAACCTTCTCCAACCAACACATCCAAATTTGGTGTAATACCAAGTATCTAGATATTTCACACCATTTTTTGTGACCTCACACTAAGTATTTTGAAGTTTAATTTTAACCTTTTCTGTTAAAAACATATCATTTTAAGTATATAATAATCCACATAACATTGTTAAAATGGAGACCAGATGTATAAAAAATACTTCTTTTTTCTTTATTATTCATATAACATTGTCAAATTATATAGTTAGTTAATCTATAAAAGTTAAAAATAAAGAAGTAAAAGAATATCACACAAAAAAATATAAATAGACCATTGAATTTTTTTCAAAAGCAAAGAAATTTATTTTAGTTGAAGTAAAAAAGGCAATGTGATTTTAGGTTTAATTTACATATTTAAAAGCCAGGCGATACATATGTAGGGTTTCTGCGCGCGATAAACCTCACAATTCACAAATTTTCATTTGGTTTCATTTGTCATCCGATTCGCTTTCTCTGTTACTCTCTAGGGTTTCGCCATGAGCAGATCAGGTCAACCTCCAGATCTCAAGAAGTAAGCTCTTCTTCCACTGAGTTGTTAACAGTTCATATACCTAAGCTTTTCTGTTTTTAATGGCTTCGTTTCTATTGTTCATCTGATTAAATTCCTAATCCTTACGTTGTTTTTTTCTTTGATTGAAATACAGGTACATGGATAAACAACTACAGAGTAAGTTTTCGTATTTGCAAATTAATTGTTGGCTCGTTGCTGATTTTAGTTATGTTGTGCACTTAATTGCAAAATATCTGAGAAATTAGTCGATCAATAGGTTAAATCATCGTCATATTTATGAAATTAAGAATATAGAGCATGAAATCCTTTTACTTTTTCTTTTTTTCCTGCTGACTTGATTATTATACAACTCCTGCAAATGAAGCTTTTTTCTGTAATTTTGGGGCTTTTACAATCTTACCGTTAGTTTAATTTAGAAGCATCTTAGTGATTTTGCTTGTGGAACATTAGGTTTTATAGAATTAGGCTGTGATATTGAATTTATCGAAGCAGTAAGAGATAGATGATGAATTTATCGAGCATATGTATGGTGAACATGAAATGTTAAAAGTTTTAATGGTTAATGGCATGTAGTAGTCACAAGTGTCACGAGAATAATGTTCTTCTTAACATATTATATTGCAGTCAAGCTGAATGCTAATCGAACAGTTGTTGGAACACTTCGTGGTTTTGATCAGTTCATGAACCTCGTGATCGACAACACAGTTGAAGTTAACGGTGAAGAGAAGAATGATATCGGCATGGTGGTAAGTATCTATAATTTTAATCAAAATTATATCAAATTTCACAAACTTTAAAAAAAAAAAAAATCATCACTTGCAGGTCATAAGAGGGAATAGTGTGGTTACTGTTGAAGCACTCGAGCCAGTCAGTAGAGGTCAATGATTCTGGCCTCGTTTCATTATGATCGTGTAATTGATTTCCTAGTAGTATCTTATGTTTGTTCTTGATAATTTCATCTTGACCCAGTTTTTATGTTCCAACATCTTAAATTAAATACTTGGGTTAAATGAGTTGGCTATCCGCAGAGGTGGCAAATTAGGGCAGGTGAGTTGGGTAACAAAACAAGTAGTTAATTAATAACAAAACAAGTAGTTAATAAGTTAAAAGTTGTTTAGATTTGATAACTTATTGGCTTCAAAAAGGAGTTTTTGAGAACGAACTTCTTACTTTTCAAAACTCCTTATTAACTTTTTGAAAGAAAAGCTGTAAATAATAACTTTTTGGCAGCGTGTATGTAAACCACATAAAATAATGACAATAAGCAACAATAAAATATATAACAATGTACCAAAATCAACATGTAATAAATTAAATGTATGAATAATTTCCCTTGAGAGATGAAATGTCGGAGAGATGAAATGTCGGATTGTTAAAATTGCAATTGCTTTGAGCTACCATTAATTTGTTTTGGTGAAAGAGTTAATACATGGTGCTCTACTTGAACCTGTTCTATAGTGAAGTCAAGCAAATTGGTTACCAATAGTCGCTACATAAACAAACTCTATCTTTAAAATAGTGAAAACATGTCGGATCTTTAACAATAAACCGGCGATTCATGACTTTTCTAACAAACTTTATAAACATGTGACAGTCTTCATATACCCGTAAATTGATTGGACATGTGGTAGTCTCCATACACTTATAAATTCGTTATCACAAGAAATTGTAACATTTTGTTCAGGACTAAAAAAAAATTGATTGGACCGATTTAAGATGATAATTTATTTTTGTACCACAACTTTTACTTCTTATACCACACTTACAACAAATTGTATAAACATATTAAACATTAATTGTGGTAGATAACCTAAAAGTTGTGATGTGAACATCCACTCCCATTTAAGATTGGCTCAAAAGCTCTATCCTTTTCTATTTTCTTGCTCTAAAACTTCTTTCTTCTGATTTTCTTAAATAGAACTGTTAAAAAAAACCAAGGTTCTAAAAGGCGTGCCAAGGCGTGAGGCGCGGCGTCGACGTTATGAAACAGAACATGACGGCTGGGCTATGCGTGGCGTGAGATAAGGCGCGATAAGGCGGGCCTTATGACAAGTTTTTTTTAAGGCGGCTGTGAAAAATAAATTTTTTATAAAAAAAAATGGTAAAATATATAATTATAAATTTAGATGTAATATTTTTTATCTACTTACTATAATAAATCAAAGGCTTTTTTTGACACGTGTTAACTTCTCAGCCCTTCTCAATTTTATTTTCCCGCTATTTCTTTCTCCCCCGTCTCTACCCATTCACAATCACAAAAATTAAGGTTTCCTCTCACAGACATGATTCAGAGTTCAAACCTAAGTAAAAGATCTTCACGAGCAGAGCTATTTATCCAACCTCTTCGTCACCAACCCTTCTCAGAAATTCTTCGTCCCCATCTGACAATTACACGAGTCTGCCTCGTGAGGTAATCTAATTGTTGTATATTTGATTCATTTAAATATACAAAAGCCTTGATTTTTCACAAAAATTATATAAATTAATGGTGTAGAATCCCCATCAAAACTCGCGTACGGTAATTCGAACTTTTAGGGTTTTAAAGTTTGGGGTGCTGAATAAAATTCATGGAGACACCGACCGTTAACTATAATTGGGATTTCTTCTGAAATCCAACAAGTTAAATCCCTACACAGACCCTACTATGCGCATGTATAATTCTAATTTCTAATTTTTTTATTATTAGCTATGTGTATATTCATATCAGGTTCTACAGGTGATTTTCATATGCAAGTTGATGTTGGTACTTGGTAGGGTATGTTTGAGTAATCGAGTAATAATCAGGTTTTATATTGAATTAAAGACTAAAATAATTTTATTGAAAAATGGTTAAAAGCTTATACAGATTGATTCAACTATACTCTGATTGTTCTTCAAATCCAGATATGCACACCATGTGGTCTCTTATATGCCAATTAAGCACTTTATCCTGAAATGCGACATATACTTTTGTACACTAAACCATGAAGCTTTATTCTTTGTAGATCCCATATGTAATTGTACTCTCAGTTCTTCACCAATTTCAAGGATAATCATGGTGAGCTTTGCCGTTCAAAAAAAAAAAAAAAAAGAGAATAATCACGGTGAGTGTTCGGGATTTAAATATTGTAATGATTCCATATTTTTATTCTGAAATTAGTTAACTTTTAGTCATTGATTTTAGGAACTGACTCGGGTGATGGTAAAAGTGCAGCAATTAAATTGTAATGACGCTCGAAGAATCCACTAAACATATTAGAGTCCAACAAAATTGATGGCAAAATTCAACATGAGCTATGGGTTCATGTTTATTTGAGTCCATCATCCAGGTCGGGTCTCGGGTGTCTTTATTTTTTAATATTATTTTTTAGCTTGAAGGGTTTAGGGTTAATTTTGATTTGTGGGTTTTTGTGTTGCCAGTATTATGGGTTTAAGGCAGAAGCAATGAAGTGTTGGCACATCAGACTATGTTAGTTTTAACTATGATTATTTTTTTGTATGATGTAGAAGCAGGTGGGTTGATGGTATGTGAAAATGAACTCTTACTTCATACTTGAAATTCTGTGTTCACCAACTGTAAGTTCTTTTTCACTTTTTAGGTGGTTTAATGAAATTCAAAATAGAGGATTCAGTAAAATGTGAAGTTGTGGATGTCATCTAAATGTTGGAGGAAAAAGTGCAACACAACCATCTATAACTGGTTAGACTCAATAATGGTAAACCTTTTTATAGCAATGTGTATTTATCAACCCAATTATTTTGAAACAGAAAAGGGTAGCGATGATATCAAATTTGGTGTGGATAATCAAGTTGATTCCTATTCAGTTTATTTTGTTAAAGATGCAGATGTTATCCATGAGTTTTGGATTCCATAAAGGTAAGCATATTCGTATAGCCGATGACCAAATCTGCATTCAATCATCACAACATGTGATGGGGTAAATTATCGTTTTCTCCTTCATTCTTTTCATTTTTATTTTATTTGCACGACATTTACAAGTTAAATTTTTTATTTTGCTTTTTTCAGTTTGCAATTGGTTCAGAGCTTCCTATTGAAGAGGTTTTAATGAGAGGTTTTTTTGTTGTTGCAGGTAAAGGCTTTCAACCCATTTGACCTGTTTTGTTTTTAGCTATTTTTATAGGATCCTTTTTTTAGACCTTGAAAATGGGTCGTGTTGGGTTCGTGTCGAAACCTTAACGAGCGTTCCATTACTGTCAGGTAATCGTTTATTAATCTGAATAAAAATTGTCCTTTAAACAAATTCATGGTTCATATTGTATAAATCATCCAAATCAATAATCAATACTTCAGTGACAACATCTTGAAAAAAATGTAAATATTTTATATGATTTTTTACTATTGATAACTAAATGCTTTTTTAGAGTATTAATAAAAATATCATTCAAATAACATTAAAATCAATACTGTTTTCCAAGAAAACACATATACCCACTGAAGATTACTAATAAATCTTTCAAATATCTACATAGGTTCATGTAATATTTTATGCACTTGAGCAGCTTTGTGTACACAGTCACTAAGTGTTTGATGATAATTACTATGAAAACTATTGAAACTAATCGTCATGACTTTGACTTTAAAGTTAATAATCTATTAAAAATGAAAAATGATTGTATGATACAGCATAAATGATTTTGTGCAGGTTGAAATAGAGGACAAGTGCTCTTCAGGTTATAGTAATCAAACTATTTATGCTTTTAAAGGACAGATTATTTTAGTTGAATTACATTATTGTTCTAACAATCTTAAACTTGATTTTGTTTGCCTTTTGTTGTCATAGGATATTTGTATTGATCTTCTAGCAATTTTATATAGCAAAGTTTGTTAGGAAAACGAACATAAAATGCTTTTGTGTTTTGTTGGTTGAAATGCACACTGGAACTACATGGGAGTTCACTCACCAACAATGTTTTATCTTGCAACATTATCAATCAAATCTTCAAATGTAAGAGCTACGACACTTGTAACTAAAACCAAATTGCTGTATTGAGCCTATTATACAATCTGACCCATTTATGCTAAATTACACTCGTCAAAATAAATGTATTAGAGCTGCAGTAATTAAAAGTGATCGATCCCATCAATAAAACACATGATAAGTTGTTACTTTAACTAATTTTTGTATAACACGGCCCATTTTCACTAATTTTTGTATTCTATAAAACTTACATTCAGTAAAATTATTGACAGCCCGTGATTTTTCACGGGTTATAACCTAGTGAGTTTTATATATGAATTGTTATATAAATCAATAGATCTATAAAAAAAATTTAATTTAATATACGTATATATATATATAAATTATATAAAAAATTGCCGCCTTAAATCACACCTTGAAAAACGTCATGACCCGCCATGACTCGCCTTGGCTAAGGCTTGATGGTGCCGCCACACCACGCCTTACGCTTTCTAGAACCTTGAAAAAAAACTAAAAATATTTTTTTATAATTTTCTTAAATAGAACAGTTAAAAAAACGAAAAACACTTTTATAACTTTTCAACGAATTTAAATATTTGGAAGTCGTAACTCGTAAATCACCATTTTCCGGCGGGAACATCCTGAATGAAACCAGCTTTACGATGATTCTTTTGATTCAACCACCGTCTTCAATTTCACCTTCGTTCCGCAAATTTAAACACACAAATTCGAACCGATTAAACTTAATCAGTACCAAAAATCCACACTTCACGAAGCGTAATCATCTTAAACCCTACAAATTCAATCCCATATCATGTTCACTCAATGTCCCCACTCCAATCGATTCAATCAAACCCTACGTCCAATCGGAATGGAAAACAATCATCAACGCCTGGATTTGCAGCGCTGTTTCGGTTTACTCACTATCGAGAATCGTACCAAGAGTAGGTAAATTCTCCGCCGTATGGAGTGTCGAATGTTTGAGAACCGAGGGTTTGGTAATTGGGGGTTTGTTTCTGGTTCGAATGATTTCGAATTACTTGCAGCAGTCTTTGCTTTGGGAAGCTTCAATTCGATCGGTGTACAAAATGAGAGTTGATGTCTTTAAGAGCGTTTTACAGAGAGATTTAGGGTTTTTTGAAGGTAGTTCTGGGAAATCAGTTGGCGATATTGCTTACAGGATTACTGCTGAAGCTTCTGATGTTGCTGATACCGTTTACGCCCTATTAAATGTCAGTATTTAATTCCTGTTTTTATTATTTCTTATAATTTTTTAATTTATTTTTGTTTTTGCAGACCATTGTACCCAGTTCACTGCAACTATTAGCAATGGCAACTCAGATGGTGGCTATCAGCCCAATTCTCTCATTATTTTCTGCCATGGTAACCAGAAGCTTTTCTTCCTTTGTTGTTACAGTATCAAATAATTAAATATAAGTACAAAAATTCAAAAGTTATAATATATCAATAGTAATAATATTTATTTCAGTTCTATGTTAAATAAAAATTAAACTTTTGCAGGTGATTCCTATAATGGCATTGTCAAGTAAATATTTTGGTGAAGAGCTTCGCGAAATATCAAATAAAGCAAATTTAAGTATTGCTGCTATGTCAGCCTATCTAAACGAGGTACGCTTCATGAATTTTATAAACTATTATTTTTTTATAATTTTTTTTAACGAATTGTAAATTGTTGATGTGTTTTAGGTACTGCCATCAATTCTGTTTGTGAAAGCAAACAATGCAGAAAATAGTGAGTGTATGAGGTTTGAGAAACTTGCTCATACTGATTTTAATGAACGGTTAAATAAAAAGAGAATGAAAGCATTGGTTCCTCAAATGGTTCAACTAACTTTATTTGGAGTCCTACTTTTGATTTTTATTGGCTCAATGGTGACTAAAACTGATTTTTCTAGTGTTGTTTCGTTCATAACATCTTTGGTTCTCTTGATTGAACCAATTCAGGTACGTACCTACCTTTTTCTTGTTTAATTATACTCGCAAAATTTAATAGGAATGTTTGATTATTGATTAAATTATTTAAATATAAATAATGCAGGATGTGGGAAAAGCATACAATGAGCTAAAGCAAGGAGAACCTGCTATTGAACGCTTGTTTCAATTATCAAATTTTAAACCAAAGGTAAATATTAAACTTTAAACAGAATGTCATAAAATACAAGTAATTATAATTTTTATAGTGGACCAAAAATCTTCTTTTATTACAAGATAAGGACAAAGAAAACATTAAAGACCAAAGTAGGCAGATCCAAACTTGTAATTGCCAAAATAGACCTTTAAAAGTTATAATTACCAAACGGACAACTGCCTAAATTGTGTTGCTATTTTATGATATTTCCCTAAACTTTATGTGCTTAAGTTAGTTATAAGGTATAGCTAATTTTGATTTAATTTAATAAACTAGGTTATTGAGGAAATAAATGAAGTTGATGTCGAGTCAGTTGCAGGAGAAGTAAAATTTTGTGAAGTATCATTTAGTTATGGTGAAAATATGCCTCTTGTTTTAAACAAAATGAATCTTCATATAAAAGCTGGAGAAACGGTTGCTCTTGTGGGACCCTCAGGTGGAGGAAAAACAACCCTTGCAAAGTTGCTTCTTCGCCTTTATGATCCTTCATGTGGTAAGTTGTTTTAATCAATATTCCCGACACGTGATTAGTTTATTATTTATATTTTAGTAATGGTGAAATGTTTTTGTTAATAGGTCATATTTTGTTTGATAACCGTGATATTCGAAGTCTTTCTTTGGAAAGTTTAAGGACACATGTTGGACTCGTCACTCAGGACACAGTAAGTACCTAAATACATTTTAGTACCCTGAACTTGGCTGACTAGGTCTTCTACTACCTTGAACTATTAAATGTGCAACATAGTACCCTGAACTTGACAAAATGGTCGATTTAGTACCCTGACTCGCGTGATTTGCGTCTAATATCAATATATTGAGATGAACGTATATCTTTTTAGTCCATCAGAAACTCCAACGAAACGATTAATTAATGAATCAGGGTAATAATACGACAATTTTATCAAGTTTAGAGTACTAAAATGTTGTTTGGCCATTAATATATTAACTTTTGGGTTCTAACGTGTGAAAATTAGACACTTTTTTCAGGGACGATTAGTGAAAATATCGGGTACCGAGACATAACAAGTAAAATTAATATGAAACGCGTAAAGAACGCTGCAGAAATTGCAAATGCAGTTGAATTTATCGAAACACTTTCTCACAAATATGAAACTAATATTGGACCTCGAGGATCGCTTTTAAGTGGAGGTCAAAGACAAAGAGTAGCTATTGCAAGAGCTCTGTACCAGAATCCTTGTATTTTGATATTAGATGAAGCAACTTCTGCCCTAGATTCTCGGTCAGAGATGTTGGTCAGACAAGCTTTGCAGAGGTTGACCAAGGACCGTACTGTTATTGTCATTGCACATCGTTTGGAATCGGTTTTAATGGCGGAACGTGTTTTTTGTCTAGACGGTGGAAAACTGCAAGAAATACCGCGATCGTCTCTCGTAGATGATTCGTTAGCATCAACTGCCCTTCTCATATAATTATATATAATTATAAAAATATCTAAAGTTGCTCAGAAAAGGAATATCAAGAAATGTATCTTAACACATGAGTTCTTTACATAAGGATAATGTGAGTTTAATGTAATATGATGATTGTAATGTATGTATAGTTGCAAACACTTTTATGGTAATGTGCGTTTATGTAATTACCCCATTTTGTTATAATGAAAGTTATGTTATTTAATGCAAAGATTTCCTTATTGAAACTTTCGTATTTTGTCGTCATCTAGTTTATCAAAATATAAAGATTCCTATTATAAATTAAACTCCGTACTTACTTTTTAAATGATATATCCATTTACGGCATGGAATATCAGCGTAACCGAGTACTCATGATGTAAATAATTTAACCATTATTGTAATTGTTTCTATACGTTTATTTAATCATTTGGTAAATGTTTACCTAGGGAGAGATTAACTCTTTAACCTTTAAAAAATCACCTAAAGCTTCTACCCTAATTGTATTGGTGAAAAATATAAGGTGTTGTTCATGACCTATTGATCATGGGTTTAAATCCTGTCTTGGACAAATGATGGGGTTTATTCCCCATATGTGGAGGGTTCGAGGGAAGGCATACCACCCTTTTAGATGTCACTGTCTTGGGTCTAACCAATAATTTACTAACTGGCCGTTAAAAATAAACCTATAAAAAATCATTTGGAAGCTCACTAGATTTCCTATTATAATAATGCATACTTATAATTTCTATGTGTGTGGCATTTAAAATAATCATTCAATATATTTGGTTGGGAATGCAAAAGTTTGAAAAGGTAGCCGTTAGTTGGGGTTGGTAGCTCGTGAATTTCTCTTTTTGCATTTAGAATACACCATGTTAACCAATAGTAGACTTTATTCTAGACTTTATTCTAAACGATAGTAAAAGGCTAAAAAGAAACTCCTATGGCTAATTTGTTACTTCTCAACCAGTATTCCCCCATTTATTATAACCAACTTAAAACACAACAAAAACAATATTTAATCTCGCTAAATGCAAATTATCAGAAGATAAAATATAGACTCTTTAACAACACGAAAAAACCATTGTTCAACTTTTTGACAACATGAAAAAACAAAAACTCTGCCCTCCCTCTCTATCTATCCAAGGAATTATATCCGGAATAAATAAACTACTTTCCAAAAAAACTATAAGCAAATAATGTTTGGCGTAAACAAATATTAAATAAATAAAAATGGGGGATATGAAAAAATTAATGCAACATAGCAACATGTGACAATCACCTAGCTAGTTAACTAATTCGTAAAAGACATAAATAAGATAATGAAGTTTATGATAGCAATTAATTACTTGTGCAGTTGTGCTATTCCATCCTTGCAAGAATCAAATATACCTTTTTTGTGGTCATACTCCAAGAGCTTGAACCACTTCTAATCAAAGGGATATTACAAGTTTAATGACGGCGATAATCGCTGCCGGGAATGGGTCCACGCCATCCGGCGTGGGAGCTGAGGTGGAGGGAGGCACGGCGTGGGGTGAAGACGGAACACCGCCCCCCCACAACGGCGTGGGGGTAGGCGTTGGAGGAGCTCGGTCACGGCAACGGCGCACCACGGGGCGTGGGGTGGTGATTTCGAGAATTTGTGACCGTTAAACGGTCATAATATTAAAAATAAAAATAAACAATACCTCTGAAGAAATAATGGCGACCTGTGCACAGAAAATTGAAGACGAAGGAGAAGTGCGACAACAATATGTCGATATTAAGTTTTATGTTTTGAAAATTTTGGGCTTTTAAATATTTTGTCTATGGACTTTTATTTAACTTTTTTGGGCTTTAAATCCACAGATTTTATATATTAATAAATTCTTATAAACCTTTTTTTTTCTTTTAAACTTTAATTAAAATCTGATTTATTATAAATTTTTGATAATATGGTATTATAAATTAAGTAAGTAATTTTTTATTTAATAACATATTAGTTTTAATTTTAAAAAATAAATGAAAAAGAAATGGTGAGATGGAAATTAAAATGGTGTGGTGTGGTGTGGTGGGTATTTCCTAGAAATGATGTGGTGTGGTGGTGGTGTGGTTGTTGAGGTGACGATGATGTGGCGGGGAAATTGGTACCACATGTGGTACCCATACCCCATAGCCTTAGAGCATCCCCAATGGTTAACCTCTCAAAAGCTTATTAATTTTGACACATCAACATTCCACTAACCAAAAACTCTTTCCTAAATAACATCTCCAATGGTTAACCTTTCTAAAAAGCTTTTCCTTCTACAAAATTTTTAATATAGCTTAATCTATCTCAAATGTTTTATAAATACCCTTATATATAATTTGACAATTTTTTGAAATCTTACTAAATATAATATTTTTTAAAATATTTTCATACATAAATATTGTAATAATTAGCATTAGATATTATATAATTTATTTATTAACTAATAAAAATATAATAAAGAATTTATATATAACATATCTAAGGTTTAAAATGAAATGTTATTATACATGGGGGATTAAAAAAGATAAATATTAAAAGATGGTTAAAAGTTTAGTAGAGAATAAGTCTTTGCAATAAGCTTTTCAAAAAGCTAGATATTCCAATAGTAAAAAATCTTTCAAAGACTTATTGTAATAGTAATAAGCTTTAGAAAAAACTATCATTGGAGATGCTCTCGTGAAGGAAAAAAAAAATCTCTAAAATGTACTCTAACAAGGAAATACTGTCCGCGCATTCCGACACTTGTCAAAAGTATACATATTTTGCCGTTGGGATGAAATCTTGTTTTATGTCGAATTTGATTTAATAATTTAATTCAAAAAATAATAAATTATGTCACATTTTTAGTTATTCTCATTAGTGTAAAATTATGTTGACATTCTTGATTGCCAAATTGATTTGCCCAGGCTTTGCTGCTTTATCTGAAACAACGATTCTTCGTCCTTATCAGCTATAAGACAGAATAAGGGGGGAAACAAAATATTTTAGGCTACCAAAATCGCTCGGTTTTCATGATAATTTTTCTATTTTAATGACAGTAGTTTTTAGCAAGGTTCTAAAAAATACGTCATGGCGGCGCCAAGGCGTGAGGCGTGGCGTCGCCGTTACGAAACAGACCATGGTGGTTAGGCTATGCGTGACGTGAGATAAGGCGCGCCTTATGACGAGTTTTTTGCAAGGCGGATGAGAAATTTGAAATTTTTTTAAAACATAATAATGACACATATAATTATAAATTTAGATGTAATACTTTTTGTGAACTTTATGTATGAATTGTTATATAAATCAATAGATCTATAATTATTTTTTAATTTGATATACGTATATATATAAATTATATAAAAAAAATTGTCGCGTTAAGTCACGTCTTGAAAAACGTCTTGGTCTCGCCATGACTTAGGTCTTGATGATGCCGCCACGCCACATCACGCCTTACGCTTTCTTGAACCTTTGTTTTTAGTCATGTTCGTCCAACATTATCAATTATTAGATAATATATCTAAAGTTTGATAATACGTATAAAATTTGGATTTGCTAACTATTGTCCTTAGGGCAATAGTTAAGGGAGGTTGAAATGGTTAATGTACAAATTAAGAAGCATAACTAATTAAAACCTCAAAGGTGTTTATTAAAAGGGTTTTTGTTAATGACAGCCCTTAGGGCTGTCACTAACATGCATAAAAAACTTGTACATTGATTAAAAAAGTAATATTCTTAAAATTCAAAGGGGTTATCTTTTATTATTTTGTCTTCTTAATGACAGTCATAAGGGCTGTCATTATCATTTTCCTTATTAAAATACAAGAGAGTGGTTTTTATTAGTTAATTTACAATTGTTTTATACCAAAAAGAAATTCTTAACCGTTGTCCTTAAGGCAATGTTTAGCATTTACCTATAAAATTTTATATGAAAGATAAAGTGTGTATGTATTGAATTGTTTGTTTGAATTGTGTGGTGGCAAACTTGAAATAAGATCACTAGAAAAAAACTGTAGACATTGTAATTGTCGCTTGTACTTGGAATAAGATTAGCTAAAAAAACGAAGGGGATGAGGCACGTTAAAAAGTGGCCAAATTTAGGACAGAACGACCACAAAAAATTCTTCCCGTCATTGTATACACACCAGCAGGTGAGTGGTGATGGTACGTACTCCCTCCGTCTCAAAAAAAAAGTTCTCATTTCTTTTGGGCACAAGAATTTAGGAGATGGTTAGTGATTGGGTCCTTAGTAATAATTTTAATTAAAATATAAAGTTATTTGGAGAGAGAAAATACCTTTTGGAGATAGTTAGTGGTGAAGTACAAGATATTAATATTATTCTATTAAGTGGGCCTTTACATTTGAGAAATGACTACTTTTTTGTGGGACAAAATTAAGAGGAGAAATGAGAACTTTTTTTGTGTGACGGAGAGAGTATGAATCTAAGTAACTAATTCAAATAATATACTAAATAAGTAATCAGTTAATTATAGCCTCTTGCTAATAACATGAAAGTCGCAGGTACGACTCCTGGAGTCCTGGGTCTTTCAATTTTTTCAAAACGCATATATTTCCCGAAATATCAATGTCATATACTTCCTCCGATTTAAAATAAGTGATACACTTTACATATTTGGGTGTATCAAAATAAGTGATACACTTTGAAAACTTACCTTATTTGGTAAAAAGTAGTGGGACCCATACCCACTAACTATCTACTTTAATAAAGTGAAATGACATCTTTACCCTTACTTTTACTTTTAAACATCATTAATCTCACTTTATTCAAAATTTGTGGGACTCATTCTCTACTAACTATCCAATTAATCTAATTTAATTATCATTATCATATTTTGCCTCAAAAACCGTGAAACCAATAATGTATCACTTATTTTAAATCGGAGTAAGTATATACGTAATTTTTTATTGTGAGAAGAAAAAAACAATCCTATTAACTCTTGTAATTTGCCAACTCATTACTAGTTTGTTTTTTTTTTAATTATGTTTCTGTTTTGGAGTTTGAGAAGGGGTGCTGACATTATCAAAACTTCCTTCCTTTTCTTCCTTTTCCTCTTTTTGCGGTTCAAAAAAATCAAAAGTAACCCAAATTTCTACAAAATTAACGTGTTCCTTCTATATTAATTTTAACATCGAATTATACATTTGAGATAAAGAATTAAGAGAAACAAAAAGTAAACAAAAAACAAAGTATTGATATATTTATTTATTTTTCCCTTTAATTGGCCGTAAAAAATAACCTTTATTAAAATTTTGGTTGAGTGGTAAGTAAAAGTGGCATAAATAACGTGATAGTCTTAAGACACCTCTATATAAGAAAGTAGAAACACACATCCATTCTCACATCCTACCCTTGAAAACACTTGCAATTCTTCAAAATCCAACTAAACCAACACGTACAAATGGCTTCTAGCAACATTCTCATCCTATCTCTCCTTGTTGCTCTCGCTCTCTCCACCAACCTCGAGACCCTTGCAGCCCGCCGTCTCTTGAACATCCCGGGACTCCCCGACATCGGTAATTTCCCAATGCCGACATTACAAACTCCCCCGTTGCCCACATTCCCGCCATCTGGCGGATCATTCCCGTCCACCGGAATGCCATTCTCCCCGTTCCCTACTACCTTTCCAACCACCCCATCAATTCCACCTCTCACCGGAATCTTCACTCCTCCGGCAACCACCAACCCCTGAAGTACGTGGACCACCGCCATCAGTTTGTTGTTTTGGTGTTACGTTTAGTGTTATAGTTTCCTAGCTAGCTACGTGGATCAGTCTATGTTTCTAGTGTGACTTTGGAGTTTATGTTGAAGTAATTTATTATTGTGTCGCTCTTTAAATGTAGGTTTGTTCAAGGCGTACGTGTGTTTTAGCTTTGTAAACCTTTATTTTGTTTTAAGCAATTTGTGATGATCGATCAAGGTTTAGCTATTGTGTTTCGAAACTAAGGTTAATCTTGTTGGTCTTTATTTATTTTTTAATTGTACTTCATATGGCGTTGCTTATTATCTCAATGTCCGTTTATTTGGTAAATCATTTCGTACACCACGATACATATGCATATGCATGTTTTCATACTAAACAATGATGATGATAAACAAATTAAGTAAAATTATCATGTAAATATTACCCCTTTTCTTCACCTGATCATCACTTTCTATAATTTTTTTTTTTGTCTTATATTCATATTCTTTCTCACGAAATACTTGACCCACCAAAATACTTGACTAGCTCATATTGTTTTAGAAAGATTGTCAACGGGTTTTCCTTGCATACCTTAGTTGAATAGCTAACAAGAATTTTTGTCTAATATATTTAGAAAGATGTTAAACTCGCTCATATTTTAGCTGAAATATACTAGTATCAGAGTAAAGGTTTCTATTAGTAGTTGATCCAAATGGTTAGTTCATTTATGTAGAACGTCAAAATTTTATTTATCCAGTTTAAGGTAATGTGATCAAATAAGACCCGTGCCAACGGGCACGTCGGGAGCACGTCAAAGGCACGTCGGGGTTTGACATCGTTGGCACGCCGGCGTCGTGGGAATGCATCGCCAGGAGGACGGGGGAGATTTGCCGTCGTGAAGAGGGAGAGGAAAGGTGGAAGAGAGAGGGAGGGAGGGAGGGGTGGGGAGGGGGTTGGGACTTGTACTTTCTACTTTAACAACTTGTACTTTTTGCATTTTTTTTATAAAAAATGTTTTTTTCTATGTTTTTTTTTTGTTTTTTTTAATTTTATTTTTTAATATATCTGTTTTAATAATAAAAATATATAACTTTTTTTTTAAAAAATAAGTTTTTTTTGTTTTTTAAATTTTAATAAATTTATTTTTTAAATTTAATATCTTTTTTTTTTAATTTAAACAATGTATTTTTAAATTAATGTAATGTATTTATTTTATAATTATTTAATTTAAATTAAAAATGATGATGTGGAAAGGATGTGTTTAGTGATGGGTTAGTGATGGGTAGGGTTGGCACGACCGTGTCAGTAGCGTGTCAGTAAGGATGTGATGACGTTGCGCTATTGATGGGTTTAGTGATGGGTAAGGGTTGAGAGAGGCCTAATAGTCAGTTTTGTGACATGAGTGTCATCTCAATAATTCTAAACTGACATACATCTATCAATAATATACCTTCATTCCCTTTATCACTTTGACAGAGTACAAAATATGTTGCACAATGTACACATTTTCATTGCATGTGTGTGTGTCTCTCTCTCGTCGCCATTTTTTCGGTTAAAAGAGTACAAGATATCTTGTGACACTAGCTCGTTGGTTTCAACCAACGAGCACCCGTTGGCACGGGTGTTATGCATTAGTTATAACAAAGAAATCATTTTGATAACGTTCTCTCTTCTATCAAATACCAAGTCTTTTCTTTATTAGAATGATAAATCCTAATCTAATTCTAATTATTACATATATCCACGACGAAACTTAAACCTCTGACCTCAAAGTTTAGGGGCAAACACCATACCTTTAGGCCAAATATTGTTTGATATATCAAATACCAAGTCAAATTCATAATATGGGTACGTACAGAACAGAAAACAAACTCCCACGCCCAATAACGAAATAGAGAATTGATAATGATACCACAACTTTTAATGGTTTTACCACACTGTACAGATTTTACAGCTAACTGTACAAGCATTTAAAGCATTAGATGTGGTAGATGCATTAAAAGTTGTGGTAGGAATATCACCCCTAACGAAATACTACTATAATTTGTTAGTTGGGAACTTTAAAAGTACAATTGAAGTAATATTTGCTGAGCTTGTAAAGTATTGTACTATGAGCTCAATTTACTGGAGTCCAACCAACTTTGTAGTTGGAAATTTAAAGGAACCGATTAATTGTGTATAGCTGGAACTTTTTTTTATTTTTTTGTTACTTTCTTTTTATTAATTAAAGTTATAATTAAAAATAAACTCAAAGACACATTACGAATATATATTATTATATACTAAAATATTTTGCAAATAACAATATAACCAAATACAGCTGATATGGAGAGGTTTTATGCTTACTACTTTACTAGTCTTGAATAGAGATTAAGCTTATATTAAATGTAATGTTTTTAGGAAGATGGTATACTTGTATAAATACACTTTGTAAGTCATCTTCCTCATTAAGCCTTATAAACGTTTGACTAATTGATATCACCATCAATTCTCTCTCAACTAATTAATCTGCTAATCTCTCTCTCTAATCTTGCAATTAAACCTATTATAATCACCATTTTTGAATATAAATACTTCTTTGATCACAATTAGTATCAGAGCATGATTTGGAAGAAATCAAAGGTATTTGATCTTGAAATCACAAAGAAATGCGTTTTTGAACGTTTTGGTCATTTTTTATTAAATTTGATCAAATTTGGAAGATTTTAATATATAATTAGGCATTCTGATTGGATCATAATGTTTCTGATAAGTTGATGATCCTTAAACTCATGTTCTGGAAGTAATTCGGCCGATTATAATAAAAAATTAAGGAAATGGATTTTGTGATTTTTACCACTTGTTTTCGTCAACTCTGAAAGTTATGGTGATTGTTTTGAGCAAATTAGAGGTTATTTTGGTATTCATAGTTGATAGTAAATTAGTAATACTTAGAATTAAAATTAGATTAAATTAATAAAGTAAATACGAAGTATATGGTTTTCCCCTTTGCGGGTAGTGGCATGTAAGTGCAGAATAAGAAGAAAAGGAGGATACCATCTTTTTTGGGTTGGAGATGAAGGTTGAGTTCCAGCTTTTTGGTTGGAGCTATCCAGATGGAGTGCATAATATATTAGGTTTTTAAGTTTTTAGGTGTGACTTTTGGGCTTTTGAGTTCCAATTTTTTGGGCTTAAAAAAAGAAGCCTCTTTTGGGCTTCAATTAAAAGAAATTTACAAAATATTAGAAATCATTAAAAATCTGCTATAAAATTTTGACAATATACATTAATAAATTAATTTTTAGGTTATCTTTTATAAAATACATGAAAAAGAAATGTGTGATGGAAATTAAAATGGTATGGTGTGTTGGGTATTTTCTAAAAAATGATATGGTGTGGTATGATTGCTAAAGTGTCATATGATGTGGCAGAAAAAAGATATAAATAGTGGTACTCATACCCAGTAGCTTTAGGTAAGAAATATATATCAATATTTTTTTTGCCTTACGAAAGTGTAATCTTATTTCCATATTACGGAAGTGTAATCTTATTTCCATATGCCTCACATGCAACATAGAGAGTTAATTGCGGGTGTTCGTTTGGTTGATTTGGTTTTATCTGAATCAAATAGGTGAATATGATTGGAGAAGAAAATAACTTCAAAATACATAAATAGAGTATGATTGGAGATGTTACAAATCACCACAAGATGTGAGCGCCTTCTCGATCCGGGTTCCGCTCCATATGCTCGGTCTCAACGTGGTCGTATGACTTCGTTAATTACGCCTGAATAGTTGCTTTCACAGGAAATTGAAGTTAGTAGCTAGGCTACGAAAAAAACCTGACTTACCGAAGTACACATGATGTTCTTATATGAACACCAAAACGATCTTTCATATCCGCTACACAATTTATTTTGTCATTTAGGTGGGTGCTAGAGAAGAAATGATTTGTAAAAGAAAAGGAAAATATAAAATAATAATAATAAATAAAATATTCGATAAAATATGTATAAAGGTAGTTTAGTCATTGTTGAAAATGGACGAAAAAATAAAATTTAGAGACCATATGGAAAAAAATCATGAAAATAATGTTTAGGGAAAAAATTATAAAATTTAAAAGTGTAATGACCAATTTTTGTAATTTACTCTATTAAGATGAGCTTTTCTAGGTGTGTCTTATCGCATATGATAAAACCATTAAAACCAAAATTTCCAAAAATAAAAGCACTAAAGCTTAATGACGTCCAAATTTTCTATTCTGCATTAAATGTTTTTTATAGTTCAATTAGAAAGTTTAAATTATTAAATAACTTTAGTAGTTATTTAGTATGAGTTTCTTAATATATTAACATGCACTTAACTAATATTAGATTTTAATTTAAAACAAAAAATAGTATTTAATGCATCTTATAACATTATAAAAATTAAAGTTCATTAATGTTATTTAGAAATAAGTATTTCACTAAATACACCTTAGTATATACCTTGTATATTAGAAAAACTCGTTTATTATACATCTTAGAGCATTTCAGACTCCAATGGTTAAATTATTGCAAAGATTTATTAAAATTGATACTTACACATTCCACTCAATATTGATAGATAAAATTTTTAAAAAGTTTTTAGTCAAATGCATATTAGTTTAAATAAAACTTTTTTTGTCTCATGAGAAAAACTTACAGAATAATAAGTTTTTGAAGTAAAACTTTTTTGCTAAAAGGTTAAATGCCTTCAAATGACCTATACAAAAGGTAACCAAATGGTTGTTGGCTTAGCGGTATGATGTTTGTTCCTCATCCTTAAGGTCAGGGGCTCGAATCCAGTCATGAATATAAATTGTAATTAAGAATATATTATATTTGCCGTTAAAAAAAATCTATACAAAAGATAAAAATCTTTGTAAAAAAAGATTATCTTAGAAAATATATTAGGAAAATCTTTAAAAAAATTGTTTAGAAAAAGTTGTTTAACTCATATACATTAAATGCTTCATTAAAATTGTAATACCATAATATTACAAGAATCTTAAAAAAAATGGTTATTTATACCCTTCAAATTTCAAATAGCACTACCCACCAACCACCACACTCTCACCATACTCATCTGAAGATGGCCGCCAACGACTCCAACACCACCGCAACCGCTGCTAATGTCGACCAAAACCGAGGTAGCTTTTTACTTTTCAGGCGATCTTCATGTATACCCACTTCAATTACACACTAAATTCACTTGATTTCAGGTTTATTACCGAGTTGACGATTAATCATTTAATCCATCATGAGAAACTCAAATAGCACTCTCTCTTTTTATATATCGAAATTTATCTTTTATTTTTATTTTAACTTTTAAACATTATTAACATCATTTTATTCAAAAAATGTGAAAATTCGTCCTCAACCAACCATTCACTTTAATCGGTGAGTATAGTCTAGAAACCGAATTGCAACCGATAGAATCGAAACCGAAAATAATGAATTATTAAAACCGAAACCGAACCGATTACATGTTATCGGTTTTGGTTCGGTATCGGTTTCGTGCCGGTTTCGGTTCGGTTTTTTTTAGCCTAAATACTCTATCCTTTCCGAGAACCGAACCAAACCGAAACTAATAGAACCGAAATCGAAAATGACGAATTTTCAAAACCGAACCTATTACATGTTATTGGTTTTGGTTCGGTTCGATTTTTTGGGTCCAAATGCTCACCCTTAATCCATCTTAACCATCGTTACAATTCAATAATATATCACTTATTTTGATACGATGAGGAAATATAAAATTTGAGAATTTGCATCAAGGATAACTGCAATTGCATCTCATACCAATATTGTTTCAGGTGTTGAACAACTGAAAATAATTATACAAAACAATTGCGGCGAGAAACTTATCGGTTTGTTACATGAAACCGGGTCCAAAGAGATTGTGATCATATATCATGGCTTACTTGGCACAAAGGTACATATCTTTCCTTTTCTAATGATCCGATTACTTTTCTTGTTCATATTTTTTACCTTTTTAGGTAAATAAAATTAAATTCATAACTAGAAGTAAGGGTGCTCAAAGGGGTCAACCCGACCCGATACAAACCCGAACACGATTATGCTAATCGAGTCGGGTCTATTCAGGTCTTGTTGTAATATTAGGTTTTTTAAACCTGACCCGACCAACATGATCCCTCATCAGGTCGGGTATCGGGCTAGGATTCCTAACCTTGTCGGGTTTCGGGTTGACCCGATTATACCCGATTAAAGTTTAAGTGTTTTTTCCTTTAATATTTAAGATATATATTTACCATTAAATTAATGAATTAGCACATTAATAATTATAAATCATTGAATAAAAATCAATAAACAATTATAACTGTTAAATCTAAACTGTAAAGTTCATTTTATTAGATATTCTTTTCATTTTTACCTAAAAATCTTAATCAAGTGTAACCCAACCAACCCGATCGGGTCAACCCGACAACCCGAATCTTATCAGCTCGGGTTTCGGGTTAGAATTTTTTTACCTCAAATCCGACGGGCCCGACCCGATAACCACACCCCTAACTAGAAGGAGCATATGTTAGAAACTCCAAGCCCTACAATGGGTTTTCTAACATGTGCCCCCTAGGGACATGTTTAGGTGTAATAAATGACTCAAAGTTTCTTAATATAATCTTATAAAACATTAATGATGCTCATATGTTACACTTTCAAGACATGTATTGAATGTATTTTTTAGTTTGAATGGAAAGTTGATATCATTTATTGCACCTAAACATGTGCCTAGGGGGCACATGTTAGAAAAACTCTTTTGCAATTACGGAAGACAAAAAAACTAGTTCCCCAAAAATTGGTTTTCGGTTCAAAACATATAAATCTTCATTTTGTGTGTGTTTTTACTTGTCACTCTTCAGGAATATAGTACGATGGTGGAACTTGCAGTTGCATTGCAAAAACAGGGGATTAGTGCTTTTCGCTTCGATTTTTCAGGAAATGGGTAAGACCATTCCATAAAATTGAATTTGAAACCTAATACACATGATATAATAAACAAACTTAATTACCAAATTGTTGTTTTCAAACCGATAAGTAAAGAAACTAATTGTTGTATTTCAGGGAAAGTGAAGGCAAATTCCAATTTGGTAACTATCTTAAGGAAGTCGATGACCTACGATCAGTAATCCAATATTTCACTACAGAAAGTCGTGTTATAAGAGCAATTCTTGGACACAGTAAAGGTATCCATCCCATTTGGACTGTGACTTCCTGAAGTCAAAGAAGCTACAAACTTTATATGGCTATATACACGATGAATTTATTTTATATTTTTTTTTTTTAAAATCAGGTGGGAATATAGTGGTCTTATATGCATCCTTACATCATGATATCCCGACAGTTGTCAATGTGTCTGGTCGATATAAAATGGATAGGGGAATTGAGGAGCATTTGGGAAAAGACTATTTGGAAATAGCAAAAAGAGATGGCTTTATCGACATCAAATCCAAAACAGGTTAACTATTTTTGAGAAATTATATTTGTTCATACCTTTTAGTCATACTCATAATCCTACTAACTTCTAAACTTGACATGTGTATTTCACTAATTCTCCTTCCTCATATCATCCCTTGATTTGACACTTATCTTTACCTAGTGGGTATGACTAAATAGTAGGAAGCAACACCACTTCTCTATTTACAATTACGAATAGCTGATACATTTTCTATTTTGGAGTGTTTCAAAATAAATGTTACACTTTGAAACTTTCTTTATTTGGTAAAGTTAGTGGGACATATACCTACTAATTATCTCCTTTAATAAAGTGAAATAACTCATTTACACTTACTTTTACTTTTAAACATCATTAAAATCACTTCAATCATAATATGTTAGTGTTGGACTTATCACTCGCTAACCATCTAATTTAATTAAATTTAAAATTGTATCACTTATTTTGAACGAAACGGAGGAAGTACAAAATTATAACTAAATTTGTAATTATGTAGGAGAAATATTGTTTCGTGTGACGGAAGAAAGTTTAATGGAACGATTACACACAGACATGCATGAAGCAGGACTTAAAATAAAAAAAGAATGCAAGGTGTTGACTATTCATGGTTCAGAAGATGATGTTGTCCCTCTCGAAGATGCTGTAGAATTTTCGAAGATCATAACTAACCATGAGTTAAAAATCATTGAAGGTGCTAACCATGTTTACGATGACCACCGAGCCGAGTTAGTTTCAACTGTTATGGCCTTCATAAAGGACAACATATAGAGTATGAATGTATGATTGATGCATGTCCGATGATAGATGAACGGACCATTGTTTTTGTGTTTTTTCAAGATTTTTGTGAACTTTGTTTAGGCCCAGTTTATGGTTTGTTTGTTGTTTTAGGCTCATTTGAAAATCTGGGTCATATTTATAGTGTGTTCCATGCAATAAATCGATCAGCTGAAGTTTTTGAAGAAAAAAAAAATTTCTCTCCAAAATTGTCTTCATGTTGAACAGATTTTGAACGCCATTTCCACGGAAATCGTGAATCCACGTGATTTTGGTTGGATTGTCCCGATATTCATTGAATCAACGAGTCCAATTTATACTATTGTTTCTTAGTCTACATCAATGATCCTTTGGAGATCCATGTTTTGTTATTTCAACCAAATAAAATTTAAACAATGTAATGTCTGACTATAAATCTTGGAATAGGGTATCATTATTTGTGTGCATTTTTATAATATTCTATAATGGATGAACGAGTTGTCAATTCGCTCACAATCCGTGTTTCAATGGTAATATCAAATTTAGCTTTTACACATTAGGGTCGTGTACAGACATACAATATAGGTTTAATGGTAGTAGTGTAGTACCGAATTTATATTTTGAATTTAAGGGAAAACAGAGTTAACTTACTTCTATCACACGTGACTATTAAATAAAGATAAAATAATGTTTTATTTGGTTTTTAAAAAGGTAATTAACAATAATAACAAAGATAATTACTTTGTTAGAATCCACTGTGAGGTTGTAATATGCAATTATTATGAAATGTGTGTTATGGTGGTTGGTTTATGAAAATGCATACATAGATTATTTATACACCCACCAGGATATCGTATAAGGTTTGTTACTCAACATAAAAGTTTAGTTCCCTAATTGTCGATGTGGTCGCCAACAAAACAATAAAGGATAAAAACTACATAACCTTGTAGTGACGATACTTCAACTCTACACACCAATTTGATCCATGAGAAACATGTCATATATGAGTGTATCAATCTAGCACCCCAATTTGGTCCATAGGATAACAAGATAGATTGTTTTGTCAATACACTACATATAACAACTACACAAGTATAGTTGAAAGGGTATTTATATGACCTAACTAAACTATATAGCTTCATTATCATGCATGTGAACTAGGTCATAACATAAATCTACACACACATAGCATACACAAGCATAACAACCACATAACAAACGTACATCTAAGCTTCATCTAACTAAGTAAGCTAATAAGTTAGCCTAGATACATCATAACAAGCATAATCATAACCATAATAAAATTAGGGACTACAAAAAACCAAATGATGATGATATGGCCAAAGAAGATACTTGTATTGCAAACGTAATCTGTATAGATATACTTTTTCGCGTTACGAAAATGTAATCTGTATTTCCATATGGGAATTCATTTCTACAACACAATTTTTAGCTTATACACTACAAAGTAAAATTTTTACAACTAATTATAAAACCAAATTGAACAATGATTGTAATGAATGCATTTAAATTTATGGTGTAAAAATCATCCTTTCATATGCCTTACACGCACACATCCCAAAAAACACGCATACACATACAAAGAGTTGACTGCTTTAATAGTCCTGTTAAGCAATTGGAATTGCAAGTTTAATCCTTTTCTTTTTGAAAAATTCCAAACTCAATCCTTTTATTTATTTTATTATATGTTTGATTACTTTTAACTCGCCTTGTCAATAAGAGTATTTTCAGTGACACACTGACATGTCCTGCAAATTAGAGTATTTTAGTATTTTCAGGGCCGTTTGTGAGAACTTTTATTATTACCTCTCTTTCTTGTTGGGCTTTGGACCATTAGAAACTCAGCCCATCAAATTATTGCATACTTACGTGCTCCATTAAGGCTACATCATGGCCCATGGGAACACCATCATAGTACAACGAAATCAAGATGTAAATCAAGTAATCAACCCACTGAAGAGAGAGACACACAAAATACGCACATAAATGTACACATGAGTATACATATGTAAACTTTCACACACTTTGGTCGAAGACGTGAGTAAATATCGTTGTTGTCGTAGTTGATGTTGGTGTTGCAACAAGTGTGTTTTGCTACAATTGATTGCTAAGTTAATCCTAGTGTTATACATGTTCTATATACAGTGTGTTTTAAATGTATATATCACCTATAATAAACATCCCATTATATGCTTAAGGATTATGTGTCTTAGCATGCTAATTGAACAAGATATTCATGGTAGTTGTTTCTTGCTCACATGTATTATATTGGGTGAAACAATTTAACGGCCGACATAATTAACTCACTACAATAGGCATGTGCGCGGTCCAAGAACTGAACCAAACCGCTTGGAACCGAACCGAGAAAATGGTTTTGGCCGGACCGAGAACCGACGAGAACCGAGAACCGACGGCAACCGAGAACCAACGGAAACCGATAACCGGTCAACTTTCTTCGACTTTTTATGAACAGAACCGCGTTATGAACAGAACCGCGCGGGGGGCAGAACCGCGCGGGGGGCAGAACCGCGCGGGGCAGTACCGCGCGGGGCAGTACCGATTTTTCATGAAATTTTGAACCCGGAACTGAATCGATATAACGTCTCGGTTTGGTCCTGTTCGGTCCGGTACGATTTAATTATGCAGTTCCGATCGGTTCTCGGTCCAAATTGCAACCCTACCTTGGTATAAACTAGGAGTTTTGACGGACGTATTAGCAAAGCTATAGATGATAAACAAACAAAAAATATAGGCCATACGTACAGTAAGGATATATCTAGCTGGTGAACATGTCCTGTTGGTTCAAGAGATCTGCCATTTTCATGAAATTTGTTTGCATCTGGAGACAACGATTATCATAGGAAATTTCCTTTGCAAACATTTTTGAAACATCCTGCCAAATCAAAAGATAGGTTTTATATATATTTGCTTTCTACATATCAAAACTGTGAATTCAGGTAACTAATTACAAATTTTCCCGCACACTTACGATTGCTTTAGTATAAAAAGCAAAGTGATAACTTTTGGGCTAGCGATATGTGAATTGCCCTTTAACTAAGAGGTTGTGTACGTGTTAGTAGTAGTATACTAGCATTAATTACTTAAAAATATCATGCATGGCAAAAGTTGCAATTCCTCAAAAAAAAAAATGAAGATTTGAAGCGGAGGGGAGAGATTCGAAACATTGACCTCCCCTTTGATACTGTTGATGTTAACTAGATGGTCTAGAGACAACTAATCTCATACTTCCTCCGATTTAAAATAAGTCATACACTTTTCATATTTGGGTGTATCAAAATAAGTGATACACTTTGAAAACTTACCTTATTTGGTAAAAAGTAATGGAACCCACACTCACTAACTATCTATTTTAATAAAGTGAAATGACATCTTTACCCTTACTTTTACTTTTAAACATCATTAAGCTCACTTTATTCAAAATTTGTGGGACCCATTCCCCACTAACTATCCAATTAATCTAATTTAATTATCATTATCATATTTTGCCTTAAAACCCGTGAAATCAACAATGTATCGCTTATTTTAAATTGGAGGAAGTATTTCCATTCATGTTGTATATAAAGACAAAACATATATGTGAGCTGTTAAATTCTAATTGGAAAAGTTAATGTTTATCTGATGTAAAATGTTAGATATATAATTATTTCACAAATAATAAAGATACTCACGATTATACATGTAAAGGATACAAATTGCAAAGATTGAGAAAGTTCAGATTTATAAGGATGGATATCCGAGCAATTTGTCTATGATTTTTAGTGGGGAGTTTTTATTGTGTTTTCCCCATTTTAAATGTAATTATATAAATTTTAATTTGTACCGCCATATTTCTCCAAATATGAAAAAATCTTATTTATCGTTGTGTTATCACCACTACAAATTTGTTAAATGTTCACAATTTTTTGTTTGTGCTTATAGAATAAGCGAAAAAAGTTTAACACTTATAAACAGCAAAAAAGGTCTGCATATAAAAGGGTATATAAATGTAAAACTTGTCTATATTTAAATTTGTAGAAATCAACTTGTTATACCAAAATTGTTCGTCGACCACCCACGTTACACCGGTCTCTTAAAGTAAACTATGATAAACTATAAGAGTTATTATTTACTTATCAGGAAAAAAATTAATATTGCATAGAAAAAGGTGGTGTAATAAAAAAAATTGTTGGGTTTTCTATGCATCTAGCCATAATTTACTTGAAGCGGAAATTTCAAGCAACTCGATTAGAACATTGACCCGATAAAATTTTTTTGGACCGTTAGGTTTACAATTCTAATGCAACAAGATAATTTAATGAACTGATTAAATATAAATTTGAATACTTACTTCGTTGCGATCAGGTGAAGTAGACAAACCATGTGATCTCGTTCTTGCCAGGTTATCACACAAAGCCTAGGATTCAAGAAAGAATCCCTCTATCGCGTCACACCCAAGGTTTATCACGAACAGGACAATATACCACAATGTAGTATAAAGCACCTTTGAGAAACAAGCACCAAAACCCGAAAACTATTTCGGTTCTGGCTACACACGGCGGAGCTGCGGCGGCGGTCGAATGGTGGTGGTGTTGTGTTCTTCCGAATAGGGAGCAACACAAGGAGGCACAAGTGATTAAGTGTTTAGGTTAATACCCATAACCTTTATTTATACTTGACCAAACCTAATTAAAGTCAAACTCTAATTAGTCTAAGCCCACCATTTATTAAGCCCACAAGTATTATTAATCTTATTAATCCAATACTTGTAGCCCAATACCATTAACTAGTTAATTACACATTAACTAGTTTAGCCCGTCTAGCCCGATAGTCTATTTAATTAAACTATTAATTAAACATTACGTTATTTCTCGTGTTCGTTGATTCCTCGAAGGCAACCCGAATAGGACTCTAAAATACTCGAACCGGAATACCGGTTTATTTGATGTATTGGACACTATTTCCAACAAAAATATATGTTAATATTACAAATCATCATAAAAAAGATACATTAATATAACTTTAGAAATACGAGTTTGACGAGATATAATGACAACACCAAACAAAAGGGTCAAATTCAAGAAACACAAGGAATGAAATGAATACTAGACAAAACAAATGGGATGAAAGTAATCATGTGAAATTTTTAATTCCTACAAGTAAACAAAAAAGATTAACAATGGATCTACTCATGTTTTGCATTGCAGTAGCTTGATCTAATTCCCAGTATTTGTATGCAACCTTTTTCTTAAGATTCCTCTGTTTTCGAAACGATTACCCTGTGAATAACTGATGATTTTAATTTATTTATGTTCACGAAATCGAATTCCTCCACCTTCTCGGTGTCTTTCTAGCCGCGTTTGCTACATTACTCTGACTCCCGACATCATTATTATCCATCGTGTTCATCTTCGTGATCTTGCTCAGCTTCTTCCATCCACTTGACCATGCCGATTGTTGCTTCGGTTTAGCGACCTTATCAAACTGCCGTTGCAAATTCTCCATTTCGTGTTGCAATTCCAAATACTTTGTTTTCACCGTTTCCAACTCGAACTTGAGGGTATTTATGTCTTTTTTAGCCGCAGCCCATCCTTCCTGGAATGATTGTGGGGTTCCTTCTAGTAATGTTTTCCTGTTTTGGACCATTGGTTGGTAGTGTGGGTCTCCGGGTTCTTTGACCGAATTGCTTGCAATCGCGTTGCTGATTTTGACCTGTTCCGAGAAGAGAACTTGCACCACAACTCGGAGTGGTAGCCTCTCGTTTTGTGCAGCGTGCATGCATGCGTCCATCGAGAGCTTTTGGCAGTCCATTACTCGACATAGTCTTTTCCTTTCGTGTTCCGATAGCGTTGGGTGAGCCTATAACATAAACCCCATCGGTTAAAAAACGTGCATATTTTTGTTACCGTAATTTCCAAAAATACACCTACTAAGATCTAATATTTCTTAAAAATATTCATTTTCAAATCTTTACAAAATAGATCTACTTCAAACAAAATTTAATAAGTGCTTTTTTTGAAAGAAAAAAAAATTGATCTAATCATACACCGGTACATAATATATCTGAATACATATAAAAACATCTGGTTCTCAAGCACACATACTTGGGACATTGTAGACCACATGTCGTAAACATTTTTACTGATATTCGGGACACGATGCGACGTGTGTCACATTTGTCATAAACATGTGTGTTGGTTAATATCATGATGTATGTATGTAAAAAAATGCTATTATGAAAGATAATTTATTGACTTCATATATCAATAATTATCTGATTTATAGGTAAGTATATTAAGTAGGAATATTTAATAGGAAACGATATAATTTTTCATATAGCTTAGAGCCACTCGAAATGCCCTCTAACATCGTTGAAATTACATCACCTCCCATGTTAAACTCATGTTATACATCAACCAAAGGATTTTTAGGGTTTTTTTTATTAATTTTTTTTTTGTTAAATTGTGAATGGTTTGAGTTATTTATGTAGATCTCAAATTTATATTTATATGAATATCAAACGAGTTAGACAAATTTTGAAAAAATTAATACTATGTACCTTAAGATACGAATCAATTGCTCGATACAAACCGTCATCACAGCTTCGCGCTGACTCGGGCAAAGCTTCGGCAAGGACCTGAAACTTGGTCAAGGAAAGGTTTTTATCCCTCGAGACCTCCGTGAGGTAGCTATCCACAAGCCTAGCCACTCTCATTTTGGCATTCGAGTTATTACTCCGTTGCACCCCTTCATACATATGCTTTTCGGGCATCGATTGCCGACCAGGGCTCGACGTTTCCATCTGTTCTTGGATCAAAAAATGCTCCAAAAGCCGTTGCACAAGGTCAACATCGTACATGGTCTCGGTTTTGTTGTAACACGGGATCAAAAGATCCGCCAACGTGGCTTGCTCGAATTGCATCCCGACTCGTTTCTCCAATTCGGTCACCAACGCGGGCGCCACTTTTAATAAATTCGCCATTCGTAGCAACCGAAGAAGAAAGCTACATGAAACGCTATCTTTTTGCGGCGGGATTATGCTAATAAGGCTCTCGATTATCATTCGTTGGTCTCGCATTTGAGTTATCGACGAATGATCGTCTTTATTCCCCGATACGATCATGTGCAACCCTCCTTTCCAATTCCCGGAAACCGCCACCCCACCGCCACTACCACCGCCACTACTACCGCCTTCTTCGGTTACACCACCTCCCTCCTTGATTAACCCAGGGAGCGTTTTTGTGGCGTAATGCGTTATTGCGGCTCCAACGAGCTCGTACCGCATTCCTTTAACTTTAATCGCGGTTATTACACGAACAAAATGATCGATTCGAAGAATCGAAACGTCTTCGTACCACCAATCGGGCGGGACCGGGCTCCTACTCGGACTCGAATCCTTCGTCTCGTTCCAACTCGGGCTCGAACATTTGACGGGTTTTCCGGTGTACTGCCACCGGATACCTTTCGGGTTCGCACAAGCTTTCCAAGCAATCGATTCGCTACACCTCCTAACAATTTGGAGATTTTCGGCCCATGGAGACAACTTTTCACAACTTTTGAGTACAAGAATTGAATCTCTCCATGATGATAACACAACATAGCTAAGAAAAGCTTCGGTTTTGAAGATGAGGTTGCCTTCTTCCAAATCTTCGGTCATTTCGAGAAACTCGGCGGCACACCGGAGACCGGAGATGTTGGTGGCGGTGAGATCGACGGCGATACCGTAACAGAATTTTGCGGCGAGTTCGAAGGCTTCTGCACCACCAGGTATGTCATTTATGGATACTTTGCTTAAATCTATTTCTCTTGAATCGTATATAATTCTGTTCATTTTTCCACTTCTTGAAAGCAGGGGATACTTGAAATATTAATCACAAAAAAAGAAGAAGATGAACTTAATCAATAATTCAGTACCTAATTTGTTTTATTTAATAACAAATAAACATTACCTTATGCAAATGGAAATTAACATCACCTATCTGAACCAGGAAATCGCTTGGAACATCAGTTGCAACAAACCTATTTTCACAAAAAAATAAAACAAAATAAAATTATTTTGTTAATATAATCATTTTTTTGAAATTTATTCTACTGGATATTAAAATATAAACTGTTTCATTTGCTGACAAAAATAATCAGATAAACAGTTTGGATAAGTTATCTGAAACAGCCTTAAAACTGGTTAAAGTTGTATAAAACATACCAAGATTTGCCTCTCTGTTCGAAGCGATCTGTTTGGACGCCATGTTTGGTTGAAGAAAGAGCTCCATTATCGTAGTCTCTTTCGGCAAAAGATTCGGATTCTGAATCCCACATGATGATGTAAGCCCTAATGAAATCTTGGGGAAGATGGTGGTGGAGTAGGAGATGAAGGAATGATGATTATAATGGAAGAATATCACATGGGTATTGGTTGGATTTATGTAAGAATGTGGGCTTGGTGTTCAGTTTCAAGGAGTGTGTATAGGCTGTGTGGTAATGGGCATAAACATGTAAGTGTTTTTGGAATGAAAAAAGAGGATTTTTTGTCAGATTTGGAGGACTTTATGTTGCAATAATATGCAAGAGTGTGTTGGTGCTACTGACCACCTTCTAATCCTTTCAAGGATTGCCACACGTGCCCTTTTAAAGTGGTCGATCGAGATTATGCAAATTAATATGCGGGGAAAGGATTGATGCTCACTTGGAAAATATTCAGAATTGACTCGTTGTATACCGAATAAAACTCGAGCTACTCAAGTAAGGCTTCGAATCAAGTTCATGTTCCAAAATACACAACTCGCTAGACTCGCGAGCTTTATCAACTTTATTTAATTACCTTTTAATCATTTCTACATACATAATTACCTTTTTACCTTTTTCCATACACATATTTAAAAAAAATGCATTTTAAAAAAAATCAAAATTTTTCAAATCGATTCGAGTCAAGCTCAAAAGTATCGGTACTTTCACCAAGTCGAGTTCGAGCTTAAAAATGTAATCTCATCGAGTATTAAGTTGAGTTTCGAGCTCGAGTTTTAATTGGCGAGTTAACCTTGTGCTTGGCAGAACTCAATTCGGCTCGCTTACACCTTAATTGGGTGTATGGACCAAAAATAATATGTGTGTTCATGTTAATTTTCGGATGCTTACAATTAAATAAATGGAATGGGCTTAACCCTAAATATCATCTATATGGATGGTTAGGTTTTAAGGTTAAGAGTATTGTGAACCATAACCTATGCACTGATTGCATAGATTTATGACATTCATTGTAGTAATTAGTATTTCCTTTAGGTTACATAATTTGTATATTATATATTGAGGTTGCTATGTACTTTTGTAGACGCACACAAATTATCAATAAGGATGGTGGTTGGAATGTTTTATGGTCTTTTAAGCTAATTCGTTTACAACAAATGGTTAATTATTAGAATAATAAGATTAGCAATGATAGTTGAAATAAGAATAATTATAAAACACGAATGGCAATGAAAAAGGGGGATTTTGAAAAGGGGGACATAAACTAAATGAAGATAATTGAAGGTCAGAAAGCTTGGAAGCTTTCATGATTCACCCCTCACTAAAATATATGGTTTAAGATCTTGTCGTAATGAGTGGATAAAAAATGATCGTTTCTAATTTTATGTGCCGGTTTTAAATATCTCTTCTCCTCCATGATTAAACTCCTTAAAAAACGTTCATAGATATAAATACTCTCATCTGCTCTCTTTAATCTTTTGGTTGTATTTAGGAGAACAAAATGCATGAAGGGGGGCTCTATTTATACATAAAGAGTACTATTGTGTACATCACATGTGGGCTGTGGCACGTTGGCGGGGGTATTTTTGGGTGATATACTGGATGTATGATGAGTGAATGTGTATTATGAGAGTTTCAAAAAAGATGTAGGAAATTGAGTTTTGAGTATTTTGGTTGTAAATATGAAAAAATTAATACCAAGATGACACTAAGGGTTCTCTTAACAGTGACGAGATCTTAAACTCGTTAGTAGAGTCACGTTATCGCCACATCACCTTCATCTTCACTGACGAGTTATTGATAAGGTCATGCTAACAGCTACTCATCCTATGCCACATCACCATTTTTAATTAAATTAAATAATTATAAATTATTTAAAAAAAAGAATGATTATTTTTTATTATTAATATATATATATATATATATATATATATATATATATATATATATATATATATAGGGTCCGATTCAGCGCAGAACCGTTTAAAGGTGCAGAACCGCAGAACCATCCTAACATCCAATGTTTTCTATGTTATACATTAATTTGCATTTTCATACACGCTATAATACATTTATACATTCAATGTTTTCAATTTTTTATACACATAATATATAAATATATTTATATATTATTTGTATAAAAAATTGGAAACATTGGATGTTAGGATGGTCACAGCGTGTATGAATACTTACAGCGTATGTATAACATAGAAAACATTGGATGTTAGGATGGTTCTGCGGTTCTGCACCTTTAAACGGTTCTGCGCTGAATCGGGCACTATATATATATATATATATATATATATATATATATATATATATGTATATATATATATATATATAAAACAAAATTAAATTAAAAAAAAAACATTTTAAATTCCTAAACCCCCACCCTGCATTCCATTCTCCCCAGCAGCACCCTGGCCCACCTCCCCTGTAAACGACAAGTTCCTCAACTCATCCCCCTATCGACACACTTTACCGACGAGGCTGTGGCAACGGCGTCGGTGAGCGACGAATTTTTCGACGTAGCCATGACGAGGTTCGAGTCCTCTGTTGGCACGGGTCTAAAATAATATTAAAATAACACTTTTAACTTTAGCCCCCATACCCATCCTCTTAGCTTTGCCACTATTTTTAGTTAATGGGTTTATGTGTCACATTTCAAATCACAAATTCAATTGTACTTTTCTTTTTTACCCAAACATTTATCTAATGTTTATTGTTTTTTGCAAAAGATGTTAGACTACCTTTAAGGGGTGCGTCCCCTTTCATCCCCACATACAGACGTGTCCCTCCCCTTATGCATCTTCTCCAACCTAGGCGAATGATGCCGATCGCAAATTTTCAAAGAGAATGAATTGATTTTAAAAGGAATGAGTTTGGTCGTCTGCTACATGAGTTTGGTCAGATTTTTTTATGTATTTGGTCGAGCTGATGTAATACCCATATAGCAGCGAATGACTAAATGGGTTTGATCAACCTTACCGGTAGTTTATACACTGATTTCTTTGTATAAGAGTCTACCTCATTATCACATGAACATGTACATGTCCCTATTATTCATAAATTACACTTTATTTATATAATATATCTACCCATCTCCATAGAACACAAAATACTTAGCTTTCATATTTTTAAATATATTTTTTCAATATTTCCACTCATTTATATTTACATCATCTTATACAAAAAAAAACCAACTACTATAGATTCTAATCTTATGTGTGATGTGATTTTTGGGTGTTACAAATATTGATAAAAGTTTAAGTAAAAAACAATATGTAACTAAAAATAAAATAAAATTTAAAATAATTTTCTAAAATGTCACATGAGGGTGATATACTTTATAAAAATGGTAAATTTGTATGTTATAATTTTCTGACATTTATATCAATGTCACCACTTAATTGATTACATGTCACGTGTGAGCTATTGATTGGTACCGAAAAGACACATAGCTCAATAGTGTTTAATAAGACTAGCAGGGTATTCGCGTAATGCGGTAGCGGGTACCCAGAAACTATATTTCGTGGCGAGCAAGTGTTGTTCGTTTACACGGTTTTTGCAAAAATAATTGTGCAAATGAATGATTTTTTCCGTCTTTAAAAATTACAATTAGTAATCATTATCATCTAGAAATAATAATACATTCAAGTTCAACAAACTTAAGGATTATAATTAAAGAATAGGTGAACACACAAACAAATACCTTGATCATGGAAAGTTCGATACAAAATGTTTTATATTTAATGTTGGTTGTTTATTTGTTCTAAAATAAAGTATCATTTAGAGGAATCGGTTAACACACATAAGGCTGTAAATGAGCCGAGCCGAGCTCGAGCTCGACTAGGTTCGAGCTCGGCTCGTTTAATTTTACCGAGCTCGGTTTCGAGCTTTATGTGTAAAGGTCGAGCTCGGCTCGATTAAACTCATTTAAGCTTCCATATATACGAAATATATAATTCTTTTAATTAATCATAATATTTAATACTTCCTCCGTATCAAAATAAGTGACACAAATTGGCTTACACATTTTTTGAGGCAAAATATTAAAGTAGATGTTAAAATAGATTAAAGTACATAGTTAGTGGATAATGGGTCCCACTTTTCTTGAATAAAGTGATATTAATGAGTTTTAAAAGTAAAAGTAAGGGTATAAGGGTAATTTCACTTTATTAAAGTGGATAGTTAGTGGGTATGGGTCCCACTATTTTTACCAAATATGGAAAGTTTTCAAAGTGTGTCACTTATTTTGATACATCTCAAAATGGAAAGTGTGTCACTTATTTTGATACGGAGGAAGTATATGATGTAAATTTTTTTTATATATATTATTTTATATATGTATATGTATAATATATATACACATAATTAGATAAATACGTAATATGTATTTATATTTTTTTATAATAATTAACTATTTTAGCTCGTTTAGGCTCGCGAACCTAAATGACCTCTTAGTATGAAGCTCGGGCTCGGGCTCGTTTATTAAACGAGCTCTAAGTTAAGCTCGAATCGAATCGAACTCGTTTAACTCGAGTTTTTATCGATCTTTTAACGAGCCGAGCTCGAGTAGCTCACGAACAGCTCGGCTCACTTACACCCCTAAACACACAGTCACTACTTGCAAAAGGTCTTGTGTTCGAATCTTGTAAGCAATATATTTTTATTTTTGTGGTGTTTAAGATGTTACCCAAAATAGAAATTAGATTAAGTTTAAGTTTAAGGAGTTCTATACTTAGTAGTCATAAACCCTTTAATAAGGAGTAAGATTATGAGTTTAAGTTCTATTCTCAATAAAAGTTATGTAGATTTAAGTGAGATATGTGTTAGCCGTTAAAAATATAACTAATTAAACAAATGACTTCATTAAAGAAAAAGTATAAGACTCCTCCCAACAGGAGGATTCGTTTTTCATCTCTAGCAACCGATGGTGTCTCCCTAATGACACGGCTCATCGGTTTCAAGTTTTCGGTTGAGTTTTGCGGTTAGCTGACTACTGAAAGTGGTGTCCAATGCATTTTAATAAGATATTTAAAATTTTGTATGTGCGTGTATATTTTGTAATGTTAGAGTTTGAGCTGAGGTGATGCTGATTTGGTAAAAAATGAGGTGTTAATTGTTGTCATTGTTATCGGTCTAAGTTCGTGATATATTTGAAATCAAAATATTAGATTTGATGCTCGGATGTAACTGTACGTATATATTGGATATGCCTTGGTATAATGGGAAACCATTTCGTCTAACTAGAAACCTTCTAATATGGGTTTTTAAATGAATTCTTAAAGAATACAAAATGGACTCATTATTGTGTAAATATTTATCAGATGATCATAAGAAAGCTCGAAAATAAAAATGATAATACATGGATCACATACATTACAAGTATAATTTAGGCCATCCCAAAACTCCTTATAATGGAAATACAATTTTATATATAAAAAAACGGTATAATTAGAAGATATATCCTAAAGTAATAATAGGATATTAATCTCCTCCCTTTAACTACTGATAAGACGAGAACATTTTTGACTCCCATTTGTTCATTCGGTTGCCAAACCAAACTCGTTACTTTACCCCAACCGATGGTACGACCCGTCGGTTTAGGTTGTTGGAAACTTTTTGACGATTAACCGAAGAGTTGAGAAGTAATTGTAACACCTCAAATTTTAATACAAAACATTTGCCAAAATATCATTTTTCATAAATAGAAGAACTGTTCAAAAAATATGGATTTACAAAAACCTTTGGTATGAAAATCAGAGTATAAAGTTTGGTGTTACAAAATAGATCAAAACCAAAGCTAAGTATAAATCGAATCTAATGTTCTTCTACTCTAGGCCCCGCATCTCTATCCATGCGTACCTAAACTTTCGATCCCGAACCTCAGTACATAGCAAAAACAACAAGGAGTACGTGAGACAAAAACGTCTCGTGAGCTACATGGGTTTAGACCCAATAATAATAATAATCATAAGGCATATAAACAAATATACAAGTAATTCGTCCATCTATCTAGTCACCCTATTGTGACTCTACAATCCTTGCTTTCCTAGCAATCATATCTAGTAATCGGGTTGCCCCCGAACTAACTAGAACCACATTAGCTTATTGACCGAAATCCATCGCCATTAATAAGCTTCAAGATACCGGCAAGAGGGATTCACCCAATCTATCGATACCTGCCTTACTCGCCGGACTACCTCCAGTTAGCAAGACTACTACCGTGGTTGAGTCGATGGGAATCCACCCAACTGCCCCTCACACCACACCTCATGACCGGGGGTCCCCCACATCATCACGTCATCTCAACGTATCATAACTCAATGGTTATGCCAATCTAGCTCTCGGCTATCACGTCTATCATCAAACAAGTTAGTTCAATACTATCATAGGTATAACTAACTATCGACTGCTAGTTTACACAATTAAGCAAATAGACCATAACACAAGTAATAAAAATGTATTTCATAGGCTATGTACTCAGTAAATTTCCACACGTACTCACTTTAGCAATAAAATGCTCCAACCGTATTCTTTTTGCCGGTTTCCTTGCTCCAACAATCAATCAACTTCCCAAGACTTCACCAAAAGCCTAATACAACAATCACAAGATGTTCAACATCACATACTACCATTAATGTATCCATTTATCACTAGATACCATCTATTAACACTTTCCCCCAGTTATGGTGATTTACCAAACCCTAAGTTTAACCAAATCCTTAAGATTCATACAAATCTTAATTATACACTTGTTTCCTTTGTTAAAATACCATCTATTAAGTGTATACATCACTTATATCACCATAACCCAAAACCCCAAGAACTAGGGTTTCAAACCCAAGCATCAAAATACATAGATCTTAAGCTACAAAGATCAAAGAGTGAAGATATACCTTTAATCTTCACTTAGGAGTGAAATCTATCAAGCGTTGATGAACAAATCGACCCAAGTCAGCTCTTGCACTCGAAAATCGCCAAAGGAGAAACTAGGGTTTTGGAAATGCATTAAATGAGCCAAAACCCGAATTTATTGATGTCGACCCAAGTTCACGCCCGTGAACTTGTTCACGGTCGTAAACTTTGCGCTACGTGAACACTTCCCGATCGTGACCTAGGCGTGAACTCTTGATCGGCCAAAACTCCATTCCCTGAATGGAGTTCACGTTCGTGAGCTAAAGTTCACGGCGTGGACTTTGCACTTCAGCAGGCTGCACTTTTCGGTTGATATCTCGACCCGGTTTCGTCCATAACTTTCTCGTATGGTGTCCAAATGACACGAAACCAATTCCTACCTTCTTTAAACGATTTATCCTTATTCATCATATTTTTATACATTTTATTTATTTACAAATTTCGGGTCGTTACAGTAATTTTGGTGGGACCCAAAGTATTTTAATAGAGTATTTAATATTGTGTGTGTATGTATATGTTATAATAGTAAACTGAAGACAATGAGTATTGATAACATGTTTATGTCAGTTGGAGTGTCAATTTACGTGATGCCTCAGTTTACATCATAGATGAAAATGGTTTCAAGGAATATTATTACATAGATGATTTTCACAAGTAGAGATTGGTACATCCACTTACCGGTGGCAAATTCTGACCCGATACGAAATCCGACCTGAAATCGACACTAAAATAAACAGGTTTGGGTTGAGGTAAAATATATTTGGGTCAGTCTCGGGTCGACTCAATTGACACGTTTATTAAACGGGTTAGGTTCAGGTCAATGATAATTTAAATGGGTCGACCCATCAACCCGTTTAATTCTTAGAATATATTTTAAAATATATACATTTTTATTTTTATTTATATATTACTAATTAACTAGTAAGTAATAGTTAGATAAACACTAATTAAAAAGGTTACTTACTTATTTGAAGTTTCGATAATTTCTTATGAATTTGTGTAATAATAACAACATTTTGAGTTGTTTGACCCATTTAACATGTTTGACCTGCTAACATGTTTAACTCATTTAATTAATTGGGTTACAGGGTCGGGTTCGGGTTGAAGGTAAAAAGTGTAGGGTTGAGATGACTGACCCGTTTATATAAACAGGTCGGTTTCAGGTTGAACATCTCTGACCCGTCAACCCGTGAACCCGAACCTGCCAACCCGAACCCGACCTGAATTGCCAACCCTACATCCATCCACTATCATGAGGGCCAAACTCAAAATAAATAAACATATACTAAAATATCAATACATATAGTAAGCAGTTAAAAATAAAGTAATACATATATTAAAATAAAGTGATGCATATTTTTTTTTGAACGATACATAATTTACTCTATTTGTCCACAACAAAACTTGAATCAATGATTGATAGGTCATGGGTAACATCTTACACCTTACACCTTTACCTTTATCTTTAAGCTATAAGCCTTGGGTAAAGTAATACATATACAGTAAAACCTCCATAAATTAATACTCGATAAATTAATAACCTCGATAAAATTAATAATTTATCCGGTCCCAACTTGGGACTAGTACAAAATCGGACCCCCAATCGATAAATTAATAAGATAATAATTTTTTTAAAATCCTAATGTAAATATATTAGTCCCAACAAAACTATAAATTAATAATTACTAAAATAAAATTCCAAAATTCTAGAGTTATCAAGTAAAAAATGAATCTATAGTCACTTGTTTTTTTGTGAACTTCAAATATATATTGGGTTCATCTTTAAATCTTCCAATTGCACTTAAGAGTTGAGGCATTGTATTCTCGTATTGCAACAAGAAGTTGTGAAGAGTTGTTGCCGCTTGCAATGCTTCTTTCCGAGTGACCGGTTCCAAAGAAACTGAATCATCATCAACTTCATCATCAACCGAATTTTGAACGGTATCCGTGATAATTTCTTCAATGCTTTGAACCTCGTAAAATTCATTATTTTCAGTTGGATAATAGTTTTCGTTGTTGATTGGTCATCGTTGATTTTTTAACACCTTTTAGTTAAGAAGCCATAGTTGATGTGATTTAAAATTTATCATTAGATATTTTTATAGTGATCAATCTAGATCTATGTACATTGAACCTGATAAGTTCATTAATGTGGGAATTTTAAAGGTCTTGTGAATGTAAATGTGATGCAGAATTTTGAAGGTCCTGTGAATATGTGAATACGTATTAGATAAATTGATTTTATAATAATATTACCTTTAAATTAATAATTTATTAAATTATCGATAAAATAATATTTCGCTAAATTAATAAAATATCCTAGTCCCAACCTTATTAATTTATGGAAGTTTTACTGTATTACACAATATGTCGCTGGGAGGGAGATGAAAAGGAGTAAAAGGTGATATGATATATTGAGATTGGGATTTAGTGGCAATATATATTCCTATTTATTTTGTTCCTAATTTAATCAATACACGTATTCAAATTAAAGAATTAGATTGAGGAAAAAATTAATGAATTCTATATATCAATTATTTTATAGATATGAAAATAAGATAGTAAGTTTTTTTAGGAACAATATAGTCCGATTTTTAAAATTTGCATCTTGTAAAATTTTGTTACAAAATTTTGGAATTGGAGGATGGTCAATAGCAAACCAATCCCACATTCCAGCACTGCCACTGGTCCCATCAGCAGAGGTACATAAAGATTTTTCTTAGTTTTGAAGGACAGAGTGAGATATGTTCAAAAAGAGGAGCTTTAAACTAACCATAATAACACAAATGTGTGCTTATTGATCAATATGTTATTTTGTTTATTTTATTTCCCTTAAAATTAGATTATAATTTGAAGATTTGGTTGACTATCTTTGTCAATGGAATATAGAAGTAGCAAATAATTTCATGGCTTATTGTTTTGTCAATTTGGAATAAATCATTTAATGTGTTTTATTAAAATTAAATGAAGACAATCCCCACCTCCATATTAGGTCCAACGCACATTTACTTTTCAGGACTGTTTTGGGGGGCCCAAATTAATTATCAAGTTTGTCGATTTCAAGAGAGATGAGACTCAATTATTATTCATATAATATTTACAAGAGAAATTCAATTTGAGATAATCATTTAGGCTAACAAATCAACCTATTAAAAAATTGAACGGTAAAAAAGTGGCAACAGCAGAGAATTTCAGAAGTGCTATCATGCCCTCCGAAGAAGGCATCCAGAAACTAGACATATACTTATAATAAAAAGCTAGCAAGAAACTAATTCACGAAAAAAAAAATATAAAAAACAACACCAAACCACGTAAGAGAACAAAAAACCACTAAATTGAAACATAGTGTCAATGGAACATGCTACTAGACCAAACATTCAGCTCGCCCCAATCCAGTTTTAAATTGGACGCCTTCTCAGTTCTCACCAAAAAGATAAGGGATCACTACACCAAACACTCCAATTGAAACTACTAATCCTTAAATTCGATCTATGCTTAATCTAAAAAACTGATTAAGCCTGCACCCGTGACATGATTGGGATGGCTCTCGAAACTGAATTATTGAAAATTATTTCATTTTAATTCCTCCAAATAAACTAAAGTGTTGTGAACCGCATAAAATAATTGAAGCATCCTCTTTTCTAAGTTGAGAGTTGAGACGGCTCCCGCATTCAAGAATATAATCCAGGAAATTAATATCGGTTACAGAAATATGTCACCAATTACAAAAATTCAAGAATATAATCCAGGAAATTAATATCGATTACAGAAATATGCCACCAATAACAAAAATGAATCCACACCTTAAGAGTCTCGCTACACGACCAAAAACGATTAATATCGATTACAGAAATATGCCACCAATAACAAAAATGAATTCACACCTTACGAGTCTCGCTACACGACCAAAAAAGATGGTCTTCGTCTTCAATTTATCTACTTGAGAATAACACCTCATTTTAAAAGATTAAAACATCATGTTAAATGCCGGTACAAAAGTCTCCAAATGAAAACATTAACTTTTATTGGAAGAACCTTAAGCAACATAATATAATTAGAGGTGGTGATCTTACACTACATATTTAACTTATACACCACAAAAGTTATTTTATATATTTATACATTCTACTAATACTTGTACAGTATAATACATACATCAAAAAAATGTGATAGAAACTAATTCCCTATAATTATGTGACCGAGGGCCAGACAACAATGGACGACTGCTGCCCTATAATGGTACATGCCCCTGGATCGATGGCCCAAGCCCGGAGTGTAGGCCCATTACTCAAGGCACCTGCCTTTGGAACCATCCGTTTAAGGGTATGTTAGCTTATTAAATTGTTCACTAACTTTGACAATGTTGTTCCAAAGTCCCAAAAATTTGCTTGATATATTGTTATATTTCATTTTCTTTCTATTCATGATGTGTACATGCGTATTTTTTTATTAGACAGCCTACTCAATTAGACGAGTACATATTTGCATTTTAGGGTAATTAATTCAATTAGACAGCCTACTCAATTAGACGAGTACATATTTGCATTAACATTTTTAGGACTTGAACCTGTAATTAGGAAAATCACATTTTTTATACAAATATTTAGGGGCCCATTTTTGTTCTTTTAGACATGGCCTTCCGAATCTCCGAGACGCCGATGGGCATATGTTAATTATTTGACTTCAATTACTTATATAATATATCAGATTTATTATTCTCTAAATATATATCATTTGGGTGAGGATCTATAGGAAAGCATTATTAAATAAAGAATTTAAAGAAACAATAACAGCCCTTAGATCGCATCTATAACTTTAAGCCCTAGATGAGGATAAAAATAGGCAAAAAGGGCAATTTGGTAAATTTCTGGCCTAAGAAACATTTACGCTCTCTCCATAGGGTTTCGTCCTTCTCTTTCTAACGACGGCGATTTACGAAGGTTTATATATCTGTCTCTCTATCTCACTCACGAAGGTGATTAACGAAAGCCGATTAACAAATGGTTTCGTCTATCTCTCTGTCACTCACGAAGCAGATGCAGGAAGGTGGAGGTGAAGGCGACGAACGAAGGTATGGAATTTTTTTTTTTTTAGTTAAATATGCAAGGAATAATCCTTGTTTATGTAGTTATTTTTATCAAAACCTTCTCTAAAAATAAGTCTAGATGTCATTCTCCATGAATTTGATTATGATATTTGTTTGTGAACAATTTTCATAACAAATTGCTTTTCCTTTTCCACTCCTCGTTCTTTAGTATGCAAATAGAATGAATTTGGTGTAGTGTTTATAGGAATTGGTTTTTGGTTGGGTGAATCTGAGCATCACGAAAGCTGCACACACAAAAATTAACACAATTTTCTTCATAAGCTGGTTGCAAATAGAGAAAGGGTATATCGTAATTTACTAGTGTAACATTTGGAAGTGGTGGTGGAATTCTCTCATCAATTGCAAAATGAAATTATTTTGGTATGGTGACTTTTCGGTTTTAGTTACAAAATAGCAAAATAGCCCAAAATCACCATTGCTTTAAAAAATCTACACAAATTCGATAGAAAAAAAAGTGGGTTTACATGTTATTACATTTGTGTGCTTTAAATTGCTTGTTTATTGAATTTTGTATATTAAAGTTACCTATGTTATAAGCTTCATTCTAATAAATATTGGGTAACTTGTTTACAAATATGCAATCAATCCTCTTTGTGCCTCTCTCAGGTGACGAAAGACGAAGAATATGACGAGTAAGTGCATTTACAGTAATAATGAAGGAAAAGTATCAATAGCTAACAAATGAAGAACGGGTTAAACTTGCGGAAGACGCCAAAGTAAGAATTATGTATAGGCTACGAAGGAGTGGGTTAAAAGATGGATGTTGGGCTAAGTTTAAAAAAAGTTTTTATGTATAACTATAAACTAGGCAGTTAGGTGGTTTTGTTCATATGAATTGATGGATTTAGGTGGTTGGTTGTCTTTTAGGTGGTTGGTTGGTTTTTTGTTGATATGACTTGATGAATATCTTTAGAACTAATCCAGATTGTTATTATTTTGATTTTTTTTCGTATTGATTATAATCTAGATTACAAGTGTTCTTGATACAAGAAAATGATTTATTGATAGTTAGCTATTTTTATGGTTATTATTTGCATTTGTATTTGTATTGATTATAATAGTGGATAGAGAAATTGCAGGTACATTAAAATTCATGAAGTGTTGATGATACATAAAAAGGAAAACAAAACCTGAGAATAACTAGATAAAATGAAAATGCACATTGTAACTTCAAGTATTAAAATGCAAATGCAAATATGAAAATGCAAATACCAATGTAACTAACAATATGAAAATATAAATGCAACTGACTATATGAAAATGCAAATGCAAATGCAAATGCAAAAGCAACTGATAATATTTAAAACAGAACCAAAATGTAAAATTTCAGGGATTATCTACATAAAATAAAATGCAACTTCAAGCATGAAAATGGACATGCAAATGACAATTTTCAACATGGTTGGTTAAAAATTCAGGAAATAACAAGATTTAATGAAAAAACTAAGACATGTGCAAAAATGAAAACTGAAAAACCAGTTGTTGAAACAGATGCAAGGAAAAACTACATAAAATGAAAATGCAATATGCAAGTATGAAAATGCAAAATCAACTGCAAGTATGAAAATGCAACCAACAATAATTAAAACAGAACTCGTATGTTAAATTCCAGGAAATAATTATATTAAATGAAGATGCAATTGTAAGTTTGATATTGCAAATGCAACTGACAATATTTGCAGAAAAAACCAGTATTTAAATTTCAAGGAATAACTAAATATAATGAAATTGCAAATGTCAAAGTATGTTTAACTATATTTGTTAAGAATATAAAACGTAAGCAATAAAAAAATATATGATTCTCCAACTCGGATCTTGACGAAGTACGCATCAAACCAGAGAACTCCAAGTCTCTAAAATATGCTGAAATCTAAAAGGTGTCTTAACCCAAAAATGTCAGCGAGCCAATTATTATCTTCAAGATTAAACTCAGCGATTGTGGCATGCCAAAGAAAATAAAAAACCTCATGGTCCAACTTGTCTATCCATACAATTCTACATAATTTTGGTTTAAAACCAACATTACATACAACAACAAAAGCCTATACAAAAAGAAATAGTTAAAACCATAAAAAAATGAAAATCTTAAAATGCAAAGCAATAATAGATGATACTCTGGTAGTAACTTTCTCCATTGTATGTCACATACATAGTCGATGTCTCAACATGGTAAAGCAAGAGTCAATAGCGATTTTCATCTCCGGATCCTGATAAGTTACTACCAACTTAGGCTAAGAAGGATAAACTTTAGTAAAAGCATTGCATAATAATATGAAAATGCAAATGGAGTGGAATATGAAAATGCAAATGCACAGGAATACGAAAATGCATAACCTACTTATTAGTCCTATATGTAGCATCAAAAGAAACAATATCCCTAAATGTATAATAATTTCTCTTTGATTGATCGTCTGCCCAAAAGAACCAACCAAGCCTATTATCAGTATCAAGAAAGTAATCGAATGAAAACTTACTAACAGATTGTAATCGAATGAGAAATTACTCTTTATAGAAATTCCAAACATCGCCCAAAGAATCAAGTTGCATACTTAGAATTAGGAGCATTAGGAACTTATTACTTATCACAAGAGCAAATATGTTTTTTTTTCAAAACCAATTCAAAGAGAAGCTGGAACATGATCAAAATTTATATATAATTTTTTTTTTATAAAAAACAGTGAAACTTCATAAACTACATAAAATGAAAATGCAAATGCAACTGTAAGTATGAAAATAAAATTGAAAATGTAATTGTAATTATGAAAATTAAAATGCAAACCCTTATATTTCAAACAATTGTTTAAAATTTATCATATATTAGTGTTCAAATCGATGTTGAAATATTTGTGTTCAAATATCTATGTTAGATATCATTTTTTAATAATCTCATTTGTTTGGCAAGTGAATTGAATACTAGGTAACCGTTCGTTCCAAATTTCATTAATTTGTGTATCCAAAACACATATGAATAATCCATACAAATATAATAAACAAAATTATGAAAATGCAATTGAACATTAATTCAATGTCTTGTCAAAATTAAAATCATGAAGACAAATACTACTAAATGAAAATTCAAATGAACATTGATTTCAACATCTTCCACAATTTCAGAATCAGTAAAAAAAATACATATAAACGAAATTCAAATGAACAATTATTCATCTCTTTCACCAAATTCAAAAGAAAACATTCAGAATATTGATCAATTGCAAAAAGCATTCATCATATTATACATATCTATCAACAAAACTACAAAACCAAATGATTACCAGATTCGGCAGCCATTGAAGCAGAATTTAGAGACATTTAGCTAATACATGAATCACATGAATAAACTTGGAAGATGGAGTATAAATCGGAAGGCTTGAAGCATGTATCAGACCAGTTCAACATTGCAACTTAGATTGAGCTAATGAGACTGGTTCACATCTGATTCAAATAGTTGATCTGAATTTGAATGTTTCATCTCTGGTTCAAATAAGGTTCTTCATAACATTTGGTTCGTAATTATACCTGCATCTGGATCTAATTTAGGGTTCATAGTTGATTTAGGGTCGTATAGGAGTTGATTTAGCGTTCGTATAGGTGCTGATTTAGGGTTCATAGCTGATTTAGGGGTCGTAGCTTTGAAATCTGGTTCGTAATAATAGTATATGGAGAAGATGAATAGGACATTAAACTTGGTATCTGGTTCAAATTAGGAGCTTTGGAGGAAGCCATTAATGGATTTGTGGAGTAGATCTAGAGAAGATGAAGTAGGGAAAACTGAAAAACCCACACAAATGAGGGGAAGTTGAAAATGACGGTATCTATTGTTTGAGTGGGGGAAAATGACAATCATGCCCTTAAGTACCTTTGAACATTTTAATTAAATCAAGGCTCCTGATTGCTTCTTTAAGTTCTCTAAATAACCTAACTTCTTTCTTGATCCATATTCATATCATTTTATTGATTATCACCATCACTACACAAATTCTGCTAGTTTTTAGTAATGATTATGTTGATAAATGTTAAAGTGGAAGTATCTGATTTTTACTTAAAATATTTCCTTACAGTTTTGAAGAGGGCAAATTGCATAAAATAACAACGAACTAATAGGTGATTCCTAATTATAGCAACAAACTATAGATTTTTCCAAAAATAGCAACAAACTTTTAAATTTTTGCAATTTGGGAAACATTTTATCGGAAACGAGAGTAGTCAGTATTTTCTAATGACATATGTTTTTGTAAATATATTAATATTTATTACATGGACCAACTAGTAGGAAAAAAAAAAGAAAAAATAAATAACTAACCACGTCACTAGAAAATACCGACTACTATCATTTAAGATGAAATATTTCCCAAATTGTGAATTTTTAAGTTTGTTGCTATTTTTGAAAATTTTGATAATTGATTGCTAGAATTAGGATTATTTTAGAAATCACCTAATCATATCTTGATACTAGCTACAAAACCCGCCCGATGGGCGGGTATGCTGTAAATTTTAGTATGTAGAAAAATGTCCAAAAACTTTATATATTTCTAAATGACATAATAATCGATAGATGTGATGATGATTTTGTACAAAAAACGGTAAATGAAGAAATGTTACACGGGCATTTTATTAAATGAAGAATCCAGCTTTTTATGCCGTAATCCGTAATATCTGAAGTCTGGTTCCGTTGCACAATCCAGCTTTTTATGCCGTAATCATAGAATACCGGTTTTATGGAAATTATATTGAGTCGTGTATCACTTCTGAATAAAATACGATTGAGTCGCTGATTGATCTTTTAAATATTTATTTGTTTCCTTGTATGTAGGATCTTTTAAATAGTTATTTATTTATTTCCTTGTATGTAGGAAGCCGTATATGGAGCATATGAATGTAGACCGTAAGCCGTACCAGATTCGTTTGCGGTATATGGAGCGTATGAATGTAGACCGTAAGCTGTACCAGATTCGTTTGTATTAGTGCAAATGACATGGACAAATCAGGGAATTCCAAGTGGCATTATGGACGAATAGGAATGCTTGGAATTGCCATGGTGTCAAACCCTCTTCAAAATTAGGCCTCATATATAGGGTAGGATTTTATGCAATTTACCCTTTTAAAGATTAACAATGTTACGGGAAAAAAAAGAATGTCAGAAGTGGGATTTGAACCCACGCCCTCTCACGAAGACCAGAACTTGAGTCTGGCGCCTTAGACCACTCGGCCATCCTGACTGATTGTTAAATACTGGAACGTTAATAAATGATAACAATGACTGAAAAGCGAAAACCCATTGCACGTGACTTACACATTCGAAGCAAAATCAAGCCCTGAAATTACCATATTTCTCCTCCGGCGATTCGAACAAGACGACTTCAACGCAGGCTGTTTTCCTTCTTCATTCACATCCCCTTCTTCCGTCGATTGCCTAGAGGTATGTATTCATCAGCATCTTCTGAGATTTATTCGAATATGAGTAAATTTACAAGGAATTTTTGTTTTTGTTGTTACTCTCTCGAAGAAGACGATGAATCATATCAGTAAATCATATCAGTCATGAACCACAAACAAAACATAACATAACCGTTTTGTTTATCTGCATTTGAGCTGGTTTTGGTTCGCTTTGTGTTTGGTTTCTTAGGCAGAGATCAGAAAGGGTTACTACTGTAATTGTTTCATTGTTTTAGATTGGAAATCAAATTAGTTTTCCCCATATTGAATTTGTAGCATGTTATGTGATCCATAAGGTTGTTTTGGCATGTCCACAGGGTGCAGTTGGTTAACCTTGCATTCGTTTGTTATCCTTTATCCGTTTTCACAAAAGAAATCTAAGTATTTGCACAAGTGAAGATAGAGAGAATGTTTTTTCATTGCATAACTTGTGGTACCACAATACATTTGGATATCAAAGTTCTTATCAAGTGATCTCTTTTCAACAGAAGCCATTGCTGCATCACAATTCTCTCGGTCTACAATAGTGGACTAAACTGGATTAATGTATCACTCTTTGCTTACTCGTTCAAGCCTAGGGTTACAACGAATTTTGAATGTGAAGAAGCCCAAACCACATTTCTAGTCATCAACAATTGTGAAATAAATCGGAATAATTAATCAACATTTACTCGGTCATTTGAGACCATGGTTACAACAAATTGTGAATTTGGGTTTTCAGTTGCTACGAGGAGTTTAAACAAAACTAAGTGACTTGTATAGACTCGTGAGATTTTAAGACAAAGTTGTAACAAGAAAAAAACCACAAGCTCTACACATAAACTAATAATTAAAACTTTTTTTTTTTTACAGAATCAGAGTTAAACAAAGTTAAGTGGCATGAAAAGATTAATAAGTTTGCAAGACATCATATGGATTGAGTACAAGCAAACTCTTCATTGTTATTATATGTTTGAAAAGCATAACATGTTCCATATACAGGTACATACATTTAGCTAGTGTTTTAGTCAAGTATACTTCATGGTATCTCATGATATATCAAAATCGTCTATAGAAATACGAAACAAAGCCCCAAGTATATATTAATGTAAGAGCGTTCGAGGAGTACGTTTGCCCCTTGAAACATCTCATCGAAGAACAAAAGAGCTAAAGATTCTATAACAGGCACCAACATGAAGATGGCAATACCGATCAACATTGAAGAGCCAAACAAAATGTCTCAAATTCCTCCGAAGCGATTTTGTTTGAAAGTTTAAAGTTTTACAAGTTGAAGACAAGTCTCTTTGCGATGATAAACAGATACAAGCCTACCCCATGCTAAGCTCGCATCATGCCATAAGCTAGATGTAGAAGTGTAGAACTCACTCCCAAAAGTAAACTTGAAGGAGGAGAAGACACCTATGCAACACCGCAAAATTTAGGAAGCGTTTTTTTTTTTTTTAAATGCCCGAAGGCGATTAGGTTATCCCCTAGGTTAGTTTAGTTTAGTTTAGTTTACAAACAAGGTCCCACATAAACATTTCTTAAACAATACATTAACGGTGTCACTTAAACGACATGGCTCATTTTTTAAAACATATCAAGCTGAGCTTGGTCAATCATCCCGTCCAAAGCACCGATCACCTGAAAAGATTCAACGAGGGAGGGATTAGCACAAAACTAAGTGAATGAATAAAATCTACAAATTCTGTAAAGCCCCACAAGCTAGCATAGACATCCCTACGGTCTAAAGGCCACAGAACTACGTATCACCGTCCACTAAAACACGGAAGTTCTAAAACATCTCCGGTTGGGGACAACACTGTTTGTTCGAGAAGATCGGGGTCCTGCCGGAGCCTTAAACCATGGTCGGCCAAACCACGGTAACCGATAGCGTTTCGTGCCCAACACCCGGGCAACTCCCTCCCCTTGACCATGCAACAAATACAGGTAAGGTCGGATACCCTTTAGTCGACACCCGATGCCCAGCGCAGTGACTTCTCAAACCTCGGATTAACACACACCGAGCCTCGGCTAACCAACACACCGAGTTGTTGCTTGCAATCAAGCCAAGTCTCTTCACTTTGTGCACATAACCTACTTGACTCAACTCTAGCAAATAGGTGCTAAACTAGCAAGCAAGTTAAGCAAAACGACAAAACTGTTCAACCCAGAAATCGCGTCGCTATCTAGAAGATAGCGACGCTATCTCCAACAAAATCGCGTCGCTATTTCCTGTCCTTCGCTATTTCGGTGTTCTGTTTTCGACACTTTCCCGGACCTTATCAAGATAGCGTCGCTATCTAAAGATAGCGCCGCTATCTTCCCAGATCAGCCAAAATCCTGCATTTTCACAAGTATGCAATATACCGAACCAATTGTAACCAAACACAAGTTGGAGGTTAAATCCACTCACCGAAACCTTCCACTTGCCGAACTCAGAGGTCTAATGTTTCTGAGTCACGATCCCGATTCCTGTACACCAAAGGAATACCGAATTAGTATATAATTCCACCAAATTATAACCAATGCTAAATATGCATTTAACACTAACACTTGCACTAACTAGATAATCAAACACTTGTAACCTCATATGAACATGTCATGACCATTTACACTTACACAACAAGTCAACTAGTCATTTTGCAAGTCTTACATCCAAACGGGTCAAACCGAATTATTAAACAATAATGCACTCTACAACTACAATCATGTCATCAACTTGCCATTCACCGAATGTTACCAATAACATTACTAATCACATAATTCTAACAAAATACTTACACTTTCACAATCCAAGTTATTTTACTACCCATGGCCCAAACGGGTCAAAATCACATAATTGTCAACATGCCCAATTATTACCTCCTTAATCCTACAATGAACTTTACCATGACATTAAACCACATTTGGCAATTCATAATCATATATCAATTCGTCAAGTTCAAGTTACCAACAATCCATGCATTTTACTTCCAATTTACTAGTTAACCATTTCTAACTAAAAACATCCAAACACAACTACAATTGCCATAATCTACCATTTAGCAAATCATAACTAATTAATCAATCTAACAAGTTCATAACTATCATAACCCAACTATTTTACTTCAAAATCATAAGTTATAACTTTTGACCCAAATCATCCAAACACTAGCTATCAAATCTCACCAAAACTTGACATAATCCATAATTAACATATTTGACATGTTATCACCTCCTACATATTAATTTAACCCACATTAACATTAAAACCCATATTAAGTCAAGTTAGAAGCATAAACCAAAACCACACAATTGATACACACACACACACACGAACACACACACACACACACACACGAACACACACACACTCACCCATGTGTACATTTTGCTAAAAAGGTTGTACCTTGTGCTAAATTACTTGTACATAAGCTACAATACATGTCAAACTTTGCATAAACACCTAATATACCATTTAACACCATAAACACCAACCAAAACTCAAGAACACATAAACCCTAATTTATCAACTATCATGGAATCGAAAATAAACACATATAGGTCGAAGCTTACCTCAAGAGCTTTCCAAAAACGGGTTTAGATTTAAGATTGGTCAAGAAACAAGCACAAGATCTTCAAGATAACTCAAGAACATCAATGGGGTTATTTTTAGAGAGATGGAGAGAGAGTTCGTAGAGAGAGAGAGAGATGGAGAAGATAAGTGGAAAGTGACCAAATGGGGAGACTTTGTCTCCAAAAACCGTCCACCAAGGGGGTGGGGCCCACTCTTGGTGTTTTCCATCTTTTAACAAATACAATATAAAAAGTCCCTTTCGTAGATAATTTATTTAAAATAGCAAACGGACTCCAATTTTAAAAACGGAAACATTTCTGGAGACGATATTAAAAGGAGAATCCAACGATATAAAAATCACATTTTCATTTAAACATTTCAGAAAACGGATATTTTAATCCCTTGATTAAAATATCACAAAAGGACAAAAGGTCAAACAATTCATTTAACATTTAATCAAATTATTCCACATATGGTCAAATAGATATTTATCAAATATCATTATATACCTAAAACAACTAGGTCAGTTTTAGGATGTTACAACCTAGACTTATAAGCCACCATTTAGTTCATACTTTCGCCAATGTGACATCATAACAAGAACCAAATGTATCCCATAGATTAGAACAGGTTCAATTTTCGTCATTATTATATGTAATTTTCCCTTAATAGAAAAGTTTAAAAAAATTTGGACAATTTTTTTTTCACTCGACCTAAACTTCACCCAAACCATATTTTGACTCATACCAAAAAGATATTTGTTTGATAATTTTTTTCGCTATCTTTTTTAGAGAACCGTCAAAAATTCAAACTAAAAAATTTGCCACCTCGGGCGATAAGAACTACACCAATACATAGCAAAAACAATGGCAAAGTGGGAACTTTTGTTTAATTAAATAAAAGTATTGAATCATAAGGTAAATCCAATTGGGCGGCTCGTATGATAGAAGATGTAGGAGTTAAGATAGCAAGAACATGTTTATAAATTTGACATCCCCATACCGTGCCCTCTTATACCGGTGTCCTATAGTGGTGCTAAAGACTCTTTAACACCCAATTTACATCCCTATACCATGACCTCTTATTACTTAAGGGGTGATTTATGTACCACACTCTTTTTAGTGCATGTACCACAAACTTTGCTTTATATGTTTGTACAGTTTGCAGTATTACTTGTACGCTGTTTAAATTGATTTTAGTGCAGTACCACACGCGGATGTGAATTGATTTTAGGCGCCAAGAACTTTTTTCATCGTTATATGTACCGACCAATGTTTGATGGATCAACTTATAAAAATCACACTAAACATGATCCAATTGATTGAAGTTTTATCTGTTTCTCAAAGACCTGTGAATCGGATTATGCTCTACTATTTCTATCAATAAAACATCACTTAATTTTGTCATAAATCATTTCTCTCCTGAGAAATTAGTACCAGATAGATAATAAAAGAAATAATAACCGATTAATTGGGCATAATTGCTTCATAATAATTTATGATTTGGTCAACAAGACAACCTCATAGCTTTAAGAATTTTGTACAGCATTTTCAAATTGAAGATTAGTGTTCTTGGGGCTGTTCTGCAATTATCTTCAATTAAAGAACCACCCTTTTATCTTAAGAAACCTAGAGAAATTGATTGCTACCCTTCTCTCTTCGAGAAATTGTTATCTGTTGTTTGACCACTTTTGACCAATTCAATCCCCAAATCCCCATCAACAGATCCAATGCGATCATGATCGGAAGCTGCTACATCACTACTTCCGATTTGATATTCTTCATCTGTTTCCCCAATTCTCATTTCAGAACTTTCACCAGCTTCGCCTCGATTAAAATCCCCAAAACTTGAAAACCCTAAATCAACGGTGGTTAGCTCCTGCGACGGCACATCAGCAGCGTTATTTACAATTCCGGCACGACACAGAGGGCAATTTGTGTGTGATCGGAGCCATGTGTCAATACACGATATATGAAAAGCGTGTTTGCAATTGGGTAATAATCGAAGTGTATCGTCTTCTTCAAATTCACTCAAGCAAACAGAGCAATCGGTTCCATCGATAACACGATCTGCTTTGTTGAATTTCGTAACGGTTATAGCGTTTATCACCGACGGTTGAAGACCGGTGGTCCTGATGTACCAGATCGGGTGATCAACCATATCGATATGATCATGATCGTGTGTTTCTAGAGTTTCCGGCGAGGTCAGCGGCGGCGTACGGCGGCGGCGCCATACAGTGTAGAATTTGTAGATTGTGTAGATGAAGGTGGAGATTATGAATATGAGAGAGATCTTGAGAGGGAGCGAGAGTGGGTGGGGGTAGCGGTGGTGGTGGTGATCAGGCGGCGATGGTAGCGCGTAAGGGGAGGCAGCCGGCGATGCTGATGATGGTGGCGGAGCTGATTCGGCGGTGCGGCAAAACGAAGGACAGTAGAAGATGCATTTGGCGGAGCAAATACCGGTGAGGTTTAATTGCGTATCACATTCAAGAATGCAACTCGGAAATTCGAAGGTGCTGTTGGTTTCCATTAGTTTCCGGTGCCGGTTGGATGCCGCCATGAGTAAGATGTATGAAAGTCAACGTCAGTGAGTGTGTGTGTTTTAGTGCGTGTAAATGTAAATGTTGGCGTTGCATAATGAAGAGAGGAATATGCTCTTCGGTTTTCATAATTTTGCATGAGAATCTACGCGAAAATTTAAAATAAGTGATACACTTTCCATATATAAGTGTATCAAAATAAGTAATACACTTTGAAATTTTACCTTATTTAGTAAAAACTAGTGGGACCCACACCCATTAACTATCTACTTTAATAAAGTGAAATGACATATTTACCCTTACTTTAACTTTTAAATATTATTAATCTCACTTTATTCAAAATTTATGGGACTCATTCCCCACTAATTATCCAATTAATCTAATTTAATTATCATTATCATATTTTGCCTCAAAACTCGTGAAACCAACAATGTATCAGTTATTTTAAATCGGAGGAAGTAATATATATACTATATAGTCTATATTATCATTAATCGATAAGGCTAGTGAGAATGAATACCATCAACTACATCAAATCTTTTTGTAACATCAAATGCTCCCTAAACAACCGTATCATGTCATTTATAGGTAATATACACCATACCACTACATACACCCACATGTGAAAGAGATCCACTAAAAACATCATAAAAATTGTTGCATGCGAAAAAAGAACCACAGGCATCCCCTTCCCACCACGAGTATCAATCACATGGAATCACGCCATGGGTTGAGGTGGAATTCCCCTTCCCATCACATCGTGAATGCCTGCCACATAAGCCTTCACATTGTGAAGGCATGCCCATACCGGGTAGCTTAAGGCTAAACAGTATGGGCCTCATCACTGTGGTGTGGTGATAAGGTGGAGTTTATGTGGAGTGTACCACACCACGGGGAGAAAAGGGACCCCCCCCCCCCCCCCCCAACCACCCACATGTGGTGGTGTGACGTTAAGACCCCATGGCCACAGTAACTGGAGAGAACAGGAGTAGTGTCTGAACACAAACAAACAAATTTATATGAGTTAATAGAAAATAAATTAGATATATAATTAATTCTTATACAGTTTCTTGTGTTTATTCGTCTAAGTAAATTATTATATTAAAGATGCCTAATATATAGTTATCAAACATAAACGAATGAACACATAAACGCGACACCAATGGGCGAATTATTGAACGTTCATGAACGTAAATGAACGAATGAGACAATATTCATATTCGTTTATTTAACCAAAATAAATCAAAAAATCTTATTCATGTTCATTCATATGTAATACTCCTATAAACGAATTCCACGCCAAATAGTATGATGAACCTTTGGTTCATTTACAAGTGTAAAGGATATATCAATTCATCATGTATCATTTTTCGAGGTAAAGATTCATACTTAGTAATAAAACACTAAAATCAATTGCAAATTTTGTCATATGTCAATCAAATTAGCTTATACAGTTCATCATAATATAGCACATCATTTTTTCTTCTCAAATTAATTTAATTAATTACTATCTATTTCCCCATATATAGTTTAATCTCTCCTAATTATATTCAATTAGAATTATACATTATATACAATTGTGATAGTAAAATAATATATATTTTCTGTTCACACTCCTTTGATTAGTTGATTTTTATAAGAATTTTATATACTTCCTCCGTATCAAAATAAGTGACACAAATTAACTTACACGTTTTTTGAGGTAAAAGATTAAAGTAGAGATTAATATAGATTAAAGTACATAGTTAGTGTAGAATGGGTCACACTTTTCTTGAATAAAGTGATATTAATGAGTTTTAAAAGTAAAAGTAGGGATATAAGGGTAATTTCACTTTATTAAAGTGGATAGTTAGTGAGTAAGGAAAGTTTTCAAAGTGTATCATTTATTTTGATACACCCTAAAATGGAAAGTGTATCACTTATTATGATACAAAGGAAGTATTTATATTATATAATAATTTTCATCTAAAGTATAGCAACAAAAAATCTTGACTTTAGGTGTCATTTGTTGGTAGCTTTCCCAGGCGAGTTAGGTCCCATGGCCGCGATTTTATCTTTTTAGCTTTGTACTTTTTTGCAAAAGTTACATTCTTCCCTCTAACTTTTATAATTTCAGCTTTTAACTTCAAATTTTAAATTTATAATATTAAAAAAAGTGTTTAGTTTTTAGTTACTAAAAAAAATTGGTCCTTAACATATTAATTAAACAACTAGAATTGTATAAATTTTTAGAGCAAAGTTATTTGTATTAGGTGTCTTCTAAATCATATTAACCAATACCCCAATCCGAGTATGTAAGAAAACGGTTCAAAAAATTGTACCTAGCTAGCTCATAAAAATCAATATCTTAAAATACATTTTTTTGTAGAATATCTTAAATACGTTTGAACTGGTTGGATACTTAGTTTTACATGTTCAAAAACATTTTCGTATACAATTGTTTTTTTAATTATAATTTGAGAATTGATGAGTCGTACTCAATAAAATCATTGATTTTTTATAAAAATATAAATCTTAGCTATTGGATCAAAAGATTAACTTAACCACAACCCTAAACCCTAAACCCTAAAAGATTAACTTAACTACAACCATCATCAAATCACATGTGATTCAATATACAACCACCACCATCATCAAATCACATGTGATTCGATATACGAAGTATAACCACCACCATCATCAAATCATATGTGATTCAATATACAATCATCACCGTCGGGCACCGCCATCGCCGCTAGGGGTGTGTTCGGTTCCGGAACCGGACCGAACCCAACTGGTAAACCCGGTTGCCCGAAAAACAGAAAATCAAAGACCGAAAACCGAACAGATATGCTTTACATATGCTTTGCCTAAGGCTACAGCCAACCATAAAATCGAGATACCAGTCTTAAACCCGGTAGGCCCGGAGTCGAACCGGATCGGAACCGGTAAATCCGGTTTGGTGTTTTTTATCAGATCTCAGAACCGGAAACCGGAATGCTTAAGCCGGTTCCGGTTCGGGTCGGTGCCGGTTCCAGTTCGGTTTCGGGTCCGGCTGGGTTCCAGTTTTTCAGTTTTGATACGCACCCCTAGTCGCCGTCGACCACCGACAACCGTCGTCGCCTGCCGCCGCAATGACATGTGATTGGATACACAATCACAGGTGATTGAAAGCAGCCTACGGTGCCGAGTGGTTGCCGGTGGTGGAGACGGTTGCCGGCAGAGGTTGGTAGTGGTGTTGGTAGTGGTGTTGGTGGTGGTCGACGGTGTTTAATCATATGCAATTTAATACACATGGGGTGATAGTGGTGTTTGTATGTTGAATCACATTTGATGTTGGTGGTGGTGGTGATTTGGGGATCAATTGATCCAAAGACTAAGATTTATCCCTCATAACTATACAAAAATGATAAATCTCCTTGAACATTTATCTATTTATTATTACTATTTTCTATTATATAAAATCAAGCCCAGCCCAACTCCAAAAGGGCAAAACCCTAATTCACATCTATGTGAAAGAAGTTCAACATTATATAAAAGCCAACCGAACTCCGAAAACCCTAATTCAGAAGGAAAAAGTTGGTTTAGGAAGCTCAACCTCTCCCCTAGATCGAAATCCTTGGACATCCCCTTTGAGTTTGAAATGGCCGACATTGTGGACAAAATCAAAGCTTTCTGGAGATCTCAAGTTTACGATTAGTAGAATTGGGCTATTAACTCGGTAATACTCATCATTTGTTGATTGCGAATTCCAAATTGTATATGTGAAAATCTGCAAATTAAATTTTGGTTTGCAACATTCACTTCTGTAAATTGTAATCTCGTTCCCTGATTAGAGAATCAATGGATTAACATTGATGTTAATTTTATGATCTTCACGCCTGTGTTCGCTTTCTTAGGGTTTATGCTTGTTAGTTCGTGACTTACACTTGTTCTTAGGGTAGAATTGAACGTTAGGGCTTCTACTTCTATATTTCTCAGTTTATATCTGCAATGTCTGGTTCTGTGATTACGAAACTTATACTTATACAAACTAATTAAACTGTCATTAAAAGCAATCTAGGAGTTTTTTCTGCATGTGACTTTATGGTCTTTTCCTGTCATTTTGTTTCTTTCCTTATACCAATTGTTCTTTCCATCATCAATGCAACTAATATCAAAAGTGAAATTGCATTACTTGGACTGAAATTGTTTTTTATTTTTTATTTTTTGCAGAAAATAATCCATGTTGTAGGTGTGTTTGGTGGCTCAATTGTTTTGATGTGAAATTTTGGTGATCTCTTGGTTCAATTGTTTTCATACTAAATTATATTCAACACTTCAAAACAGTAAGCAATTTACTGTACTTGTAAAGTTACAATATGATACTCCTTAACTGTAAACTAACTAGTAATTTCTTCAAATATGTACTATACTACCAACGTATAAACAAAAGCTTAGGAAATGGAAATTTTAACTAAACCCTTAATAATTCACTCTTACAAAGCGGACACATGCTTTGCATACGTAGCCATTCTTTGATGCATTTCGAATGAACTCTATGTTTACATTCAAGTTCACCGAGTTAGTCGTCGTTTTCAATCTCGTATTGACAAATTACACATATTTCATTATCTTGATCATTTTTACAATAGTTTCTTATATAGATTCTTAAAATCTGATTATTGGTTAGTCAAGTAGTTGAATTCACAGATCCCACTTGTTGTGGATTTATTCCGTTTAATATTATCACAATATCATCATCATCGGCATCAGGACTTCTTTCTCGTTGAAAACTGTGATCGACAACATGCACATAAGGATGAATCTGCCCAGAAATATATTTAGGCAGAATTTGTTATTGAATTATGTATGGATTTAGGCCCGTGCATTGAAGATAATTGCTTGGTTTTGATAGACATACCATATACAGATGAAGAACATGATGACAGAATTGTAACGATGCAGTGATGATTTTAGGAGTGAAACAACATAAGTCTATAGGATGAATGGTGAATAACGTATAGGCTCTTATATGCATGTTCTAGACGTACAAATAGTATGGTGCAAGTACTTTTTGATGATTGCTTTCCATTGAAGCACAACACAAGCTTGAAATCTTGAAGAAAAGTAGAGTTGAAAAAAAAGTTGTTGACAAGCAAATTGAAGAAGTAGCTAAGACAAATAGTCACCAACGACAACCTTCTTCAATTTCCTTCAATTTCCTTGCCGACAATCTTTTTCTTCAACTGTGTTTTTCTTCAAGATTTTAAGCTTCTGTGTTCTGCAATGGAAAGCAATCATCACACTACCTACACCATACTATGTGTATGTCTACAACATGTCTATATGAGCCTATACGTTATTCACCATTCATCCTATAGAGTTATGCCGTATCACTCCTAAAATTATCACTGCATCGTTACATTCTACAATCTTGTTCTTCACACGTATACATGGTACTTCTATCAGAACCATGCAATTATCGTCGATACTACTCACGTAAATCGATATGGAATTCAGCCTAAATACAATTTTGGGGGATATGATCCTTATTTGCATCTAGAACATGCTGATGTAATTGGGACACTAGAAACACTTTATATCTATCACACGAATCACAATTTTCAACGAGAAAGAAGTCTGATGCTACGGATGATGATATCAGAAGGTATTAATGGTGTTTTTCCACAAGATATGAAATTTGTGAATTCAACTACTAGACTGAACAAATAGATATGAAGAATCTCAAAATAAGAAAATATTGTGAAAATGATTAAAGATAATGAAATATGTGTGATTTATCAAGACGAGTTTGAAAACAATGACAAACTGGGTGAACTTCAATGTAGGCATATAGGTACCACTCGAAATGCATCAAAGAATGGTTACTTACACAAAACGTGTGTCCGCTTTGTAAGAGTGAAGGATTAAGGGTTTAGTTAAAATTACCATTTCTTGATCTTTTGTTTATATGTTAGTAGTAAAGTACATTTTTGAACAAATTATTAGTTAGTTGACAGTTAAGAGTATTAGATTGTAACTTTAGAAGTATAGTGAATTGTTGCCTGTTGTTAAGTGTTGAATATGATAGCATGCAAATTGTAGTAATTGTTATCCATATTGTTTAGCATGTATTAAAGTAGATAAAAGTCAAAGATATCCAGCCACACCTTTTGATAAATGCAACTGCTGCATTAGATCCTGGACTCATTTGGGTATGTTGTGTTTATCTTCTCTCAAATAAGCTAGTAATTCAAGAAACTTGCCTAAATTAAATAGTTTATTTGGAAAAAAGGGTTAATTTTCGTTTATATACCAAAATAACTGCTTTATATATTGTGGTATAGACATAAAAAAAGTTGATCATGAATGAATTCCCATTTGGAAAAGGTGAATCTTTATGCAAAGATGGATGATGTGGATTAAATATGGTTATTTAACTATTTAGGAGTCAAATAATATGTTTATTTAATCATTTGCAGGTTATGAAGACTACGTACATGTCATTCCTATGTGGCATAAACGGGTCAGCACTCATGGTCCTAAACAACACGGGCTCAAATTATGGGCCCACAAAATTAGTGGTGCAGACTTGAACTTACCTTGAATCACAATTGCAAAACTGAACCATTCAAAGAACCATAAGAGACACCAGTGCAAATGATTCATACACAGTGGGCTGGACTTGTTATTATTTGGTTTTTGGTCTTGTTGTAACCCTTTTAATGTCTAGTTTTTGGTGTGTAAATTGTTAATTATGGAGTCTGATGCTAATGGTATAAAGCTAACTTATCTGTTTGTTTTTTTATTACATTTAAGTTATTTGATTCTTTTGTTTCAGGTAAATAACAAAAACTATCACTGGGGTTTTTTGAAACTTTAGGAAACTTGATGGATGAAAGAAACTCAACAAGAAATTATAAAAAAAATCTTGAATCTTTAAGAAACTTCATGGATCTGATAGATTATGTAAATCGATGATCAACTTTAAGAAATTTAACAAGTAATACAAAACTAAACAGAATTGAGTAAATTCGGATGGAAGAAATTTTATTTGAACTTGATTGAATGAAAATACAGATTTTGGAAAGTAAATTTATGCGCGATCAAACCAAAAAATCATTCTAAAGTGTTCAATCAAATAGAAAAAACATTATATTTTAATAATAAGTGATACATTTATCTTAATAGATAAAAAAAAATTACAAGGACCACACTCAATTATGAATTATCTATCTCTTTTAATATATTGAAATGACTTATTTATCATTAGTTTTTTTTACCTTTAAACATTATTAAAATCACTTTATTCAAATAGTGTGAGACACCGTCTCAATTAATTATTTAATTTAATTTAATCTAATATTTATTACAATCTTTTAACTAAAAAAATCGTGAAACTAACAATGTTTCGATCAGAGGTATAAGAAAAGAGAAAGTCATTGCATGAATCATCATTTTTTATTGCAGAAACAGTATAAAAATAGTGAATATTTTCAGACGGAAGGATTAACCGCCATCCCAATTTTAACCCAAACATTTTGACAATACCGTGTAATATTGTATTTGTAATTAAGCATATCTAATTGGATGTGATAATTTTTAATTAAGCACCGTCAAAAGAATATTGAACTTTTCGTCTAAAGCAATATGAACTAAATCAAAGTAGGTGGTCAATTTATTTGACTTTCCAAATGAAATTACGGAAATTGAATTATGTAAAAATCATGTGGTATATTCATTTCAAGAATGCTTGTCTTTTCCTGTAACATACTATATTTGTCTCAAGCAATCTAACATGTATCAACTTTAGTTGTTAGAATACTTTCTCGTGATTTTGTGTTGATTAGGCTAAAACGTTCCACATTTTTATGTTTTTCATTTTTTTTATTGCCAAGCACAAAGGGATGAGAGGAAGAAAAATAATTTGCATACCTCACACCATCAACCACCAACCACCAACCTTTGTTTACTTGGCGCACATACAATTATAAGGTTTTATTAATGAAAAACTTAAGAGTTTTCTTTAAAAATTATTACATACATAAAAAAATTGTATTTTCTTTAATGAATCATAATTCCTAAAATGAAGTGCTTGGTTATTGATAAATGACCCGAAAAAATCGAACCGAAAAAACCGAACCATTTGAAAAACCGACATCAACGGTTTTGATTTTTGGAAAACCCGAATGTTTGGGGCGGTTTTCGGGGGCATATGAAAAACCAAACCGAAAAACCCGCCCCGCCCCGCCTTTATATATATTTCAAGTTTTATAAAAATATTCTTATATTTTTAAAAGATTTGATATAAATTTATTTGCAAAAGGAAAACAACCATGCAATGAAACATCTATAGATGAAGACATTGACTAAGATTATTGCGAAAGATGGTTGGATGTAATTCTATTATTAATTTTTTTTAGATTATGTTAGTTGAATTTATTATTACATTATATTAAACTTACTAGTTGTTTTTTATTTATAATGAAATGAGTTATGGTTTGGAAGTTTGAATCATAATATTAGTTTTTAAGGTAATAAATTGGTAAATTTAAAGGAAGCTAAAAAACCGAAAAAACCCGAAACCGAACCGAAAAACCCGAAAAACCGAAACCGAAAAACCCGAAACCGAACGGGGTGTAATTCTCAAAACCCGAACTTTCGGGGCGGGGTTTGGTTTTAGTTAAAAACCGCCCCAAACCGCCCCATGCTCACCCCTACCTAAGACCATTGCCAATGGAAGAGTCGGTTGGAACTTCTCCTCAACCGAAGAGATGAGAACCATTGGAACCATGTATCGTTTTCTCCTCGTCGGTAAAACTCATCGGCTTAGGGAAGAGAAGAAGGGATTTGGTGGTGCCCATGTCAATTTAATATAGTATTTGGTATTTTGCGTGTGTCGGTGTGTTTATGTTTTATAATGATGTGACCCAAAAAACTGAATGGAGGGGTATTGATGGATTGAGTTTGTCATGACTGTCAGTTGGAGTCTGATCAGTTGATCGACGTTACGCTGATTTGACAAAAATTGGTGGCGTCAGTTGTGTCACTGTTGGCACCAGTCTAATAACATCCTTTAGGCTAGTGGGTATGGGCACCACATGTGGTGGTGCCCTTTTCCGCCACATCATCGCCACCTCACACCCCCACACCACCACCATTTGGTGGAAATACCCACCACAACACACCACACCATTTTATTTTCCAACTCATCATTTCATTTCCATTTATTTTGCACACAAATAATATTTTATATAATTTAAAATTACATTACATTAAATAAAATTAAAATGACAATACTTTTAATTAAAATGAAAATACTAGAAATTGAACATTAAAATACTAGAAATTAAAAATTACAATAATTAAAATAAATTATTACTCTTCATCGTCTTCATCGTCGGCGTCTTCATCGTCGGCATGTGCGTTGTTGTAGAGATGGTCTGCCAAGTCCTGTCGAAGTCGTTCGTGCGTTGTTCCGTCTCGAATATCGACAACCCTGTGCAAATATTCTGCACTTCCCGGTACATACAAAGCATGTCGGGGACCGTCCGACACATATGGAGAAATCATCCGACCAGTATCTTCGACAACCATATTATGCATTATAACACATGCATACAAAATATATCTTAGTCTTTCAAGGTCATATGAACGGGCCGCATTTTTGACAATGTGCCACTTCGCCTTTAAAACTCCAAAAGCCCGTTCCACATCCTTACGTGCGGATTCTTGTTTTTTGTAAACAAGACCTCTTTTGGATCAACTGGATGTCGGTAGGCTTTGACAAACGTCGCATGACGAGGATATATACCATCGGTTAGGTAATAACCGAATCTATATGGATTGCCATTCACCGTAAAAGGAGCATCGTGTGCCTTTCCTGATAACAAGTCGTTGAATATTGGTGACTGATCAAGCACGTTAATATCATTATTAGAACCCGCAACCCCAAAGTAAGCATGCCAAAACCATAAATCTTGGGAAGCAACAGCTTCTAATATCAACGACGGTACTCCATGATGTCCACCGGTGTACTCACCTCACCACGATTGTGGACAGTTCCTCCAGTCCCAGTGCATACAATCAATGCTACCAAGCATTCCAGGAAAACCATGTCTCTCTTCGTGTGCCTCATATAATTTTTGCACATCGGTTACTGTTGGTTTTCGCAAATAAATAGGTCCGAATATTTTCAAAACCCCTTGTGAAAATCTATACATACTTTCCCTAGCAGTTCTTTCAGACATGCGTAGGTACTCGTCAAGAGAATCAGGGGATGACCCGTAAGCCATATATCGAATTGCTGCAGTACATTTTTGCAAAGCAGTGAATCCGCGCCTACCTCTAGCATCGTATCTCAATTGAAAAAAAGGATACCTGTTTTCTAATGCGGTACATATGCGCATAAATAAATGTCTGGACAGACGAAACCTTCGTTGGAAATTGTTGTCGTCATAAACAGGATCATCCGCAAAATAATCTCGGTATAGCATGTCGTGTCCAGCTTCTCGATTTCTATTTAGCTTCGCGGTTCTAGTGTCAAAGAGTTCTTCACTTTCATCGGAGGATATATCATCGAGGAGTTCTGAGTATATTGTTAGCATAAGCGCGTCATCGTCGTCAGATGATGAACCAAGATAATCCATTATTTGTGAGTTGGGGTATTTTGGTAGAGTTGTGGTGTGTTTTGGTAGTGTTTTGGTAGAGTTGTGTGTGTAAAATGAGTGAAAGTATGTAAATATATATAGGTAAATAATTAATAAAATAAAGTTTTTTTTTTTTTTAATTCTAACGGCTATATAGCCGTTCCCCAACGGTACAATCGTTCAAAAAAGTAGCCATCCACGCCCGTTTCTTGCCGTGGGCCGTTGCCCTCTCCACCCACGCCGCACCCCAACGCCGTTGGGGGGGGGGGGGGGTGTTCCGGACCAAGACCACGCCGTGGCCGGCCATGTCACTCCCCCACGCCGGCTCACCGTGGACCCATACCGAGGAGTCTTAGAGCCGTTGTTATCATTTTCCTAAATTATAACATGTGGCGATTTAGGATTAAATTTTAAGTATTAAACGTTCAAGTAACATGATAATAACAACTTTAATAACATTTTAAAGGATTGTCATTAATGTGTAAGGACATGTCACATGAGTTACGCATTTGTATATTAATTAATAACCGTTACTTTGCATTTACCTTACAGAAACTCTTTAACAAAACTCAATGTGTGAAGTATAGCTATACACGTCATTAGTAATTAATTTACAACCACCTATTTGGTGACTAAGCTAGCTGCATGCATATTAATCACGTATTGTGGACGGCATTTAACAGATAATAATAAAATAAAACTAGCAGCTAAATTCCAACATTATAAATACTAGCATAGATCTCGCGCGATCTGGCCTGAAAGTATCAAACTCTTATCTTCTTCCTCAAACTTATATAAATTCTCAGCTAATTATAAGAACAAGTGCACACAGTGTACGTGTAAAAGCAGCTAGAATTAATGATAATGAAGATTGAAAAAACAATCAAGAAAACTCCTAAAACCCTCCGTTCCAACTCCCAAAACCCTCCGTTTCTACAAGCTAGGCTTCACCGACGAGCTTGCTCCGGCCGTCAATATAAGACTCGTTCTCTTCTACCCAACAAATACCAATCACAACCAAAAGTTTGTTTCCCAACTAGAAAAATCACTAGAAAAAACTTTAACACGATTTCACCCACTTGCAGGCAGATATGTTCAAGAAATGCACGCCGTTGACTGTAACGACCAAGGTGCCGAGTTTATTCATGAAAAAGTCAACGTCAAACTTCAAGACATTCTTGGGTCCGAATCCAATCGCGATATGGATTTTAGGTTGGCCGATGAATGTTTACCTTCCGAATATGGCGCGGTTGATCTAGTCACCGACCCGATACTTTCAATCAAGGTGACAATGTTCGAGTGTGGAGGTGTTGCAGTCGGTGTAAGCCTTTCGCATAGAATTGCGGATGCTTTTACTCTAAGTACGTTTTTAAATGCATGGGCAGCTATGAATAGAGAAGAAAATGACATGGCAGTCAAAGTCAACGCTTGTGGTTACAACTCATCTTCCATATTTCCTTCACATGGGTTGAGTTCACTTGATCTTGGAATTCCTAGGTGTATAAGCAATGACGTGTTAAGCAAGTATGCCACCAAGAAAGTTTCTTTTAGTGGGAGCTTGATATCCGATATCAAAGCAAAGGCCATGATCAACGGAAGTCAAGGCGCTCGTAAATGGTCAAAGGTCCAGTTGGTTCAAGCTATAATTTGGAACGCTTTTATTAATATCGATTTGGTAACACAAAATTATCCAAGAGAGTATAACTCTATACTCGTCCAGCCAATAAACCTAAGAGAAAAAATGGCTTCCTTAATATATACCTAAACATTCTTGTGGGAATATTTGTGGTGTATTCGCCACGGAGGCTAAATCATCTGTAGCCGCACCCGAAGAATTGGCCGATCTTTTACGGGATTCGGTCAAGAAACCATAAATGACTACTCAATGGTGCACCATGATAGCCTCGAAGCACAAACAAAAATCGTGGATTCCTTCTCACAGATGACCAACTTCCATGTGTCACATGTGGTTGTTATAAGTAGTTGGTGCAAGTTCTCTTTCTACGAAGTTGATTTTGGGTTCGGAAAGCCGACTTCAATCACCAGCGGGAGCTTAACGGTTAAAAATAACGCATTTCTGATCGACGATATAGGAGGTAATGGGGTAGAAGCGTTTGTTTGTTTGGGAATTGAGGACGTCCCTTATTTTGAAAAGGCTTTGGACATCGACGCGATTCTTGCTTCTTAGATTCAATGGCTTTCGTGTTTGAAGATCCGTGTTCCGTTGCTTGATCCATGCGGTTATTTTTGGATATTTGTATCCTCGATCTTATGTTGTCATGATCGTTTTTGGTAGTTCATAAAGGCTTTAGTTGTCTTTTGATGTTTGTTTGTATGGTTTTATTTTCGGCAGTTTTATAAAGGTTTTGGTTGTGTTTTGAGTTCATTATCACGAGGAATATGCGATTTTAAAGTTTAAATCGAACTTAATCCGATAATTTTGGTTTAAGGATTTTTAAACCTGCTTGTATCAATTTCTGTTTTAGCAGGTTCTGGACATTAAAGGGTCGGTTTTGGTTTTAAAACATAACCCTGTTTTGGTTTTAAAACATAACCCACCTGATTTACAATATTTATATATAATTTTTTACAATAACATTCATTTTTCAACATTACATACAAATTTAAGAACACCCAAATTCCAGCATAAAATTGAATTTCTAATAACATATTTCAATACCGAGTAATATTTTCGGCTCTGAAATTCAAGATATAAATGTCGGTTTTTTTTTAACGACAAGTTAGTAAGTTAGTGGTTCGATATGTGCGGTGACATCTAAGCGAGCAGTATGCATTCCTCGAACATATCTTCTTTTTTGAGAATAAACCCCACCACATCTTTTTCTCCTAAAGAATGCCCCCAACAAGTTTTGAACTCAAGATCTCTTGAAGACAAACTCCTAAAGGCAACCCTCGATGGTCAATTGATCTAGATCAATTGGTTTAAATGTCGGTTTTATCATATAATAATCATAAAATAAACCAATATTAGTGGGGAAATTGCTTATGTGTCGGTTTTCGGGTTAACACCGAACCCGAGCGACCCATCAATTCTTTAAAATTTAAAACCGAACTGTCGATTTTGAAATGATTTCGCTTTTATCGGTTCGGTTTTGTTGGGTTTAACATTTATTTTTTGTTTTTTTTTTATAGTTTTTATGCTTACCCCTAATGAAGAAGACGGTTGTAAATGGTCGTTTAGTATTTACCTTCCTACGAAATAAGTTGTGTACATGTAATTGTTATACTATGCGTAACCCGGTGATCGGTAGGCTGGTCACGCGAGCCACGTATGAAGCCCCGACGCGTCGCCCCCGTTACGAGCTCGAGCCGAGGACGCGTCCCAAGCGTTGAACGGTAGAATACTCGACTGTTAGGAGTCGACCTTTTAACGTCCAAAATTTTGAAATCCCCCACCCACGCCACCCCACAACGGCTATTTCTCTAGTCTTAAGAGCACCAGGTATGGTGACTCAAGTCAAAGCGTCAAATCAATGTCACATCAGCATTACATCATTATTCTACATTTCACATTCAAAACCTGAAATACTCATCTACTATAATAACCAATAATACTCATTTGAGACTTACCAAAATACCATTAACTCACAAAATATACTTAGAAAATTAATCCGTTGCAGCAGTCACGAAACCCTCCACTTACACCACATGGGGTGTGATGGGGGAGGAAATATTTCGCCAAACTAGGTGCCACATAGAATGGCGGTGGTGGCTCGCCAGTCGCCATTACACCCATTAGTCATTACTCTAAACTGGCTCGTAATAAATGTCGGCTTTTTTTGTCTAGTAATAACGTAACATTTGAAGGTCTCCTACGTCTTTCGGCCATCCCATTAATTTAATGTTTCTTCCGAGTGAAGAAAAAGTTGTACCTCCAAAAACACCTTTCGCCACCCTAATTTATAATTTGGTTTTCTGTTAGAAACAAACCTAATGATTTTCTATGACATTTTTCAATTTTATTTATGATATACCTTTCTGAATGATAAAAACAGTCAATTTTAAATTTGAACGATAAAGATTAATCAAAATAAATGAGACAATGTAGGTTTAACATTTTTTAAAGCAAAATATTTAAATTGGATCACTTATTTTGAAACTAAGAAGTATGTGAACGAACACCATATGAGCGTTGAAAACTATATTAACACCGAGTTGATGAATTAACGTTTGAAAAGTTTTTTTTTTTTTTTTTTTTTTTTTTGAATTTGTTTATACATGAACATTTAGTTAATAGTAAGTTACTTTTTTGAAAGTTATTTACATGTGAAAAGTGAAAACCGAGTTGATAATGATGTTTAGAAATTTGATGTTTAAAAAAATTATCCATATATTTACAGAGTTTAAGTAACAAGTTAAACCACAAATTGCTATCGCATTATAATGTGCAATCGCTATTTTTAATTTCATTTTCTTCACTACGTATAATAATACAATATGGGAGATTATAAATTTATAATCATTTCTTATCTTCTGGTCTCCCTCTATGCTACTCTGTTTCGATCAACAGTGCTAAATAACAAAATTTACAAAATATCGCGATCATTAGAAGGACGTTTTAACCTCTCAAAAATGTCATCAAGTGATTCAGAAGACGATTCTTGAGACATTTGTGTATTTTGAACTTGTTGTAACGGTATAAATCTTCTAGCTTCCATGTTAGATTTAAAATTCTGAAAATTTGACTTCATTGATGTCCAAGTTGATGCTATTTTGGACGATTGTCCACTTCCCATATTTTGATTTTGGTCAATGTTGACCGAAGAGTTGACCATATTTGACTTGGCGTCTTTTCTTGTGGAGTGATTTGACCTTGATGATTCGTATTGTCTGGTTATGGTGTCTTTGTTGCTGTTATCACGGGCTTCTGTTTTAGGTAATTGTGAATAACCGCTTTTATTGTTGGTGATTAAAGTAGTTGTTGGACTTGAATCAACAACCTAAACCAAAAATAGCAATTTCACATACATTAAATTAGATTAATTAGAATTACAATATTATATTAGGATACTTTATTTTATTTATATATATATAATGGTACTTTTACGTATATTAAACGAACTTTTAAATTAAATGATTTAGGAGGTTCGTTTTATGTCCTAAAAACACAATTGAAATGATTTTCAACCCGTTTGACCAGTTTCCTTATTAGCTAATACTTTTTTTATGATACAATGTTTGACCCGAAAGATAATGTTGACCAAAAAACCACAAAATATAACTTACCGTGTTGTCATTTCCAGATTCAATATCCACATTTGCACCATTGAAATATCTTGCAAGGGGAATAACAAGCTCACCAACTTTATGTCCTTTTTCAAGTGAAGAACGTTCTAAACATAAGAAAATAAATAAAAGATTTATTAATATTATGTATTTAAAAAAACAATATGATATTGCTTACCTTTGTGAAGAATCATTATTCCTGAAGGATCAAATCCATCAAGATCATCAGCTTCATTTCCATTTCTCAACCGAAATATATTCCAGTTCCCAAAATAACTCATAACTCGATCAAAAAAATTGCTTGCTATTAATACGGTATATACAACCATAATAAGTGGATATATTTTATTAAATCCATCCCCAAAAAACGGGACTGCATCATCAATTTTTCCCATTCTCTGTACCACCCAAAACAGTAACGGATTAAAATTTGAAGTAAATTACTAAATTACATAAATATGTGTAATTAAAAAAAGTCGAGGGATGAAATCCGTAATTTCGTACAAATCACAGGGACGATTTATGTAATTTACTTGAAAGAATACTGACCCGTTCAAAGATAGTAGTGGCATCCTGTGGAAGATGGATAAGATTTAAAAAATTGTATGAAATTGGCGGTGCATAACGTGCCACCTGTCTGATATATAGATTTTATTTCAGATTAATTAATTACATTTTTGTAAAAAAAATATATGAAAATGAGACTTACGAGCATATCATTAGCAAACTGACTGAATTTGTTTGACTTGGAGTAAGTGAGTAGAAAGTCAACATTCCAATTTTAAACAGAGAATAATATGTGCAGATACACATATACATGAGAGGAATAAAACCAACTACCTGAAAACAGAAACACAAGTGTAATTAAGGTACGTTTAAGCGCTGAGATGTTTGACTTTGACTTTACCTGGACAAGCACTTCATTTGTTTGAACGGCATTAATTAAAATGGAAAAAAGAGAAAAGTCAACTCCGTTTGGCAGTATAGTGGCTTCTGCTAACAGAATTGCAACTGTCAAACAACCCAACATGATTGCTGAAATCTTTTTCAGTTGCTTCCTCAGTATACACCGCCATAACATCTCTGAAAAATTATATATTTTATTCTATATATTAATATACTTTAATCAAAATATTAAAAATCACTTTTTGCATATATATATATTTTTTTCATTTTTATCATTTTATAAAGTTAAAAACTTTACCAATAGTGTCGAGACAATACCCTAGCTTTCCAGGTCGCTCAGGCCTGAAACTGGAAACATATCTCCTGTACAATAAGGGCAAAAAAAGTAATTGTACCATATGCATAAAAAATTGTACTAAAATTTTATAAAATTAAGGAAAAGTACCAAATGATTTTTATTTACCAGCCAGTAACAGTACGGATTTCATAATTCTTTATAGTGTCCTCCAACTCAAGAGCTTCAGTCACAAAATTCATATATTCACTGGTGAAAAAGAAAAACATTAATTAATAAATAACTTAATAATATATTATATTATAACATAAGTTAAAAAAATAAAGATTACCTTTTATAACGATAATATTCGCCACGTGCTATTCTAATTTGTCGTCTTAATGTTGCCATGGATTTTTCATCGTTGTCATAGTCCATATCATTCTCCCCTAATCTTCCTCCTTGTGGTTTAAAAGAAGGATCTTCACTAAGCTGGAAATTAATATATTAGTTATATTATATATTTTATAAATAAAACATTATTATATTTGAAAGTAATACAAAAGAAAATTACCATTTGTGTCAACATTTTATCAATGATATTCATGTAAGGTCTTAATGGATCACGCTTTGACATTTGCTTAGATGTTGCTTGAGCAACCTATAATACAATAAAAAATTTACGTGTTAAAATAAGTGATTAAAAAATATTATAATAAACATAAATTAAGGAAACTTACAACAATAGCATTTGAAAGATCTTGATGAGCATCATCGAGTTTAACAGCCATTCTAGCAACTTTATGAGAAAGAACTTTTTGTCGAGTATTATAATCCGAATTTATCCAAATTCCTTTTGGAATTTCACTTAAACCAAAACCAAGAAGAAATGCACCTGTAACAAGTCCAAATGTATTTGAACATGCCATTGCAAAACCAATTATACCTCCACCCCTGACAAAATTAATTAAAAATATTAAAAAAAATATATTATGTCATATTAGATAATAAGAAAAAAGGATATACTTTTACCAGTTTCTATGCAAAAGAATAAGAAGTATAAGTCCAAAAAAGGCTACAGCACCAACAATTAGGTAAAATACTAAATTGACGTGTATACTGGTCTTTAATCTTTCTTTAATTGTGAAATCTCCAGCATCTTCATAACCCTGAAGTATAGGCACCACAGCCCTGTTTAGAGATTTTTTTAAATTGAATTAAATAAGAAAATATTAAATAATGGTTACGAAATAATGGATATAAATAAACATGAAGCATACCAAGTAAGTAAAAATGTACTCCAATATGACCAACTCCAAAAGAAAGAAATTCCTCCCTTATCATGATAACTCATAGCCTGCAGTGCAAAAAATAACAAATTAGCAACATGTTTAAACAACAAATGTAAATTAACAATGAAATTATTGTAATAGCAAGCTTTAGATTCCTTTTTAATGTCAATTACTTGCTTTACTGTCAATTTCATCCAATTTGCTAGAAATTAGAATGAAATGAGATTGTCAATTTCACTACATTTGAGTACATAGTTAGCAATTTGAACAATTTGTTGGAATCCGTATATTTTACTTCAATCGATTATTTGAACAAGTTTAACAATCGATCCTTCCTAATCCTTCAATTTCAGAGGATGAGCTAAACTGTATACATCGGACATAGATAAGCTTGGAAAAAATCCAAGGTTTATCTATAATTAGGAATTAGCTAGGGTTTAATTTGAATTAATCGATCTAACCTAAATTCTAACAGGATTTTGCAATTGCAATCTCTAACATCATAACGCACAAATATAGTTGAACAAAATAGGGACTTACGGTCCAAATGTCGGCAGGAACAAGGATGATGAACGAAAGAGAGCAAAACCAGGTATAACCGACGGCGAATAAGATGTGGCGGGGGACGTCCGGTCCGGCGAAGTACCGTAGCGTGAACATCACCATCCCCATCGTTAATGGCAGCGAGATCAGATAAAACACCCACATGATGATGATTGTTGAGATTTTAGGGAAATCGTTACAGATACATTGAAGGAGATGAAGAAGGTTTTGATCTATAACAATGGAGGATTTGGTCAAGCGTCAAGGAGATGTTCTGTTACGAGTGCTTTTCCTTAATGTTCCTGCACCTACAAATACAATACTTTATTTTTTCTCATCTTTTTTCTTTTATTAGTTGCCTTTCACACGCTTTCCAAAGACTTCATGCGTATAAACACAAATTCGAAATTTAATATTTGAAGTAACTAAATTATAAAATGAAGACAAAAACATTTTTTGTTAAATTATTAAAAGAGATACGAGTATTTAATGATCTCAATTTTTTTCTAAAAATACATAAATAACGATTAATTAAGTAGATTGTTTAAACCTTTATGAAAATTATTGAATGCAGCCTATATATATTCACGCACCTATATATGTTATCCAGATACAGTTTGGCTACTTGACTTGCACAAAAGAAATGAGCTAAAGCCATAAAGCATGCATACTTACCCAACCTGTCAACCATCACAAAAATAGCATTTTTGCATTGTGAAAAGGGTAAACCCGTCAATGAAAATCATGGAGATATTTGACTATACTGTTGTTGGAACCTATAATGGCTGCAATAATCCAGGATATGCACTTAAATCTGGTTAATTTCGTTGACATACATCATGCATCCTGATAAGTTAGTTTAACCATATTTTTCATACCCTTCCAGTAGAATAAAATCTTTAACTTTTTTGTAGCAACCAGAACTCCTGAATAGCTACCAATTATTTAATCATGAACATAGTCAATTAACTAATTTCTTAACATTGAATCATCCTTACCTTTCCTTCTCAAAATATCATTCTACCAAGTGAACTTATTGGAAGAACAAGAACCATTTTGTAGTGACGTATTATTACTTGCAATTTAACATCTTTTCGCCAGCTCTTTTTGACTTGTTGTAATAAATCAGTTGAAACAGAGGATAACAACAATGTACATAATTCTTCAGCATCTGCGGCCGTATTGTCACGCCCTTTCTTATAAAAGATTTCATAGTCAAATCCTATCAATTTACGCAACCATTTCATTTGAAAGGGAGTAGTTAACCTTAGTTGCATCAAATATTTAAGAATGAAGTTGTTAGTCTTATAAAATGTTAATCCATTAAGTATCCCTTCCATTTATATATTGCTAACACAATTGCCATCAATTTCTTCTCATAAGTGGACAAGGAGTGATGCTTAGGAGCTAAAGCTTTACTCAAATACGCAATGGGATGACCCTTTTGTTGCAAAAAATCTCATGATTAGTTTATGAAGTCTCTGTTTCTACAACAAATTCATATGAGAAGTCAGGAAGCTGTAATATTACGGCCTCCATCATGGATTGCTTTTGCTTCAACTGCTGAAAAGCGATGGTAGCTACATAATTCCAAACAAAAGCATTTTTCTTCTAATATTTGCATAATTTTTAATAAATCGCCTATAATATCTTGTTAACCCCAAGAATCCTCTCAACTATTTAATGTTGATAGGAACAAACCAATTTTTCATAGTAATCACTTTTTTACGATCTGTAGAGACACCTTTATCTGAAATAACATAACCGAGGTACTCAACTTGTGAAACAGTAAAACTGCAATTGCTAAATTTGACAAATGGGGACTTTGATCTCATAATAGAAAGAATCACTTCTAAATGAGTCAATGTTCCTTCATATTCTTGCTATATATCAAAATATCAACAAAGAATACTAGGGTAAACTTTCCTAAAAAAATGGCTTGACGAACTCATTCATAAGTGCCTGAAAGGTCATATCCATGAACTTCTAAATTAACATGGTTTGTTGATCATAGCACGTTTAGGAAATACCTAATAGTTCATTCTAAATTCGAGTTTTGGAAGCTCAAAGTTTGATATTCAATTGACAGTAATAGTTGTCTTTAAAAGTCAAGTTTGTTTTTAACGTCAAAATTGGTGCGCATGCATTATTATCAACCTACATTAAGTCATATCTACCACCAACCTCACTACCACTCGCCACCACCATATTTTTCATCTCCGTTACTGACCCATAGCATGGACACCCCTACTATTGTTAGAAAAAAATTTATAATTGAAAAACTTTTGATCGACGTGAAATATAGTTATATAGAGTAGTCGTCGCTGCATTACATTACTATTCTACTAGTATGATTATAATTTACGTATAAAATTATCATCTTATATCATATTTTAGAAAATCATCACTTAAACATAACTTTTAAAGCCGTTAAAAAACGTAACTTTTATTTATAAAGCTTTAAGACTGATGCCATGTTATTTAGAACTTAGAAGTTAGAACCTTCATTTGAGGAGATTTTAATTGCAAATTTCCTACTAACCAAATCGGCCCACTATCTTTACGGCGTCGTTCTAGGTAAAAAGGGCGATGGTCAATTGTCAACCTAGAGTCGACTTTTACTTGCACTTGTTTTTCTTTCTCACTGTTTTAAGTCCTCGAATCATTGCTTACCACACTAGATTCAGTGAGACTACAAATACAATAATATTATCCCCAATCTTCATCAATTTAACCTCAAATAAATCCCCCAAATTAATGCAAAAACAACCGCCGCAAGACCTAACTCCATCGATGACTCCGTTCAAGAAGCGACTTCTTCTCAGAGTTGAAGACCCCAAAATCGGTACTCTCTCAATATAAATTCTAATCCTAATTTTACTCTGTTTATGTTAATTATTATTTCACATATGTATGTGTATCTGTATTTTCTTAATTCAAACCCTAGCAATGAATTCTGTTACAACTTAATTCACGAGCTTAATTTCAATATTGGTCAGGAGTTTATTGAATTTTGTTCTAATAGAACGAGTTACCGTTTTTTTATTCTAAGTTAAGTTTTTTTTTATCAATTAAATGCTCAATTCTGGGTCGTTACAGACTATGCTGTTTCAGTTTTTTAGGCAAAATGTTGATTAGATAAAACTAAGATTCCTTTGAGTGAGTAACTTTTTGTTTTTTAGGTTGATTAACTTTTTTGAACTGGATTTTAGAGAACCTGTTTTGATTAGTTGATTAATTATAAATTTAGCAATCTTTAGAGAACTATTATATGCATACCATCAACTTTTCCAGGCTTCATTTGCTTTCATATATGTGAAATAATGAAATTATAAATCGAACTGACATTTCGAAATTCGTTAGTAATTTTTTTTATCCTTTTGTATATTAGAGGAAAAAGTAGACGAGGAATATGCAGGAGAAAAACAAGAAATGCTAGAAACTGAACATAAAAATCCGTCTTATGAAGAAGAAGAGGAACATCCACAAGGAGTTGACCAAGTCAGAGGAGAGAGAGAATACACAAACGAACGTGATGAAGGTAAAATTGAAGAAGAACAAGAAGAAGATTTAAGTGAAGATAATTTCTATGATGAACATGGTTTAGATCCAGACGGTTACAAGAAAGAACGACATGATGTAGTTAGAGAGAGACAAAAAAAGAAAGAATTTGAAGTATTTGTTGGTGGATTGGATCGTGAAACAACTGAAATACATCTTAGAGAAGTATTTAGTCAAGTTGGAGATATTGTTGAAGTGAGACTTTTAATGAATCCTTTGACAAACAAAAATAAAGGCTTTGCTTTTATACGGTTTGAAACCGTCGAGCAAGCTAGGCGTGCACTTAATGACCTTAAACGCCCAACGGTATTCATATTTTTGCATTTTTTCGTGTAAATTACACAAATCATCCCTGTGGTTTGTATGATGTTATGGATTCTGTCCCTTGAGTTTGAAACTTGTAGCATCAACAGTCCCTAATTTTTAAACTTGTAGCATCAATGGCCGTTACAAATTTAACGGCCTTTTTTGCTTTAGGGACTGTTGGAGTTACAATTTTCAAAATTAGGGACTATCCAAAATTTCATACAAACCACAGGGACGATTTATGTAATTTACCCTTGTTTCTTTTTGTGTAAAATTTAGATTAATGGAAAGCAATGTGGAGTTGCTCCAAGTCAAGATAGTGACACTTTGTTTGTTGGTAACATATGCAAATCATGGTCAAAAGATATGGTAACGTTTTGTTGACTCAATATACAATTGATTACACGATATTCTTAATTTTTTATTTATTTATTTTTAGTTGAAGGAAAAACTAGTGCATTATGGAATAGACAAATTTGAGGATTTAACATTAGTTGAAGATGCAAAAAATGAAGGAATGAATCGAGGATTTGCTTTTTTGGATTTTCCATCAAGAGCGGATGCATTAGAAGCTTGTAGACGTTTGCAAAAACGGGATGTAATATTTGGAACCGATCGAACGGCTAGGGTTGCTTTTGCTGACACATTTATTGAGCCTGATGATGAAATTATGGCACAAGTAAGTTACATAAATTACCCCTGTGGTTTGTATGAAACTACGGATTTCGTCCCTCAACTTTTCTATTACACAGAAATAGTCCCTGCTTTTGAAATTTGTAACGTAATAAATATTTGGAAATTCAGGTGAGGACTGTATTTGTTGATGGTTTGCCTCCTTCGTGGGAAGAAGAAATCATAAAGGACCATTTACGACAATTTGGCAAAATTGAAAAAGTAGAACTTGCTAGAAACATGCCTGCTGCTAAACGAGACGATTTCGGTTTCATAACATTCAATACACATGAATCTGCAGTATCTTGTGTTGATGGTATTAATGATTCAGAGCTCGTTTTTAGAAACAAGAAGGTAATTACTAATTATCTTAACCTTATTATATTATTTACTAATTAATTATTAACCAAGAAGTGAGTGACACGTGTCCAATTTTAAAGGTCAAAGTCCGCGCACGCCTATCTAGACCCCGCCAAAGAGGGAAATCTTCAAAATACGCGAGAGGCGGTTACACAGTTGGAGTAGACAGTTATGGCGGTTACAGTAGCTCATGGGAACCGAGTGCACGCCAATTGGATAGTCCTAGGTTTTCAGATCGGGGCAGCCGAAGAGTCACTCGGGACCGTAGCCCGTACGATGAAACCCGAAGAAAATCATATGATGTTGCGGGTTCGGATCGAAGCAAAAGACCGTATTCAGATAGATCAGTAAGAAGAAGATCTCCAGTTTATGAACGAACCGAGTACACGAGGCAAAATGTGCATATGTCATCAAGTTATAGAGATTCTTACTCTTCAAGATACATGGAAGATTCTTCTAGAACAATTTCTCGTGTCAATCGGGGAAATTCTCGTGTTTATGATGAAGATGATGAAGATAATGGAAGATATATGTATTTAGATCATTCATCAAGATATAATGATGGTGGGACCCGCAATTTTAATTCGTCATCTAGCTTAAAACGACCTTACTCATCAGTTGTAAGTAAAAAAAGTTGTCTGTTTTGACCTGTGTTACCCAACCTGCCTGCTTACCTGCCTGCTTATGTTTGTTATTTATAGGATGAACACCATTCTCGTTATAATGAATCTTCTAGAAGGCAATCAAGGTCAGATTTTGATTATCCTAGTAATTCTGATTTGGTGTATAATGATAGAATATACGGAAGTGAACCTACAAGGTACGTATTTTCTCAATTTTTGTTTTTGTTTTTTTGGTAATAACATTAAAGAAAATGATTAATGTTGCAATATTTGTAATATTTTGGCAGGGTGACACGTGGGTCCCGTTCTGGAGGCCATTCTCATGGAATGTATGATAAGAATACTTCCAATGTAGGCTATAGAAGAGGTATATATATAAAAACTTATTATAATTCTAATCTTTATTTTATACGAATATTTTTCTTTTAATTATTAAATATATTTTTAGGTATGGATAATGAAGATCCAGAAGAGATGTACTCTAGATATGGCAGAGAACGTGAGTCACGAGATTACGTCCCTTCACGATCAGAAGTATGCTTCTTATTCTATCACATAATTTAATGTTAATTTTTTTTTTTAATAAAAATGATTTACGACTTATGCATTTAAAAAAAACTCGAGCAAACTACATAAATCGTCCCTGTGGTTTTTATGATATTTTGATTCGTCCTAGATTTTTTTATTACACGGATAGTCCCTAATTTTGAAACTTAAAATAACGGCCTTTTTTGCTTTAGGGGACCGTTGGTGTTACAAGCTTCAAAACTAGGGACTATTTGTGTGATAAAGAAAGTAGAGAGACGAAATTCATAATATTTTACAAATCACACGAACAGTTTATGTAATTTACTAAAAATACTCCAACCTTCGATCTGTTTTTTTTTTTTTGGTATATTACTAGTTTGACCTGTTAGATATAAAACATTACCCGAGTCTACCAATGTATCTATAAATTAATCGAAAATTTTATCTCTATTCTTTTTTTTATTAATATTAAATAATCCCGATATTTTCATAGATGCGTGCTGAGTCATATTCTCCCACCTACTCAAATCAACGTGCGACTGATGGCTATGTGGGTAGCAGGGTTTCAGACTCATACTACTGAGGTGAGTTTTACCTTAAATTAAAGGTAAATAAATAACAAACAGGTTTACTGGGTTACATATCCACAATTTAGAGGGTTAAATCGGTAATTTTGGGTTGAAGGCTGACTGTTTTAGTGGATTTTGTCAGTTACTTGAGTAAGACATGTTATGTATGAGTGAATATGTTGGTTTGGTATCATTATATTATTGAGTTTGAGACATCTAATAACAAACACTTGGATAACAACGGTTAAAAGACTTGATAGTGGATTGGATTTGTGTCATAAAAACTTTTCAAGGGTAGAGATTATTAATCACTTGAAATTATAGATTTTGAGATTGTTTTGAACATGTTCAACTCCAAGATTCTTGGGATCGATTATGAGAGTTAAGAGGATGTTCTTTATATTACCAAAAACGTGATAGATTAACAAGGAGACAGACCATAGTGCAGAAAATGAGAAAATGTTGAAATGATACTTTTTGACGGTTATAAATAGATTTGTGTGATCATATGCTAATTGGATTTGACATATCTAATCATGCAATGGGGTTTAATGATCTGATATCATGAACATAAATGCAGTACTTGTGTTAGATTTTCCAAATGTTGTTTTGCAAAATTCAAAACCAATCGAAAACTCATGTGTTCTTGATCCTGTTGGGATTTTGAGATTTTAGCTTTTAATACATACTTTAAGTTTTCATTTTGTGGGTTGGTTTAATGGCATGAAGAAATGAGACAAGAGTATCACTCAACCGCCTTCATTTCGTCTAGCTCGTTCAACCTTGTGGAGTTCTTAATATTTGAGTAAAAATAATGCACTTGAAACATATAACCAGTTGAACTTAGAGTTTATAAAGATTTGACTCGAGTTCTTTTGAGCTTTTCGATGTCTTTGTAAATGTAAGTGTAAGATTATGCGTAAAGGGTGATCACTGTAACATTGGTCACCCCTGACACATTAGCGTCATATCAGCTTTATATCTCCAACTGCGACAAAACACTGACCCCTTACCAGTAGTCTAAATATTATATATAGCTAGGGCGCAAGTTAAGCTTTATCAAGTCATTTGAGCTTGTTCGATGATAATGATACATAATCCCGCCATGTGTGAGGTAAGATGTAGAAAACCATACAAAATCTGAGGTATAGAGACTGATTCTAGTAAGACATCGGTCAAAAATGCACATGAAACTATATTATCTGTATATGTGACGTTTCTCGACGTGTAAATAAAATGTACAAGACAAGAGCAGCAACGTATATATATATGTAAGCCTGTAAATCATGAGACCGCAAGGTATATATATGTAACCGAGATTTTCGTGAGACCGCAAGGTATATATATGTAACCGAGATTTTCGTAACTGATGAATCATTTTAATCATGGGATGCACTTAATTAATTTTGGGAATTACATATAGAATTGGAAGTTACAATTAAATTTAAGGTTACTTTGTAAAACCTCTATCACTTATCTTTTTGGATCCTGGTTGGTCGTTTGTGTGAAACAAGGGTAACCCAGTTATGTGTAACACTTTGTGAGTGTTCTTTGGTTGTTACGCAACCAAGAACACATATTATTACGGTTTGTTTAATAAGATACCACATTCGACGTATATAATATTGTCTTTGACGATATTATTATCAATATGAGTGTACGTGCGACCTAACAATCTCCTGGCCTTAATCTCTTGAATATCTCAAATTCCAACGTAGGAGCTCCAATTATAAGAATAGTTGCCCAAGAGTTATGAAGACATCCAAAAATCCAACTACACCCTTTAAGTCTAAAACACATCTTTTCCATAACTACATCTATATACTCTCATCTCACCGAATCATATGTTTTCTTAGAATCAACTTTGAAAACCATAAGACCTTTTTTCCCCTTACAATACCACGCCATAAATTCATTAAGAATTCAGGGACCGTCAACAATATTTGTTCCTTTAACAAGGCACATTGCTCTGCACTAACACAGGTCCCAATAACATTACTTAACATGTTGGCTAATATTTGTCAATAACTTTTTATCGGCTACCTATTAAGCTAATAGGTTTAAATTCCGAGACAAATTTAGCACTAGTAGTTTTTGAAATTAAAGCAATTTAAGATGAACTGCATCATTTTGGAATATATTTAGATTGGAAAAAATCATGCACCGAATTCAATACATCATGTTTAAATAAAGGGTGCTGCTAAAAGGATGGGATTGGTGGAAATAATTGCATAGATGGTTCATAACCTTCCTCATAATAGAAAAATAAAAAATAAAAAACTAAATTTATTATTGCGGGAAATATATATAATATTATTTTTTATTAAATATTTTAGTTTATATTATTAAACTAAAAATTATTCTGTACGTAGAATAATTAAATAGGTAAATTTTGTTGGAAATAATCAAGGTTCTAATATGCGCGTCATGATGTCGTCAAGGTTAGAGGCGCGTCGTCGACTTTACGAAACAGACTATGACGGTTAGGTAAGGCGTGATGTGAGATAAGACGTGATAAGACGCGCCTTATGACGAGTTTTTACGAAGGCGGCTGTGAAAATTGATTATGACATATAATTTTAAACTTGGTTGTAACATTTTATACGAACTTTATATATGAGTTGTTATATAAATCAATAGATATATAATTTTTATTTAATTTGATATACGTATATATATAAATTATATAAAAAATGTGCCGCCTTTAAAAATGCCACGACCCGTCATGGCTTGAGGCTTGATAGTGCGTCACGTCACGCCTTACGCTTTTTAGAACTTTGAAAATAATATAATTTTTTTATTTTCCTGAAACTAGTAATCTTAACTATTAGTTATGTTTAAATTATTAAACTGTTCTCTCTATTCCACAAAGATTTTCCTATTTTACTTTGCCACATATTTTTAGAAGAAAATTAGTAATTGGATCTTTGGTAATAATTTTGATTAAAGTATAAAATCAGATAAAATCGTTTTTTTTAATGTCATCAAATAACCACACCTCATTAAGTATTATTTCTATAATTTAAACTAATCAAAAGAGACAGTAAAGAGATTTAGAGATAGAAACGAAAGATTAATTAAATATTAAAAATTTATTATTTTTTATATAAAATGTAAAACCAAAGATTAAACTTTTTTTTACCATTAATTATTAAAAAAACTGTCACTTCTTTTTAATTATTAAAATAAAACTAAGTTTTCCAAACCAACCAATCATTAGACTTTTCAATTATTATGTTATCATTATATTTTTACGTAAGGGTCCATTTAGAATGACCCTTAATAAATAATAGAATGTTTTAAAAAATAGAGTTGATCAGTACAGAACAATTTTTATGTATACAGAACAATTTCATACAAATAGACAATTGTGTCCTTACTTTCCTTTTATCATATTTTTTATTTCACTCCCCTCATTAAGGGCATGATTGTCCTTTAATATTAAATTGCTCTTCATAAATAAAAATTATTCTGTACGAATCAACTCCCTTTAAAAAATGTACCACGAAAGAAACTACTATTTTCGTCACCCTATACTCCACTTACCACTTTTGAAAGTACATTTAATTGCAAGTTGTCTTCTCTTTTTCTTTAAGGCACCATGGAAGAAACTACTATTTTCGTCACCCTATATTCCACTTAATCTTTGATTTTTAGAGTACATCTTATTCTATGATTTTTAACATATTCTATTATTATGTCAATCAACATATTCAATTAGTTATACAATCAAATACATTATTTCAGTTAGAAAAACTGATTTAATCAACAACTAACTTAATTCGCAAATATCAAATGACTCATAAGTCGAACAACATATTTGTCATATAAATTGCCTAACGGATATATACAATTAAGTATTAAACACTTTTGCTAACAAAAAATAATTTTTGTTCTACTTGGAATTTGGAAACGAGATTTGTTTTAATAGTATTTTGCTAAAAGTAGCTTAATATTCGTGAATAAATATGTGAAAGTGCCAACTCCAGTTGTGTGAAAAGACAAAAAAGAAATGTTCCTGCCCGGGATCGAACCGGAGACCTTTTGCGTGTAAAGCAAACGTGATAACCACTACACCACAGAAACAGATGTTTATGATGTATGCTTTTAATTTCAAATACTTCAAAGCAAAAGAGAACATGAAACAAACATCAATGGACGTTTTACACAAGCTTTTAAGATACCGGGCTATATGCGACGATGAGATGATCACTCTACTCTAATTGGTTTATATTATTTATGTTAATTCTAATTATGTTTTTAAACTAGCTACGAGTTCAGTTTTTCTAATGCTTATGCATTAATATAAATTTATTTCATATAATGTTTCATTTTACATTCCTATTTTCTTATTCTAATATATCGAAACTTAGTTATTACAATATTAGCTTTATAAATGGTTATCCAATTATCCGTATATTTAAATTTTCAGATAATCTTTCTCAAATTAACCTTGAAAAGTGATCCAAATATAAATAGTGACACTTTATAGAGTGTACATGGTACGACACAGTCTATATATTCACTACCATGTATCGTATTAACTATATTTGGTACCTTACCGTAGCTACCAACTTTTTAGGGGTGTACATGGTTCGTTACTGTGCATATTTTCAATGTAAATAATTTTTAGAGTAAATTACACGTAAGGACCATGTGGTATACCACTTATTACAAACTCAGTCTTTGAACTTCGTTTATTACACTGACATCCCTGGTGTATACACTTTATTACACCCAACGTCCCTTAAATTTTTTTTAAATGACCAAAATACCCTTTTAACACTTTGTAATAAAGTGAAGATGAAGGACTGTGAATGTAATAAGTGATAAATCACATGGATTATCCGTGAAATTTTACTCTATTAATTGAATTTCTCTCTCTCCTTTTCATCTTTTATCTATATTCTTCCACCGTATTCAGACTCACCACAACCTTGATCTATCTCTTTGAATTCAAACCTTAATCAATAACTATTATCGTCGCGCCACTAAATTCCCTGAAAAATCGATCCATCTTCAACCCCTCTTTTCAGTCGCCTTTTCCAGTTGTTCCCTAAAAAATCGATCCATCCTCGATCCATCGTGTGTATTCTACCATTAAAAAAAATCATTACTCTTTACTACAGTTCATTTGAAACGATATTTAAGGAAAAATCTAGATGCATGAATAAATAATTTCTCATGTATTGTTGTTTGTGTCCGGCCATGCACCATGTTGGGCCACTTGCGACAAAATGCCATGTGCTTTTTTTGTCCTTAATTATACATGAAGTCAAAAATGATCTGCTCACTGAGTTCAGATCCGTTATCCTTTATGTTACATTCTAACGACTGTTTTCTTTACTTTACATTGAGACTAGTGGCGGTGACCCAGTAAGTTGACTTAGAGGCAAAATGTTTATTTTAGTTTATATGAAGACATTATAATATTATCAAAAAAGAATTGTGGAGAAAATATGTTGGGAAGAAAAAAGTAAGTGTAAAGTTAGGTGAAATGTCAAAATATAAATTACTTCATTTTCTTATATAAATTTTGAAAATCAAAGTGTTGTAAATAAGTTTATAAGTGCAAACTTTAATTTTCTTGAAATACTTAACATAACTTATTAAGTTTAAACAAATTTACAAGTATCATAAGAAGGCTTTCAACGGGAGGAAGTTGAAGGCTTCAGCTGGCGCTCGATGCTATCTCTCATTAGCACGGCTCTTCAGTTTGATGGCTTCGGTTGAACAATTCGGCTAGCCGATGAGTTGGGGTGGGGCTTTTAATAGGGTATTTAATAATTTGTGTATGTGTGTTTTGTAATAGTGGATCCCAAAAAACTAAAGATAATTAGTATTGTTAACATGTGTATGTCAGTTGAATGTCGGTTGTAGTTTGAGCTGACATAGCGCTGATTTGACAAAAACTGAATTGTGAGTTGATGTCACTGTTGGGAGTGGTCTAAAACCCTCTCAAGCACTCCTTAGACTATGCGTAATGGGTGACCATTGTAACTAGGGGTGAGCAGAAAAAGAGGGTAACCGGAATCGGAACCGGAACCGCTTGGGAACAGGAGGTTCCGGATCCGGAACCTGCTAGGAGGTTCCGGTTCTTGTTCCTAAAATCAGGGAACCGGCTTAAGAGGTTCCGGTTCTCAAAATTAAAGAACCTGGAACCGGCGGATACCCTGTATATATTTATTAAATATATAATATATAATATAAAATACATTAAAATAAATGATTTTACCCAAATATATCAGACTATAGCTGTATATTTAACAGTCCAAATTATATGGGCTGTTTTATCACTTATTGGTCCAGAAATTGGGGCTCTAAAATTATCCCTATTTACCGATTACATGAGTTAGAAATTAGAATTAGCCACCTAGGGTTTCATTTTATCTCGCCAGTCGCCACTTCTGCTCTCGTACTTACCTCTCCGCCTCTCTCGACCATAGCTGCACAACCGCCGCCATTCTTCAACCTCCGCCTCTCTCGTATGTGATATTTGTAATACTTCCTCCGTATCAAAATAAGTGACACAAATTGGCTTACACGTTTTTTGAGGAAAAAGATTAAAGTAGAGGTTAAAATAGATTAAAGTACATAGTTAGTGGAGAATGGGTCCCACTTTTCTTGAATAAGGTGATATTAATGAGTTTTAAAAGTAAAAGTAAGGGTATAAGGGTAATTTCACTTTATTAAAGTGGATAGTTAGTGGGTATGGGTCCCACTATTTTTACCAAAAAAGGAAAATTTTCAAAGTGTGTCACTTATTTTGATACACCCCAAAAAGGAAAGTGTGTCACTTATTTTGATACGGAGGAAGTATTTAGTTAGTAATCCTTAAACCATATTTAAACTCGCTAAATGATATTTGTAATCATTAGTTTGTGTAATTCATTGTCTTGTTTATTTAGTTAGTAATAGTTAAATGTTTATGAATTTAGAGACAGGGTAACCGGAACCTGCCCTGGAACCGGTGGATATGGTTCCGGTTCCGAAAATTTAGGAACCTGTCTTACAGGTTCCAAATCCGGTTCCTATATTCCAGGAACCTGCGGTTCCAATTCCGGTTCCGGTTCCGGTCGGAACCGGCCGGTACCCTGTTATGCTCACCCCTAATTGTAACAGTGGCCACCCTTGACACATCAGCGCCACATCAGCTTTCTCTCCTACGACCGAACCCCGATCAAACTCACGTAACCGGCGACCAAATTATTCCCTTTTGAAATTATCTCTTTCCGTTTGAAAAGGTAACGGCCTTCAAAAGCCGTCCAGACAACCAAATGCAGGGGCGTACGCGTCTCAGGAGGACCTGCGTAGACGCGTCGGATGTGCAGGGGACGCATGGTAACCACATGGGCAACCATGCCCAACTGCCCGTTACGCATTAGTCTTATATAACTGTACCAGTCAATAATAACGATAGAAATCCTGCCGTAACATCTTAAATCAACATCATCAAAATTTGTAAGACCTCCGCAACGTCCTTTCAAGTAGCATAACTTACAACCAATTGACTGATTCCCAATTGAACAATATCATACAATAAAAACCCTCCTTTTGCTTCTTTTTTTTTATTTTAAATTTCTGCCTTTTAAAATCAATATAATAATAGTGGGATAATGGACTATATATGTTGCATTGTTGTGGGCAAATCAAACTAAATAACCAACACCGATTGTGTTTCCATTTCACCTAAAATATGTATGTCCTAGAATGCGCCACAACGGGCAATTCCTTTTTTTATTATATCAGAAGTTTTGCATTAATTTTTCTTCTCTATTTAGATAAAACTAGTTAGGTCAAATTAAAGTTCCCATTTTTGTCATATCCACTTCTATAAATACTAGCAATATCGATCACATTAATCCCCACAAATATATTGCATCAAAAATGGGTTCAATAACAAAAATGGAAAAACCACATGCTATATGCATCCCCTACCCAGCCCAAGGCCACATCAACCCCATGATGAAGCTAGCTAAGCTCCTTCATTCTAACGGCTTCCACATCTCCTTCGTTAACACTCACTACAACCATAACCGACTGCTTCGGTCCCGTGGCCCGTCCTCCCTTGACGGGCTGCCCGGTTTTTGTTTCTACTCCATTCCCGACGGGCTTCCGCCGTCTGATGCGGAAGCCACCCAGTCAATTCCCGCCATTTGTGAATACGTTCCTAAGCACAGTTTGAAACCGTTCTCTGAGCTAATTGCAAAGCTTAACGGTTCGGGTGAGTCCAACGGGCCACCGGTCAGCTGTATAGTTTCCGATGGGTGCATGAGCTTTACTCTTGAAGCTGCCCGCGAGTTTGGGTTGCCCGAAGTCCTGTTCTGGACACCAAGTGCGTGTGGGGTTTTGGCCTACACTCGCTATCGTGAGCTTGTTCAACGGGGGTATACTCCACTCAAAGGTGATGTTTCTCTTTTTTTGTTCTTTTGTTAGCTTCCTAATTGACGTAAAACATGGTAGTGATCATTTATTTTTAGTTTTTATATATTTTTCTAAAACTATCGAATTTCGAGAGAAATCGAATAGCTCAAAAGGCAGATCCAATTTAGTGAAAATTGCAATTATCATTATATGATTTTGAACAGTCAAATTCAAACTGAGGAAACATAGTTTTCAATGATAATTAGAACGATATCGCTTCATGTCTGTTTTTGCCCCACTCTATTATTATCCTATTATTGTTTTTTTTTGGGTCAAATTATTCCAATTTTATTGTTCACATTTCTCGAGTCTCACCGGATCAAAATTACCACTTAAGCCGCGCCATTGTACCCCTCGTTACGTGAGCGAAGCATTTTGCCGGGAGACTCACGGATGAGAGAGGAGAGAGGTTGTATAATTTTTAAGAGTATTTTGTAATTGAGAGCTATTTTGGTGAGTCTCAAAAGAGTATTATTGGTTAGTTATGGTAGAGAGCGTATTTGAGGTTTTGAATGTGAAATATAAAATAGTTATGTGGCGTTGAGATGACGCTGATTTGACGATTTGGTTTGAGCCACCATACCTGATGCTCTAAGTCCTTCTCGTTAGTGCTTATATGTATGATCACTAAGTTTTTCACCCTTGCCTATTGGGACAAAACATAAAATCCGATTGTCTCTTTAGTTCCAACATCAAACACTTCATGTTGGTGTTTAATATCTCATTTACCTCAAGTTAACTTTAGACATATGTTATACCATTACGAAGGTGGTATCAAACGAAGGTGGTATCAAATGTTATACCATTACTTGCACTGATAACTCTAGAAAACACAATACGAATTACATTTTCCGCCATATAGATGCTTATTTAATAATACAAGAATTGTATCCGCATAAACTAGCGGATATTATACTTCACATATTTTTTATATAATTAGCCTCTTAAGTTGAAAATCTTAATAGTTATCAATTCGGATTATCTGTTACGTGTTTTTCAATTCGAGTTATACATATATTACTGATAGTTATAATTAAAAGAAAATAATTTTATATTTTGTGGAAAAGTGTTTAATATTTTATGAGTTGAAATTTAATCAACAGGTACTTGTTTTTATTAAAAATTCTTTTTGAAAAGAAATGTTAATAATTTTGGATTTTAAATTTTAAAAATGAAAAGACTATAAATGCTTGGAAGACTTGCATTTATATTTACTTCCTCCGTATCAAAATAAGTGACACAAATTGACTTACACGTTTTTTGAGGCAAAAGATTAAAGTAGGGATTAAAATATATTAAAGTACATAGTTAGTGGAGAATGTGTCCCACTTTCCTTGAATAAAGTTATATTAATGAGTTTTAAAAGTAAAAGTAAGGGTATAAGGGTAATTTCACTTTATTAAAGTGGATAGTTAGTGGGTATGGGTCCCACTATTTTTACCAAATAAGGAAAGTTTTCAAAGTGTGTCACTTATTTTGATACATCCCAAAATGAAAAGTGTGTCACTTATTTTGATACGGAGGAAGTATTAATAATAGAGATATAGATATTATTGGTCACATTTCTCTATGAGATCTTGATATGGATTCAATTAAATAGCTTTTGCTATTTGTGATTTAAATATTATTTGTGATTTAAATATTATTTGTCACATTCCTCTATGAGATCTTGAGTTGGATTCTACTTCATCCGATTTAAAATAAGTGAAACCCTTCACGGTTTTTTAGGAAAAATATTATAATGATGATTAAATTAGATTAATTGAATGGTTAGTGGATAATGGGTCCCACACCTTTTGTATAAAGTGGTGTTAATAATGTTTAAAAGTAAAAAGTAAGGGTAAATTGGTCATTTCACTTTGTTAAAGTAGATAGTTAGTGGATGTGGGTACTACTATATTTTGCCAAATAAGGTAATTTTTAAAGTGTAGCACTTATTTTGAATCATCCATTTATAAAAGGTGTAGTATTTATTTTGAATCAGAGGAAGTATTAAATATTAGTACTTGCTTTATGTGACAATTGACATGTTCGTAAATTAAATTTAGTGAATTTCGTAATATGAAATGATGTTTGGTATGGTAACAAAGATGTACGCCAATAATAGTACTACTTCGAATTAGAAAGAAAAAGAAAGTCAATTTTAATTATATATTAAAATCTACGAGTCATTTTGCTTTTGCAGATATGAGCCACATGACAAACGGGTATTTAGACACAATATTGGATTGGATTCCTGGAATGAATGAAATCCGACTAAAAGATTTACCAAGCTTCATACGAACCACCGACATAAACGACATCATGCTCAACTATCTCATGACCGAGTCTGAGGCTATCCCAAGAGGCTCGGCTGTCTTGCTCAACACATTTGACGCCTTGGAACACGATAGTGTTAAACCGCTACTTGCTATGAACCCAAACGTGTACACCATAGGCCCGTTACACATGATGCTAGAGTACGTTCACGATGAACGATTGATCAACGACATTGGGTCCAACCTATGGAAGGAAGATGTGAGTTGCATGAGTTGGCTTGACACGAAAGATGTTGGTTCGGTTGTTTATGTGAACTTTGGAAGTATTACGGTCATGACAAAAGAACAACTTGTTGAGTTCGGGTGGGGGCTCGCTAATAGCAACAAAGATTTCTTGTGGATAACGAGACCGGATATCGTTGGTGGTGATGAGGCCATGATGCCACCGGAATTTGTCCAAGAGACCAAAGGAAGAGGCATGGTCACTAGCTGGTGCCCTCAAGAACAGGTACTTTTTATTTAATGTTATTTTGTTTGAAGTAGGGGTGAACGTATTAACAATTTTGTGTAACTGATTTAGCAATTTTGTCTTTATATGAATTTGACCTTCTCTATGGGCCACAACCGTTTGTTCGTCTTGAAGTCATGGTTGTACTTTCCTGCGATTTTTTATCTTATTCAAAAAGACAAAAATTTCTTAAAAAACTAAAAAAAAAAATTAAGCAAAAAGTATAACCGTAAGTTAGTAGACTTTGTAACATTTTTATGGAGTCCCATAAAACCATCAAGTTGTATGCATGGTTTATTTTGGAAGTTCCAAATTGATAAGTTGTTTTCAGTAAAAAAATGTTTAATTTTTTTAAATCTATTTTGGTAATTAATTTAAGAAACCCCATTCAAATAGTATAAAAACGTAAAAAGCAAAAAAACCACTAAATTAGACGACCGATTATGTCACTCTCATGACAATATACAACAAGATAATGAAAATTTACAATAATGAATTGTACACTTTTTCCGTTTTACTCTTTAAGATTTGCATGTTTATTAATACTGCTTCCGTGAACAACTGTTTTTTGGTTAATCTATGTACATATGAAGGTTATGAAGCACCCAGCAATCGGGGGATTCTTGACTCATTGCGGATGGAACTCGACTATTGAGAGTATTAGCAACGGCGTACCAATGATTTGTTGGCCGTTTTTTGCCGAACAACAAACAAATTGTCGGTATATTTGTGTAGAATGGGGGATCGGAATGGAAATTGACACCGATGTGAAGAGAGAGGAGGTGGAAGCTCAAGTGAGGGAGATGATGGATGGAAAGAAAGGGAAGATGATGAGAAACAAGGCTTTGGAATGGAAAAAGAAAGCCCAAGAAGCCGTTGCGGTTGGTGGATCCTCTTATATCAACTTTAATAAATTACTTAATGATGTTCTCTTGAAAAAATAAAGTCAATATTCAGTTAGTAGTCATTGTGTAGCAGTTTGGCATTAATTCATACATGATTTAACTAAAAACGTCATGAAATGATGTTTTTCCACATTAAGCCATGACATGTTTTTTATATTTATGCAATTTATAGTAATTAATATCTCAAATTTTTGTAGGGTATGGTTAGAAAAGCGTTTAGTTTCTATTTTTTTTAAATATTTTTTTTTTTTTAAATTTGAACTATTTTCTTAAATGAATATTTCTTATAAAGAAAGATCGCTCCAAATATAGGCTTATGTCACTTTAAGCAACGAGCACACGGTATTCTTTAATAAAAGGCTAAAGAATAATCCGTTTTGTGCTAATTTTTTTATATCAACATTTTATTATTATTCAAAACTTCAATTCTATTTAGGAACAAGAATCCAAGATTGGTGGAAAATCATATTATCATAATATTTTCTGACATTATTTTATTTGTTATGGTGTGTTGTGTTGTGTTTCAACTTTCTAGGGTCCGAACCAGATTATGGCCCAGTCTCGCCTACCTACCATGGCCCATAACAAGCCAGCTCTTTAATTTGGATTTTCCTAATAATTTATTATTATAATAATAATAATAATTATTATTATTATTATTATTTACTCATATTGATTGGTATAGTATAAAAGGTTGATAAACATTTTAAGGAGATCTATTACTTTTATAAAGTCTCGAAGAATTAATCTCAGCCCTTGGATCAATCAACCCTCAAATCACACCACCACCAGAATCACATATGATTCAACACATTAACACCGCCAACACCCAACGTGGAGGTGGTCACCGCGGCAGTGGCCGGCGGTGGTTGTTGTATATTGAATCACATGTGATTTAATACACATGGGGGTGGTGATGTTGATGTGTTAAATTACATGTGATTCAGGTGATGATGGTGATTTGGAGGTTAATTGATTCAGTGACTAAAATTTATCCCCTGTGATTTTATAAAAATCAAGGATCAATGTTATCAAAAAGACCGACAAACATCGTTTTTAATACGTACTTGATATAACACTCCCAAACTATATTTTTTTCGAATTCCACATACATGTTAATTTTGAAGATATTAATTTACTTATTTTAACATTAATTTGTTATTTTATTCGTCCAACAGTTCATATAACTTTAAAATCATGTAACAAATCAAGAGTCCAAACCCTCGTTAACCCTACGATGAAACTTGCAAAACTTCATTTTAAGGGCTTCCCCATCCTCGTCAACAAACACTAAGGTGCTGTTTGTTTTTGAAGAGATAAAACATCTTCAGTCTGCGGACCACATCTGCAGGGAAGATGTGTACCAAAAGTCTGCAGTTTGCAAGAAAAAGACTGTTTATTTTTTAATATCTGCAGACTGATAAAGATATAAAATTTAAATAAACATATTTTTTTGGAAATTAAAAAACATCGTTCAATAATAAAGTGAAAATCTCATCGGTCCAACCAAACCCTCTTTCTTCACCTAAAATTACCTTCATGGACTTGCAGGTATCGTATCGATATAACACAGTTCACATATAGCAACTCAGTTTTAATATAACACAGATTTCACAAATGGAAAACAAATAAATAGCTATGGAATTTCACCATGGAAAACAAATTAACAGCCATTTAATTTCAGCATAGAAAATAACAAATAAACAGCCATGGAATTTCACCATGGAAACGAATAAACACTAAACAGCCATGGAATTTCACTAATACAACCCGAGATCCATGGTGCCCAGATTGAATTGCAAACTCGGTTCACATATTATACAACAAGAAGCAGAAATAGGTAACCATGGGGGCAGCAATGAACTATAAAAATTTGCGACAGGAAGAACAAAAATTTGCAGTAGCAGTTATCAAAGGCGAAAGGGGCGGCGAAGTTTTGGCCGATGGTGGCCGCGGGGGCGGCGGTGATTTGGCCGGTGGTGGCCAGCGACGGGAGAGAATCGATCATCAAAAGGTTGTGTGAATTGTGATGGTGTGCTGCTGTGTTTTTTGTGAGTGAGAATGTTAGGGTAAACGTCTTCCAAACTTGGAAGCATATAGTCCAAGTCTTCTCCAAGCAGACCATAAAAAGACTTTTTCCTCTCTTCTGACTTCCAAAAAACAAATACTCTTTTTCTAATATGTCTTCCCGCCTGCAGACATAAGACCCCAAAAAGACTTTTTGCTAAAAAACAAACGGCACCTAAAAATAAAAGCGTTTGTCCAAGTTTCACTCGAAAAGATAGGAAAATGCCTTTGGCATGAAATATTTTAAAGTGATACGAGTTTGAACTAGATCAATCTTAATCCAAATTCAATTGATAAATTTCATAACATGATCGAAACTCGCTCCGTACTTGCAACGTTTTGAAAAATCAAACTCATACATTTATCCACCGAATTAACGGATATCCATCTCATTTACCCGACTTATTATTATAATAAATTTACAACTATTACGCATTCCACAAAATATTATCTAATAAATATAATATGAATACTTAATATTAAAACAAATTTTAAATAACCATATATCTACCATAAATTAATACTAAATAAAATTTGTTAAATAATACATAGAGTTGTCTTTAAGGAAGTCCAAAGGTTTTGCATAATCCCAAGGAACAAATCCTAGTCATTGGATCAAAATGGTCAAGATCAAATCCTTTAGTCACTGCCACCTACAGCCACCGTAGGCCGCCGCCTCCGGCCACCGCTGTCCGCCGCCGGTGGCCGGCGGCGGTGGTGGTGGCTGACAGTGAAGGTGCTGGTGGTAATGGGGGTGGTGGTGGTATTGATGCATTGAAACACATGTGCTTCACTAAAACACAGGTGTTCCAAAATACAAACGAACATATTACTTCGAAGCACATGTGTTTCAAGTCACGAAACACATATGTTTCAAGTCACTAAAACACATAAGTTTCTAAAACACATGAGGGGAGCATATGAAGCACATGTGCTTCAAGTCACGAAACACATGTGTTTCACTAAAAAGTCAAACACATGAGTTTCTAAAACACAGGGGAGCATACGAACTACGAAGCACATGTGTTTCAAAAGGTGAAAACATGTATTTCAGGTCACGAAACACACGTGTTTCAAGTCACTAAAAATATTAGTTTCTAAAACACTGGGGAGCATACGAAGCACATATGTTTCAAGTCATGAAACACATGTGTTTCACTAAAAACATGAGTTTCTAAAATACAGAGAAGGATACGAACTACGAAGCACATGTGTTTCAAGTCACGAAACATATGTGTTTCACTAAAAACATGAGTTTCTATTTTTCTATAACACAGAGGAGCATACGAACTACGAAGCACATGTGTTTCAAAAAGTGACACACATGTGTTTCAAACACATGTGTTTCAAGTCACGACCACCACCGCCGGCGGCCACCTCCGGCTGCCGTCCGCCACCGCCACCGCCCGTCTCCGGCCGCTGGAGATGGGTGGGGTATTGATATATTGAAGCGCATGTGTTTGTATGATTTGAATCTTGATCTTGACATTTGATTTTTTCTTGATCCAATGACTATTAATTGTCCCTTAGTACTAGCTAGAATCCTTAAACTACCTTCAACATTTATCATAATACATATATCAAATACAAAAAACATGTCCAATATGAAAATTATAAATTAGTCATTTGATCAAAAATTCATTACACTTAATTACCAAAATATACCCTAAATTGACCATTTTTCTCAACAACAAAAAGTTACTCACTTTGGTATTTTCAAAATAAACAGTGTGCGCGCCTTGCTGTTTTTTTTAGCGATTGTGCGTCTTCATAAAATACTGCCAAATGTCGTAACCCATGATTGTACTTTTTGCACAATCATTTTAAGAATTATGAAAACCGTACCTGGAAAGTGAATGACCAAATCCAGATATCATCCACAATATTTAGAAACCGAAAGAAACTGCTCAAAGTAGTTTAAACTGCTAAAGACCGTCCAAAACCGCCTATAACCGGTTCGGATCCAATAGATCAGAATACCAGGTTTTAAATTAGAATTTAGATTTTCTATGTATTTTTAATAAAGCAATATTAACCTAATTAAAAAATTTCCAAATTAGTCAGGGGTGCCGCCTCTTGGACCCCGTTCTCAGGGGCGCTGCCCCGGACCCCCGTTGAGTTAGTGTATTTTAACAATACGAAATCCAAATAAGTGTGTACTTCGCACCACCCTTACTTGTTCAATATTTATTAAGATTACTTTCGGTTAACAACTTTCTCTCATTACATTTAAATCATATTGGTGATACAAATCACCAACCCAATTGGCTTGTTTTTTTGCTTTCGAAGTTTATGTATATTATATATTTTCATATTTTAAGTAGTACGGAGTATATCATTTGGAGTAACGTAAAACTAGCATAAAACATAAGATTTGGTGTTAAATTTTGAAGAAAATAGTATATTCACTAAGATTTTCGATTTGGTTTTTCTTGTAAGATGATAGTGTTCTTCCTCCTTGCCCAAAGCTCCAAAGATGCCAAGGCGTGAGTCGAGACTTTGCCCTTACGATAAGTGATACACTTTGTGTTTCACGGTTTTTGAGGTAAAAGATTATAATGATAGTTAAATTAGATTAATTGGATGGTTAGTGAGGAGTGAGTTCCACACTTTTTGAATAAAGTGAAGTTAATGATGTTTAAAAGTAAAAAAGTAAGGATAAATGAGTCATTTTACCTTTTTAAAGTAGATAGTTAGTGGATGTGGGTCTCACAATTTTTTGCTAAATAAGGTAGTTTTTTCAAAGTGTATCACTTATTTTGAATCACTAAAAAAGAAAGTGTATCACTTATTTTGAATTGGATGAAGTACAAAATATTCACTTTAATTTTTTTGAAAATGAGATTAAAATATTAAAAAAAACGCTTCATATCCGGTCAAATCATCCTGGTCCGACTGGGGTTCACAGTTAACCCGGAGGTTCGAAGCGATATAAAAACAGATTTTAAACCGATCGAGTCGACACGATATATTTCCCTTTTCCGGTTAGGGCGATCGGAATGGGCAGTCAAACCCAAGTTTAAAACATTGGTATGCTGTACGTTTCGTGGGGTGGGGTTCAAGAAGGGGTGGAAGATTTATTGTTGACTATTCAAAAAAGACGGAGGAAACTTCTAAATTTAGCTTCGGGTGTTTGATATAAACTAGGGGTGAGCATATTGACCGAAAAAACCGAACCGAACCGAAAACCGACCGAAACCGAACCGAACCGAAACCGATAACATGTTATCGGTTCGGTTTCGGTTTTGAAAATTCATCGTTATCGGTTATCGGTTCTATCGGTTCGGTTCGGTTTTCGGAAAAGGATGAACATTTGGCCTAAAATGACCGAACCGAAACCGGACCGAACCGAAACCGAACCGAACCGAAACCGATAACATGTTATCGGTTCGGTTTCGGTTTTGAATATTCATCGTTATCGGTTATCGGTTTTATCGGTTCGGTTCGGTTCGGTTCGGTTTTAGCCCGATAAGCACCCCTAATATAAACGGTACTTGTTTTGTCACACGACTTAATATTATTTTAACTTAGCTTTTATTTAAAAATTAACAATATTAATTTTTAGTTTGAAAATTATTATTTTGTTGTTCTAAATATTCGCGCTTATACTAAGTATTAAATTTTTAGATTCTTTGTTGAGTAAATTACTCGAAAGGTCCCTATACAACTGTACTATATCAATTACAAGTTTACAACATCAATTTTTAAATTTCGTTTACTATATTGGATGTCCTTGATGTATGTACTTTGTTACACTGATGGTAAGGTCCCTGTACAACTGTACTATATCAATTACAAGTTTACAACATCAATTTTTAAATTTCGTTTATTATATTGGATGTCCTTGATGTATGTACTTTGTTACACTGATGGTCTCTAGAGCCATTGCAATTTTTTAATTACCAAACTACCATTGTAGTCTTTCATAATAAAATGAAGATAAATTACTGTGAAATTTACTCTATTAATGATTTTTTTTATATTTATATTCTTCTACTACATTCACATTCAGAGTCACCATAATCTTATCTTTTTAATTTTAAAGCTCAATTAATAACCATTATCATCTCCATACCACATCACCTGAAAAGTCAATCCATCCTCAACCCCTACCTTCAGTTGTCTTCTTCAGTTATTCCGTCGCAGGTGACATTCTATCAACCTACGCATGCAAAACATCAACTTCTCCGACGACCTGCATGAATTGTCATTTTTAATTGGTGGTTTCCACGTAATTTGATTCAGACAATTGATACGGGTCGCCAAAAGTTGGTGTGATGGAGATGCAGGTCGAGAGAACATCACTAGTAGTAGAACAACTAGAGAAAGCAACCGAAGGTAAAGGTTGTGGATGGATTGACTTTTCAGGCGGGTGGTGATGCGACGATAATGATTATTGATTGAGTTTCGAAATCAAAGAAATAGAGGTGAGTGGTGAGTTTGAATGTTTTAGAAGAATATGTATAAAGGGGGAAAAATCAATTAATAGAGTTCATTTTACATATGGATTATGTGGTATATCACTTATTACATTTACAATCTTTTATCTTCATTTTATGCAAAACACTAAAACGGTAGTTTGGTCACGAAATTTTTTTAATGGTTATAAGAACCAACAGTGTAACAAAACATATAAACCAGGATCTTCCAGCATAGTAAATAAAGTTCAAATACTAAAATTATAATTATTAATAGGGTTTTTCTAACATGTGCCTTAGGGGCACATGTTAGAGTGTATTAATTAACTCAAAGTTTCCTAATAAAATGTTATTAAACATCAATGAAGTTTATAAGTTACATTTTGAAAATAAGTACTCCCTCCGTCCCACAAAAAAATTCTCATTTCACTTGGGCACAAGATGTTAATTTGAAGCTATAATAGAATGTTTGAGTTATTTAATGCACTATAATACTCCCTCCGTCCCACAAAAAACTTCCCATTTGACCTTAATTTTTTGTCCCATAAAAAACTTCTCATTTCAATAAAATATTATTATTACTAAGGACCCCACCACTAACTATCCACTAACTATCATTCTCTCTCCAAACCAATCTTATATTTTAATCAAGATTATTACCAATGACCCCACCACTAACTATCACCTTAAAACTTGTGCCCATATCAAATGGGAAGTTTTTTGTGGGACGGAGGGAGTATATGCCTAGAAGCACATGTTAGAAAAACCCTAATTAATACTCCCTCCGTCCCACAAAAAACTTCCCATTTGACCTTAATTTTTTGTCCCACAAAAAACTTCTCATTTCATTCAATTGATGGGCTCCACATAATAAAATAATATTATTACTAAGGACCCCACCACTAACTATCCACTAACCATCTTTCTCTCTCCAAATCAATCTTATATTTTAATCAAAATTATTACCAATGACCCCACCACTAACTATCCCCTTAAAACTTGTGCCCATGTCAAATGGGAAGTTTTTTGTGGGACGGAGGGAGTATACTACATAACCTTCCGTCTACTGATTTTATAATTTACTCAATTTATATATTCACTAGTTCCTCTCCTATAAATACTACAAAAATCCTTTCCTTCTCACACACCACAATCATCACCATCACCACAATCTCAAACACACATTTAATCATTTATCCCATAATATGGGATCCATAAAAAAGATGGAGAAGCCACATGCGATATGTATCCCCTACCCAGCTCAAGGCCACATCAACCCGATGATGAAACTTGCTAAACTCCTCCACTTTAACGGCTTCCACATATCCTTCGTCAACAACCACTACAACCACAACCGCTTGCTCCGGTCCCGTGGCTCCTCCTCCCTGGACGGCCTGCCGGGTTTTCGTTTTTACTCCATCACCGACGGCCTTCCACCGTCTTCCGCCAACTCCACCCAGTCAATCCCCGCTCTCTGTGAATACATACCTAACCACAGTTTTGAACCTTTCTGTGAGCTGATAACTCAGCTTAATTATGGGGCGGATGTGCCGCCGGTGAGTTGTATTATTTCCGATGGGTGCATGAGCTTTACTCTTAAAGCCGCCGAGAGGTTTGGATTGCCGGTGGTTCTGTTTTGGACGACAAGTGCTTGCGGGCTTTTGGCTTACACTCACTATCGTCATCTTATTAATAAGGGGTATATTCCCCTCAAAGGTGAAGTTACTATTTTAGCTCGAATTTTTTTACTGTTTTCTACTAATCTTTTTTAATTCATCTCTTCTTAAGGGGTGAGCACGGTCTAAAAACCGAAACGAACCGATAGAAGCGAAACATAAAATGATGATTTTTTAAAAATGAAATTGAACCGATTACATGTTTTCGGTTTTGGTTCAATCTGATTCGGTTTTGATTCCGTTTTTTTAAGTCAAATGCTCATCCTTGTCCAAAGACCGAGCCGGATTGACCGAAACTGATAGGGTTGAAACCAAAATGATGATAGAACCGAAAACGAACCGATAACATGTTATCGGTTCGGTTTTTTGGGCCCATAAAATAACTGATATGTGAAATTAACTAATTACCTTTCCAAATCTCATCGGTTGACTTGGATAATTGTATTAATTAAACGAGTATGAACAACCAAAGGGCATTTAACCTAGCGGTATGATGTTTGCCCCCATTCTTGAAGTCAGGGCTGTTGTATATACAAATGTCATAATTAAGAGTAGATTATGATTTGCCGTTAAAAAAATTAAGTATGAACAAAAATAGAAAGCAATATCATCCTTTTTTTTCTTTCTAATCGGTTATATAATTGGCACATGCATATCTTTAAGCTGTTAGTTTTAGTAATTGATAATGAAATATGCACTAAAGAAAAAAGTTCATTCTTAAGGATTAACCGAAACTCATATGACTGAAACCAAAAAATATGATAGAACCGAAAACGAACCGATAACATGTTATCGGTTTTGGTTCGATTTTTTCAGTCAATAAAATAATTGATATGTAAAATTAACTAATTCCCTTTTTCAAATCTCATCGGTTGACTTGGATAATTGTATTAACTAAATGAATATGAACAACTAAAGGACATTTAGTCTAGCGGTATGGTGTTTGCCCTAATCCTTTAGGTCGGAGCTGCTGTAGACAAATGTAATAATTAGGAGTATATTATAATTTATCGTTAAAAAAATGAGTATGAACAAAAATAAAAAGCAATATCATCCTTTTTTATCTAATCGGTTATATAATTGGCACATGCATATCTTTAAGTTTTTAGTTTTAGTAATTGATAATTAAATATACACTAAAGATAAAAGCACTTGTCCAAATTTTACTCGAAGACGATGGAAAATGCCGGTGGCATGAAATATATGAAGTGGCGTGATATATATGGTATTTCTAAGAATATGGTTGGTGTGGTTTTTATGGTTTTCATTACAATGAATTGATGACTATATTCAATTATTTTGAACTAACATTTATATCACATTAACCATTTTTCACGATCAAAAATTTATATATATTTTTTAATTTATAGCTAAGGTAAGTCCAATTAAATATTTAAAATTGGCGGAATAAAAGATCCAAAAGAAAAAAAGGAATATATAATTCGGAGATTAGAAGGGTGCCTTTAATTTGACGGAAAAATTATACCTATTTGAAAAGAAGAAAAAAAGTTTTTACCATAGGGACCTCATTTTAAGATTTTTCACATAACCCAAAAATGGATTAGATCGGCTGTGTGTATTTAGGTTACTGTGTTAGTATACTTTCGGAGATCAGAATAATAGTTTTCAAAATGTATCCGGAAAGTAAAGTACATGCATGTTATGTGCTACACCATGTACAAAGATCCGAATTTAATGTATACTTGTTTATCTTCCGAAACATGGACCACTGTTTGTGAATTTATGTCCTGAGGGACCTTTCTAGAAGTTCTAATTAGACCTGTACCAACCGTCTAAGACTGACGGCGTCTTTTGGACATGAGTTTGGGACAGCCGTTGGCACGGCCGTATCACTTTTCACGTCAGTTGGTTTGCGCCGGTTTGAGGATGTACGGGAGTGAGGGGGGTCGGCTGGTGATGGTGGGCCCAAAAGGGTATTTTGTATGTGTATTTTGTAATGATGGAACCTAAAAACTGAAGGTAATAGATATTGTTGGTGTGAATATATCAGTTTAATGTCGATTGGAGAGTGAGCTGTGAGCTGATGTAACGTTGATTTAACAAAAACTGACGGTGTCAGTTTTACTCACCATTGAGAGTGGTCTTATATGCCATCATATTTTGTATGGTTCACAAAGTCGATCAAAATACATGAATGAGTGTGTGATATGTAATTGTGAAAAAGTCTTATGCTGCCATGGTTTCACAAAAAATAACGACCGTTGGTTGGCAGCATGCATCCGAAAGGTGTCCTTCATTTCTCGTCGGAGGGCGTTTGGCTCGACGTAATCCTCCGTAATGTAATTGAAATCAGTTGTAATTGAATTCGGTTTGAATTCGGTTGTAATTGAATACGGTTACGCGTTTGGTTAGCAAGAGTTGTAATTCAAACCAATACTTATACATTTTTTTAAAAACTTTTTTAAATTGCTTTTTAAAATTTTATTATTTATCAATATTATTTTAGTTTTTTAAAAATATATTAATTTTTTTTTCTAATTTTTTTTATTATATTATAGTTTAAAAAAAATTAAATATATTAATTTTTTTAAATTTTTTAAAATTTTTTAAAATTTTTAAATTTTTTTAAAGTTTTTTAAAATTTTTATTTTTTTTTTATGTTTTTAAATTTTTTTAAATTTTCTTAGTTTTTTTAAAATTTTCTTAATTTTTTTAATTTTTTTTTAATTTTATTAATTTTTATAATTTTTTATAATTTTCTTAAGTTTTTTAATTTTTCTTAATTTTTTTAATTTTTTTTTAATTTTTTTTTTAACTTTTTTAATTTTCTTTTAATTTTCTTAATTTTCTTAATTTTTTTTAATTTTTTTAATTTTTTTAATTTTTAAATTTTTTTTAATTTTTGTTAATTTTTCTTAATGTTTTTAATTTTTTTTTAAATTTTTTAATTTTTTTTAATTTTTTTTAATTTTTCTTAATTTTTTTATTATTTTAAACGATTTTAATATCTGAAGCATATAAAATATTTAAATTTGTTAGTACACTAAAAAACCGTAATTGAATTCTTAGGGTTTTGGGACGGAATTCAATTACAACGAATATCGTAATACGAAAATACTTCGTAATTGAATTACGAAAAAAAGTGTTCATCCAAACGTCCTCTCTAATGTAATTGAATTACAATTACGGAAGATTACGGAGGATTGCGTCAAAACAAAAGGGGCCTTAGAGACTATTTGTTTATGTTCTATTTCAGACAGCATGATTTAACCGAAAATATCATGAGATTATATTTTTCTTATTAAGTCATAATTTTTTTTTTCTTTTTTATATATATGCAATTTATATTAGTTAAAATTTCATGTTTTATATGGTCTAGTCAAAAAAATATTTAATTTATAATTTTATTCCTTTAAAATAAAATTTTATTTTAAATTTTAACTTTATTACTTACATGTCAACATTTTTATTATTAAATACTTCAATTTAAAATTATATATATAACTTAATTATGTTTATTTACAATATTATGAGAAATTGAAAATTGAATTTTTTTATTATTAAGACCATTCGTTCAGCTTGAAAAATAAACGAGAATACTAATTTATTCAAACAGACGTAATATATCCAGAAAAACATTTTAACTAGACAGTACTTAATGGGTAAAAAAACAAACAAGCCCTTAGCAAGATTATTAATCCCATCTACAAGAACAAAGGTGAAATGATTTTTTATTATCTTTTTTTAAAAAATTTTGTGGGAAGAGTGATCGAGACGAGGCTTAGATCGACAAGAATCGTGTTTCATACAAGGACGATCCGCGATGTAGGCATACATTATAATTAGAAATCCTGTGGAAAAGTATAAGGAGATCTAGCAACGTAGAGATCTACACATATATAGCATTCCTAGATCTAGAGAAAGCTTATGATGATGTTCCATGAGAATTAATTTGGAGGAAAGACAAAGGAGCATTAGGGAGATACTAAAAAGTAATTAATAGGCTTGTAAATGAATCGAACACACGAACGAAGTCTTCTTCAATTCTTCATGTACGGTTGTTAAAGAAAAAAAGTGTTCACGAACAGGACAAACACTTATTATTTTGATAAATGCTTTTGGTTGATACATATTACTTTGCATACTCACACACTCTCGCATGTATACGTCACATGCACACATTTCCATATACCTATCCATACTCACATATATTTATTTATTTATCTGAGTATTTTTATAGTCACACACTCATCTCATTTACACTCATTTTCTTACCTTCACATTTTTCTAGAGGCATGCAACCTCTCTACCTTCGGGGAGAGATATGCTTATTCGCATCATACATCCTATGCACCCCTCCTTTAAACGCTTTGTGTATTGTTGTTGCTAACAATTTTTTTACTAAATTATATATACTAACAAAATAAGTATTGCAGATATGAGTTACGTAACAAACGGGTATTTGGAAACAACCCTAGATTGGATCCCCGAGATGAAAAACATTCGATTAATGGATTTCCCAAGCTTCATTCGAACCACGGACATAAACGACATCATGCTCAATTATCTAATGACCGAAGCCGAGGCTGTCCCTAAAGGCTCGGCTATCGTGCTCAACACATTCGATGCTTTGGAACAAGCCAGTATTAACCCCATAACCGCCATGAATCCACATATTTTCACTGTGGGCCCACTACATTTGATGCAACAACACGTGCCAAACGACCAACTCGAACATATTGGCTCCAATCTTTGGAAGGAGGATCTGAGCTGCATCCATTGGCTCGACACCAAAGACCATGGCTCGGTTATATTTGTCAACTTTGGGAGTATTACGGTCATGACAAAGGAGCAATTGATCGAGTTTGGGTGGGGGCTCGCTAATAGCAAGAAAGATTTCTTGTGGATAACTAGGCCGGATATTGTCGGCGGTGATGACGCCATCATGCCACCGGAGTTTGTCAACGAGACCAAGGGAAGAGGCATGGTAACCAGCTGGTGCCCTCAAGAACAGGTAATTTGTTTTATATGTTATAAATGTTCTTTTATAAGTATTTGAATTTGCGGGTAATAATTAATAAATTATAGATTAAAGCCACGTGCTTGAATTTCACAATAAATTCTTTCCAGAATTCAGCGAACAAGACAATAAAGTGTTGCTTTCACGTGATTGTCATGTGTCAGTGTCAATTGGACGTAAAACAGTATTTTATGGACAAATGATATTTAAAAGTAGTTTGATTATCGGTTATGTGTCAATTAATAGGACGTACGTAAAACACTATTTATGTTTTATCTAATTACATACTTCCTAGGCATCAAAAGGACGTTGGCCGAATAGTACGGTATTTGTTCTTCATTTTTAGAAATATTTAAGCTTATTAAAATATCTCTTATCTCATGCTTTTAGGGCATGAGTTAGCCAAACCGTTTTTAAAAAACATACTTTCTGTGTTAAAAAAAATAGCATATATTACGACGTGCAACCAATACATATTAAATTGTTTTGTATTGGTGAAGTTTTCAAATGCACAATAATTTTGGAACATGCCGAAAAGAAAACGTGTACAATAAAATTGAGAGGGAGGAAAATATAGATGGATAGATATAGACATTGTCACATTGACATTACAAATATAACATTGACAAGTTATTTAATTTACATATTATAAAGGTTTTAAGTCACCCAGCCATTGGAGGATTCTTGACACACAGTGGATGGAACTCGACTATTGAGAGTATAAGCAGCGGGGTTCCAATGATTTGTTGGCCGTTTTTCGCAGAGCAACAAACGAATTGCCGATATAGTTGCGTAGAGTGGGCGATCGGAATGGAAATTGACACCGATGTGAAGAGGGAGGTAGTCGAGGCCCAAGTAAGGGAGATGATGGATGGGGAAAAAGGGAAGATGATGAAGAACAAGGCTTTGGAGTGGAAGAAGAAAGCCCATGAAGCTGCTGCAATTGATGGATCATCTTATCTTAATTTTGAAAAATTAATTAATGATATTCTCTTGAAAAAGTGAAGTTAGAATTTGTTTGATCATATTATACTTTTAAGCTATGTCACAGACGAGGTTATGTATTGTTTTATTACTTTACAATGAAAGTATTGTTTAATGACAACGATATTGTGAGATAAAGTGTTATTGAGTTTTCTTTTAATAAGTATGGTTATCACTTATCAAAGTAATGTTTCGTATTTCCTTTACGAAAAATAATGTGTCATGAAAGGTCAACTATATTCTCACATTTTTTATACGTTGGTACGAAGATCATGACACTTTCGTGACCAATTTAGCCACATATTTAAAGTGTCACTAAATTTTGGCCATTGGTATAAAATTAGTGACCAACACTAGAAAATCGTTACTAAGTAGTTACTAAGAATTCAGAGACCAAAACATAGCCCATCTGCATCATCTGATTGTACTGTGCAAGTACAATTGGCTCAAGCGCTCTTTGGGTGTTAGGTAACTGGTCCATACAAGTACTTTTTAGTATGTTTTTAACATGTTTGCATGTGTTTAGGTTTCCTTTTCCAAAAGAACAAAAAGGAGCATTCACCAAAAAAGGCCAACAAAATTTGATACCAAAAATCATGCTATAAATGTCTATTTTCCTCACTAAATCATACTGTACTATAAATTACATATAAATTAAAGTAAAAAATCCATTGGCAAAAATATATTTATCTAGTACTACCACTCGGAACTTTACCCTTTTTAAGATTTGACAATTCTTCAATAATCTTCTCTTCACCACTAACACGTTTCGGTATCTCAACTTGCACTCTAACCAACTGATCACCTCTTCTACCACTCTTGTTCAAAAGTGGGACCCCCTTTTTCGCCATAACCAACGTGGTCCCCGGTTGGGTCCCACTTGGAATCTTCAAATCAACCACCCCATCGACAGTTGGCACTTTGACAGTTGTCCCAAGTATCGCATCAAGATAACTAACTTTACAACTGTATAAAATATTCGTATCATCTCGTTTCAACACAGGGTCCGGAATCACATCAATCATCACAAAAAGGTCACCCGGTGGTCCACCTTTCCTTCCCGCGTTCCCCTCTGACCGGACCCTCAACCGGCTGCCCGAATCCACCCCGGGCGGGACTTTGAGACTGACTCGTTTTGACTTCCGCACCCGCCCGTCACCGTTGCATGTATTGCAAGGAGTTGAGATTTCTCCATTCCCGTTGCACGATTGACATGTTGACACTTGTTGGAAAACCCCTAATGGGGTTCGGGTTGATGAGATGACTTGGCCTTGACCGCCACATGGCGTGCATTTAGAGGATGTGGTCCCGGGTTTGGCGCCCGACCCGTTGCAAGTTGTACACGTGTCGAGTTTGGTTATTTCGATTTCTTTTTCGAAACCGAATATTGCTTCTTTGAAGCTTAGGAGAAGATTGTAGCCTTGGTCTTCACCTTCTGTTGCCATGTTACGGGCCCGCCCGCCCATTCCCATACCGCCCATGCCACCCATTTCAAATAATGACTCGAATATATCAAATGGGTTGCTATCCTGTGGGGCCCAATTTAAACGGGTTGCAAGTGTCAAATTAGAGACATTATATATACACATATTTACAAACTTGGTGAACAGTAGCTGGCAGGTTGCTCAAATTTATTTTTTTTATTCTTAGCCGTCAACTTTGACTTTCTTTTTTATTTTCTTTTTTTAATTTTAGCCTTCTTAACATTTTTGACATCTAGGTTTTGAAACTTATATTTTAACCTCATTTTTTTTAATATGTTGATTTTTTGTCAAAAAATGTAATATGCAAATTCGTAATACTTCCTCTGTATCACAATAAGTGATACACTTTCCATTTAAGGGTGTTTCACAATAAGTGATACACTTCAAAAGTTACCTTATTTGGCAAAAAAATGTGGGACCCAACCTCCACTAACTATCCACTTTAATAAAGTGAAATTACCCTTATACCCTTACTTTTACTTTTAAAACTCATTAATATCACTTTATTCAAGAAAAGTGGGATCCATCATCCACTAATTATCTACTTTAATATATTTTAACCAAACTTTAATCTTTTGCCTCAAAAACCATGGAACGTCAAATGTATCACTTATTGTGATACGGAGGAAGTATAACATTTACCAACTTGATTGATTTTACAGCTAATAGTATTTATAGTATCTAAATTATTGAGAATACAAATTTATGGTTGTATGAATATCAGTAAACATTAGTTTAGGTATCATATGAAAATCTCCCGAGGCATTGTGCGGGGTAAAAACCTACTAGTTATTACTATAATTATAATCTAAAACGATTCAGGAGATTGTATGCACAAAAAAAAAAAACACTTTGAGCATCTTTTGACCCGTTCGACCCAAATTGACCCGATAGAGATACGGGTCGGAATTGCCACCTTTAGTATATTGATTTAAAGAAAAAATATCATATAGAACTTACCCCGTTGCCCATGCCTGAACCTTTAAGGCCAGCCTCCCCATATCTATCATATATGGATCGTTTTTCATCATCTGATAAAACCTGCATTAGTTTTTTTATTAATTAATAACTTATATTTTAACATTAAAAATTTAAAATACTTGTATTATATCTTGAGTAAAAAAACCTCATAAGCGTTGCTGATGTCCTTGAATTTTTGTTCAGCTCCTGGTTCTCTGCAAAATACATGAGAAAATAATAATTTTGCTTCCATCTACAATACAATAATGAATTTCTGTAATATATTTAATTAAAATTTTATCTGGAAATATATTTAATTGTGAAAATTGAATATAAGTCAAACTTACTTGTTCACATCAGGATGATAACTCCTTGCAAGTTTCCTATAAGCTGAAAATCAGAGACATAATAAAAATAATTCAATATAAAATCATCAAAAATATCAGAGCACAAATCATGAACTTATAGATTTTACTAACCGCTCTTAATATCTGCTTTGCTGGCATTCTTTGATACACCAAGTATAGAATAGAAATCCTGTTTACAACATAAAATTCTCAACATATTAAAAAAACATAACTAAAATACTATAAGTGTGAGACGAACGATTAATGAAAAAACTTACAGATTCAGCTCGAACAATAAGACGGTTTCTTCTGCGGTTATGAGAATTAAATCCTGAACTCATATCATATAGTGGATGCAAGGAATTCTGTGAAAAGAAGCTTGAAGATGTTGATGCAAATCCTCTTGTTTTGGTTGCAAAACTAATTATTAACAATATATAATAAAAATTAATCACTAACGATTATGTATATAGAAGGCATAGTTCAAACTAATTATAAACATAATTTAAGATTAAACACGTGCAAAAATACTCACCGAGGTAAATTTGCAAATGATTTGCTTGTAGAAGAAACAGTCAACATTGACTGAGGTTGGACTCCCCACAGGGCCACCCATGTACTCACACAAGGTACAATTGCCATTTAATATATTTTCTGCAAGCAGAACAAAAAAGATAACTTGAATTGAAATATTAACACAGCTTCTAGAATAGATAGTTCATGAAATTGTGAGTAAGCGCAAAACTGGCTCCTTTTGGTGAATTAGGTAGTATAGAGTATAGACTCATATAAGGTGAAAGTAAATCATCAAAACATGCATATAGTTTTCAGATTTTGGAAATATAGAAGGATATGTGCCCTAATATGCCTCAATAGGACTAATTACCCTAAAATGAAACATGAAATGAACCCTTAGAATGTGTCAAATGGTAGAAATGATATGTTGTGTAATAAGAAACAATTTCCGTAAAAAATCGGCATTTAAGAACTCCGTTCACAAAACCCTACGTCAACAACGGCTAGGGCTTTTCAGCCACCAACGAAAGACGACATATAGATACAAAAACATATAATACGATTATACGTACATAAGAACACCAAAATTAACGATGAATTAGCGCAAAAACACGCTAATTCAATGAAGGTATAGTGATTGAAATTGAATTCACATACCTAAAAGTTGGAGTTGACGGAGTAATCCCTGATTTGTTGAAATGGAAGTTCTGGATAGATTATGCACGACGGAGTTGCAGTTGTTGTGGGCGGAGAAGTTTCTGGAAATTTGAGGGATAAATATAGCTTTTGAGAAGTGCAGACGTATATACTAGAAGAATCGCCAAGGAAACGACCTATAAGTTCATGTTCCTGTACGCATCTACCCACCTTCCATGGATGTTAGATGATTTCCACCGTCAGATCCTACCGGTAGGAGTTTTGCTTTTTATGATTAAATCTAGACGTTAAAATAAGCAGTGTTTTTAAACATTAATCTGACCGGTTAAACCATGACCCGGTGAAAAGATGGTGTTAAAAGTATATGGGTTTTTGCTCATTGATGTTTTATGAAACGCCGGATTATTGTGATATCAGGTGACTCAGACGACCAAAAATCCATTTGTGACCATGTTTTAGTATGTAATCTCGTTTGAACTTTAATTTAGGAAGTTGATTCTTTCAAATTGGAAAAACCGAATCAGATGAGCGGGAAGATGATAAGGCGATTTTGGAAACTGAATAATAGGAAAATTAGACGGTTTGATCCGGGACGTTCTGCTGGTTCAAGCGGTTGAACAGTGACCCGGCTATCGTAACGGGTCGGGTAAAAACCCAAGTTTTAAAACATTAAAAATAAGGGGTTTGATTGGTATTAAGATTTGCAAATATAATAAGAGTGTTTCTAAGTGTAGTATCAACTGCTAAAGCTTTGCTAACTCGTCGTGACCTCGTCATGGTTGGCACGCCCTCCGTCTTACAATTCATTAGTAGACACTCAGTCTCCGTAGGGGCGAGTTGTCCAACTCATCGGCAACTAAATGGGGGGGGGGGTGAGTTGTTGTTGACAAGAACTTGTCAGTAACTCGTCAATAATAAAGATGGTGATGCGACGTTAATGACGAGTTAGGAAACACGTCACAGTTGAGAGAGACTAACTTATTTATAAGAATTGATGTAAATTTTATATAGATAAAGATCTATCTATTATTTTATAAGTGAAGCTATATTGAAAATTACCAATTTCTTAAAAAAAAATAAACATCTTATTAATTTTATATGTAAACAATAGGTTAAAATTATAAGAATTAATAATATAATAATTACAACATAGTAATTACAAATTTAAGATCATGAGTTAAAATTCCCTATCTTATAAAAAAAAATACATAATATGAATAACAATTATCATGTAATTTTTATTATCCAACTGATCATGTCTTGTAACAGATTAGGTTATAATGTAATTAAAGAAAACGGATTGACTTTTTAAAAATAACGTTCTTGACTTTTCATAATCATATACATGGTTAAGTTAAAAACAAATAAATATTAATATTGTTCTCGTTTAAATGATTACCAAAATAAATATGACTATAAAAAAAACTTATCATAACTTAGGGAAATATATAGGTAACATTAAGATAGAAAACTCAAACCGACCTTAGCTCAGTTGGTAGAGCGGAGGACTGTAGTGGTTTCACCGTTAGCCATCATTAGGTCGCTGGTTCGAATCCGGCAGGTCGGATAAATTTTTTAATTGTTGTTTCCTTGCAAAAAAACCAATGTGACAGCAAGAAATGAATTTAATTACGCTAATATCGTTTTATTTTTATTAATTTTGAATGGTTTTCCGATCAATTTGAAACTTGAGGTCGCATTACGCCACCGTGCCGGCCTTCCGTCTCTATGCTGCCGGAATTATGTAAGGTTTTGATCATCACTTTCGCGTTTTGTTACATTGTCATCTGATTTAAAATTTAGGTCAATATACGCAATTTTGACTTTAGTTTTAAAATCGAGATGGACTATTTCTGGTTTGTGTTGAAATTGATGCATGTGTGTTTCATTACTGAGTCAGAAAACTGTTTATGATGTTGTATTGCCGTACTAGTTCTGTTAATCGTAGATTCGAAGACTATTACTCTGGAGTTAACTTTAATTACATAGAATCATAAATGTTATGTGTTCTTGAATGCTATACGATTGTGATTAGCAGTTTATCATGAGTAAGTTTAATTAGTGTCCATCGGAAGACAATTTTCAGCTTAGGTTAAAAGTTCCATTGATTCGTGAATGAACATTGCAAAGTTCTTATTAATATGTTAAAAACTTTTTAGGGCAAGTGTTCTGTTCTCAATGTCTCATATGTCATAACTTTTTCATATGATGATAACTTGCCCTAAGGATCTATATGATGATAACTTTTTCCTAAAAAAAGATATTAGATTATTGCTATCTATCTTATGCAATCAAAGTAGAATTGGTACCGAGTTCTTCAAATTCACAATTAGGGCTTTGTGTATAATTGGTACACAATGTTAGTCTGTATTATAATCTAAATTTTAATTGGCATAAACATTATAGCATTATCATAAATGAGATTCAGATTATTATAAATGGTATGCGTATAACATTGTTGTTTCCTTCAGTCCAGCAGGCATGCAATTGAGATCATGCAAGGAAGCTGCAATTTATCTAAAACAAGGTAACCCAACAGTTAGTCTGCAGACCTTTAGTCCACCTCAGAAGTTGCAGCAGTTGGCATGGTCCGCTGCAGATCTTTTTACCCATCAAAAACAAACAGGACCCAAATCACTTTTACAAAATTTCTTGCAAATTTCATGCCCACTAACATGACCTTTTTGCTTATTGGCACAAATATCAGCATGCAGTTAGTTCAGAAAAGATGCAAGAAGAAGTGATGAATGGAAATAGGAAATTCATGACAAAATGTACATGGTGAAGCAACAGGATTTATGTGTCCAAAATGCAAAGAAAAATTGTGTGGGGTGTTTGATAGGAGTCTTCTTATCAGCACTAAGTTTGTTGTTAAATAGTTGATTAGGAATCTTTGAATACTTTTCTTTTCTTGTTGTATTTCACAAAATAAAGGTAAATGTTATTAGCTAGTTAGTTAGTTAGTTAGGATCAAAAGCACCTTGCACTCAAAGAAAATCCAACAAAACAATATTTGTTGGAAGTTTGGGTTGGGAATGGCAATTAGTGTTCCAAACATACTAAAAAACTGAACTATTTCAATAACAAACATACTGCAATGGACTTCATCAAGCATTAGGTGAGGTGCACAACACAACCGGTTTTTTATCCGAACCGGTTTGAAACCGGTTTTTGCCTTGTTGGACTGGATCGGTTTGAAAACTGATGGTTTGGGATCGGATCAATGTTTTTGGGATGAACCAGTTTTAAAACTGGTTTTAAAAGTGGATTTTTGAAAAACGGTCCTTAAAACCGGTTTTAACCGGATACCCCGCTTACCGAAAAGCGGTTTAAAAGCGATCCGGTTTTTTTAAAAATCCGGTTTTTGCACCTCTAAATTTCCCTAATGAGATGATATGAACAAAATGAGTTAGTAAGGGTAAAATGGTCAAAAACAACTAATTCAGCGGTGCACGGCTAAAAGTGTTGGTTTACAAATCACCACCCTGTATTCAAATTATTAGCTTATCAATCTAATCAAACATTCTGAAAAACGGATCAAAAGAAACGGATTGTGTATACATTCGACACACTCAAATCAAGAAATAAAACAATAATAACAAACTTCACAATCATGAGTACAACAACTTCAACTTCTTACATAAGAAAAAAACAAAAGATGAGTCATATAAATATATATATATGGAATATTATATAACCTTTATGCCCCAATTTCATAACTTTTTTACTCTATTTGACAAGCAAGTTGCAAACATAAACCCCCCAAAATGTACACCTTATACTGCACATAGTACAACCACCAACTTCTCACCTTCAGTTAAACCGAACCACAATGATTGAAATATCATCTTTGCTTTCTTTATTCAAGGCTGCTGCTGCTAGTTCTTTAGCCGCCTTTTGCGGGTCCCGGAATTTTATAGCAACATCAACTGCTTCTTGATTTGACAAAACCTACATTTAATTTTTAATTTAAATTTGCGTTTTAAAAGTGATTACGTGATATTAAATAATTAGAATCAGATAATCATCAGTAACAAAAAAGTAATTTTAATGTTTTTATTATTTAATAGGAAAAAAGTACCTTCCAAAGGCCATCGCTAGCAAGGATGAGGATTTCTGTATTGGCATCAATATCAGCATTTGTTACATCGGGATCAGACCGTAAATGATTCTTTAAATTTTTGTCTCCAAAAGCACGGGAAACCGCTAATTGCCCATTTACTCTTGCTACATCTCCTGAAATTTAATATAAATTCAATATATAATTAATGTTTTGCTTTACATAACCCTAAGGGTTACGGTTAATAGTTAATTTCCACAGTTTGTATGTTATATATGCTTATCATTTTCCATGTATTTATTTATATTATAATCAACTAAAGATGATAAATTTTCATAGTATCCTAAAGAAAACCCGCATCATCTTGCTCAATTTGCAGAAAATGAAAATTAGTGAGTTGACTTTCTAGACCAACCGGCTTCTTCTTTTATTGTCAACCACTCGTTATACGATCATTTCACGTGATACATAATTCCATTTCTAAATTTTTTTCAAAAAAAATATATATTTTCCGTCCTCATGTGGTACCCCAAGATGAAATCTTTTATGATTTTCAATAAATACTCGTATAGTCGTATTATATGATTATATCTAATGAAAGATAAAAATTGAAAACCTTTTCATGGTACGCTAAAAACCCGTATCTTTTTGCTATATTTGTATAAAAAGAAAAAATGACTCTTTAGACCAACCGACTTTTTTCATTTTCATGTGATAACGGAAGGTGTAATTTTTTAATAATTTTCACACGGGATATTGTTTAAAACTATTTAACGTTAACTAATTTCTAGTAAATACAATATATTCTTCGATATAAAACAACAAATTTATCTAAGATATATTACCAGGCATATTGGAGACAAAACCTCCTCTATTTTCAATACTGCCCCTTTCGGTATTTGGTTCATGGTCAATACTCATCTGAATCGCCTGCCCGTTTGTTGACAAAACTGCCCGAGAATCTCCAACATTTGCTACCCATAATTTACTCCCGTTGATCAAAATTGCAGTAACTGCAGTAGACCCACCTCTGCCCAAATCAGGATTATGGGAAAGAATCGATTGGTCTGTTTTTTCATAAGCTTTCAAAATCGCCCTGTTTGGATCCGTCCAAAACTCATCCTAAAAAAATCCAAAATACAAAAAAATTTGTAAAACTTGTATCTATTTTTTCCTACTTTCTGAACAATAGCAATATACTTTAGGTGGTGGTCTGTTTTGGCAATTATAACTTTTTAAGGGCTGTATTGGTAATTATAAGTTTTAAATTGGTAATTAAAGTTTATTTTTTACGTTTTTCAACGTTAATGTAGACCACTCAAAAACTTGTAATTACCAAAATGGCACAATCCGTAAAATATATTACTATTTATGACATTTTGCCTTAAAACAATTGGAAGTCAAACTACAGGTTTCAACCTGAATATACTTACTTAAAAAAAGGAGTAATGTCATAAACTTGGTAAAAGTGTTACATTTTAATTATTTTTTTGTCAAAATATCACAACGTACGTTCTATGACGTTATCCCACTAAAAAACTTTATAAAAAATTTAATCAAGATTTAGACTAATTTTGGAATATTAAGATTAATAAAAAAATTAACCTCTTTTAGGATATTGGAAAATAAATGTTTTTGAAGATAAGCGGGAACACTATCTCCCAAATGGCCATCATAAATAGCAAAGAGTCCAAGTTCACGTCCTTGATGAGGAATAAATTTTGCCACATGGTAATCTTCCATTGGGTGATTAGCTTTCCCTTTGACCAAACTAAATCCATAATTGACCGACCATTGGCGGGCCCGCCCCTTACCGGTCTCATTTGATGATTGGCCGCCTGCCAACTAACAACAACAACAACAACAAAAGATTATATTAATTCTTGTACTAAACAATTATATTGATTTGCATCCACAAAGTTCTACTAGTTGCCATTATTGAAGGCTGCTTTAAACATTTCATTTATATACATATATTTCTTAGCCAATCATTGCAACTTGCATAGTAGAGTAGTCTTTATTTTGTGAGTTTTCAAGATAAACGCTACGATTTTGTCAATAGCCATCGTTACAAAAAACCGACAAAAAAGTTGATTTTGATCCAATATGTTGTGACTAGAGAAGGGTATTTTAGACATTTTGCCTTCGGAAACAACGTCTTGCATAATTCATACATTTGTGGAAAAAGTTTGGCAATATAAAAGATCATTAAATATTATCAAAATTGCGGCTAGACCAACAAGATCACATTATTATAAAACGACAACCGACATGATCTCACTAAATAGATTATTTATTTCAATGGCGGCCGAATGATTGGAACAACGGTCATAGATTGATACAAAATTAGAAACACCGGATAAACCGCATAACAAATAATTGGTCGGATACGTGATTTAAAAATATTAATGATCCTATAATGTGGTACACAAAAATAATGCAACTTTTACAACCACACGGTCAAACTTGGCAACCAAGGGTTCAACTCTTACCAAATTCATTGCTATAAATGTTTGACTAGGCAAATAATTAGGCTCAAGAATAAATCACATGTAATGTATATAATCCCTAATTCAATACCTAACTTGATAAAAACCCTAATTTGATAGAAACCCTAATTTGATTTAAATTTTATAAACAGCCCTAATTACAATAATGAAAGGCAAAAACAAAGGAAGCCTTAGATTTTGAAGATTAATAACACAGTTACAACTTACAAGCATAAAATAGCAATTACCACACTCAATCGACTTAATCATGCTCTAATTGGAAAAAAAAATTAATGTATAAAATTTAAATTTTCACCTTAAAAACATGAAATTGAAAGGAAAAAAAGGATAAACAAAATTCACCTTTGAACCAGAATTGCAGCATAAATTACCCATTTAGTAATTTCCTCACCAACTGAATCTACTACAACTTAACATCTACTTCTTCTTCCAACAAAAAGCCCTCAAATTTCAGTACCTGAAAACATCAGGAAATTAGAAAATTTATGATCATCAACAAACCCATCATCCAAAACAACAAACCCACAAAACCCAAATCAAAAAGCTTCAATCTTTCTCAATTTCTTGAAAAAATCACGAATCGGGTATCTTGAATTTCAACTTACCGATCCCAAAACAAGAAGAAATCCAAGCAAATACAAACTGAAATTAAGGCTGATTACAGTATATGTATATCTATAATTAGATGTGTGTGTGGAGTGTGAAGAAGGGTTTTAGGTTTTTGAGTGGACTTTGTAACCGTCCCCCTTGAAGAGGAAGAAGACGAAGAAAAGAGGGGGGTGGGTTGGGGGTGGGTGGGGTATGAGTTTTGGTGTTTGGATTGTTGAGAAATGAGAATGAGTGGCAAAAGGTGAGGCCTTTTTATGGGTTTTCTCCTTTTCTTTTGACTTTTTTGTATTTATGATGACTTTAAATTATTTATTTAATGAGTTGTATAATAATCTTAGGAACAGACCAGGTCAAGACATTCATGTTTTGGAAATTACAGCTGTCATTTCACTATTCTCGCTTTTCTTTCTTTGGATTTTCTCATTCCCATGCATTTCACTCTTTGAAGAAAATGACAAGTTTTTTTTTTTTTAAATTTTTTGTGTATATGTCAGAGAGGAAATTGATTTTTATTAACTTTTGATGTACTTCCTCCGATTCAAAATAAGTGATATACTTTCTTTTTTTGGGTGATTCAAAATAAGTGATACATTTTGAAAAATTTCCTTATTTGGCAAAAAAAATGGAACCCACAACCACTAACTATCTACTTTAACAAAGTGAAATGACTCATTTACCCTTACTTTTTACTTTTAAACATCATTAACCTTATTTTATTCAAAAGGTGTGGGACCCATTCCCCACTAACCATCTAATTAATCTAATTTAATCATCATTATATTCTTTTGCCTCAAAAACCGTGAAACCCCAAGTCTATCACTTATTTTGAATCGGAGGAAGTATATCTTTTGAGTAATGGTATTTATGCCTAGGGGTGTTAACGAGTCGAGCTTTTATCGAGCTACTCGAGCTCGAGCTTGTTTATATCGTGCTCGAATCTATACTAATTCGATCTCGAGTCGAGCTCGAACATAAAACAAGACTCGATTAATCTCACGAGCCGAGCCTAATAATTTAATGCTCGACTCGACTCGTTCGATAGCTCGTTTAATCTCAAGCCGAACGAGCCAGACGATCTTAACGAGTCGATCCTAACGAGCTGAACAAGTGTTTTATACAATAAGTACAAGAATATACATAAATATTAATAGGGTGTTAACGAGTCGAGTAATTAACGAGCTTTTCGAGTTTGTAAATTAGTTATTTTCAAAAAATATGGAATCATAAACGAGTATCGAGCTCGAGTTCGAACACTATATAAATATTCGAGCTCGAGCCCAATTTTAAAAGCTTATTCGAGCACGAGTCGAGCTCAATCCGAGTAATTAGTAAACGAGTCGAGCCCAAATTTCCTGATATTCAACTCGACTCGAATCGTTAACACCCATATTTGTGCCTATTAAATGTGTCTACCAATTTGATCATGACAATTGTCAAAATCAAGGGATTATGTGAAAAGAGAGATTAGTGGATGACACATATCAAGTTTAGAAGTGAGTATGCTTATAGGTAGGCACAAATATCATTTCTCATATCTTTTTACCTATTTGGTTAATACAAATATTTAAATCAAAAGATGAGACTAAAAAAGATAATTAATATATTTCACATGCCGATCATTTTATTATTAGTAAGATTAATATATTTAGGTGTCATTTGGTAATCCTCTTAATGATTCAGTTAACAGGACAACCTCTTAATCAGACAGATTCAAAGCGTTTAGTAAAAACTCTTAATCAGACTCTGAATCAAAAATTGAACAAAATATGACTCTTAATCGGACATATGTAAGGAGAAGTCTGAATCATTCCGATGCTACCAAACATAAAGTGTGTGTATACTATATGCATTAGATACTGGAAAACACATAATAATGCACCTTTATGTCTTCTGACCGTCCTATAAGTGTCGTCGAGTCACAAATGCTTTGACTTGATATCATTGCTGCTAGATTTTCTACATTACATAGCCACAACTAATTGTTATAAGAAGCAAATCTTATAATAAATCTTCGTAAAAGAAAGTGAATGTTGCATTCTATTTCAAGATATAGGAAGCCCCATAAGTAACACTATGTAAGCAATACTCGATACATCGACTTAATTCCGAACAGTAGGGATCCAGAGAATTATATCGCGAGGCAAAAATTAATTAACTTAAAGTAGTCGATGATTAATCAAAATATAGTAGTAAAAATAAATCTTATTTGAGCAAAAGGGCGCATTAAAAATCTTATATTAGGCAAAGAAAAACAACAAAAGAATAAACTATCAATAAGAGAAAAAAATAAAATCACAGAAGGATTACATTAAAGAAAAAGATATAACAAAAATACGTTGATATTGAGCAAAGAAAAAAACGCAAAACTGAATTAGACGAGTGCCAACCGTGACACAACCGATATCTTCAGGTTTGTTATATCAACGTGACATCGGCTGATGTTCCAATTGACACTCAACTTACACACTCACACCAACAATACACTTTCTTTTCAGATTTTTGGACCACGTCATTATAAAATACACACACGAAATACTAAATACCTTATTAAAATACCCGTGGGCCAATCTCTAAGTCGTCCTCTCCTTTTCGGCTAGCCGACTCAAATCATCGATGGCCTCCAAGCGACGACATGTGCCAATGGTGAGGAACAAGCTGGCGCTTTCGGTTGGCAACTTTTGTGCAGTAGCCATCACACTTAAAAACTGGAAAAAGAAAATCTTATATAGGTTTTGGGATTTCTTTATGTGCACATGTCGTCCTAAATATATATAAGCTATTTATCGTAATTATATTAAGAGTAAATTACTGTTTTTGTCCCTGTGGTATGCTCGTTTCAGCGTTTTTCTCCCTGTAGTTTTTTTTCTTTTTTTTGTCCCTGAGGTATGCAAAATTCCGTTTTTTTGTCCTTCCGTCCACCTTCCGTTTGAATTCAGCCGTTAAAGCCCTCACGTGCTGAAAACGTGAGGGCATTTTGGTCATTTTACACATCTTTCTTCATCTTCATCTTCTTTCTTCATCTTCTTCTTCATATAGATGAAGATGAAGAAAGATGTGTAAAATGACCAAAATGCCCTCACGTTTTCAGCACGTGAGGGCTTTAAACGGCTGAATTCAAACGGAAGGTGGACGGAAGGACAAAAAAACGGAATTTTACATACCTCAAGGACAAAAAAACAAAAAAAAACCACAGGGATAAAAACGCTGAAACGGGCAAACCAGTAATTTACTCTTATATTAAACTACTAGTGACATAGATGAAAAAATTAAAGTGTTTCCAACTCACCTAGTGACATCTTTGTTTTGTTTTTGTGATATCCTATATATGTATTAGCTATTTATCATAATTATATTAGACTACCCGTTGAACCGATCTGATATTTTTAAAGTATCATCCGATTCAATTAAAATCCGAGTTTTAAATATGAGTTTTGATAATATCAGTCCTTAAGGCTCTCAGTAAATGCATAAAAATTGTACAATAAAATATTCCTGTAATTTAGAAGTCAATTATAGATTAAAATATAAACATACTTGTATAATGCATGTCTTATTATGACTGTTATTATCAAAATCTTTATATATTACTGAAGTTTGAAGTCAATTCGTTTAATTAAGTCCAATTTTGCTCAACAACATCTACTCCATTTCTGAAGTTACTTCTCCTCGCCGCCGGTCGCCGTACGCCGTTCGTCCTTTCATCCGTCTACAACCACTTTCATTTTCTACTCAAAATTATACACAAATATAGATACAGGAAGGAATCGTTAAGGCGAGGAGTTCGATTTCCAGAGAAGAGCATCGAAATTCGAGATCAGTTTTTGCAGATTTTGGAATTGTAGGGTTTTTTGTAGATTTATTAGGTGGGATTTATGGAGAGGGTTTTCAGTAAAGTTCGGAATCTGGACGCCTATCCTAAAATCAATGAGGATTTCTACAGCCGTACGCTCTCCGGTGGTGTTATTACTCTAGTTTCTTCCATCGTCATGTTCCTTCTTTTCTTCTCAGAACTCGGTAAATTTCTCAATTTTATTTGCTAAAACCCTAGTTTACAAGCGTTTGATTTGACTAACCGTTTGTCATCGGAAGATGAAAATGGACTTGCTTTTTCTGTACTCTTTTTGTTCGATCTCTATATCTGCATCACTAATCTGATCATATATGATTACAAGCAATTTAATTTCCGTTTTGTGAAATCTGAAGAACATATTCGTTTTATTGACTTCGTTAATTGAAGATTCATTGTTATTAAATTGAAGATTGACTTATAACATAGTGATTCTCGTTGCACGATTTTTCTTACTTATAATCAACCTGACAACTTACTGATAAAAGTTGTTGATGCTGTAATTTCAGGACTATATCTACACACAGTTACTGAAACAAAGCTTGTAGTGGACACATCTAGAGGAGAAAAGCTACATATTAATGTAAATATAATTTATAATTATAGTTAGATTCATTTCAATTCAACAACCATTGATTAATTTATCGTTTTTAATAATAAATTACAGTTTGATATCACATTTCCGGCTGTTTCATGTACTCTACTCAGTCTTGATGCAATGGATATTAGTGGGGAGCAACATCTTGACATTGTAGGTTTTGTTTGTTAAATGGTCAATAACTGATTTTTGATTATTGTGTTAATTTTTTTTACTTATGTTAACTTGCAGAGACATGATATAATAAAGAAAAGAATTGACTCTAGTGGTAAAGTTATTGAAGAGAAAAAAGAAGGAATTGGTGGTCCTCAGGTTACTTACTGCATATTTTTATTTGTTTATATATTTATTTATTTATTTATTTGTAAGTGTGGTTATACTCCCTTTGCAGATTGAGAAGCCTTTGCAAAGACATGGTGGAAGGCTTGAACATAATGAAACATATTGTGGTTCATGTTTTGGTGCAGAAGCGGTACATATTATATTTCACTTTCACTTTCTATTTATTTATTTATATATTTTATATTTATTTTTCTTAGTTAGTTTTTACTATTTGCAGTCAGATGATGAATGTTGTAATTCATGTGAAGAAGTTCGTGAAGCATATCGAAGAAAAGGTTGGGGTTTGACTAATCCTGAACTGATTGACCAGGTATTTGAATAAAATTTGGTTTTTTTTTTTTATTTTTTTTTATTAAAATATTATATTTATATTGTGATATTATTATATTAGTGCAAACGGGAAGGTTTTGCTCAAAGAATAAAAGATGAAGAAGGTGAAGGATGCAATATTTATGGTTCTTTGGAAGTTAATAAAGTGGCTGGAAATTTTCATTTTATTAAAAGCTTTCATCATACCAATATTCATATTCCTGATCTCTTGGCTTTTCAAGAAGATAGTTACAATGTAAGCAACCCGTGCCCGTTATTTATTATATTCTTTTAAATAGTTTTCTAATTTTGCCTAATAATTTGATGCTTTATGCAGATAAGTCATAAGATTAATAAATTATCTTTTGGAGAGTATTATCCTGGGATCGTAAATCCTCTTGATGGGTAATTTTTTTCTTCTTTTTTGTGTATTCTATATGCTAAGGAAATATTTTTATCTTTTTATAAATAATTATGTATCGAATCGGATTCCGAAATTATAATAATAATCATGTTTTTTGAAAAAAAAAAAACTATTTAGGATTTTTTACACATTGAAAATATACTTTCGGCGACTTTTAACTTGTTCGACCATTTCCTTTCAAGATTAAGCCCGTTTGACTAGTTAGAAATAAAAAAATAAATCAATTATAGTATAACTTTTTATTCTATAATCACTTATAGTATAACTTTTTATTCTATACAGGGTGCACTGGTTTCAAGAAATTCCAAATGGAATGTATCAGTATTTTCTTAAGGTTGGTCTTATTTTAATGTTGTTCATTTCTATAATAAACTTATTTGTCGTATATAAAAAAATTAAATCTTTTTTAAATACTTTCTAAATTGCATTGCAGGTGGTACCAACCATATACACTAATATTAGAGGCTACACTATTCAGTCAAATCAGGTATTTATTCTCTCAACTTTCAAAGACCAAATGTTTCATAATTAAATTTATAATCTTTTTTGATATTAATTTTTTAATATGATACAACAGTTTTCTGTTACTGAACACTATAAAAGCCCAGAAGTTGGCAGGCGATCTCTCCCTGGTGTCTTCTTCTTCTATGATCTTTCTCCAATTAAGGTACACTTTAATTTAATTTAATCATCAAACAGTTTTATCTGAAATTCATAAAGATTTTATTAAGAAAATTTAATAACGTATTAATTACCGAATCTTTATGTAGGTGACATTTCAAGAAACACATGCTTCGTTCTTACACTTCATGACAAATGTTTGCGCCATTGTTGGAGGTACAGATGATAATAATAATAATAATAATAACAATCATAAAAATAATAATAATAATAGATTTAGTCACTCGAACTTTTATTTACACTGGTAGTCCCTAATTTTGAAACTTGTAACATTAATGATCTCTAGTTCAAAGATTCTTAAAAACTTAATGGCTTTTTTTGCTTGTTAGTATTACAAAGTTAGGGACTAGATGTGTAACAATAAAGGTGGAATTTCATCCATATGTATCCAAAACATGCTTTAAGAGCGTTGTACTTTGTGCATTAAACATCTTTTTGTATGTTTCAAAATTTGCAAGAATATGAGTGAAATTCTGCGAGAGGGACGGAATCCATAATTTTACACAAACCACAAGGACGATTTATGCAATTATCTTAATAACGTTGTTTTTTGTTTCAGGTATATTTACAGTTGCAGGAATTGTGGATTCGTTTATTTACCATGGTCATAAAGCTTTAAGAAAGAAGATGGAAATTGGAAAACTGGGTTAAGTTTTTTTTTCATATCAAGTGGTCGATACAAAAGGCAAATGAAGGTGTTAGCGATTTTAAAGTCGAATCTTTATTCTCCACCAAAATATTTGTAATTTAGCGTGTTTTGACTAAATTAGTCGTCTGTAATTGAGTGGTGGTTAGGTTTGCGCTTGGTGGAAGTCAGTCAGTTGAACAGCAAAATCATTGATCTTGATATGTTGAGAAAAAATGTTACCAATTTTTTTTGGTTTAAAAATTGTTTGTTAGATTTTGAAAGAAAGAAATTTCCCATCTCGGAAGGATTTCTAAACCTAATCGCAAAAGTTCTCAAACTAAAAGCCAGAAATCATTGGTAACAAATAGTTTATTGTTCGTAACATATCAAATACCTTCAAAAGTTCTCGAATTAACCATGTCTACTATGTCACTAGTATACCTTTTAATGTCCTTAGGTCACTAGTATAACTTTTAATTTCCTTAGATTAAATATACTCCCTCCGTTCTATTTTTATTATCCATCTTTTCTTTTTGGTTTGTCTTTAAATTATTGTCAAACTGAAAATTCAACTAATCAAAAAATAGTTAAGTGGTGAAGATATAATTTTATTGGTTAATAAATGTACTTTTCTTAAACTGTGTGTTTTTTTGTCCATGGAGAACAATTTTGGGACGGATGGAGTATATTTTAGTTATAATTTTGTCAAATGATGTTCTAACTAGTTTAATTATTTCTTTTTATTGCTTGAGAACAAACAAAACTTAAACGAAGGTTTGATATTGCCTAAATTATGCATCAATTATATACATTTTCTTAGACAATATCTTAACTAATTAGCTAGAAATCATTAGAAATATGCTTAAATATTATCAATTACATATTCTTCTATGATTTTAGGTAATTTAGAACAAATGAAGTGAGGAGAAAAGAGAAATGGTTTTTTTGAGGTATTTTGTGAGTATATTAGTGGGTCTTAAAAAGGGTGTTTTAGGTTGAGTTATGAGTGGAATACATTTAGGGGTGTGAATATGAAATTAGGAATAATAAGGTGATGGTTAATGTGAAATAAATATCAGCAACTTCAAGCAGTAACAAAGTGGGAACACTGGTTTCCAACATTATGATGTTATGTTACTTATGTAAAGATGTCACCCTTGCACGTTTGGTGATGTATTTGTATAATTATTATTTTTATCATAATTTTAAGAAGTTAACTATTTTTAAAGTAAAGAAGGTGTTCATACTTCATATAAGCACATGGTCTTATTTCTGATTCGTTTCTGAAACCCTGAAAGAAACAAGAAAAACCATATCACAGATCTCACCACAGAATTACCAAACCAAACCAATACATTTAACTGACTAAAGATTATAGACAGAAAATCCGACCCAGGTACCTAATCACTTTTAATAGCCATTTTAACCTTACTTTTACCTTTAAATATCATTAACACCACTTCATTTAAAAAGAGTCGATTCATCATCCATCAACTATCTATTTTAATCCATCATAAAGTTCGTTATACTATTTTGACTCGAGAACAATGAAATCAAGATACAGAGGAAGTATGTATTAGTTTCAAATAAAACCGAATGCAATCTCATAACAAACAAAAACAAAATTACACACAATTTCTACAACTTTAAGTTGACAAATTGTAAATATAGTTAACAATTACACAGCGTATAGCTCTAACTCTATTTATCAAGATAAACAAAAATAAAACTTTCAGAGAATGAGATGAAATACATACGCTGCCTCTGCAATCACTTTGATACTAGAAGGATTTCCGGTTTCTTTGCTTTACTGGGTGTATTAGTATTAGAACCCACTGTATTAGCAACTGATGCTGCAGCCATTGCAGCAGCTTCACGAGCTCTTTTATCCAACTGAATCAAACTTCGAGTAGCTAAAATGGCTTGAGGAACTAAATCATGTGAAGATCTAGCATACAAATACCGTACAGCTAAAGATGCTGCATCCTTTACATCATTTGAATTCAAAGGACCTAATAAACAGTGCCCTACTATCCTTAACATTGGTTGAAGCAACTCCCATGGAAGTAGGATTCGAGTACCTTTTGCTTTTGCAACACCGTTATCTGAATCTCCATCTTCAATCTCCAAATTCTTCATTTCTTCCACAACATTCCTCTCAATTTCGATCCCTTCTTCAACGATTCCATCAGAGAAGTTTGTAATTTCGGTAGTTTGATCGAATTCGGACTTGCAAGCGCAATCCTGCCCAGCCCAATCTGCAGCGAATTTGCAGAAATCGAGCTTTGACCAGCTAGGCATTTGAGAGATCTGCTTGTAGTAACAATCTAGCGCAACACCTACAATTGTAGCACGTTTCGTTGACTTTATGGCGGTTTGTGGTTCTAGAGGAGGAGTTAGGATTCCGATCGACGGCCGTGAAGGTTGTGATCCAGAATTAGGGTTGACTTTAGCCGAATTAGGTTTCTTCTTACTGTTGCTAACCCTAGGAGAGTGATAAAGCGACGGTTGAGAGAGATCGGGGATGGAAATGAGAACAGGTTTTCCGGCGCGAGATTTGGTTTCCGATGAGTATACAGCGAGGAGAACCGCTTCGAATCCGGCGAGTGACGGAGCAACGGAGGAGAGAGAGTGAATGCGAGAGAGGTATAAGCCAGCGATGAGAGGGATGAAGGAGAGAACAACGAGACGGAGGTCTGGATCCGATGAAAGGAAGGTGTCGTACAGCCAATTACATAGTGAATCCTCGCCGGAGCCGGAGTAAGGGGAGGAGGTGAGAGATAAGGATACGGCGGTGTATGCGGTGAGAGAAGATAGGAGAGATCGTGCGGGGGCATCGGAATCGGCGAGTGATGAGATCGGGTTTGGATCTTCGGAGTCAGGTTCGGGTCCAGGTAAGAGTGTGGATAGGAGATGGATGCGAGATCGGGCTTTGGAGATGGATTCCCACCACGAATGCATTGGGTCGTTGTTGGCAGTGGTGGTGGTAGTTGTTATGGCGGTGCTGCCGTTATTGTTCTGGTGGTGGTTACCATTACGGTGGCTAGGGTTTTGGGAGGAAGAAGAGGTGGTGGAAGAGGAGGAAGGAGATCCACCGGGGATGTGGTGGCGGAAATCCATGGATGGTAGTTGGCCGGCTTCGGTGAAAATGGAGATCACGAAGATAGCCGTTTGGGGAGCGACTTTTCTGATGTCTCGTACAAGTACGTTAACTATTTATATCTCTACTCCCAGTTACGTTTTAAAATCTCTTAACAATAACTAAATGTGGTAAAATAATAAAAGACAACCCTCTGGATTTTAGGAATAATACTTTTTTAATCAATGTATAAGTTTTTAATGTATGTTAATGACATTAACAAAACCCAGTATTCATATATAACTCATTTGGAAGATTCTCAAATTATGAATTTTTAAATTTCAAACTTTTTTAACGACAAACACACGCTGCACTAAATTTATACAAATTTTATCCTTAACAGTATTTGAACCCACAACTATATGTACACTTAATCACCTTATATTTAACGTATGTTATTCATACGAATTTATATTTAACATAAATGGATAATCATGAGACTTGAACCCACAATCTTAATTATATTAGTAATTAACTTTAACCAACTGCGTTATCAGAGTAGATGTTGATTACTTGACTGCATTTAATAGTATTAAGCCAAAACGTATTTTAGTATCCCTGAAATTGATTGACTAGGTTCACTACTACTTTGAATTATTAAAGTTACTACATGTTTACACTTATAAAAACAATGATCCTTTATTTGTTTGTTAGGTCTGAGGTATTCTCATTGCATCCTCAAATTAGCAATACCCATATACATATATACACTTTGTGTTTGGGTCAAATGGGTCAACAAACACTCTTTCCATACCAAAAATAGATGTGGTATTTAGATTTGCGACCTTTATTTTATTAACATGATATCCTGTCCAACTGAGCTACTAGACCATATGTTTCTTACTTGACACAAAATTATCTTAATTAATCGCTTAGACTTTAAAATGTTAATTACCACCATCACCATCCACGACCACCACAACCGCCGCCCACCACCAGCCACCGTAATTACCATCAACACCGGCCACTAATTGCTGACCGAACTGGTGGTGTATCCATTTTCCGGTTGGACCTGATTTCGAAAACAGTGCACATATATACTTCTAAGATCACCCACATCACCGCATTATGCTGGGGACACATCAAATATCCTTTCTCATTACTACCATGCACCACCACATTTTATTATGCTATGGTGGACACTCATCTCTACCAACATTTTCTAAATATAAAAAAAAACAGACGAAGGTGCCCAATGCCCAGTAAAAAAAGCTTTTTTTTTAGTAATTCTTCAATCTACTTCAAATTTATCTATAGCTAGAAGTCTAGACTTGAACCTATCACCTTAATCAATAAGCAATGTTAAGCTACAAACCTTGGGTCCGACTGGACAAGTAAATTGTGATTATTGTAACAAGAAAAAAAAAGATGATATTTAAAGTGTAGGGACTTTACATGAACATATTTATAAATAGACGCAAAACTGAATTCCCTTGATGCCTACGGGAACAATATGAACCAGATGGCACCTGATAACAATCTCCAAGCGGTTGAAAGTTGATTCTAGGTCTGGACTTGCTACGGGATTCAAATCAGAGTTAAAACTAATCACGAAATGGCGCCAAAGGCGAGCAAGAATCGTTCTCCACCGTCCGATCCTCACGGAATCTTCGCCGGAATGGTCGTCTTCCTCGTCGAAAATGGCGTTCAGCAACGTCGTTTACAGATTTGGAAGCAAAAGCTAGTGCAAATGGGAGCAATCGTAGAAGAAGAAATTTTTTCCAGGAATTTGACGCACATTTTTGCAGTTAATTCCGACTCACTTCGCGGGAAATTTGGTCCCAAATTATTACACCGCTTTAAAGGGGTACATTATACTAATCCTTTTCTTCTTCTTCCTGTTTACTGGAAAATTGATAATGTTAGTTATCACTCTGGATAAGAATAGTCACCAAACTGAAACCCTACAAGATTCAAAGTAATACTTGCAATAAATTCAAATTCATTCTGCAGTATTGAGATTGGGATTAAAGAATACCATATGCCTCACCTAATTTACAGTAAGACGAGATAAAATAAATCATAAAAATCTTCAAGTTTGGGAGAAATTAAAATGAAAGCTCCAAATTACGACCTTTTTGTGGGCTCATTGAGTAGGGCTGTTCAAAGGCTGCATTTTCCCGTGTTGGCATCATTTGATGTTAATTTTATTGATTGATTCACAAATTTAACTGGATTTTGGATGGGATTAAATAACTAGTAGCATTTTTGTGTGTTTTATGATATTTTGCAGACCATTCTTCTTTATCAGTGGTTAGAGGATAGTTTGAGGCTAGGAGAAAAAGTTAGTGATGAATCATACACTATCCAGTTGGATTTATGCCAAAATTCTCCATCTAATGAGAACTCTGCTGATATTAAAGAATCTCCTTACAAAAAGCTGAAATCCTCACCCAATAATTCAGAAAATTCCAGTCCAGAAATTAAATATAAGTCACACATGGATTATGGTCAAAAGAGTACTGTAAGACCTCTTGATTTTTATTGAATTATATGTAAATGCCAAGTGGAATTTGAATTTTTTTCATCTTCTCGGGCCACAGGGACAAATGGTAATTTTGGTAGGCGTCTTTGAATAAAATGGCTGAGGGGGTTTTATGCATTAGAAATACACCTCATCTACTTTTTACTGATTTGAACTTTTTTATTTTCTGCTAAACTTTATTTAATTACCCATTTGACTGTTACGGTTTATAAAGTCTACAGTTTTAAGGTCTGTATCTTATTTCTTTTCATCTCATGCTATATTTTACCACATTTTACTTTTGAAACCAACTGTTTTTAATTTGTTTATCTTTCAATTTTATTTTACAATTTGTTTAAGATCGGGCGAGGACTCAAAATTTGGTGAACACTGATAATGATCCAAGTTTTCTTGATAATGATCCAAAATTTCCTAATAATGATCCATAGTTCCTAGTAAAGATCCAGTTTCTCTTGATGAAGAAAAATAAAGATCCAATTTTTATAATAATGATCCAATATATATAATCACATGCTTTATGTTTGTCACTCAGGTGAGTGAATCAGATACTTCCTTGCCATATCATCCTCCTGATCTAAATAAAAATATTACCGAAATATTTAGCAAGCTTATCAATATATACAGAGGTAAATTTCCATTTGATTTTTTTCCTTACCAATGTACACATTTCTAAGCGTGGCAAGTACCTGATAAAAATTTCCTAGCTTTGGGTGATGATAGACGGTCCTTCAGTTATTACAAGGCAATACCAGTTATCGAAAGGCTCCCGTTTAAAATTGAAAGTGTTGACCAAGTCAAAGATTTACCTGCTATTGGAAAGTCAATGCAGGATCATGTAAGTCAAAGATATGGGCATTTTTGTCATTTGGCAGTGTTTTCAAAAGTGTTCTTATTGTATTATAGATACATGAAATCGTAACAACTGGGAAATTATCTAAATTGGAGCACTTTGAGAGTGACGAAAAGGTAACTACTTTTTTCTGGTTGGTAGATAATAATTATTTTTCAAATTTATACTTTTATTTTAATTAAATTAAATTAAATTAAATTCCAGGTACGGACAATTAGCTTGTTTGGGGAAGTTTGGGGCATTGGTCCAGCAACAGCCCTGAAACTATATGAAAAAGGGCACAGAAGTTTGGATGATTTAAAAAGTGAGAATTCGTTGACAAATTCACAAAAATTAGGGTTGAAATATTTTCAAGATATAAGAACAAGAATACCACGTGATGAGGTATATTTAAGGTTTATATAAGGGTATTTAGGGCATTTTACTATTAATTTAGATTAGGATTTATGTTTTTTAAATTCTAAATATTATTTAATTAGGTAAAAGGATATATGTGAGAATTTTGAGGTTTTGGAAGGATATATACAAGTTTGCAATGATATATATACGTATATTGTAACTTTGCAAAAGACGTATATGAAATTACCCCTTTTTTTAATAGGGTCACTTAGGAGGTTTTTTGCATTAAAGATACATTTTGGGCGAATTTTGAACCAACATGACCCGTTTCCAGCTATTTGTTTTTTATTTTAAACATTAGAGATAAAACATGAGGTGAATCAACCCGTTTATAATTAGAAAAATGGTTTAATTATATAATATTAAAATTGAGTTGATATTGTATACATAGGTGCAAGAGATGGAGCGTTTGCTACAAAAAGCTGCAGAAGTTGTTTTACCTGGAGTAAGTATTACTTTTATGTAATATATCTATGTCTCATGTTCACCTTTTTTTTTTAAATTATTATTATTTTTTAAATTATAATTTTTATTATTCTTGTGAGTGTAAAATTATATTGCAGGTGAGTGTTGTATGTGGAGGATCATACAGACGTGGAAAAGCTACTTGTGGAGATATGGATATTATAATCACACATCCTGATGGAGAAAGGTGTAATTAATAATATTCATACTTAATATAAATGCATTTTTATTCATTTAATTTAATTATAAATTGTTAATTCTCTACACCTGTTAAGGTCAATGAATACATTTTCTTTGTATTACAGTCATAAAGGTTTTCTACGCAAGTATGTAACTCATTTGAAAAATATCAACTTTTTAAGAGATGATTTGGTCTTCAGTACTCATAGTGAGAAGGTAATTAATACATATTAAAATGTAAATTATATTTTAAATTACTAAATGAAAATAATTTGTAAAATTCAGGGTACTGATTCTGGGGTGGATACATACTTTGGTCTTTGCACATATCCTGGTCGAGATCTGCGACATCGCATTGATTTGAAGGTATGATCTAACTATAATTTCATTTATAGTAAATTACACAAATGGTCCTTCAGGTTTGTACCATATTACATATTTGGTCCTTTAGTTTCATATATTACACTAATAATCCTTATTTCTGAAACTATTGACGTGTTTGGTCCTTTAGTACCTAAACAAATGTTTATTTTTCCCGTCAAGTATGATCATGTGTGATACACGAGCCTTAACGTCTATTTAGGTAAAGGACCAAACGTGTCAATACTTTTAGAAATAAGGAATAATGGTGTAGTTTATGAAACTAAAGGACCAAATATGTAATACGGTATAAACCTAAAGGACCATTTGTGTAATCTACTCTTTGATTTATTTATAGGTCAAGATTGATATGAAATTGAAGCATTATTTTGATGTAGGTATACCCAAAGGATATATATATTTTTGGGCTCATACATTGGACAGGGAATGATGTGGTCAACAGAAGGTTTTTTTTTTTTTTTACTTTATAAATGAATTATATAAATTTACATTTTAAGATAAAATGAAAATTAAATATAAAACTTAATGCAGGCTGAGAATACTTGCAGAATCCAAAGGATTCCTATTAGATGATAATGGGCTCTTCCCTGCAACTCATGCTTCTGGAGGGAAAAGGGTAATTCTGTAATTTCATTTTGTTTTAAAATGTAAATATATATATAATTTTACATGTTATAAATGTGGCATGTGATGCAGGTTAGTGGTAGCACAAGTTTAAAGTTTAACTCAGAAAAGGAAGTTTTTGAATTTCTTGGATTTCCATGGCTTGAACCACATGAACGAAATATATGAGATGTGTTGTAATGACATGTTAAAACTATTAAGGTTTTAACAAAGAAATTAGATAATTATATAACTAGATGATCTTTAGAAAAAATATTAGATAATTAAAGTCAAACAAACTACTTTCAGTGAACCAGAAAATGCTCGAGACCTGTCGTATGCATGAGTTTCTAGCACACGTTGTCCATCACCATTTACCAAAATTGGTTTTAATTCCGTTGTCACTTGTGGTGAATGAAACAAATGTAATAAAATATGAATTTTCTTCATATTGAAAAGCATTTAAATATTATATTATTGTCATTACAGGCAATAAAAAACAACATTTGTATTCATTAAAAATAACATTTGTATACAATTTTGAATTTCTTATAATTATTGAACACGTTTATAAACATCTAGAAAAAGTTATGAAAAAATAATAATACTACCTCCGTATCAAAATAAATGATACATTTGGAGAAATACGATTTTCGAGTCAAAAGATTAAAAGATAGTTTAAGATAAATTAAAGTGGGTAATTAGTGGAGAACGGGTCCCACTCATGTTGAATAAAGTGATATTAATGATGTTTAAAATTAAAAGTAAGAGTAAAATGATAATTTGACTTTATTAAAGTAGATAGTTAATGGAGAAGGGATCCTACTATTTTGCCAAATAAGGTAAGATTTAAAGTGTACGCTTATTTTGTTCTACCCCTTTTAGAAAAGTGTATCATTTATTTTGATACGCAGGTAGTATAAATACTTGAATTAGCGATTTATGAGGTGTATTCATGTGTCAAAGTAGTACTATGAAGAAGAAAAATATAATAGAATATGTAGATTAAAGTCGTTTTTCTTCCTTATTTGATTCGTTGTCAATAAATTACAACTCGAATCTATATGTTTCATAAAAGAGTAATGGTATTTAGACCTATTATATAGAACTACTTATAGGCCTATTCATTAGATGAATACACGTATCAAAATCAAAGGATAATATTAGGAGAGAGAATTAGTGAAATACACATGTCATCATATCAAATGAGTATGCCTATGAGTAGGTCTAAATGGTAGGTCTAAATATCATTTCTCTTCATATAAACGAGGATTAATACCTAAACACACATTTTCTCGTTTTTATGATCGAGATCAACTTTTTTTTCCTTTCATATGTTGTACTCATATTTATGCATAAAGTACGGCTACAAAAGGGCGAAATTCGAATATGGTTAACTAGATTTAGTAATTTTTTGTAGGGTTTTGCTAATGATAGCCCTTAGGGCTGTCACTAACATGCATAAAAAGCTTGTACACTGATTAAAAAAATAATATTCCTAAAATTCAGGGGTTGTCTTTTGTGTATTTTGCCTTCTTAATGACAGCCCTAAGGACTGTCATTATCATTTTCCTTTTTTTTTATACTTTTAAAAATATTCCACCGAAAGATTGGGGGTTTGTTTCCACCTTTAGTAACCAACAACGCTCGATTAAAACATATGGAATTATGCAACCTCCCACGGTCCATTTGACGCCATCATGAAGGTGTCTTCATCTTGAACTCACCTTTTGGTCACACAAAGGTCATTAGTCATTACTACATATGTTACTTACTCTAATGCATCTTGTACCACTACCATCAACACGTTGATATATCCAACGAATTGTACAACTATAATTGCTAGATGTAAGTATGTAACTAGTAAATTACATAAATATGTTATGATTATGAGAATATTTATATCTTAAAAACACATAATAATATTTTGATATTTTAATTTAATTTAAGGAAAATATTATTATATTATTCAATGACAATACTACCCCTTAAAAGAGAGACTCCACTCAAGTTAATGACATCTCCACGAGTCCACAAAGGGTTAGGTGGTAATATTGCGGTATATATATAAGAGGTGGGAAGATATGAATGAAAAATGAAACTTGAAATCTTCGTGAAGTGTACATATGCCTTTGAAACATGCTTTCATGGAATATCATATTCCTTTTGTGACCAAATTTTTTGCCTCAACATATATTCTTTTCTTTAAACAAATTACTTAATAATTATGAACGACGAACTAAATGAAATTTAAATAAAAATAATAAAATATATTTTCATGATATTTGATGATGTTTTATGTGATAGATCCGATCGTTAGAATTTTATGACAACGAGTCATTCGAACAATCTAAACCTTATTAAAAAGCTAACCAAACAAAAAATTCAATGTTTGTTTTATAAGTTTGGTCAAATTTACAGTTGTAGTCCTCTCATACCCAAAACTACAGTTGTAGTCCTCATACTCAAAATTACACAAATGAATGTTGAGCTTTTATTTGTATAGAGGTGTTTAACAAAACAATCGGAGTTGTAAATGTAAACTGACACATAGGGTTAAAAATGAGGGGAATGTGGTTTTTAAGAGTATTTCGGTCCAACGTCTTTTAATTGCATACACAATGTAATTTTCAGACATAGTAGGGTTGAAACATAGCTAGAAACCGATACCATGTGTAACGACCGGGTCAAAATACCCGCCAATCAAAACTCACAACTTTCCAATAACCATCTAATTACAATAAACCATTCGAATCCGATAATGTTTATACAAAAGATAGCAACCGAACTAAGATCTCGCTACATACCAACAATTACTATGGATACAAACCAACTAAATACAATCAAAATACAAAACTACTCAATTTCCGCATACCTAAATGTATACCAGAATTAGAACTTCTAAGCCTCTGATCAACTTCAAGATCCTATCTGTTTTCTCTTATTTTTTCCTCTAAAATGTTTGTCCACTAAACGGGTAAGCTACAACGAGCTTAGTGAGTTCATAAAGCACAAAATAATACTAGCATTATATACAAAACAAAAGAATGAAGCATATAAATGATATAAAACAATTCAGGGAATTCATGTTATAGCAAGAACAAGTCAATACATAACTAACCGAGAAACTTTGCAACTTAACATGAGATTTACTGAGAATCTGACATGCCGAGTATCAACACCTAACTGGGATCAACGAGACTTACCGGATGACTGACACTGAGAATACAACTTTATCACAAGAATCAACAAGAGTTCTCTAGATAATAAACACAATCGAGAACCAATCACCAAATCATTATTCAACGGGAATCATCACGTAACCACCGTAACCGACATACAATACCACATCATGAATCAACGAGATCTCAATTCAATCCAAATGAATCAAAGTGCGTCATTCCCCCTTAGTCCATTAGGGAATGAGGCCGGTGAAGGTGCTCATGCCACCCCTAAATGAGTCCATGACCCAGCTTCACCACCACGGTCCATACCACTCCTCCGCCAGGTACTCCCGCGACCACCGCTCAACATATTACACAAAGTAATACTCAAGCCGTCGTGGGTCCTCACGAAACGAAATCATCTCTCAAGGAATTCATACGGGTAACTCACATTCGATATCAAACGGAATATTAACAAAGACAAACTCCAAGAGACCGGAACAAAAGGATTATCATAACCCGAATCAATATCAAATGAATCTCATACAAGGACAATCAAACCGAGACGCAACACAAGGAATTCATAAGACTTGAATCGTGTCAAGCGAGACATTACAAGGATATTTCAACAATTAAGACATCTATCAAAAGATTATAAACAAGGCATACCACATATAATCACTATATTCGTCCAATTCAATGTTCTAAGCATCGCATATATGATGGCAATAAACCAAATAACAAATAAACACATAGCATTTAGATATATATAACTACTTGTATACAGTTGTACATAGATGAACTCACAGTGTTGTTTTGGGCGCGAACTCAAACCGAAAGCCTCATTCAGATATAGAGTTTCCAAGGTGTAGACACTTTTCACAAGCTCCCAATATGTTCTATATAACCCCTGGAGTATACATACCAAATTTCATAAGCAAATATTACCGTTTATCCTATCTATACTCTTCTCAATTAAACATTTTACATGTTAACCTATTATACAGCCCTTTGTTTATGCTCACTTCTGACATAGTTAAACTCCGAATTACACAATGAAATTTTGAGGGTTCGTGTTACTATTTAGTATGTTTCTAATGACCCTGACCTCATATTTTTCTGATTATTCTATGATTTTATATGTATTTTACAATACTGCAATATCTTGCTGTCAGAATTCAGCTCGACAAAACTGTACAAACTGCGATTTTCACCTATCTTAGACCCAAAAGTTATTTTTAAGATCAAAACAAGAAACAAAGAAGACATCAATACGGTTCAGAAGCCGTTGGGTTCACCCCTAAACGATTTTTCTACAATTTTCTATGATTTTTACAAAACAATGCAGAATCATAACTTTTAAACACGAAAATTGCTAATTCTTACAATTAACCAAAGATTTTAGCCATATAACTTGATATCCAACATAACTTAATCATAATATCATAATATTAGAAGATTTTTAACAAAATTATAACCCTAATTTCGTGGGTTCTTGAAATCAAATGAAAAACCTAGTCAAGAATGAAGTTCTGCCTTTGAAATCATCAATAATCTTGTAAGATTTCACCAATTTGTTGTGAAATCATCCATGCATGGTGTTCTTGAAATCTCCAGCTGGTTAGAGAAGAGTTTTGGGGAAGAAAGTGAGTAATTTTCGGGTTTAAAGGGGTTAAATTCCGAGTTGGGTCGGGTTTGACCCATTTGGTACCCCTTTTGACCACTAAACACTTAAAGCCTCATAACTTTTCGCTCGGACCTCTATACCCATTCATTTAGATATCATTTGTGAATATTTTAACTTATTAAAAATACGTGTATGTTACACCATGTATGGGGCCAATGATTCATGGTCGGGAAAGAACGCACAATGTGATGGTCATTGCTCGATATTGGTTCTATGGAAATTAAAAAGAAAAAAATGATTATTAAACCAATTCAAGTGAACACGAGGCTTGTAGAGCCTAGTGGTAAATGTATTAAGTGTAAGGTGTTGTCAATGACCAATATGTCATAGATTTAAATCTCATTGTAAACAAATGGAATATATTATGTGTCGTTATAAAAAACCGATTTAAGTAAATGAGTGGTTAAATCATTAGGGATTTTATTAACCATGACAAATATTCAAAATCCATGTTTTAGAGGGAATCTCATTATGTTGTGGCCATGATTTGACCAAAGTGATTACAAGCAAAAATTAAAATTTAGGGACCCAATTGAATCATGCGCCGCGCAACGGATGGAATGATGGCGAAAGCATCCGAGGAGTATGTGAACGCCAATCACATGCATCTTCAAACATACCGTTTATTATTTGAATGTTTTAACATAATTTTTCCAGAAAGATATTGTATTCAATAATTAATTCATTTAATAGTTAACTCATTTAATATTTAGAGTTTTGATAATATAATTCTTAAATTAGGTTGTCTTTAATAAAATTTTCTTTCGTAAACCAATTAGCAGCTCAAACTTGTAGAATTAATTCAACATTCTCATTAAATATGTTTGTGTATTACAACAATGATACAGAATGATACAAGATACACAAGATGACACCCCTATATATAGAGTAGAGAATGGTGTAGACTTTAATATACCAAAGACTTGTAGTCTAGTGATATTGGTTGAAGGTGTTATCCATGACCTATATGTCACGAGTTCAAGTCCCGTTAGAGATAAATATAAGTAGATTATGTGTGGTTCAAAAACAAAATACTACATAATGTCCACTTATGAAAATGTTAAATATAATCAACCGCCATAAAAATATGAGTTACAACAATTTTATAATTATTTTGTTGTAAATTATTATCAATCATCAACTGCCTATTATTTTATGTGTGCACAACAACAACGATCTTCACTCTACTCATACACATTTTGCAATTCATTCCAAGCATAGTGAAATCAATTGTGATACTGTTTATCATTTTCTTCATCAATTGTAATCAGTGATATCAGTGTTTGATCTTGTATTCGATTGATTGTTAATTGATACTCGTAGTAGAGTAGCATTTGTAAGTGTGTATCTCTCATAATTAAGTAGTTTATTTATAATTCGTGTTCTTAGCTATTCGGAAACTACTTGTACTTTGTTATATAATTATTGATTAATAAAGAAGAGTTTATTTACATATTGTGTTCGGTGTTTTTTAATTTGATCAGTAAAGTTAGTATAAGTGTATTCAACCCCCCTCTACACTTATTTACACTTGTTACATGATTAAGACGTATAAATTTGATATTTAGGTCATTATCATATAGGCAATTCTTTGCATCTTCTTACACGAAACCCATCATTGTTCCAACTTATAAGTTGTAAAGTAGCTCCATCAAGTCCATTGCGGGTTGTTGAAGCAATTGCAATAAATTTGGTATATGCACTTTTTTGCACCACATGATTAAGAAAGGGTGAAATACGGTTAGACACATCGTATTCACCAGTTGCCAATTAGCTAAGGAAGTAGGGGATATTGATATTCACCTATCTTTTTTACTCTATATTACTTATGACATGCTACTAAAAAAATCTTGCTATTATGGTTAAGGTCCATCTTTAAACTTATGATGAATCATGTATAAACTTTATATGACTATATAACTTTATTGATACATATTTTGAAGATCAAGATCAATCCGTGTGTTACTATTTAGTTAAACTAATGGTGTAAGGGACGGGTTTAGAATAATTTTTTCATCGAGTTCAAATCGATATGATGAACAAATTTAGACACAAAGGATAAATATGTGTGATTTTTAAAGTTAGCGATCAAGTGCAAAGGGCTGCTTCTTGGAAGACAAGAGCAACGATCTAACAAAAGAAATCGACAAAATCAATGATCGAATACAACAAATTAACTCGACAATTAATTAAGGCAAAACAAGATTATATTGTAACATTGGAAAAGAATATGAAAGAAAAACACTAGTGTGAAATATGAGAATTTTGAAGTCTTATTTCTAATGATGACGAGTTGACTAGGTGAGTGGGGCTCAACCCAGTGCCAAAATTCAAAATTAGTTTTGCAAATTCTCGAAACCGAATTGTGTGTGTAAATGCCGGTGATAGACATGGATTGCCTCACATACGAACACGTAATTTAGCGTCCTTTCCTTTTTACATTCGAACAAGTTGCTATTGTGCGCACATGATGCACTCTTCTCCAAACCCTCATAAATGATAAATATACTCTTTTTTCTTTCCATATACACGATTTCCACTTTATAGTTTTCATCTAAATTACTATTCCGATACCTTACACTATGCCCAAATTACTTATTTAGTCCTTCAAGTGTGTTTTGCTTCTTCACGACTCACAAGGGAAGAAAACCAGTATTTGTAAACACTTTTCAAGTAAATTAGGTAGACATCAAGTACCTTTTTGCCGTTGAAAAAAAGGTAGATTAGGTAAAAATCAAGTACCTTAAGGGCATGTTTGGAAAAGTTTATTTAATAGCTTTTTAGCTTATTAGCTTAATAACTTTGAAAATTCAAGTTTATTTAAGTTTATTAAGTTAATCAGCTAAAAAACCCTTTATATAAACTTTTCAAAACATGTCCTAAATCAAGAAAAATGAAGATCTCTAATAAAAAAAAAAGGGTTTTGATAATGACAGCCCTTAGGGCTGTCAATAAGAATGGATAAGATTCAGTACTCTTGATTCTGATTGGAGGAAAATTTTAAATGTTGCTAAAAAGAAGGAACATAAGTTGACTAAAGTTAAAAATGGGTAAATATGAAAATAATCGTTCTATTATCCGTTCTTATTGACAGCCTAAGAGCTGTCATTATCAAAACCCTAAAAAATATATAAATATTCAAACTAAGTTGATAAGAGAAGACACAAATATATTACTTTTCAGAAAACAATTGTCAATATTACCTATAATTGAATTTAGACATGTGCGAGCTAACCAACTGCATAAAAATTAGAAGCCTAGAGCTCGGTCAAAAGAAATACTCTAACGAAGAAAAGTGCTAAAAGAACAAACAAAATTAATACAGGGGCCAATGAAGCAATTTTAGCATAATACAGACCTACAAAAAATAAGTTTCGTCTTATTAAACATCTCTACCCTCTCACTATCTTCTCTCCAAAAACCCTCGTCTGAAATCGTCATTTTCTCAGACACACAGACCCGAACGCAGATTTCCGTCAAAAATGGCAGCCAGCACCGCCATTCTGATCCTATGCATCTCCGCCGTGGTGATGAATGTGGCTTTAGTCCAGTCGACACACCACTCCGGTGCACCGGCGCCAGCGGCGGACTGCTCAACGGTGATACTAAACATGGCGGACTGCCTGTCGTACGTTACCTCCGGAAGCACGGTGAAGAAGCCGGAAGGAACATGTTGTTCAGGTCTGAAATCGGTGTTGAAAACAGACGCACAGTGCTTGTGTGAAGCATTCAAAAACAGTGCTCAGTTAGGCATTGAATTGAATACCACAAAAGCCCTAGATTTACCATCTGCTTGCAAAATCAAGGCTCCATCTGTTAGTAACTGTGGATGTAAGCATATCTCATGTCTTCTGTATCAATTCTGTTCTATTTTTAATTTTCATGTTGGTTTACTTACTCCGAGTACGGCAGTTCTTTGGACCTCGATGAAACCCTAATTTTTTGTATTTTATTTTGGTTACAGTGAATCTCGGTACTGCTACAGCTCCTGGTACGTACAGATCTGATCTCTATTCAGTTTTCCTTTTACGTCTTAGTAATTTGTAGATCCAGGATCATAAATCCACATTTGAGCTTTTTTTTTTGGTTGGCTACTTGGCTTTTTAATGTTTTGTCCTAAAATTGATGCATGTTTTGCAAAAAAAGAAAAATTGGGGTGAAGTAATTGATGTTCTTGATGCTTTTAGTTTTATTCCATTTTTAAATATGTGTTGAATTTATCTAGTAGATATTTTATATTTGGCTTATTTTTTTAAGAATTACATTTACCCCACAGTTGTCCAGGCTCTCTTTCTAGTATTGTCTGTACTTATTTTGGTACAATTTCAATTTCTGATGCATGTGTTGAGGGAAATTGGATCTCGGTAATCGGTATACATCTTGTACCTGTTGTAACGACTTGTACATTTCGCTTGGGAAGCTGTACAGTGCTCTTGGTTTAATAACTTCAAGTCTGGAATAAGGGACTTGTTCTTCACATGAACACCTTGTTGTCTCATAGATAGTTATTGTACATTAAGCAATGGTAGTTGTACACTTATATGGATTTTTGATTGATTCTATTTATAATTTTGATTGCAGCTCAATCACCAATGGCAGCTGGTATGGCTCCAAACATGGGTGCAATGGGACCAACAATGGCTGTTGCTCCAACACCAGCTTCTCAAAGCTCGGGTTCATTCGGGCTAACCATCTCAACGGTCTCTGTTTTTCTAAGTATTCTACTATCCGTTTATCTCTATTCCAACTGAGGATTTATCGATCTTTATTTCAATTTGGAGGCTGAAACTGATAGCTTTTTTCAGATGTGAGATGATTATGCATATGTATGTAGTACTTAGATGTGCTAAATATGTGTTCCACTAGTAGATTGGTAGTGACTTTATATATTTATTTCCTCATCATTTTTATGGTATTTTATCATCTTATGAGTTTCTTATTTGATCTAATTCTTGTTTCTTGTGTGTTATTGTATACGATTAGTCGATTAGGCAAAAAACAGAACACAAATAAACCGATTGAACAAAGAATGCCAAAACAAAACACACAAAAACATACAACTCTTTTGCATACATATAGATTACAGTATAACATTCAAAGAATATGACATAAATCTTTACATTTTAGTTAACAAATGCACACACACATTAGGTAGTAGTAGTTATTAGGCGCTCGAATATCTTACAGGTTCTCGATCGACAGCATCTATTCCCTTCCTCAGTTGGTCACAAATTGTAAACTTTCTTCAATTGCACGAAATCAAACCGTGTAAAACCAAAAAAAATTAAAAAAATCATGTTTATGCTTGTTCCATTTTTGGGGCGAACGTTAGAACAGCATCAGCAACGGTTAGGAAGATTTTGTCTTCTCCAATTTCATCTGCAAATTTGGATGCGTGTAGTTTGTCGAGTACGGTTTGTCCTGGATTTGTTAAAATAAGTTGAACATCTCTTTTCTTGAGACTATTGTGTAGTTCTTCTAACGCGTGAATTCCACTAGTATCAATATCAGTAACAGCTGCATTATATTAAAAGATTAAATAAAATAAATAAATATATTATTTTGTTTTTATTATTAGCTTTAACTAGAATTGTGTCTAGCTCTTACGTGACATATCGACTATTAAGTATTCGACTCGTGGTTGATCTTTAAACGTTTCTTCCTCATCCGATAGCCACCTCAAGATCCTACAAAATAAAGATCGAAATCACATTTCTAAGATTAACCTAAATTGGAATTTATAAACAAAAGATTATTTTCTTTACCTCTCTTTAATGTAATTGGAATTTGAGAAATAGATAGCCGAATCAACCCTAATTATCAAAACACCGGGAACCCGAGTCGCACCCGGGTACTGCTCAACATTCCTATAAACACTCGTTCTCGGGATCTTCCCAAGTACCGCAGTTCGAGGTCTCGTTACTTGCAAAAGAATTTTAGCAAACGATATAGCAACCTACAAAAACAATACTATTTGTTAATGACATCCTTTAGGGCTGTTATTAAGAGGTAGTCTCGTGCATAAATCGTTTGTACTTTTATTAGTGGGGGTTGATTCCTAAAATGCGGGGGCGGTTATTGATTATTATACAAGTTTTTGATGCGTTTCTTGACGATTTATTGACAGCCCTAAGAGCTGTCATTATCATTTTCCTTAAATTATTAAATTAGAAATTTAAAACCTTTTAACTTCTAAATCATATGTACTCTTACCGCGATGAGGAGTCCAATTTCAACTGAAGCAAAAACGACACCGAAAAAGGCGCCCATACACGCCACAAAGTCAAACTTGTCAATCTTCCACAACAGAACAACAGCATTATAGTCAATGAGACCTAAAACCGCTGATATAATAATTGATGCTAAAATAGCATTCGGGGTGTACTTGAACAACGGAGTGATGACAAAAAGAGTCAACATTACAATCATAGACATCACAATATTGGAAACCGCGGTATTGCATCCAGCCATGTAATTAACCGCCGATCTCGAAAACGACCCTGCCAAAAAGTCAAAACAAAAACCATAAGGACCATTTATGTAATTTATTCGTAAGTTAATTAACTACGAAGTATTATATTTAATAATATTTATACCTGTGGCCACATAACAACTTGTTAAAGAACCAATAATGTTCATGGTACCAAGTGCCACCATTTCTTTGTTTCCATCTATCTGGTAGTCCTTCATTCCAGCAAATGTTCTTCCAATTGCTACAGCTTCCTGTCATATATAATTATAACTTACAAGAGTTGACTAAATTACATAAATTGTCCTTGTGGTATTTCAGATTCTACTATTTTGTTTCAATATTTTTTTTTCCTTTTTTTTTGTTCTTGTAGTTTTGATTCCCCCTATTTTTGTTAAAATAAACATGTGAGGGTATTTTGGTCATTTTATATGCAAGATGGAAAAGAAGGGTACCGTGAGTGCAATTAGTCCGGCAATGACGCCGATTTTGAAACCTTTTGCAAGGAAGGGCCCATTGAAATAAATTTCGTGCACAGATGATGGATTAATTCCTTGATCAATATGTTTCACCTGGAAATATATATATTTATCGACCCATTTTAATTAGTAAAATGGACAAATAATACATTTTCCAAAAACAAATGTAGTATTAAACTTACAATTATGACTCCTTCGCGGTCTGCACGAGTGATGAAAACGAAAAATGTCGCAACGATAACAGAGATCAATGGCGCTATTGCAGGCACCCAAAATAATTTCTTGTTCTTTTTTCCCTGATCAAATTAAAAAAAAAAAAAAATAAATCGAATAAACGTCAAATATGTGAAATCAAGATATCAAGAAGGGGAAAAAACCGTCTTACAATGAACTTTGCAACCAAAAGGAAGATCAAGAACGAAATTCCTATCAATAAGGTTTGATAATTCCACTAAAAGAAGAAAAATATCAAATTAGTAAAGACGGGATCATTAAAAAAATAATACATTAAAAAAGCAAGAGGCTGAGTTGACTCACTCCATTATGTGCTGAGTTGACCACAGAACGCATGACAGAAACAATATCAGTATTTTTTGTGAATTTTTTTATCCCAAACAATCCTTTAAGCTGCTGAAGGGCGATAGTAACAGCAGCTCCCCCCATGAACCCCACAATTGCAGCATGTGACAAAAAGTCGATCAAAAAACCCAATCTGTATAAACAAACAAGTACCAAAACCATCTAAATGTTGCCACCTCAGCTATACATACATATACATATATATAATATACTTCCTCCGTATCAAAATAAGTGACACAAATTGGTTTACACGTTTTTTGAGGTAAAAGATTAAAGTAGAGGTTAAAATATATTAAAGTACATAGTTAGTGGATAATGAGTCCCACTTTCCTTGAATAAAGTGATATTAATGAGTTTTAAAAGTAAAAGTAAGGGTATAAAGGTAATTTCACTTTATTAAAGTGGATAGTTAGTGGGTATGGGTCCCACTATTTTTACGAAATAAAGAAAGTTTCAAAGTGTGTCACTTATTTTGATACACCCCAAAATGGAAAGTGTGTCACTTATTTTGATACGGAGGAAGTATATATATATATATATAATATATATATATATACCTGCAAAACCCGAGAGCAGCTTGAGTAACTCCAGCAAAGAATGTTGCAGTGAAAGCAAGACGTTGATATTCATGTTTTTGTTTAACAGGATCGAGTTCATCTTGTAGCATAGATCCAAGCAACAAAGAGACCACTGCAACAGGCCCAATTGCAATGTCTCTCGAGCTACCCATAAAAGCATAAATAAGTGGTGGTACAAAACTCGAGTCTGCAGTCAACATTAGTCAACTTAAATTAGTCAAAGTCAAAGCTTCAAACGAACACTAGTCAATCAATAGAATGCAGTTATAGTTTATAGAGTAACTCACACAATCCATATTGTGGGTCCAAGTATGCTAGTTTTGCGTACCCAATATCCTAATAGAAAAACATAAAAACATGTATATTACATTAAAAAAAACCTTTTTTTTCTTGAGGGACTGTTGGTGTTACAAGTTTCAAAACTAGGGACTATCAGTGTAATAAAAGAAGTTTATTTACCTGAGGAATACAAAGACTTGCAATGGTGCATCCGGCAATAAGATCGCCTTTAAATTTAGCAAGACTATACTCTTGACCCCAATGGAGAATTGGGAAAAGGGTTTGGAGACCAAGAATGACCTTTTTGCCCTTGGGTTGGTCCTTGAACGGTTTCAAGGGGTCATCTGAGAGAAATGTTTCTTTGAGGGCGGTTTTGATTTCTTTCAATAAATCTTGTTTTGGCGGCTTTCCAACTTTGTGAACATAAGGCAATTCATCCGATTGGTTGTTTGAATTTGAATCCTTCATCTCATAATCTTCAAAAGCAGCTATCCTCCCACTCATTTTGTTGTTATCACCTTTTTAATCAAATAATCACTTATTAGCATCATATCATAAATTCATAACATATTAATTCATATAAATGTATTTCATAATTAATACTCTTAAGTCTTACCTATGAGAGTGCCAAAAGGGGTTGGGGTGGTGTAATTAGTAGTGAATAAGGTGATCCTACTTATAAGATTGGAAAGTCAACCTTATAATAGATTGTACAATAATGAATCTAGATAACATACAGTCCAAATCCTTAAAACCAAAAACAGGCAGGCTTGTAGTTAATTAATTAAGCATTTATTGGAATAAAAAATATTAATCTTGAACATTTAATAAGAAATTTTTGAAGGAGGTGTTGACTTTTGTGTCTTTATAAACATATGGTTGGAATCTGAAGTTACACATAACCAACCATGTTAAGCATGTACACCTTGCTAACAAATCTTAACAATTAAATTAGACATTAACCACATTATAGTTTTTTGTTTCCAAACAAAAGTTTGTAACAATTTTATCGTGTCTCTCTTTATAGAATGAAAACCATGCAACTAAAACAATAAAAGTAGGGGATGACACTATCATTTGGGGCCCACTATTTTTGTCTAAGGATTGAAAGAAAAGGGAATCATATATTTACTAACCTTTATCACAAGTTTTAACCAAACTTTTGTTGAATATGTTACGTTTTCTCTAGTAAAATTAGGCACTTTGAAAGGCATGTTTGTCGTGTGGGTGAAAAGCATCCTTAGAAAATGACCAGTTTATAAATGTTACCTTAATTAGTAACCGAACAAGTAAAAAAGAACACCTAAAAACGGGCAAACTTCTAACTTATGGATGCTAAGATGTCCATCCGTCTATTGTTTTTACAATAATGTTTCATCTCAACTAGAACTATCGCTTTCTATCTCCCACAAAATGTGACAATAATCAACCATGCGGTTTAATTAAAATGTAATTTAGACGTTTGTCACACTCATAAAAGCACCTAAAAACCATTTGGCAAATAAATAAAAAGATACACTAAATAATGATAAGTTATATGAACCCTAATGATTTTAGGTTAAGCTATTAAAGAAATGTGACAAATTACATGAGTTGTTCAAAAAGATGATAGATAATATAATAATCAACAAAAGAACCCTAAAAAGTCAGAGGTTTGGATGAAATCTCTTTCAATGGCTCCACCAGCAACTTTTTGGATTTTTTTCAATTGGTCAACGAGTGTATGTGTCTGTGAATTTCGCAAACCTTATTTCCTATACCATCTTAATCACATCATGTGTTTATAAATTTATCATTAGAAAAAACCCTAAATTTCAATTTAATCGCCGTCAATTAAAGCTCGAAATCACACACAGTGCGTGAATCATTTAAATAATCAACAACTGGATAAAGATAATATTGTTAAATTGAAAATTCAGAGCAGCTCACATAACAATGGCGATTAAATAACATAACAAGAAGAAAAATTAACATTAAACTATTAATTAATTAGACATTACCTTTCATTGCTGTGGAAGGGCAAAGCGGCGATGCTGGTGTGGCAGAGATGAATTTGTGTTAATATATTGCGAAATCCGAAACATAATCCTTGAAACGGAATTGCGTCCAGATTCGATGAACTTTGACTTACGAAAAAACACCACCTGTAATGGCGGAAAGAAGAGAGAGAATGAAATGGTCTTGTGAAAGCAAAAATGGTGTAGGTGTCATCTATTTTCATGCACCGATTCCAAATATAGGTTACATTACATCCATTTTTCTTCGTAAAGTCTATTTCGCTAAGTTTGTGGAAGTTTCAATTTATGAAATCGTATTGAATTTCGAAACCGAAATTCACTGGCTAGTACTACAATGGCGGTGATGGTCGTTGCAGGAAATAAGATTTTTTGCAACGGTTTGTTTTTTATATTATTTTAGGATTTTGATAATCACAGTCCTAAATAAGACATGCATTAAATACTTGTATTTTTATTTTCAACCGACTCCTGAACTTCATGAACTACTTCATTGTACAATATTTAATGCACTTAATGATAGTCGTTAGGGCTGTCATTATCAAAACTCATTATTTTATCCGCATTTTAGTGTTATAGGTCATTTAGTATGATTACTATTTTTGGGTTAAACAAAAGAGAAATGATATTTAGTCCTACAATTTATACCGACTCATAGGACTATCCACTTGATAGGATGACATGTGTCTTCCACTAATTCTCTCTCCTAATATTATCATTTGATTTTGACACGTGTCTTCATCTGATGAGTAGGCCCATGAATAGGTCTAAATGATAGGCCTAAATACCATTACTCTAAACAAAAATACAAGTTAGAAAAGTAGGAATGTATACTGGTTAGAGCTAATTAGATCTCATTTATAAAAGAAAGTAATAGTAATGGTAAGGGCATGGTGCAAGAACACTGTGAAGGAGGTGATGTGACAAAGGAGCTACACCCGTACAAAAGATAGGAGCACTGCCCTCCTACCTGACCAGGCGGCCACCCCCCTCACGGTGTGGTCTGAAATGTGGAGGGGGTGTGGCCACGAGAGAGCACGTGGATATTGTGACACTTTGGGAGTTTTTTATTGTTAGAAAAGAAATCAAACAGTGTATCTATGATGGCTTGTGGGTTATTGTTGAACAAGAGGAAGAAATTCTGGCAAGTGATGTGGCAATAAAATAAATAAGGTGAGTATTTCTTACAAAAGAGTGTGATGTAGTTGATGAATTGGTAGATTATGTGTTACTAAATTGGTGTGGTCCGTTTAACCCATACTCAATACCCTAAGGGGATCGTGTGTCCCCTTTGCTAGACCAGTAACATATATTTCTACCCAACATTCCCGAAAAACACGAAAGAGTGTATATGTTAAATAGCCCCTTTTGTTTAAACCGCCTTCAAACTTTTGGTTAAACTAACATCATAGTTTCATGGTTCCAATAAAATTTTAAGATGAAAAAAAAAGTAATGCACCAAGAGAGAAATCAAGAGCTTATAGCCCAACGGTATTAATGTTTATTAAGTTTCATATGGTTGTGAGTATAAGGCTCTGTATAATCATAAGGGTGGTGGCTTAGTGGTTGAACTTGGTCTCCTAAAGGGTGAAGTTCTTAGGATGTCTCAAGTTTAAAACCCGCCGGGAGCAAAAAAAAAAAAAAAAAACCTCTTGTGCCCACGGAGGTTCATCTGCGCCGACTCCGGGCTTCTCGTTTTGCCGGTGGTCGCCCTGGGATTAGTCGACTCGCAAAGCGAGTCGGAACCCATGATACCAAAAAGAAAGAGTACAAATCTTAGTGTTAACAAAAATGTGTAGAATTATAGGGTGTTAGCCATTAAAAAAAAATCAAATAATCCCAAGATTGGCGTTGGGAGTAACATTTATATTAAAATATTGTACCAAGAGAGCAGTAGGGGGGTTAGAAAAAGCTCTAAACACCCTAAAACCAAGTGATCTAGACTCAAAGTAAAATATATTCATTCTTGTAATAATTTGAAGTATTTTTTATTAGCAGTCTATGTATTCTATCTCCTACATTTTTTTTCGGAGTTTCCTGAAAGAAGACTCTGTAACTTTGATTAAAAATATATGACTATCTACTTTTTACTTCCATATATCTAATTTAAGAGGATTGGGTGTGGTGTTTGTTATTCTTATAACAATGCCATGCTTGGAAAAGCTATAGTGAATATAGCATCTAAATGACTTGGGCAATAAAGATAAACAAATGATGGTGAGTTATTATTATATAAAGTTTGAGAGTTATCTAACAAATTAATTTGAATTTGATTTGAGCAAGGAATATTTATGACATGGGGCCAAATACTGGATAAATGAAAGTATGAAACTAGAAGTGGGCTACAGGTTAAAACCAAATTAGCCCGACCCGACTTATTAACCCGAACGGACCCAACTCCGTGACATCTTCTAGCGTCACTACAACGCTTTTTGCATCTCTACAACAATTCAGCATAATTCGCTCTCTCCCCTTTTCAAACAATTCCACAACATTCTTAATAATTCGCCAGTGAAAAGCTACCGTTCTCCGGCAACTTAGGGTTCCGATACTGATTTCTTTTACTAAACTTGAAATTTGGCTACAATGTCTGCATTTGGCATTGGTTCTGCTGCCAATACCAATCCAAACAAGTCAACCGAGGTAAAACTTAAACTGTAGTGATCTCACTTTATTTATATGTTATCTTCAGTTCAATTTATTCCTGAACTAATTGTTTTGTTTTATATTTGTTGATTTGCTGATTTGTATGTTAATTTGCTCCCTTATTCAATGCGAATTATGGTTCTTAGTAAAGCGCTTAGTGTATTTCCTTACCATTTATGTTTTCAGTTTTTTTTTATCTTAACTATCGGTTGTATACAGGTTGTATCACCTCCTACGGATGCTGTATCAAGCCTTTGTTTCAGTCCCAAAGCGAATTACCTTGTTGCTACTTCATGGGATAATCAGGTTAGTTTGATGTTAAGCAATCCGGTTAGGTTAACGAATGATTTATTCTTTAATTTAATTACATGATGCTTTTATTACTTGAATAATTTGCTTCTGAATTTTGTGCTTTCTTGTTAAATTTGGAGATTTATGTTGTTAGGGAAAATATTTACCTTGTGAATTTTGTGATTATACCTTTTGTAATAATCAGATAATCAGCTGTAACATAACGCAATGTAGGAGATAGTGTTTGGATTTGCTTATGAACACCATAATCATATAATCAGTTGTACAAGTGTTTGACAGTTTTTTATAACTTAAAGACTTAAGAGTTAAAATAAATACCTGTCAGACTGATTATTACATTCTGAAATAATATTATCATAACCAGTATCTGTCTATCCAAACACTCCTAGATTACTGGATTATCACAGTTCTAAGTGAAGATTTTTAAGATCTTTAGTGATTTTGGAACAATTGCAGGTGAGATGTTGGGAGATAACAAAAAATGGAAATTCTATTAGCTCTGTTGGAAAAGCTTCAATAGCACATGACCAACCGGTAACACACCAACTATATAACTAACAAATTCCTAATTTCATCTCACATTTTCATAATTATTCTGTTTTTACCGATTCTTTAGGTTTTATGTTCAGCTTGGAAAGATGATGGAACAACTGTCTTTTCTGGCGGTTGTGATAAACAAGTGAAAATGTGGCCATTATTATCTGGTGGTCAACCAGTAACCGTTGCTATGCATGATGCTGCTGTTAAAGAAGTTGCTTGGATTCCAGAAATGAATCTTTTGGTATCTGGAAGCTGGGATAAGACTTTAAGGTGTCAAATTAACTCCATTTTTAGAAAAAGTTTAAATGGAAATCTCATAATTACTTATAAATCCTTGAAAATATCATAATTTCATATATATGTTTTTTAAAAGTTAAAAGGTTCGTATATATCCTTCCAGATCTCATAATATCATATTAGTCTTTTCAAAAACCGTATATGTTGTTTTTATGATATTTTAATTAAACTTTATTTTTTACATGATATGGTTTTTAGATACTGGGATTTGAGGCAACAAACTCCAGTTCACACTCAACAACTTCCTGATCGGTGTTATGCACTGACAGTTAGACATCCATTAATGGTGGTTGGTACTGCAGATAGAAATCTTATAGTATTCAATTTGCAAAATCCTCAGGTACACTTAAATTATTTTAAATTTGAGGGTTAAAACGTAATTAAGACTTATTTTAACGGTGAATTTGTAAAAAATTAAGTGATTTTGAGTCCTTAACAGGCTGAGTTCAAGAGAATTAGCTCCCCATTAAAGTATCAAACAAGGTGTGTTTCTGCATTTCCAGATCAGCAAGGGTTTTTGGTATGTATGTTTTTACTTAATTATTATTATTATGTTGTTTTAATAAATATAAATGATTTGTTTTTTTTTAATTAATTTTGGTTGTTAGGTTGGGTCAATTGAAGGTAGAGTTGGTGTGCATCATCTCGATGATCAACAGCAAAGTAAAAACTTCACATTTAAATGTCACAGAGAAGGAAATGATATATACTCAGTCAATTCTCTTCAATTTCATCCTGTAAGATTACTTTACTTTATTAATAATTTTTAATTTACAAATTTTCAGCAATTAAACATTTTGTTCAGGTCCATCACACATTTGCAACTGCTGGATCTGATGGTGCTTTCAATTTCTGGGACAAAGATAGCAAACAAAGATTGAAGGTACAAATTACCATTGTACCCCTGTGGATTATAGTTATGACAGTAATTGTAATTAATAATTTAATTTATACTTTTTGATTGGTTATCCTATCCACAGGCAATGTCAAGATGCAATCAACCTATACCTTGCAGCGGCTTCAACAATGATGGCTCCATATATGCTTATGCTGTATGCAACACACACACACACACACACACACACACACACACACACACATATATACATATATATATATATATATATATATATATATATATATATAATGTTTGATTTAATGTGAGTGGTACTTTATGTTTTAAGGTATGCTATGATTGGAGCAAGGGTGCAGAAAATCATAATCCAGCAACAGCAAAGACGAATATTTTCTTGCATTTGCCACAGGTCTTGATATTTTTTGTTACTTTTTTTTTATTATTTTAAGATTTGCGCGCGAGAATGAAATTTTTTTATACGATTGGTTGTTAATATTGCAGGAAACTGATGTTAAAGGCAAGCCTCGTATTGGAACGAGTGGAAGGAAGTAGACAACAAAACATGGCATTGTTTTGACTTGTTTTTTTGTTGTAATATTAATGTTCAGAAGTTGTGGTAAGCACTAATTATATACTAACAGAACTTTAACTCAGTTAACTCGTTTTCTTCATAGAGAGTTACATATCCTATCAAATTTAACCGTTCCCATGTGCCTTCATATTTTGGGCTATATGTTTCGAACGAATTTTTCCAGGAAATAAAATATCTTGATAAAAAATCAACAAATATCAAACAAACGCTAAAACATGTTTAAACATTAAAAACACCAAGTATCGAACAAACCCTAAAATGGGAATAAAATGTACTTATTTATCCGGTTTACTATATAAGGAAAGGAACCAAAATACATTCAACAACTTTTGGGGTCACTTTGCACCTGAAAACTCTTACTCCCACCAAATCTATAATCACAATTAAAACCCTCTAGACACAATAATATAAGTAAAATTAAAAAAAAAAAAAAAAAAAAAAAAACCCAACAAAAAAGACAAGAATTTTCATATGCACAATGATGAGTAATTCCCATAATTATTATCTATCTGGGACCAGATAATTCATCGGGACGAAGATTATATGTCGAATCCGCAATAATCCAATCAGTATTCGTACTATGAGTGGTATTAAATTCTTGTCTAAACAATTCCTCCTTTTGCCATTCTTCCCATCTTTCTGCTAATCCATCACCTTCCAACATCCTAACAACTTCCGACATTTTAGGCCGTTCTAACGGCGTTCCTTGCGTGCACAAAAGCGCCACCTGGATCAGTTGCTCCACCTCATCATCTATATAATTCCCTTTCAAATCCGCATCCACTAATGTCTCCAATTTCTTCTCCTGCAACAAACCTTTCACCCAATCGAGTAACATGACATCATCATCGTTAGCAAGCCTAGCAAGATCAAACGCCCGTTGTCCCGTTATAAGTTCAAGAAGCATGACACCGTACCCGAAAACATCCGTTTTTTCTGACGATTTTCCGGTTGATAGATATTCGGGAGCAATGTGCCCGATTGTACCTCTGACAGCTGTCGTCACGTGAGTGTCTTTATAATCCATAAGTTTGGCTAGCCCGAAATCTCCAACAACCGCTTCGAAGTCTTCGTCTAGTAATATATTTGCGGCTTTTACGTCTCGATGGATGATTTTTGGGTCGCAGTGATCGTGTAAATACGCAAGTCCTCTTGCCGACCCCAGTGCGATTGTTTTTCGAATTGCCCAATCCAACGGTTGTTGTGTGTCCGGTCTTTCTGAAATAAGTTTGTTAAATTAGAAAAATGTAGTCTTAGCAAGGTTCTAAAATACGCGTCATAACAGCACAAAGGCGCGAGGCGCGACTCCGCCGTTACAAAACAGTCCATTGCGGCAGTGTAAGTTGTGGCGTAAGATAAAACACGATAAGGGGGTTATTAGCAGAAATCAAGGATGTGAGATTTCAGTTTTATAATCTACAACTAATGACATTTAAATGTATTAAATAGTTTCCTTATTGTCGATCATTTTCATGTATTTATAGTCTTCAATATCAATAAATAATAAATTAATATCAATGTACATTAATTCAATATTATCATGTCTAAAATATTTGTCCTTGATTCCGGCTAATAGGGGTAAGACGCGTCTTATCGCAAGTTATTCCGACTCTGAGGTGCGTTATAAAATTTGAATTTTTATAAGAAAAGTTTAAAAATGATTGGGACACGATTATAAATTTAGATGTATCATTTTCTATAAACTTCACATATGAATATCATATAAATCAATTGATCTATAATTTTTTTCGAACTTGATATACATAAATATATATAAATTATATTAGAAAGTTTTTCGTCTTAAGTCACGCCTTAAAAAACGTCATGGCTAACTAGTAAAGCTTAAGGCTTGAATCTTGATGATGCCGCCACGCCACGCCTTACTTTTTTAGAAACTTGGTTTTTAGATTTTAGTGACACTTTTTCTTGTCACTAAATGACAACTTTCTTGAAAGCAAAATTATACTATTACATACCTCTTAAGCAAGATGCGACACTGCCATTAGCCATATACGGATAAACAAGCAAACGTTCAGTTGGTGTCATACAAAACCCCCTTAATCTCAACAGATTTCTATGAACCGCCATACTAATCATCTCAACCTCCGTTTGGAACTGCAACTCTCCACCTTGACTTCTCTCTTCTTTCAATCTTTTCACAGCTACAAGTGTTCCATCAGCCAAACGCCCCTTGTAAACTTTACCAAACCCACCTCTCCCGAGAATGTGGCGGTTACTGAAATTGTCAGTTGCAACTTGCAGTTCGCGAAGTGAGAATCTTTTTAATTGGCCTAAATGGACTTCGGGATCTTCTTCCGCAGGTACATCGAAGAAATGATCCTGTGGTTTGCGGCGTCTCCACCATGCAAGTGCAATTGCGGGGCCCGCAAACAGCAGTGCGGCCCCCGCAGCTACTCCACCAGCTATCGCTCCGGTTGCACTGTTCCCAACTGAAATGACACGTCAGCATTAATATATACACAATTACAACATGATATTCATTCAGGGTTAATTTCATAAAATTAGTAACAAAGTTTGGAAAATGTTCAATCTAGGTCGCTCAAACTTTGTTTTCCCTCTACATTAATTATCAAGTTTTAAAAGTGTTCCAATCATGTGAAATGTACATTCTATTATAGGTTACCTGGTCATATTGTGTATAAATTTAATTGTTCTAATTATGAGTTTTTTATATATATAGTTAAATAAGGTGACCTGATAACCTATAATAGAAGGTAAATTTCATATGATTTGAACATTTTTGAAACTTGATAATTATTATAGAGGGAAAACAAAGTTTGAGTGACCTAGATAACATTTATGAAACGTTATTACTGATTTACTATTCCATGAAATTAACCCTATTTATTTTGAAACTTACATATAAATCAATACATTAAAGTTATCACATTTAGACGTATTTATGGAGGAAAAAACTAATATTTAAAAAATAAAAACTAAAAAAATTTAAAACTAAGAATACCAGATGGAGATTGGGAACTCGGTGGAGTTGGGGCTTGAGGAACAACTAGAGGAGCTCTTAAATTGGGATTGCCAGCAAAACTGGAAAAATAAAAAATATAAAAAAAAAATTAACATCAATTGTTAAAATTTGGAAAATGAAAAATTGGTTTGGAATTGGAAATGGAAGATACCTGATAGGTGTGAAAAGAGAAAAGGAACCATTAACCGGTACATCTCCACTTAGATTGTTGTTTGACAGATCACTAAACGTTGACAATATAATATAATTTAATATAATGTTTTAATAATTATATATGAATAAAGTTAGAAAAAAAAAGGAACAAGTTTTGGTACTCACAGTACTTGTAGTGAAGTTATAGTAATTAATGAAATTGGAATTGTTCCTGTCAACGTGTTGTTGTTGAGACGACTGTCCTTACACCCAAACAACCGAAATAGTCAATAAGTCAACTATGATAAAAATAAAATAAAAAATAAAAATGATGAGAATTCGTACAGAAAACGAAGCTTCTGAAGCTTGCCCAAAGTATCTGGAATAACACCCTCTAATTTGTTGAGATAAAGATCCAAACTCACTAAGTTTGTTAAGTTTCCAAGCTCATTAGGAATTCTTCCAGTTATATTATTACTGTAAAGTTCCCTGTAAATTAAAATATCACTTATTAGTGTAAATACGAAAATAGCATGAAAAAGATAATTATATTGATTATAATATAAAGAGGACTTACAAATACTGTAAATTGGTGAGTTGACCAAGTTGTGGAACTAGTTGACCTGACAAATTTGCGTTTCCAAGATCACTGTGTATAACAAACGCCAAATTATAAATTTGTTTAATAATGATACTTAATTGAATTGAATCGGATAATAATAAAAACAATAAATAAGCTTACACTCTTGTAACACTGTTTTCGTTGTTGCATGTAACATGAAACCATGTACAAGGATTCACAAGAGTTGCATCCCAACTTTGGAGAACATTATTTGGATCAACTAATTGTGTTTTTAACGCATTTAATGCATCACCTGTTTTATTCATCAAAAGTAATTATTAATTTATCTTTAAAACACCAAAAATAGGGTTGACAATTAGGTTGGGTTTGGGTTAGCGGGTTCGGGTTGGCGGGTTGGAATCAGTCAACTAAAACCTGACCTAATTAAAATTTTGGGTCAGAAAAACCTACCCTATCCGGGCCATGGTAACCCCCGACCCATCTGACTCATATAACTTAACAGGTTGGTGGGTCAATTGGGTTCTAGTCAGAACCAGGTTGTCAGGTCATTAATAAAAAATGGACCCAAATATATGATAATCTTCACTACATCCTTTTTTTAAAAAAAATTAAAAAAAACTTCATAAAACTAAACGGGTTGGCGGGTCGACCCGTTTATTTGTTTATACATAAGTCAACATGAGCCCGACACGATTTATAAAATGGGTTGATGGGTCGACGTGGTTTTGACCCAAACTCATTTAGGCTCAACTCAAACATGATTATTTCCGGGTTCGGGTTGGGTTTCGGGTTGTGTCAGGAATTGCCGCCCCTACCAAAAATCCATCAATTTTCATTGCATAAAAACCATACAATTGTAAAAATTAATGTCAAAATAAACAACAATTTTAGCTATTTACTCATTAGGTACGCTACCTATTATTACTTTTAGAGGTAAAGCTACTAAAAATTGGTAAGTAATGATGGATTAAATCAATCTAACATAACCCAATAGCATTAATTACTAAATTTGATCAAGCAACAATATTATCAATCAAAGTCAACACATTTCATTAAATTCATATCAAAAGTCAACAAAACTGGAATTAAAAGCTAAAATAGCAACTCAGGAACAAAAAAGCAGATACCTTCGGCATTACCGTAGACTTTTGACAAGTTGTTGAACACCAAAATGAACCACACAAGAACAGAAGCTGAAATCAGAGAAACTCGCCGATCCATTTCTCAAAACCGGGTTCGGATACGGGTCGGTCAAACTAAAAACCTAGATTTCTCATCAATTATTAATTCAGATCAAGTAATTCAAAGTACCCATAACCCTAAACACCAAACCCTAGGTTTTAACTTTTAACACAGCTGATAGAAACAAACAAAACCTCTTTATATCGTCCAGAAATCAAATCAACCACAAAATAAAGAAAATTCAGTTGACGAAAAAGTTGAAAATGATAAAATCGGGAGCAAAAATTTGTGGGTTTTGCTCAAATTGAGAGAAAGATTGAAGAGAGAAGGTAAATGGAGTTAGAGATGGGGGGAGTCTTTGTGTAATTTTGTCAAAGGTTCTCTTTTCCTGTGTTTTCTCTCTCCTCAAGACAACTGGTTGTAAAAGAATGAAGAGAGAGAGTAGGAAGACATTTAAAATTCTCTTATTATTTTGAAGAAGAAAAAAAAACTTTTTTTGTGAGAAACAAATTTCTTGATTGAAATGGTTATAAAGTTGAGTAAATTACACGGAAGGTCCCTGTGGTTTGCCACTTATTACATGCATAATCCCTGAACTTCGTCTAAATGACGAAAATACCCTTTTGGCCTTTTGTAATAAAGTGAAAATAAAAGACTGTGAATGTAATAGGTGATAAACCACAGAGACCATCCGTGAAATTTACTCTATTAATTGATTTTTTTTCCTTCTATCTCTTTAATACATGTTCTTCCGCCACATTCAGACTCACCACCCACCTCTATTTCTTGGAATTCAAAAATCAATCAATAGAAATTATCGTCGTGCCACCAAACCCCTTGAAAATTCGATTCGTCACCAACCCCTGCCTCTGGGTTCCTTCTCCAGTTGTTCCGAACCAATGACGTTATATCGACCATAATTGATTCAGACAATTGATGCACGTCAGCAGAGGATTTGGTGGTTTGCACACGCGGTGATTCAGACAATTGATGCACGTCACCAGAGGAGTTGGTGTTTTGCACACTCAGATCGATAGAACGCCATCGGCGGCGGAACAACTGGAGAAGGCAACCGGAGGCAGGGGTTGAATACACGACGATAATGGTTATTAATTGATGTTTGAATTCAAATAGATAGAGGCGAATGGTGAGTCTGAATGTGACGGAAGAATGTGAATTAAAGAGAGAAAAGAAAAAATCAATTAATAAAGTAAATTTCACAGATGGTCCTCGTGGTTTATCACTCATTACATTCACAGTCCCTTATCTTCACTTTATTACAAAAGACCAAAAGGGTATTTTCGTCATTTAGAAAAAGTTAAGGGCAACAGGGACCATGAGTGTTACAAATTGTATACACCATGGACGTCTGGTGTAATAAACGAAGTTCAGGGACTGTGGCTGTAATAAGTGGTAAACCACAGGGACCTTCGGTGTAATTTACTCTATAAAGTTTTAATCTTTTTGCAATTAGTGATGTTTTTTGAATGATTATTAATCGATGCTTTTTGTTTTTGATATTCTAAAAATTAACCAACCATTTGAAAGAAAAAGGAAATTAAAGGACAGAGAGAGAGGCAATAACGGGGTCAAACGCACGCACGGGGTTGGACCCACATTGCCCGCCGCCAACTAGGAACAACATTTAACAGACCACCGAATTCACTATTTTTCCTCATTAATTATCAGAAAATTACCTCATTAACTTAATCTTTATTAACTAATCAAATCTCTTATTTTCACTTCGTGCTCGATTTTATTGCTTTATGGTGTTCTCAAATTTTATTTAATATTTTTGCTAAAAGGATTTCATCCTAATATTATTTTTATTATTTTGTGGTTGATAAGTGTTTGTATGCTAATAAGGAACAATTTGTTCATGTTATGTGTGTTTTTAAGCATGTTACATTATTCTCATAATTACTGCAATAGGTTGTGGTATAAAACTATCAGATCAGGCTCGTCAGTTTGACTCGATTAGATTGTTCAGGTTATAATTACACTTAAGTTAAGATTTTTGTTCAATTATATATTTAATAGTTATTCAAAATACTTCCAAGTAAAACTAAGCATAACATTAACATACAAAAAATATTACATATATTTATATTTAATGGTAAAAGTATCTTAAATTTTAAAGTATGGTTAGTCTAAAATATACTAGTATATGATTGTAAATAAGACTTTAGAAGTTTAGTCAACCGAACAAGGCTAGACAGTAGATACTATTATTACAAAGACACTTAAGAATTAGCCTAACAATTAACTCTATGGTTTGTGCTTTTTCTATATGGATATAGCCAGATTAGTTTCTTAATTAGGCATTAAAAGGTATGTGAATATGCAATTATTGAACATACATTTTCAAGTGTATTTCATACGTCTTTTAAAATGATAAAAATTAAAATTTATTAATATTATTCAATATATATTTAAGGAGTAATTACTTAATTAAATGTGACTTAATATGTGCACTTTTGAAAAAAACCTTTAAAATTATAGACAAATATGAGTTTGTTATTTTCCGTTAGGAAGGACGGGTATAGCTGTCCCTTCTATTCCCGATTAGTAAACCCAGGTGGGTATATTATTGTAGCTTTCAATTATTTTTCATCTTTTTCAACTTTGTGGTACTTCTTGCTAGATATGGAATACCAAAAACAAATGGTACTAACGTACTATATATGCTTTCTACTTTACTACTTTGTAATTTTATTGTTGTGGACTTTGACCCATCTACTCGTAAACTCATTTAATTCATTGAATTTAAGTACGAAAGAATTTTGATCAGACTACACATAATGGTTATCAAACTCTTATGCTGACCAAATTAACTCACATTAATTTATCATCACCTTTCTCTTTTCAAACAAAGTCTTTGTAATGTTGACTAAACTCACACTAATTTATCATCAAAACATAATGTACTACATAGTCTACACTTCATGCATAACACAATAAAAACCCCTCTCACAACAAGTCTAGTCACCAGAGCAAGCAAACTCACACAAAATATAAAAGAAAGACGTGGTGTCAGCTTTGGTCACGTCAAGGAAGGGACACCTCATGGCCGAAGGGACACAAGATTGTAGTCAACTATTACAAGTTGTATTAAGTTTTTTTTTTTTTAACATGTGTTGTATAGAGGCATTTAATTATTTCATAATGTCCTAAGGTTCGCACCGCATTGTTTAAAAGCACTCATCTTTTCATAAGGTTCGCACAAGTTGGCAAATGATTCTATAATAACCTCCAACTACATATAGTCATCTTACCGGAACGATTCTTGCAAACTCTTACATAAACACCTGAGGTACTCATCAAGCCTAAACTTAACCAAATTAAATGAGAATAGATAAGCGTTAACTTTTGTTTACCAATTTTGTGATTAGACTATCCCTAAAACAAAATAGAGAAGGTCTTCAACTTTCAATTCTTGTGTTAATTGATGCTTTATTGTGTATGTAATAATTAAGATGAAGAACTTCTAAAAATGGGCCATAAGACAATTATTATATCAACAACAAACCATTAAAAAAAGCTTGATACATAATGTAAGGTGTGTCTTTTTTCTATTCATTCAATTTACATCCTTTGTTTATTTATTTTGGTTAACTATTAAATATTTTATTAATTTCACAAATAGTAATCAGTGTTAACTGCTTACACAGTTACACACACTTTTCCTAACCTGATCGTTTATCTGCCTCTACTTCCTGATAGAAGTATTGGTCGTTTACATCTCACTTTCCCTTATTCCTCATTTAAAAATATTGGATATTATTATCCTAGATTTGTTACCTTGTACAATAATACCTTTTGGGTAATTTGCGGTTTATTTTCATGAAACATTATCTTAAAATGCAAAGTAGAGCACAAATACATTATTTGATAGTTTAATCAACAAGATGAAACAACACAACACATTTCTTCACCATATTCTCCTAAAATTGAACCAATAATACGAAGTTTATAGCTAAATTAACAAAAAGAGTAGTACCAAATTTCAAATAAATCTAAAGAAACCATTGAAGGAAATCTTTAATTGTATCAATATGATCATAATCATGTTCAATAATAACCGAACAACCTGAGCATCTTTCCCATGATCACTACTATATATATGAAGTGAAGGACACTAGATATACTTCTAAAATTATGTTAAATTAAAACAAAATCCCGAACGTAAAATCACAAACCTAAAATCAGTCTCACCTTTAAACTCATTTGTCTTGCAGCAACACAAGCAGCCATTGCTGCACCTTGAGAAAACCCTAAAATCGCATCAACGGTCCTTTTTAGACACAATTTCTATCAAATATGCAAGTGATTCATCAAATCCGAAAGTTTGTTTCTGGTATTGTAAGGAATCACAAGGAGTTTGAGATAATTCCCAATTAGAACTCGTGTTTTAACCCGATTTTGGATCAATAAACCATGCAAAAAAAATTTATTGCATATTTTATTTGAAGGTTCTTTATTTTGGTAAGTAAACTGCAGTTGATGTGGTGCAGACTGCAGACTAAAACCAACATTCTACAGTAACTGCCTCTGATTCTTGAAGAATAATCATCAATTTGAAAATTACAAATAAGACAATTAGCAAGCAGATTTTCATTAGTGGACCCCACCGAAACCCGATGATCAAAAACAATTTGTTTTTCCCTTAAAAAACGACCATCTGAAACTGTTCCATATACCATTGAATCCCGCCATATAATTGAAAAAAAATGTTCATTTCACACCTAATGCCACCTGTACAATACATTGATATTTTATTCCCGTGTGATTGTTCTGAATGAGAATCTAACCATGATTTGAGATCGTTTTATTGACGGATTTTGGGATCTACATGTTTCTACATTTGGAGCATGGAATTTGCTGATTTGTGTTTGGTATAAGTTTCTTGCATCAAGTAGAACAATTTTTTAGACGAATTGGTTTCGGTTTCGTGTTCTGCAAGTAATGACTGGAATTCTGCTGCTGATAAATGTTTTCCCGCATTTGAGATTTTGGGTGGTTTTTAATGTAACTAATTCTTTAACGATTCGAATTGAAAGAGTATTGAAACCACATTCTTCTGCTATTTTGTCATTGATTGGCTCATTGCATGTTGCTAGCTTGAAATCTGTTCCTTCAAATATGTGATTGTTGGATAAAATTGCAATTGTGACATTGTGGGGCCAGACGAACACGACACAAAGGGAGAATGACTTACAGTTGGAATTGTAAAAGTTGAATAATTTATCAAGCTTTGGGACTTCGGTGTATTTGTAGTCTAATAAAATTCCATATTCATCATCTTTGGTGACCTTTTTATCTATAATGCTTTGAGATGAATAAAAAACAAAGTTTGGAAATATTTGATTATTCGCACAGCAAATCAATCACAAAAATAAACGATGTAAAGAGAAACATTTAAAGTCCATCCACTCTTTGAGGCATTTCATCAAACACCTTGCCTGCTAAAACCAACGATATAAAACTACATTCATAAAGATGAGGGGAACTTAACACAATAAGCAAAAGTAAGGATATTTGTGGGTTTCTGTTAACACTAACTGAAGAAATGTATTTAATTCTAAATGGAAGTGAATACAGTATCTAAAAGATTGAAGTGCTTTGGGGTGTCGTAGATGCGATTTGAATCAACTTTCGAACCCAAAATTTTGATTTTTGTTCACTGTGCGATCCAGACCGTCAGAACTCATACGCATCAAACCGGGTGGTTTGGTAGTTCGCGGTTTAATAGTTTGTATTGTGGGGCCGCTCGAAATTGAGATGCAGCAAATAACAATTATTTTTAGCTATTTTTTGAACAATCAGTTCATAAGTTAGTTAGAGTTGAAAAAAGAAATTGGTATTTCTAAAATTGGTTTTAAACGGTCTGAACCGGTTTCAACTGGATATACCCATACTTACCAAAAGCGGCTTAAAACCGAACTAGTATTTCTAAAACTGAATTTGACTTTTGTTGATCAAAACTGAACCGACTTTTACACTTTAGAAGTTCGAGTCATTCAATCACATTCAAATGGACAATATCCATTCCTCAAACCTATGTTTTTTTTCTGGAATAAACCTCATTCTGGTTCAACAGGCCGGTTTAATTCAATCGACCAGTTCAAATGTATGACATTAACGGATTCAATGAAAACCCCGTTTTTAAAAAAAAGGTTTTGCTAATGACAGCCCTTAGGGCTGTCAATAACATGCATTAAAATGTTGTACTTTTATTACCGGATGAGAGATACCTAAAATACAGGAGGTGGTTGTTGATTAATTTACAAGTTTTAATGCGCTTATTGACAGCCCTAAAAGGTATTATTAGTAAAACCCTTAAAAAATTGTCAAAAACCAAACACCAACTGTTTTCTTAAATGGTTTTGTTTTTTTCTTAGTTTGGGCCAGTCCACAAACCCTTAAATTTACAGAGGATAAGCCTCTTCAACAAAACCAAATCCTATGCACCACCTAATCAAGATGCCAGAATGACCATCGCCACCCACTCTTTCATTTCATCCTCAAATCTCTCCTTCACTCCCCACCACTCCTTCCGCCACCATCTCCGCCGTCACCACCACCAACTCAATCGCCCAGCCAAAATCTCCGCACAAGTTTCCCTAACAACTCGACCCTCACTAACATCTCAACAAAACCCCAACAAAACCGGAGTCATCATCGTCGGCGCTGGTCTCGCCGGCTTAGCTGCCGCCACACGTCTGCACTCCGACAACATCCCATTCCTCCTCATTGAATCCTCCGATGCCGTTGGAGGCCGTGTACGTACCGACACTGTTGACGGCTTCCTCCTCGACCGTGGATTCCAAATCTTCATCACCGGCTATCCAGAAGCAAGAAAAATACTCGATTACCAATCCCTAGATCTTCAAAAATTCTACTCCGGAGCTAAGGTTTACTACGGCGGAACATTCCACACCGTTGCAGATCCCTTACGCCACCTGACGGATGCAATTCAGTCGCTAACGAATCCAATCGGAACAATTGTTGATAAATCTCTAATCGCATTGACTAGAATTAGGGTTTTGACTCAATCCGATGATCAAATATTCTCTGCTGAAGAAACCTCGACGATTAATCTGCTTAAACAAATTGGATTCTCCGATTCGATAGTGGATCGATTCTTCCGACCGTTTTTCGGTGGAATTTTCTTCGATCGAGACCTAGAAACCACTTCGAGATTATTCAGTTTCATCTTCAAATGCTTAGCTCTCGGAGATAACACTCTGCCAGCAAAAGGAATTTCCGCAATTCCTGAACAGTTAGCAGCAAACTTGCCTTCAAATTCCATCATACTAAACACACGTGTAGCTTCCATTGACAAATCAGAAACCAATTACACCGTGAGATTGAACAACGGTCAGATTATAATCCCCGAATATGGAGTCATAGTTGCAGTCGAAGAACCGGAAGCTGTTAACCTTTTGGCGGGAAAATCAAACAACTTCCCTGACGAGACCAAACAACCGGCCCGAAGCACGGTTTGTTTGTATTTCTCAGCCGAGAGAACCCAAGTTCCCGTTCACGACCCGGTCCTGTTCATCAACGGGTCGGGTCGTGGTATCGTGAACAATATGTTTTTCGCCACGAATGTGGCCCCTTCGTATGGCCCGCCCGAGAAAGTTTTAGTCTCGGTTTCGCTTATTGGGTTGTACGATGATGAATCTGATGAGGAATTAAGGGTTAAAGTGATTAATGAGCTTAGTGGTTGGTTTGGGCCCGAAGTTGCGGGCTCATGGGTGTACCTTAGAACTTATCGGGTTAAATTTGCACAACCGAACCAATGCCCGCCTACGGATTTAAGGAAGAACCCGAAGGTTGGTGACGGTTTGTACGTGTGTGGTGATTATCGAACAAGTGCGACGTTTGATGGGGCTTTGGTTTCGGGGAGGAAAGCCGCTGAGGCTTTGCTAAAAGATCGAAATTTGGTTCGAGCTTTGTAAGAACAAGTACATTTGTAAATCTTTAGTTTTATTGTGGATGTGTTTTGTATATTATCAAATGCTGAGCTACATTTGTTTTAAAGTAAAGGATTAAATAAATGAACAAAATTTAAATTTGATAAATAAGTTATTAGCTATGTTGAGCTACCATTGTATATTTTCAACTTCATTTTTTAGTTTTTACATCATGAATCGTTATAATTTTTGGAGTTAATTGCAAGAATGGTTCCTCTGGTTTGGCCAAATTGCACATTTGGTCCTTAAACTTCATTAAGTGCAGGCGCAGTACCTATGGTATGCGTTTTGTTGCACCCATGGTCCCTCCGCCCTAACATCGTTAGAATTGTCCGTTAGTTGGAGGGCATTTTGGTCATTTACATTTTATAGCTCTTTTATAATTAATAATATATATTAAATAAAGTAAATGTACAACTATTGATGCACCATGTACTATCCCCTCCTAAAATCGTCAATTAATATTCAAATCATGAATCCAGCATCGTGAATCCCAAATCACGAAGCTCCAAATCACGAAGCTTGCTCTGCCGCCTGCTCCGCCGGAAGTCGTCGACCATCTTAGAATGAATCACTGGACGTCATCGGACCCTCTCTTAGATTCTTCCTCATTCGAAACACCATCTTCTTCCATAACCACGACGGAGGAACTCAAATTCGATATACCAGAACAGATCTGGGCTATGTAGTTGGCCGGAGACGATGGTGGTGGTTTGAACAAGTTTGAACAGTAGGGTGGTTCAGATATATTGAACAAGTTTGAACAGTAGGGTGGTTCAGATATATTGAACAAGTTTGAACAGTAGGGTGGTTTGAACAAGTTCGAAACTTTAATCTGTTTAACTTCAGATCTATTTAACTTCATCACAAACACATGAACCCTAGATTTTGTGTATGAAGATGCTTGATTTGGGTGATGATGTATGTGCTTGTGTGTGTTTTGGGCATTTCCACCGGAGAAGAAGACGAGGCTGACGATGGCGGTGAGACACGATCTAAGGCATTTCCAATTCTGATTCTTCATTTTAGGCTTGTTTCTAAAGAAATTAACACGATTTTTGGTAAATTTAAGGAGTCTTCATCATCTGGGAGTTTTGGTAAATTAACAAGGCTTGTTTCTTTTGTTGATGGTGTTTGTGATTTTTGGGAAATTAACAAGGCTTGTTTCTTCATCATATGTGATTCTGATTCTTTTCGATTGTGCTTGTTAACGGTGGTGTATGTATATGTTAAGATGCAGATTTTAAGTTTCTTGTTTTGTATGGATTTGGGGAAAAAGATAGGGGAAGAAGAAGACATTAGTGGGACCAAACGTGCAAAATGACCAAAATGCCCTCCAACTAACGGACATTATTAACGCTGTGAGGGGGAGGGACCATGGGTGCAACAAAACGCATACCATAGGTACTGCGCCTGCACTTAATGAAGTTTAAGGACCAAACGTGCAATTTGGCTAAACCACAGGGACCATTCTTGCAATTAACTCTAATTTTTGGGTATGAGTAAATGTTTGTATTTGATTGTTGTCTTTCTTTCTTTTGGTTGGTAATTGGAAGACGATGATAAGTCATCGATAGTGGTGGTGGCAAAAATCTCAATGAAGTGAAGAAAATTTAATATTCAAGAGCTTTCAATAAAAATGTATTAGGGTATATTTACAAACGATAACATCATCAATTGAAGTATTAAAGTCGTATAAAATTAAAGTAACTAATTAGTTAATAAAGCACATCATAAATTTCATAATATCATAGATTCAAACCTATTAGGTATCCTACATTTTCTCTCGTGCCATTTTAGCATGTATGAAGTTTTAACAAAAGGAATCTAATTTACAAAATTAATAATCTAACAAATTTATGACTTTAAAATGATTTAATTGAGGAAGAAAACGATGGTTGCTTGAAAAGTTAACTAGTAATAAAAAGGGTAAATAAATAATCAATTATTAAAAAGCAAAAAATACATATAACAACCAATTTTGAAAAGTTGAGGGTCCCTGAAAATACTCGTTTTAGTCACAATCAATATGAATCTTAATAGATATTACGTATGAAGAAATGTCACCAAGAGAAATTTGCTATTTTATCATGTGTGGACGGTGGTATTTTTATGAATTAGTATGAAATCATGAACTAGATACAACTTAAAATGATATTTTAAGAAAGTTACACTGCTATACATGTTACATAGATTAAACACATAAGCAAAAATCTGCCAACATGATTTATAGTTTCATAAAAGGATTACTCGGCTTCTTTCCCAAAAATAATCAGAAAACCATAAATATGGCATACCTTTCCTGGCACCATTTTATCATGTGTGGACGGTGCTATTTATATGAATTAGTACAAAGTCGTGAACTGAATACCACTTAAAATGATATTTTAAGAAAGTTACACTGCTATACATGTTACATAAATTAAACACCTAAGCAAAGTCTACAAACATGATTTATAACTTCAAAAAGGATTTCTCGGTTTCTTTCCCAAAAATAATCAGAAAATCATAAATATGGCATACGACTTAAAACGAAGGTGTGAACTGGATACCACTTAAAACGATATGTCAAGAAAGTTACACTGCTACACGTGTTACATAAATTAAACACATAAGTAAAAATCTACCAACATGATTTATAATTTCAAAAAAGTATTTTTCGGTTTCTTTCACAAAAATAATCAGAAGACCATAAATATGGCATACCACTTAAAATGATATTTCAAGAAAGTTACATTGATGTAAGTGTTACATAAATTAAAAACATAAGCAAAAATCTACCAACTTGATTTATAATTTTTTTTAAATGATTTCTTGGTTTCTTTCCAAAAATAATTAGAAAACCATAAATATGACATACCACTTAAAATAAAGTCGTAAACTGGATACCACTTAAAACGATATTTCAAGAAAGTTACACTGTTGTACGTGTTACATATTAAACACATAAGCAAAAATCTACCAACATGATTTATAATTTCAAAAAAGGATTTCTCGGTTCCTTTCCCAAAGATAATCATAAAACCATAAATATGGTATACCACTTAAAACGAAGTCGTGAACGGGACACCACTAAAACGATATTTCAAAAAAGTTACACTGCTATACGCGTTACATAAATTAAAAACATAAGTAAAAATCTACCAACATGATTTATAATTTCAAAAATGGATGTAACACCGCAAAATTTAGAAAGCGTTTTTTTTAAATGCCCGAATGCGATTAGGTTATCCTCTAGGTTAGTTTAGTTTAGTTTAGTTTACAAACAAGGTCCCACAATAAACTTCCAAAATGAACATTGCTTAAACAATACAATAACGGTGTCACTTAAACGACATGACTCACTTTACAAACACAACCCATTGAGCTTGGTCAATCATCCCGTCCAAAGCACCGATCAACCTGAAAAGATTCAACGAGGGAGGGATTAGCACAAAGCTAAGTGAATGAACATAAACTACAAATTATGCAAAGCTCGACAAGCAAGCACAACATCTCTAAGATTGTTACTCCTCGTAACCGCTTAACCGTTGTTCCACTGAATCACTGTTTCACCGAACCAGTAATCGCTAACAGTCTAATCACTAAGCACGGAAGTAACTCTACATCTCCGCCTACTAACCTCGGAAGTAATTCTACATCTCCGATTGCTAAACACGGAAGTGTTACTACATCTCCGCGTTGGGTAACTACTAAGAGAGAGGATCGACGGCTTTGTGGGCCTTAAACCATGGTCGGCCAAAACCACGATAACCGATAGCGTTTTGTATCCAACACCCCGGGCAACTCCGTCCCCTTAACCATGTAACGCATACAGGTAAGGTCGGATACCCTATTAGTCGATACACTGTGCCCAGCCGTTATCCATCCGACACTGACCTCGTCCCTATCCTCGATTGCCACTAATCGAGTTGTTGTTACCAATCAAGCAAAACCTTTCATCTATGTGCACGTATCCTATTCCGTCTAACCCGATCGAACAGGTACCAAACAAGCAACCTGCCAAAGATTCGCGCCCGAAAACGACCCGAAAAACCCGAAATCTGAAGTTCACGATCGTGAACAATAGTTCACGAACGTGAACTGAAGTTCACGCCGTGAACTAGAGTTCACGATTGTGAACTCTCTACAGGGAAGTTCCCTGCATTTTTCCTGTATTTTCCTGTATTTTTCCTGTATTTTCCTGCATGTTTCCTGTATTTTTCTGCACCTTTCTCCCAACAGGCAATACCAAACCGATTGTAACCGAACACAAGTTTGAGGTTAAGTCCACTCACCGTTACTTCCACTTGTCGAACTCGGAGGTCTAATGTTTCTGAGTCTCGACCCCGGTTCCTGTACACCAAAGTAATACCGAATTAGTATATAATTCCACCAAATTATAAACAATGTTAAATATACATTTAACACTAACACTTGCACCACATGAATAACTAAACACTTATAATATTGTATAAACATGTCATGGTCAAGTTACACTTTTGCAATTCAAGTCAAGTACAACCAAGCCGTATCTAACCAATATAGTATACATCCAAACAGGTCGAGACCCGTATATAACTCCAACAAGTCAACATATTACAATTTACCAAAAATGTAATTATCATGTTATTGGCATTCCTAGACCAAATAAATCCATACTAAATACATTTAGTCAAACTTTCATCCTATTTACCCAAACGGGTCAAAACCTTATATTTGACTTCAACACTTTCCAAACACCACTTTAAAGCTATAATCACACCATTTAACAATTCATGACTAACTAGACATTTCAACAAGACCAAATTCTATCTTTTATACAAGATCACCTACATACCACTTACTAGTTCATAATCTAACATAAATTATCCAAACACTATGAAAACTAGCATTTTTATCAAATCTCACCAATCATTGGCATAAACCATAACTAACATATCTAACATGTTATTTTAACATAAACAAGTAACATAACCTATAAAAACCTATCATTGACGAAAACACACCAACTTGTCACAAAACCCATAAAATACACCAATGACATATTTCTTCACCAACTAGTTATTTAACCCAATAACTAGTTTATAATTTAAACATAAAATCCATACAACTTTTTAACTAACAATTTCATTCAAACAAGTCATAATTAAACAACCATATAATCACCACTTTAGCAAGTCATAACTAGTAACCATTTCAACAAGATTAACACCCTTCTAAACTAATATTTTAGTTTATAATAAATTCATGTTTTGCAATTAACTTTCTATTTGTTTATCTATTTATTTCTATGCCTTTATTTAGAAAACCTCCACCTTTTTGTACAACTTACTTGTACAACTTAATTTGCTAAAACCATTAGATTATGAAATATAATTATGTCATGCATAAGTTAGTAGGACAACCTTCTAAAACTCTTGTACAATTGTTGTCCATCTACACAAAAGTCCAAAACCCACCTTCTAACACTCACACACACACAAACACCTCCACGCACACTGCGCACACACACACCTAAACATCCATTTGCTAAAAATAAGCTTAAACTCATTCACATAACACACACACACACTCACGTATATACACATACACTCACGTACACACACATACACTTGAACAACCCACATGTATTTTCATGTAATCCACCTAATAAACTCATATAATCATCAAGATACCATTATTATACTTATTGTCAATTAAACCTTATAAAACCCCAAAGTCTATAGATTTATAACTAGTCAAGACTTCAAGAACAACAAGGACCAAGAACTTACCCACAAGCTTCCACAAATTCGAGATCCAACCCAAAGAAGAGAAGATTGAGCTATGTTTTCTTTAAAAATGATCAAGAACTTCAAAGTGGGTTTATTTCTAGAGAGAGGTTAGAGAGAGAAGGAGGGTGTTATGGATAAGAAATGAAGAGAAGGAAAGGAAGAAGGGGTTGCCCCCCTCCCCTTGGCTGCCGAAATTCACAAAGGGGGGCCCACTTGGTTAATTTCCAACTTTTAAGAAATACAATACAAAAGTCCCGTTCGTAGTTAATTTATTTAAAATAGCAAACGGACTCAAATTTTAAAAACGATAGCATTCCTGGAAACGAAATCCGACAAGGAATCTAAAGATATAAAAATCACATTTTCATTTAAACATTTCGGAAAACGGATATTTTAATCCCTTGATTAAAATATCAGTAAAGGACAAAAGGTCAACTAATTCATTTAACATTTAGTCAATTTATTCCATACAAGTCAAATAGATATTTTTCAAATATCAATATATACCTAAAATAACTAGGCCGGTTTTAGGATGTTACAATGGACTTCTCGGTTTCTTTCCCAAAAATAATCAGAAAACCGTAAACATGGCATACCTTTCCTATCGCCATTTTATTCTCTTCACATTCAAAAATATTTAAAGACATGACGTGTATTACTTGTTAATCTGCAACCGAATGATAATAACAATAAAGCATGTCGAAACAAAATCAAAATACAAAATATATATTATGAAGAGATAGATGATATCACTTTTTACTAAATATTTACACTTTATCTTCAACTCATTTTCTCAGAGCATAGGTATCGTGAAGTCACTTTTTCAAATCAGCACCACATGACTACATGAGCATTTTACATTTCATATTCACACCTATAAATACGATTTCACTCATAACTCAACCCAAAATAGTCAATTACGACCCACTAAAATATTCACGAGTCACAAAATACATCTCACAAACATTTCTCTCTTTGCGCATGACTTCCGCCACTAAAGTGGCACTACACCTCACTCACATAACGTGAGGCGTGGCGATAGTGACTTTGAGCGTGGGGTTTGGAGCTGATGAGACCGCTCGCTGCTCGCTCTCAATACAAATGTCCAAATCAAAAGATGAAATTATGAAAAAGAATTAATGAATTTGACATCTAAATCATTTTATAGTAGACAAATTAATTGCATTTAAAATTTTCAAACAATAAATAGCAATGTCAAGCAATTTCAACTCACTTGGCAAAACCTTAAATACTTCTCTGCAACCACAGCAGCACCTATTTGTTTACTTCTCCCTTTGAGATTAATTTCATTAAATATTTCTTGAAAATGAGAATTTTGGTGTTGGTTTTTATGATCATGTTATTTGAGTTTTTAATTGGGTTTTCAAAAGCTCAACTGACAACAGGGTTTTACAGTGAGGTGTGTCCCAACGCAGAATCAGTCGTCGCTAATACTGTTATAGATGCATCCAAATCCGACCGTCAAATTCCAGCTGTCATGCTCCGGCTTCACTTCCATGACTGCTTTGTTGAGGTCTCTCTCTCTCTACACACATACAAAAGTATGTATGTATATATATTAATGAGTTAATTATTAAATTGGAAATTTGCATGCAGGGGTGTGATGGATCGATTCTGATAGATAACGGAAATACTTCAGAAAAAATTGCATTTGGTCATCAAGGAGTTTCTGGGTGGGGAGTAATTGAAACCGCAAAATCAAAGTTAGAAAGTTTGTGTCCTGGTGTGGTTTCTTGTGCAGATATTGTCGCCATGGCTGCAAGAGACGCTGTTGCAGTTGTAAGTACAAAAACCACACAGTTACACCTTTTAGTGTGTGTGCGATTGAAATTAAGAGGGTGAAATTGAGATTTTCTTTTACTTGGGTTTTTGTTGTTGATGATGAAATTAATGGTTTTTGAACAGAGTCATGGGCCGGTTTATCAGGTTGAAACAGGAAGGAAGGATGGTTTTGTATCAAATATCACATTGGCTGACGAAATGCCCGATGTTAGAGATTCAATTCAGATTCTCAAGCAAAAATTCATTCAAAAAGGTCTCGATGAGAAAGACCTTGTGCTTCTTAGTGGTAATCTCTCTACTCTGCTCTCAACTATTAAATATATATGCAGCATTTTAGTATCATTAATTTTACAAAATGGTCGATTTATTAGTTTGAACATATATTTTTTAGTCGGTCAAAAACTCAAATGAAAGAAAGTTAAGTAAGAAAATACTATCAAATTAATAAGTCAAGATACTAGATCGATTATTTTATGAAGTTTAGGGTAATATGTTTCACATTTAATAATTCAAGGTTGTAAAGAATCCAGTCAGAGTATGATTTTGGCCTAATGTAATTAAGGGTTTTGTTAATGACATCCCTTAGGGCTGTCTCTAACGTGCATAAAATGTTTGTACATTCATAGATAGAGTAGTGTTCCTAAAATTAAGGGGGCGGTTTTTACTTTGTTTTTGTCTTCTTATTGACCGCTCTTAGGGCTGTCATTATCATTTTCCTTTTAATTAATGGTGTTGGAAAAAACCGAATTGATTAAATAAAACATTGTCAATAATCAGTTTTGTGAATGGGATAAAAGAATTCTTGAATATTCGTTATCGTATTTACTATTTCTGTGATTGTACCAACAACCAACTGAATGTTGTTTCTTGCCAGAAGTACTTCTGATTTTGTATTAAATGAAAGTTCAAATTTTCTCCAACTTGTGTTTTTTAATCAATGTTTATCGTTTCTGTAATCTGTTCGATGTTTAATCAAACAAGTTCATAATTAAGGTTCACATTCACACAAAAACTAATAACACCAAATAAAATATGTAAAAATGTGTTATTATATTTTTAGTTAAATATGTCTAGTTAAAATTTTATATATATGCTGTATACGTAATGGGTGGTCGCTTGGGCACCGTGACTCGATGGTCACAACCGCGTCCTATGATTACACGACAACCAGTGACTGCAATCCACTTCCATTTTTCCATCGATTTGGTCGTTCAGGCGACCTTTAGTCACCAGTTTTGTTTGCTTGTACGCTGAGTGATACAAGATTAACAAAAATCAATTTTAACATCTACATGTGAGTTTGTTCACTACCATGAAACTTTGCTCATGTCTTTAGTCTATAGAAAATTGATACTCCCTCCGTCTTATTTTTATTGTCTATATTTCTAAATTGGTTTGTCCTAAAATGACTGTCTACTCCTAAACTTCAGCCAATCAAAAAATATTTAAATGGGAAATAGAAAATTTTGATTGATAACATAATGTAATTAATGTATTTTTTTTAAATTGTGTGTTATTCTCTAATGGACAATAAATTTGAGACGGAGAGAGTATAACGTTGTGTAACAATGTTGATCAAATTTCATGATCACCATTAATGCCCCACCATGTGCATTAATGTTTGCACATTAATTATTTCATGCTGAAAACGGAAGTCATTTCATTTGTATTGATTGTATAATAAATCATATAACTTTACTAATAAAAGTAAAGAGGATGAGGTGGTGTGTTGTGGTGTCTTTTGTATTTCTTTTACGAGTTGTAAAATTAAGTCAATTTTTTACAACTAAAGAGGGGTTATGGTATATTGGTATTCAATGTCAATATTATAATCTATTCCCGTATGTACGTTTATGTAATTTTTATCGTTTAATTTTCAGCTGCACACACTATTGGTACATCCGCATGCTTCTTCATGGAGGATCGCCTCTACAACTATGCTTCGAGTGGAACTTCGGATCCAAGTATAAACCCTAGTTTCCTACCCGAACTATCATCGCAATGCCCTAAAAACGGTGACGTTAACGTTCGGTTACCAATGGATCGCGGAAGCGGGGAGATTTTTGACAAACAAATACTACAAAACATTAGAAGCGGTTTTGCAGTACTACAATCGGATGCAAAGCTAATGGATGATCCTACAACAAAGGAAGTGGTTGATTCGTATTTTGGGGCGTTGACTCCGTTGACCGGACCATCTTTTGAGGCAGATTTTGTGAATTCGATGGTGAAAATGGGCAGAATAGGGGCCAAAACTGGTTCTAACGGAAATGTTAGACGCATATGTAACGCGTTTAATTAACTTGGTACAATAAAACGAGTTTCCATTAGAAATTAGGAATATAGATACTTTTGATCGAGTGATATTGGGTGAATTGGTATTGTATAAGCCGTTGATGCATAATTTCTAAGTGTGATATCAGTTTTTATTGAAATTTGTCAGTAATATATCCCATCGGTTTCTGGAGATATATTTACGATTTTTGTGAAGTTTTGAACTATTGATATTTTGGAGTTTGTTTATATAAGTTGTAACAGTTTCATAAAATCCACAAATTATAAAAAATGGTATAAAAGATGTGAATGTTTGCATATGTTGCTGAGAAGACAAATGTCCTGAAAGGCGACGAATTATTTGTATTCTCAAGGTCATGCATGTGATGTTAGGCTGGACGGTATGGTCCAACACCGAGAAGGGCGTGGGGTGACTCGGCAGCCACGGGCGTGGCGAAGAAGGCGAACACCGCCCCCCACAACGGCGTGGGGGGTCGGCGTGGGTGGAGAGGGGCACGGACAACGGCTGGAAACGGGGTGTGGGGGTGAGATGGGGTGAGGTGGATGCTTTTGATTGGTTGGTGGGTATTTTCTTTTATATTTTATTTAAAATTTAATGAAATAAAAGGGTGTGGTGTGGTGTGGTGGGTATTTCCTAGAGATGATGTGGTGTGGGTGTGGTGTGGTTGCTGAGGTGGAAGATGATGTGGCAGAAAAAATGGGTGTGGGTGTGGTACCCATACCGGGCAGCCTTAGCATGTTGCACACAAAATTTGTGCGATACGAATAACATCTGAATAGTAAATATTTTTCAGTTCTTGCAATTTATATTTTTGAGGAAATGATAGATGAGAGGGAATCTTACGGGTTATGTGATTGATTCCTTTATACGCAAATATTTATCATGAATAAGGTTCAACCGCCACATATGAGCCTTATAACAGGAAATCAGGAATATCCTTTATGAAAAAAATCATAACTTAAAATAATTTCTTACTTCCAATAATTGGACATTTGTAAAATGGACTCAGCATCGAATATTTGTTACATAACACGTGCTTTGCAAAGAACTAAGTATTAAGTTTTAAGCTGTTCAATAATATCATTGAAACTTAATGTGTGAGCGAATACTCGTTCATAATTAAATTGCAACAAATTTAACCACGCCAATGTTAAAAGGAATAGGAAACAAAAAACTAGGGGTGTTCAAAACCGGGTACCCGGATTTTCGGATATCCGAAATTCGGGTACCCGGATTTTTGGATAGTGATTTTTACTACCCGCATTTGGTACCCGGATTTCGGATACCCGGATTTCGGATACCCGGATTTCGGGTACCCGGAATTTCGGGTATCCGAAATCCGGGTATCCGGTATCCGGAATAAACAAAATATTAAAATATTTTTCGAATATTTCGAGTTTTTTTCGGATATTTCGGGTATTTTTCAGATATTTCGGGTACTTTTTAAATATTTTGGGTATTTTCTCAAATATTTTGTGTATTTTTTGTATATTTTTTGAATATTTTTCGTATATTTTTTATATTCGGGTAATTTTTCGGGTATCGGGTATCCGAAAATCTTGAAAACGCTACCCGTATTTGATACCCGGAATTCGGATACCCGGATTTCGGATACCCGGATTTTCGGATACCCGAATTTTCGGATACCCGGATTTCGGATATCGAGTAATATTTCGGATACCCGGTTTTTCAGATATTTTTGAACACCCCTACAAAAAACAGCTTCTAATGTGACTGGTTGCCAAGGTTGGTTTCAAATCAATTGTTGGGACACAATCTTATTAACTGTGTTGACTTTGTGTGGAATAATAATCATCCACTAATGAACAAGAGCGATATTGATACTACCTCCGTATCAAAATAAGTGATACACTTTCTAATTACGGATGAAACAAAATAGGTGTCAAAATGTTACGGCTAGCTTATACTCTTGCAAGCAAGGCGAGAAGCGATTCTCTTAGCCGGCATACCCGACGAATCAAAAAAAGATATAATAAGGCAGCAGACAAGAAGGCTATGATTGGGAAAACCGGATGCCTGAGAACTAAAAGACTCCGGGCTAGAGGGCGCATAGTCCGATACACTTTCAAAACTTACCTTATTTGGTAAAAAAGTGAGACTCATAATCCACTAGTTATCTACTTTAATAAAGTGAAATTACCTTTTTACACTTACTTTTACTTTTATACATCATTAATATTACTTCATTCAAAAGAAGTGGGACCTATTGTCCACTAACTATCCACTTTAATCTATATTAAACCACTTTTTAATATTTTGCCTCAAAATCCGTAATTCTTCAAATGTATCACTTATTTTGATACGAAGGTAGTATATAACAAGCGCGAAGACAATTACTATTCGACGATTACATTTTTATTCATTGCGCTTCGTTATCTATTAGGAAGGGCATTTGGGCTGAAAAACCAAACCGAACGAAAAACCAACCGAAATCGAACCGAAACCAATAACATGTTATCGGTTCGGTTTTGGTTTTGAAAATTCATCTTTTTCAGTTTCGATTCTATCGGTTTCGGTTCGGTTTTCGGATAAGGATGAACATTTGGCCTAAAAACCCGAACTGAAATCGAACCGAACCATAACCGGAAACATATAATCGCTTCGGTTTCAATTTTGAAAATTCATCGACCACACTCTTCCATATAATGTCCAATATTGGAGCAACAAAAGTGCACAATTTAAAATTAGATCTTATGGGTTGTTATTTACTTATGATAGAATAGAGACTTTAGAATCTGTGTTATTTAGTTAAAAATTAAAATAAAAATGGGAAAAAATGACAAGAAATGAAGGGAGTATGGAAGTTTATCTACACAATCGATAAATATGGAGGGCATGAAAATGGTATCTTGAAACATCTTCTTCGATGTTTATGCCCCAAATCCACCACAATGCTCTTAAAACCCACCTTCAGTCTCTCTCCCCACTTCATCAAATCCCTAATCACCACCAACAAAACCCCATCTTTCTTCCTCAATTCTTCTTCATTCCGCTATCGTTCACTAAAACCCTTAAACCCCACCACCCAATTCACACTCCAACCTCACAAACCACCCCACCACCACCTCTCCACCACCGCAACCGCCGCCGCAGATGACGGAGCAACCCTAATTAGAACCCACCGTGCCCCCATCACCAATCAGCACCACCACAACCAACAACCACAATTACAAATGAGCAAAAACGCAGAGAAACGAGCTCGCCGTGAATCACCATCCGGTAAGCTTCTCTACCTTCTCGGCCGTTGTTCTAAAGATAACGACATCGAAGAAGCCCTCCGTCTATACGACGACGCTTTGATCAACAACATCCCACTTAACGTTGAACACTACAATAAATTACTGTATCTATGTTCATCTAGTGATACCGAATTAGGTTTAAAAAGGGGGTTTGAGATATACAAACAGATGGATAATAACAAAATAGTCCCAAATGAAGCTACTTTCACAACCATGGCTAGATTAGCTGCTCTAAAAGAAGATCCTCAAATGGCTTTCAATTTAGTCAAAAGAATGAAAGAAGAATGCGGTATTTCGCCCAAATTGAGATCATACGTTCCCGCTTTATCCGGATTTTGCACAAAAGGTTTATCCAACAAAGCATACGAGGTTGATTCCTACATGATTGGAAACGGGGTCGAACCCGAAGAACCCGAGCTCGCAATGCTGTTACGGGTCAGTTTCGAATCAAACCGAACCGATAAAGTTTATGAAATGTTGCAGAGATTAAGGACTACAGTGAGACAAGTGAGTGAAGAAACTGCAACATTGGTTGAAAATTGGTTTAGGTCTGATTGTGCTGGCGGTGTTGGGGTGGTTGATTGGGATGTTGTGGCGGTGAAAGAGGCGGTGGTGAAAGGCGGCGGTGGGTGGCACGGTCAAGGGTGGTTGGGAAACGGGAAATGGGAAGTTATGAGGACTGAAATGGATGAATCTGGTGTTTGTGGATCGTGTGGTGAGAAACTTGTTAGTGTTGATATTGATCCTTTGGAAACTGAGAATTTTGCTGAATCTTTGAGTAAATTGGCTTGTCAAAGAGAAACACGGGCCGATTTTTTGCAGTTTCAGGTATTATTTTTTTTTCAGTTAGTTGGTTTTGTTCGATTAAATATAAGTCAAATTACATTTTAGTACCCTGAACTTGGCTGATTAGGTTTTGTATTACCCTGGACTATTATCGGTGCAACATGATACCCTGAACTTGACAAAATGGTCGATTTTGGTATCCTCACTCACTAATTTGGTCTTGTTTTTTCACGTGATTTGCTTTTAATATCCATATATCATTATATTGAGATGAGATGAATATATACTTTTTAGTCTGTCAAAAACTCTAACGAAAGTAAGTCAAGTAAGAAAATGTGATCAAATAAATGAGTCAGGTACTAAATTGGCCATTTTCTCAAGTTCAAGGTACCATGATAGTTCAGAGTAGTAGAAAATCTAGTCAGCCAAGATCAGGGTACTAAAATGTATTTTTGCCTTAAATATATTCATTGGATCTTTGGATGTGTGTTTTTGAAGTGATTATGTGGTTTTAAATGACCAGAATTGGATAATTTGTAATTTCATATACTTATGTAACACAAATCCAAACTCTATAAAGTAAGTTTAATATTTTTGCTAACCATAATCATTTAATAAAATTTCATGCAGGAATGGGTTCAAAAGCACGGTCCATTTGATGCAGTTGTTGATGGTGCAAATGTGGGTCATATCAAAGCGAGTTATTTTGACTTCAATACGGTACAAATTTGACTCTAAACTAGCCCTTTTTTTACTTACTATAAATAAATTCAGAAAATGCGTATAATATATATATTTCAGTTGTAATAATTTTAAATTTTTGTAGCTTAAAAATGCAGTGAACTCAACGCGTAGATTGAGTCCATCTAAAAAGTTGCCACTTGTCATTTTGCACAATATGCGTGTGAAAAGTGCGAATCCAAAGATTAAAACCACATTGCAGTATTGGAAAGAATCAGGAGCACTTTATGTTACTCCACTAGGATCAAATGATGATTGGTAAAATAAATTTTATTATTTTTAAATACATATAATTAAAAAGTAATAGCATATTGGATGTGAAATGACAGTTATACCCTTGGATATTTTTTTAATTCAGGTATTGGTTATATGCTACTATAAGTAGCAAATGTTTGCTAGTGACAAATGATGAGATGAGAGATCACTTGTTTGCATTGTTGGGCACGAGTTTCTTCCCGAGATGGAAAGAAAAACATCAGGTATTTCTGTTATAAAATTATTATCATCAATAATTTGTAATGATTTCAGTTAGGAGATAAAAAAAATAATATTGAAAACTTGCCAAAAATGAGATGAAAACATCTTTTTGAGTCAAAGTCAACATTCTTACTACTATATAGTTTGGCCTTAATCCACATGCGTGTAATTTTTATTTATATATTTATTTATTAATATTATTGTTCTCAAGTAATTAGTTATTTACTGATTGTGTTTTAATTTGCAGGTTCGATTATCAGTTTCAAAAGATGGACTTAAATTTCACATGCCTCCACCATACTCCATTGTTATTCAGGCGAGTTTGTGGCTAATATATGCTTTTTCTGGTATAAAAAAAAAAACAAAAATGCTTCAAAGTGTACATATGCGTTAAGATTAGGAAAAGTTACAATTTGACTTTTTTTAAGGGAAAGCAATTTAGCACAATAAAGTGAATTTCGCTAAAATGGAACTTAAAATTATTGGCTATTTCGTTACGAAAATTCAAAAAAATCCTGGCTAATGTGATAGGAGCTATTTAATTTTGTTATTTTGGTAATCAACTCTTTTTATGATCGCATTTGGTTTATATTTTATCTTTTCATTTTAAAATACTCAATATAGATTTTATAATCTTATTTAATACATTAATTATTCATAAAATAAAAAAATGACCACGAATCAACCCAACCCAACCCAACCCATTTGTGACACACATATTATATATATATTTTACCCAGCCCACCCATTTTCACTAGCTACATTTATTTTACATATGTATATATAACCAAAGTTTGTGTTTATTAATGTATAACAATGGTTTAAATATGTGATTACAGGAGTCTGAACAAGGCAGTTGGCATATACCAACTGTGACTGGAGATGACTTTGAGACACGTAGGCAGTGGGTTTGTGCTCACCGGACCAAACATTAGTTTTGCTAGACCGTTTGGCTACACGGTTTCAATAACCGGATTAGTTTTCTGTCCATGTGTCAAACGCACCCCACCCTTCAATTTATAGGAAATGGGAAGAAGAATGCATGGAGAAGAGAGAGGAAGATTGTTTGATTGATTGTTAAACTAATAATTTATATGTTTAAAATGACAAAATTAATTTGATGATATTTTTTTGAACAAGTCAAAATGTTAATATAGACTCTGTTTGTTTGATTATGCTTTTTCTTATTCCTTTAATCTAGACTAGCAAACAACAAAACGCTTATAAATGGAATTCATCTATACACTACAAATTTTAGCTCATACAACACATCATACAACTTTTACACTCAACAATAATCATGGCTAATACAATAAAAATTACGGTATAATTTTTTAATTTTTTTTTTTTACATATTTGATGAGATAACAAGACCATCTCGCATTCCAATTGCCTTTTTTTTTACATATTTCGAGTGCATTGTATGCTGCTGGAAATATAGAATTTGTTATCGTCAATGCATGTTGTAGCAATTTAAAATTTCCATTTAGATGACAAGCATCAAAGATGGCATGGATGACAATCGATACGAATTCTTCTTGAGCTGGTTACTAGTAGTGATATAAAAAATTGTTGGAAATGTTACTTTGTATCCTTAATCTCCAACTTAATGTCAATAATATTATTGTTCATTGATTAACAAGGTGTGTATATATACACAATACAAGACTACAAAATAGGAAAGGATTACAATCAAATCACTATATATTCATCTCCAAATCTAATTCAAATATAGTGTCTAACAGCCCCCCTCAGTTTGGAGATGGAGGAGGACGAATGTTCAAACTGTCTCGAAAATCAAGAAATAAGTGTCGAGGAAGGCCCTTTGTGAAGATGTCAGCGTACTGATAAGTAGAGGGGACATGTAAAACTCGAATGTGTCCCAAAGAGACCTTTTCTCGAACAAAGTGTATATCAATCTCAATGTGTTTGGTTCGTTGATGTTGAACCGGATTACCAGAGAGATAAACGGCCGACACATTGTCACAATAAACAAGAGTGGAACGGCTGATGGGTGTATGAAGCTCAAGTAAGAGATTCCGTAACCAGCAAGATTCAGCCACTGCATTAGCGACACCTCTGTATTCAGCTTCGGCGCTGGACCTTGAAATCGTAGGCTGCCTTTTAGCGGACCAAGAAATAAGATTCTCGCCCAAGAAAACACAATAGCCCGAAGTAGATCGACGTGTATCCGGACAACCGGCCCAGTCTGCATCTGTGTATGCAATAAGTTGAATCGTAGGTGACGCATACAGATGCAAACCCAAGTGAAGCGTGCCACTCAAATATCGCAAAATACGCTTTAATGCGTTAAAATGAGGTTCCCGTGGGGCGTGCATAAACAGACAAATTTGTTGAACTGCGTATGCGATATCTGGACGGGTGAATGTGAGATACTGCAGTGCGCCAGCTAGGCTTCTGTATGTGGTGGGGTCCGTCAAAAGAGTACCATCGGTAGCACTGAGTTTCGAGGTAGTGTCAGCAGGTGTGGCAACAGGTTTACACTTTTCCATATGGGCTCGTTTTAAGATAGATTCGGCATATTTCTGCTGGGATAAGAACATACCGTCACGTGAGCGTGTGACCGCAATACCCAAGAAGTAAGATAGGCTGCCGAGGTCTGTCATCTCGAATTCGTGTTTGAGATTTGTTATAATTTTACTTTGCAACAAGGTAGAGGATGATGTGAGAACAATATCATCCACGTAAAGTAGTAAATAGGCCATGTCCTGATTATGTTTGTACACGAATAGAGAGTTGTCACTTTTGCTGCATATAAAACCCATAGTGACAAGATGCTTGGCAAATCGTTGATACCAAGCCCGAGGTGCCTGTTTGAGACCATAGAGAGACTTTCGTAACCTGCAAACATAGTTAGGAAAAGAACTATGACTAAATCCCGGGGGTTGATGCATATAGACTGTTTCATTAAGGTCCCCATGTAAGAAAGCATTTTTTACGTCCAGCTGATGGACGGGCCAGTTTCGGCTTAAGGCCAAAGAGAGAACAGCCCGAATAGTAGCCGGTTTAACAACCGGGCTAAAAGTCTCGTCACAATCAACACCAACTTCTTGTGATTTTCCGTTGACAACAAGGCGTGCCTTGTATCTTTCTAACGAACCATCTGCATGAAACTTATGACGAAAAATCCAATGGCATCTAATAATGTTAGTATCCCGGGGACGAGGAACTAGGTCCCACGTATTTTGTTTTAGTAATGCATTATATTCAGTAGTCATGGCAGTGTTCCAGTTAGGGTCTAGAAGGGAGGTTTTGGGATTGGACGGAATAGGAGATATGGACTGTGTGTGAAGGGAGACAGTGACATTAGGTTTGAAAATACCGTTCTTTGAACGGGTTTGCATCGGGTGTTGCGATGGCGGAGGGGGTGGTGGAGGGGGTGGTAATGGTGCTGGAGAGGCTGGAGGGCTCGGAGGTGGGGAAGGAGTTGCCGTGGCGGCGGATGGCGGAGCAGGGGGTGCTCCTGCCGACGGAGTGGGTGACACGCTGGTAGTAGAGTGGTATGTAAAGTATGGGGATGGTGGGGTGTCGGTTAGGAATTCATAAGATGGAATTGGGTCTTTTGTGGAGGTAGAGAAAGGAAATATGGTTTCAACAAAAGTAACATGTCGAGAGATGAAGAATTGTTTGGTGGATATGTCTAGACAAAGGTAACCACGATGGTGGAGAGGGTAACCAAGAAAAACGCAAGGGGTAGATCTAGGGGTTAATTTGTCGTGTGTGGTAGAGGATGTGTTGGGATAGCAAAGACACCCGAAGGTGCGAAGATGAGTGTAGGACGGATTGCGTTTGTAGAGAATAGTGGTGGGAGTGTGATTTTTAATTGCGGAAGAAGGTAGGATATTGAGGAGATAAGTAGCGAAATGAAGGGCATACGACCAATAAGAGGGAGGAACGGAAGCATGTATGAGGTTGGTTCGGATAATATTATTTAGGGTGCGGATGAGGCGTTCGGCTTTACCGTTTTGGGGAGAGGTGTAGGGACAAGAGAAGCGAAGATGCATGCCATGAGTGTCACAAAAGGTTTGAAATTGAGAGTTGTTAAATTCACGACCATTGTCGCATTGTAATGTTTTAATTTTCTTTTCGAATTGGGTGTTAATATACGTGTAAAAGGTGGAGAATATGGAAAAGACTTGTGATTTATATTTTAGTGGAAAAGTCCATGTGAAGTGAGTAAAATCATCTAGAATAACAAGATAGTATTTATGACCTAAGGTAGAAGGGATAGGAGAAGTCCATAAGTCAGCATGCAATAAATCAAACGGGCTAAACGTAATAGAATGAGAAGAACTAAAATTTAGACGACAATGTTTGCCTAAGGAGCAAGAATTACAAGAATTAATAGTACTAAGTTTATGCGGAAAAAAAATATTATTCCTAAGTAAAGAAAAAACAAAAGTCCCCGGATGGCCGAGGCGATTGTGCCAAATGGATGGAGAAACGGTATGAAGTGCGAGAGGTGTGGAACGCCCATTGAAGCCCTTTGGGAAGGGGTACAAATCACCGGTACTGTTGCATCTTGTGATTGGCGTCCCCGTTTTGAGATCCTTGACAGTGAATCCAAAAGGGTCAAATTCAACAGAAACAATGTTATCACGGGTAAATTTACGAACAGAAATCAAGTTTTTAATTAATTTAGGAACATGATAGATACTTTTTAAGAGGTATGGTCGGGTAGGGTCGGGTATGGTTGCGGATCCTAGGCCCGTAACCGGAAGTCTACTACCATTACCTACTAAAATATAATGCGGTTTACTTAAACAAAATAAGTGAGAAAAGTTACCCGCTGTGCTAGCAACGTGTGATGTGGAACCCGTATCCATGTACCAAGAGTTATCCGGCGTATTAAGGTGCATAGTATTGAACGCTCCGTCCAATTCTGTTGGTGTCATCGGGTTACCTTGCTTAGTGTATGGTGCTCCCATGTAGTAGCCTTGTTGCTGTGGAGGTCTCGGTCCAAGGCCAAGGAGGCTCGGCTGAGGGTTGACTGAGGCACTCGAGTACGGGCACGACGACGGAGACCAAGAGTTTCCGGAGTACCAAGAAGATGTAACAGAGGAAGAAGGAGTTCTAGATCCGCCAGCCATCTTGTTGTGAAAAAGAAAAAGAAAGAAAGAAAGTAAAAATCGCTCAATCAGAAGAACGATGCAAGGATGTGCTTTTGACAACTAGAATGTGGGTTTAATAGTTTTGTAAGTAAAGACTTTTGTAGGAAACGAAAAGCATATTATTTGGAGGTGCTTTTGACAATTTATGAATGGGTTTGATGAATGGCGGTGGAATAAAGAAAAAAAAAAGTGAAGATGACGATGGTCTGTACCCAACTATTAATGACGGCCGTAGAGAATTTTAGAAAAAGAAAATAATGCTTATTGGCAGCCAAGATGATGTCGGCTGTGATACGCAAGAAGTAAAAAGCAATAATTTAATGTTTGCTTTTTGAATAAACAACTCTTGTAGACAAATCTTGAATAAGCATTAATCTTTGGCGATCAATGCTTGATGTCGACAACTGTGAGGCCAGGGAGAAGAAAGAAAAGAATTAAGGTTAAGGATATTAGGGCTCTGATACCATATTATTGTGTATCAATTCTTGATTCTCATTGATTAACAAGGTGTGTATATATACACAATACAAGACTACAAAATAGGAAAGGATTACAATCAAATCACTATATATTCATCTCCAAATCTAATTCAAATATAGTGTCTAACAAATAATTTCCCATTTTTGCGGATGATCTTTGATTAATACAGGTATATAAATCAAAGGATAAGATTATAAAAAAAATAATGAATTTCATGTAACTATTTTGTAGGTAAGAGGATGTAATGGTAAGTAATACTTCCTCTGATTTAAAATAAGTGATACACTTTCCATATTTGGGTGTATCAAAATAAGTGATGCACTTTGAAAACTTACCTTATTTGGTAAAAAGTAGTGGGACCCACACCCACTAACTATCTACTTTAATAAAGTGAAATGACATTTTTACCCTTACTTTTATTTTTAAACATCATTAACCTCACTTTATTTAAAATTTGTGGGACCCATTCCCCACTAACTATCCAATTAATCTAATTTAATTATCATTATCATATTTTACCTCAAAACTCGTGAAACCAACCATGTATCACTTATTTTAAATCGGAGGAAGTACAATTTTATGCTATTAAGTCACATTAATTTGGAAAATATAAATAACAAATTTAGGTATTGTTAACTATGGGAAAAGTGAGTGTGTAACTGTCACATACCTAAGCTTAGGTGTGGAACAACCTAAAATTACACAATTTTATTTAAAAATCTTATAACTCATTAATATATCAAATCCCGTCTAAAACTCATCAATTATCTTAAATCTTTATTATGTTTTTGTGGAGTTGGTGTTTTAAGTTTCATATTCTTAAAATGATGTTTATATTGAACATACGTCATGTTCTTGAAATGGTTTTGAATTTGTGTTTGTTTATTGTCTATGTGTTCTAATATGGTGGGAAAGTGACAAGATATTGTAAAAATAACCAATTTGGGGTTTGTCTAAGTGTTCCACACCTAACCTTAGTTACGTGACAGCTCCACACTCACTATCCCCCCTAACTATTACTCCCTCCGTCCCTAAATAAAGTTCTCATTTCTCCTTTAAGTTTTGTCCCTAAATAAAGTTCTCATTTCTCAAATTTAAGGGGTCCACTTAATATAATAATACTAGTTTCATAGCCCGCCCAACTGGGCGGGCATGCTTCAAAAGATATATTATAGAAAAAATACCAAAAATATTAATAATTTTAAAAATGACATAAGAATCGATAGCTGTAATGATAAGTTTGTTCAGAATTTGATACATGAACAAATGTTACATAATATTTATAGACGAAATAAGACTTATTTGTAAACAACATTTGTTGTTGAATTTGTGTAATTGTCATCTCTGTCACAACAAATGACCTTGAATCCGTTCTTGTTCTTAAAACGTGATGCAACTACATAAAGTTGGTCATGTGAGAATAATCATAATTTTATGTGTTGTGACAAATCACGGGTGGCACATAAAAACTTATATAATAATTCATGAACTTACAAATTTCAAGTTAAATGAGAATTCCATGACAGTTTTTCATCATTTTAATGTTCTTAAAACGTGATGTAAAGCTTCAATTAATGTTCCGTTTTTTCAATACTCGTAAACAAAAATCCGATGTCCATATTCAAGACAGCAACGCTAAAGTCCAACTATATTTTCATTTTGAAGTTTAAACACCAATATCTAAGTGAATCACTCGTATAACACCTGAGTGTAAGCATCTACAACCAACTTATAATTTTATCTGCTTAAAAGCATCATCCGCTCTTGATTTGGCTTATGCAGCTTTTTCCTTTGCTTCTAGACTTCTAGTGGCACCTGAAAAAAATGGGAAAACTTTAATTTCAATTTTAATATATGAACATCACTTGGCAACTTAATATGTATTCTATTTCTTTCTCGTTCTCGAAAATAAAGTTGACCTTGAAACAATTTTAATAAACCTCATTTCATGTTTTCCTAACTTTAAAAGCAACTGTTAGATTTTTTATGATTATTCATATATTACATGGATTTATTATAAAAAAAGAACACAAATGAATGTTCCTTTGACTATAAATGGCACCAAAACATACAACATGTAGTACTCCCTCCGTCCCATAAAAAATTTCTCATTTGTCTCTAAATTTTTGTCCCACAAAAAACTTCTCATTTCCTTTGATGGGCTCCACACAATAAAAAACTATTATTACAAAAGACCCCACTACTAATATCCACTAACTATCTTTCTCTCTCGAACCCAACCTTATATTTTAATCAAAAGTAATATCAATAACCCCACCACTAACTATCACCTAAAAACTTGTGCAAAAGGCAAATGAGAAGTTTTTTGTGGAACGGAGGGAGTAATTATCTATTTTCAAACTATAACTTTTTGTGCGCAATATACATATAACACTGGTAATTTACTAAAATAGTCCCAACATAATTTAAAGCAATAAAAACAATACAGAATTGTTTGCTTTATGAATAAGTAAATTCTTTATTAATCAACATACCATGAACATCTTCATCAGTCAAAGCATCAAGATCAGGAGCCAATGTTAAAACTATAGTTACTTTATCCTTCCAATGCTTATTTATGATGTAAGGTGCAATTTCTAAATACTTGTTTTTAAAGCTGGTGGATTTTAAAGTTAAAAAGGAGTACACAAATACAGTTTCATCAACTTTTTTTTTGTTATAAACTATATTTTAAATATAATTACTAAAAGTTTTTTTGCACAAAATAGCAATGAACTTTGTAATTATAGATAAAATATGACTTTGCATCTCATGTTTATTATGGCCCGTGATTGCAATACCTGCAAGATTATGACCATTTTCATTAAACTGAGTAAGGCCATTATAAGCATTTGTAAAAACTTCAGTTGACTTTTGACCCGGTCCCATCAAATGGGTCAAAATGCAGCTTCTATACGAAAGGTAATATAGATAAATTATTAATCTTAAGAGAAAAAAGTCACAGCAGGAATTAAAAAATAGCCTATTCAGTACATGCTTAAGGTATAAAAAATAAATCAATTTCATAACTTGATAACCTAGCAAAGCAGTAACAATACAACAGAATGTAAATTTTCTTTTAAAAACAGTAACAATACAACATACCAGGACCATATCGAGCAAGATCGCAACAGAATGTGCTCGTTAGAGGCTAACGCAATCAGGTCCGAACCTTTGATGGTTTCTTCCGAAATTTGTTACACCAAATAAAAAACAAAAACCATGCCCAAGAATTTATGCAAGTTCTACAACAGATATATAAAGTAAGAATAAATATTTTAACATAAGAGTCGATTCTCATCGGGAGTTTGCTCACTTTTCTTCAAGCAACCCAATTGAGTTATTGTCCAATGGTAAAAATATTCCATCTTCTTGAACAAATGTAATGGTTTCGAGTAGCAATTCCATAAGCAACCGGTAGTTATTCACTTGATTTAATGTAATTAATAAAAAATATAATCAGAAACACAATCAAAATTGGGGATTATTCCAAAACGAAAAAAAAAATCCCAAAAATCATGCGACGTGGTCTTCTTCAAAAGTATGAATCAAAACCTAGAGACAATTGAAAACAGAAGTTCAAATAACCATTGTTAATGAAGGATATATGGTTGCGATAGCAGATGGGATATAGAAGTAAATGATACACAAACACAAATACAGATCCGACTATGATAAAGGAAAATAAACCTGGGATTGAAATTGTGGACACCGTGGTCGAATAGTCCATTTGCAAAGATAATACGGCTGAAATAATGTCAAGGAAGAACAACTTTTTAGGGTTAAAGATAAGAACAACAGCTAGATTTGCCATTATTCAATCTAATAAAAAGTTTGAATTTTACAGGCTGTTCGGTGAAAGCTGGAAGATTTGCTTACCGAAAAATCAGCAATGAGGTGAAGAAGTTATGAAATTTGGTGTGAATGAGGTGATCCAATACCTGAATTACAGGTGGCATTTAGCACCAATCAAATTGCTCGGAAGTGCCAAGGTGTCGAAAGCTCTTCAAAATTAGGGGCCATATATAGGGTAAGATTATTGCCAATAATTTCACTACTAACTACTCCCTCCGTCCCACAAAAAACTTCCCATTTCACCCTAAATTTTTGTCCCACAAAAAACTTCCCATTTCATACATTTGATGGGCTCCACATAATAAAATAATATTATTATTAAGGACCCCACCACTTACTATCCACTAACTATCTTTCTCTCTCCAAACCAATCTTATATTTTAATCAAAATTATTACTAATGACCCCACCACTAACTATCACCTTAAAACTTGTGCAAAACTCAAATGGGAAGTTTTTTGTGGGACGGAGGGAGTATCTCCTAAAACACTTTCTCTCTCCAATCAAACCTAATATTTTAATCAAAAGTAATATCAAATACTTACTACTAAAAAAAGTTGTAACCAAGAGAAATGTGAATATTATTTAGGGACGGAAGGAGTAATAAAGTTCATTACAACCACAGAAAACAGAGTATCCAAACATATAAAATAAAATTAGCAAGTCACTAGAACAAATAAAACCCTTGTTGCCCTAAATCAAACTCCAGATGTAAAACCCTCTCATCTTCATAAAACCCAAACCCCACTTGTTCTTATTGTTTCAAATGGAAGATTCCATAAAGAATCAAACATTTGCAATTCACGCAGTGGCAGGTGCAGGAGCCCTAAATCCCTTTCTAGACGATCAAAACCCTTGTTCAGGTCTGTGTTAAATCATAAAATCCATAAATCCCTGACTGTTTATGTGTAGATTTACACCATTTTTTTCTTAAATATAGTGTTCGTCTCGCTACTGCATGCTTCGTGATTTACAATTTGATCGATTTATAGAAATGAATCAATATATATATCGGAATTTTCATTCCATTTTCGATGATGTTACAAACAGGTTGGATCAGGTCCAGATAAACAGCTGAGTGCAGCTCAGGTGTTCGACAGAGTTCGCAAATTATCTGGCAACTCCGGTAATTTTGATTATAATTTGTTGATTAGGGATCACGATCTTAAGTTCTTAACCTTTTGTTTGCAGTTTTTTGTTTCCTGAATCTTATGCACAAGTAGTTATAATTTGGCACATAGGAGATGAAGTTAAATTCTGTAATGTAGCCTACTTGAATTTAGGGCTTCACTAGAACATTTGATTAAACATTAATATGAATTTAAGACTGATAATAATGTGCTCTGAAAATTGGGATAGTACACTATAATGGATTTGAAAATTTCAAGTTCTACGGGTCTAGTTTGAAGTTGTTTGGATTAACTAACTTTTCAATTTCAGGATTGTACAACGGTTTTGGGTGGTTGGCTTCAGGGAGAATATTGGGTGTGGGAGAACGTTTTGGCACGAATTACTAACCGCCTTTTATAAAGGTGGAATATAATATTCATCTTTTTGGTATTATACTTATTAGTTAGTAGAGTAACATTAACATAATACAATTATCCTTTTCAAACTGCAATCTCAAAACTTGAGCATGACATATTTCCATTTTGTGGGCCCCACAGACGGTCGTAAGGACAACTATGTATACATCTCAGAAGCACTCATAGCAGGAATCGCATCAGGTGCAGTAGAAGTAGAATCACTCATAACTTCTCCATTTGAACTATTCACAATCCGTGCACAAGTTACAACCGCTTCACGTGCTCCAAAAACTTCCACAAATTCACAAAAACTGATGACATCATCATCTTCTGTTGGGCTTTTGTCGACATTAAATTCAAATGGGTCTAATTTGAGTGGGGCCCTGAAAGAGTACCCGTGGATGATGACGGGGATTGGGCGGGCCCCACCTGTTTATCATGTTAGAAAGGTGATTGATATTGTGTCTTTAGAAGGATGGAGTGGTTTGTGGAGAGGTATTCGATGTGGGTTAGTTCGTGATTCGGTTTTTGGTGGCGTGTTTTTTTCCAGCTGGCAATTTTTGCATCGTGTAATGTTGAATTGGAAAGCTGTCGGGATGAACCCGATACCGAGGTTTGTGTACACATTTAATTTTTTTATTTTCTTTGGGTTTAAATTAAGAGTAAATTACGCAAATGGTAATTTAGGTTTGTACCATATTACATATTTGGTTCTTTAGTTTTATAAATTACATTGTTAGTCCTTAATTCTGAAACTATTGACACGTTTGGTCTTTTATGAAACTAAAGGACCAAATATGTAATATGATACAAACATAAAGCACCACTTACGTAATTTACTCTTAAATTAATTAACATTTGGAGTATTTGTTTAAACATATGGCTGTTTTCAGGTTTACAATGAACTAGAGGTGGCAAATTTGGCCCGTTTACTTATGAATAGGTCTCTTCGGGTTATGTTATATCTCTAATGGGTCAAAAGGGTATATTCACAAAAGTCAGCTAAAAAGAAAACGGGTCTAACGGGTTAAAAATCTCCACAAAGTGTATTTTAATAATATAATTGTAATTGTTTTTGGTAATTTACAGCTGTGATGAAGATATTGGGCCATTACATCCTTTAGCAATTAGCAGTTAGTTTGGCAGCTGGATTTTCAGGGTCAATAGCTGCAGCAGCATCTCATTCTTTCGACACTGCTAAATGTCGATCACAGTGTCTTGTGCTGCCAAAGGTATATCATTATTTTTTCTTAACAATAAAGAACAACTCATCTTTTATGCAAACACGTGACATGCACATGCCATCTGTATTTACTTTTTTAAAAATAAAATAAATAAATGCAGTATATTACCATGGAGAGAGAGTTTCTGAGGTGGACATTACCAGGAAAGAGATTTGAGAGACTTACAGGAATCCATCCTCAAGATAGAAATATACTTTTTTCGTGGTATTTCGTTACGAATGGCCCACAGTGGAATTGCTTCTTTTGTTTTTATTGGTAGTTACTTTTTCGTGATTGATCGTCTACTTTCACGTTGAACAATTTATATACTATATAAAACTTAATAAGGGGTTTATGAGTTTTGATAAAACCACATGATATGTATTTTGCACAATCTTTGGGTTACAAAAGTGAGATGCATTTTTGTTGACATGTTTTAAATTTAAAACTTTTTGGTTAGATATGAGATTCATCTTTCTTGGCATGTTTTGAATCCCCAATTAGTTGCATTATTATTTTCGGTAGATAGAAATATTATTAAGGTGGCAAAATGGATGGGTTGGATATATTTAAGTTGTGGTACGAGTCTAAACATATATGTATATCTTGAAAAATGAAATTTATTTTTGTAATATCAAAAATGAAACTATTAGACTACTCCTAACACTGACACAAACTGACGCTACTAGATTTTGTCAAATCAGCGCCCCATCAATTCACCCTCCAACTGACATTAAACTGATGTAACTATGCCAACAATACTTCTTCCCTTCAGTTTTTTGGGACCCACCATTACAAAATATACACACAAAATACTCTCACACAAAATATCCCTTTGGGCCCGCCATCACCAGCCGATCTCCTCCTCCTTCTCGTCCCGAAAGCCACGCAAGAAACCGACGCCTCCCAACTGATCCCTTCATACCAACGGTAGGACGACGTCAGTTGGGAGATCCCTCTCACCGACGAGAGGCGTTGGCAGTGGTATTATAGTTAAATTAATCAGTATTCTAAAATCCTGAATTTGACACGATAAAGAAAAGTGATCTATGCCATGCACTTTACATGCCGCACAAGTGGTTTTGACTTTTGTGGGGCTTTCCCTTTGATCTTGTTTATAGTATAATTAGGCTTCACCAAAAGCTACATGCTTACTCTAACTATCATTTCTTTTTGTTAGTTTGGTTTTTAACCAATGTTATAATTTAATAAACACAAAAGGACATTTGTGGGACTTTCATAATGTTGTGTGCTTTTACAACACTTATTTCATACATAAAGTTCCTCGTATAAAGTGTTTGTTATATTGTATAACATTGTTTCATGTACAAAATTTAACTTTTTGTATATATATTTAAAGAAACGTTAAAGGAAGTCCATCATTTTTTAAAAGTCTTGAGGGATAAATCTCTCAATCAACCCCCAAATCACCACCACTATCAACATCACATGTGATTCAACACATTAACACCACCACCCATGTGTATTACATCACATGTGTGCCACCGACCACCACCACCAACCTCTGCCGGCCACCGGCAACCCCTCACCACCGTTGACTGCTTTCAATCACATTTGATTGCGTATCCAATCACATGTGATTGCGGCGCCCGGAGGCGGCCAGTGGTGGTGGTTGTATATTGAATCACATGTGATTTGATGATGGTGGTTAAGGGATCTTTTGATCCAGTGACTAAGATTTATTTCTTGGGACTTTATAAAAATTAAGGACTTCTTGAATACAACTCTATAAATTAATGGAAGTGTTTGGTTCAGAGATATAAGAAAGAGTATAATTCTTTATAGGTATTTGGGTAAAAATTTACTAGATTCTCAAAAATAAATATTTAAAAGATAATTATGATAATAATTAGATCGAGTACAACACAAGAAAACATCAAGATCAAGCAACACCCTTATAAAGTGTTTGTTATATTGTATAACATTGTTTCATGTACAAAATTTAACTTTTTGTATATATATTTAAAGAAACGTTAAAGGAAGTCCATCATTTTTTAAAAGTCTTGAGGGATAAATCTCTCAATCAACCCCCAAATCACCACCACTATCAACATCACATGTGATTCAACACATTAACACCACCACCACCCATGTGTATTACATCACATGTGTGCCACCGACCACCACCACCAACCTCTGCCGGCCACCGGCAACCCCTCTCCACCGTTGGCTGCTTTCAATCACATGTGATTGCGTATCCAATCACATGTGATTGCGGCGCCCGGAGACGGCGGCGGGGGGCCGCCGGAGGCAGCCGGTGGTGGTGGTTGTATATTGAATCACATGTGATTTGATGATGGTGGTGGTTAAGGGATCTTTTGATCCAGTGACTAAGATTTATTTCTTGGGATTTTATAAAAATTAAGGACTTCTTGAATACAACTCTATAAATTAATGGAAGTGTTTGGTTCAGAGATATAAGAAAGAGTATAATTCTTTGTAGGTATTTGGGTAAAAATTTACTAGATTCTCAAAAATAAATATTTAAAAGATAATTATGATAATAATTAGATCGAGTACAACACAAGAAAACATCAAGATCAAGCACCACCCTTATAAGGGGAAAACCTTCTATTAGAAAAGGGAACTGATTCGTACAGAGTAGTTTTTATCCATACAGAGCAATTTCTTCTCAAATGTCAATCATGCTCTTACTTTCCTTTTATCACAATTTTCATTTCACCCCTGTCACTAAGGGCATCATTGTCATTATATATAAGATTGCTCTGCATGTATAAAAATTGCTCTGTAAAATTATTACAAAACAAACCCATGAATTTGGCCTTATATCAAACTCACAAACGGGTCTATTGAAAACTTATTCCATATTAATTCCGGATAATAAACAAAACGGTAACTCAACTCATGTGTATTTATAAATAAGGATTCATATAATAAAGATGCATAAACCCATGTAACGGACCATGACGAATACATATATGAGAAAGTGAGTATGTGGTCGTAAGATCATCTCCAATCTATAATATTATTGTTTAAATAAAATATATAATTATGATGTAAAATATAGTGTTAATACTGTTGAGATATCTCACATTGGATAATAAATGAACCAGTAATGTACTTATAAAAGTTTTGGACTAATCCTCTTACAACCAATTGATTTTAATATGAAACCTCACAAACTGACATGGTATCAGAGAAAGATTCATCCGTAGTTGGTTTGGCCACACGGACCCCACGTAACCCAAAATATCCACATGTTAGGCGCGTTACCCCACGTGAGGGGGCGTGTTGAGATGTCCCATATTTTTTCCCAAACTTTAAAGAGCACAAACCATACAAGCTTTTATAATACCAAATTATGTGTACATTTGATGTTTCATTTCCAGAGTTTCATTTTTAATGGCAGTTATATTGAAACTAAAAGTTATCTTCAAGAAGAAGATAGAGATACAAACACCAATGAGGAATCATAAATTGAAACAAACATACCCTAAACACCAAAGTTAATTGATGATATCTTGAAAAATAGTTGCAGCACACATGTCATTGGTATTGGGGTGCTTGCATCACATGTGACACATGCTATCCTAAGCAACCACCAAAAAGAGTATACAATACATGATTTATATAAAATAAATTATACTTATTATTCAATGCTTTGTGACAGTGTGACACAAGATAACAAACAAAAAAAGGCCTTTTGTATTAGAAGTTGCTAAAATTGGGCCCCACCGTACAAGCGCATTTGCCATTGGCCCCCACATTTTCCTGCACGTGAAGTCATGGAAACCTTTTTTTTTTCCCATAAGTACCATCAATCAAAAGTTCCATATAAATGGTAAGTGCCTATTTTATTTTATTTTAAAATTATTCCCAGAAATACCAAATAAAATAAAATGGTAAGTGCATATTATTTTCATTAAGATGTCTTAGTTTCAAAATTCATTAGCCAAAAATATCGAAGGTTGTATAGTTTTGAATCCACAATTATTCGGAGTTGTTTCTTTTAACGACTAACACATACTCCTAATTCTATATATATCCACGTTGAAACTTAAACTCGCAACCATGTCTGTTATTATATAAAAAAATATTTAATTTGTGAATTTCTTTTTGTTAATATCATTATTATTATGCGCCTTTAAATTAGGTGAAAAAATCTCTTATAAACAAATTATATCTCATAATTAATTTAGGTTAGTATAAAACAAATTTCTTATAAGCAAATCATCAGTTTAACTCATAATTTCAATGAATAACCATCAAATGCAAGAAAAATCCAAGAAATAGTGACCACAAAGACCTCAATTTGAGGATTTAGTGGGTTTTTGCATGAGGCATTCTCTTTTTTCACATTTTTACCTGTCGTTATTGATACTCATTTGCGACCAAATTGCACATCACAACCACTAATTAATTAATTAATTTGTACAAATTACCCAATTAGATAATCACTCTGTAGTTTTTTTTTCTTCAGTTTATTACTTCGAGTCTTCGATCATTTTCACTACAGAACTATGATTTCCTGATATTACATAAGAAACTTTTCTCAAGAAAATTAATAAATATTACGTACCATCGATCGTATCGGTTCATACTTTTTTTTTTTAATTTCTCTATTCTAATTTGGATAACTAATATCGTCAAAGTCGTCTAACGACATAAAGACTTCATCTAAACACGAGAGTTCCATCCCATCATCGTTATCATCAACATCATTATCGCAGTCTTGCTCATACACTCGGCATATAACCCAATCCTGAAATAATGTACGAATAAACATTACACTAAGGGGAAAATACTTCGGATGTTCCTAAATAAAGTTCTCATTTTTTTCAGGGTTATGTTTATTTAATGAAATTCATGGCGTTTTAAAAAGGTAACAAAAATACTCTCTCCATCATAATTTTATTGTCCTATCTTTCCATTTTTGTTTGTCCCAAATCACCAATAATTAAACAGTTAGGTAGCAATGATATAATTGTATTGATTGCACAGTGTAATGAATACATTTTTTCTTAAACTGTGTGCTTCTTGTAGCACCAGGAAGAGGCAGTTGTCATTTGAAAGAAAACGCTCAATGTTTGTATAAGGTTCTTGTATGTTACCAAAAATTGTAGGACGGAGGTATTATTATTTCAAAGAAAGTTAGATATAAACTTTCAATAATGAGAATGTTAGATCTAGTATATATTTCTTAAAATACGATTTCCAAAAATGCATTTTATGAGTATTCTTCCGTTCGCATAATTTTAAGCAACAGTGTCGTGTTTGCCAAAGCTCGCCAAATCCATTTAAGGTGGCAAAAACCACACCGCCCCTTTTGCAAAAGGCATGACAAAAAGGAAATTGACAAACCTATAATGAATAATAAAGGTCCGTTAAAAGGATTTTTGTTTTCTTTTTGTAAATTATGTACTATTTGTTTGAGCTATTTATTTTTTCTTTAAAAAAAATGTTAAATGTGTTAAAGCTAGTAATTTTAAAGGGGGTATTAAAATATGTTGAAAACCATCCGCACCATGGGCCGTTCTTTGAGACTATCATTTAGTTTAAAAATAATTATTTAGATTAATATATGTTGATGATAACTTACATTTTTAGAGTTGTCTCCTTTTCTTGATCTAGATGAATTAGCACAATCACAAACCCTAAATTCCTCCATTATCCAATCAGTTTTCATACCCTCAGGAGCTACACCAACATGAAACACATAGTATTTTTTCAAACCAATTCTTTTGCTACCATTTGAACTCATGATCTGTTCATCGCCACCATAAGATTTCCAGTACCCGTTTGCGGTTGCTCGATTCTGTGTCTTTCTACTGAAATAATACCATTTTCTCCCTTCCACCATAGCTTTACCTGCAACACAAAATCATGCATTATATTTCCTCCATTTCAAAATAAGTGATACATTTTCTATTTTCTATTTCGTGGTGTGTTTCAAAATAAGTGATACGTTTTGAAACTAACCTTAACTGGTAAAAATAGAGGGACCAATACCAATTACTATCTCTTTTAATAGAGTGAAATGACTCATTTTCCATTACTTTTATTTTTAAGCATCATTAAATTCACTTTAATCATAATATATGTAAGACTCGTCACTCACTATCTAATTTAATCTTCATTGCAATCTTTTATCTCAAAACATATAAAATCCAAAGTTCTTATTTTGAAATGGAGGAAGTATAATATATATCAACCCTTTGGTCAATCGTATTTTAGAAAAAAAATAAATAGTTATTACCATCTAACTCCCATGGATCACAAGGATAGAGATCAAGATCAGGGATGACGTCAGGGTGGTAAGGCAGGATAGAAGCTTTTCGTTGAAGGAAATGGACGATGAGTTCTTCGTCGGTTGGACGGAAACGAAAACCTGGTGGGAGATTCACATTCTTGTTGTCAGCCATGATCGATCTTTTTTCAATAAGGATTCGAGTTGTATATATGATGTTATAAAAGTCTTTGAATGTAGGGATTATATAGTGTTTGAAGTATATATACACACACATATATATACATATATAGAGAAAGACAGTGCATGTGAGAGAGAAGGGTTGACGTGAGGTAGAAGTTTCGTATCTGTGGGCTGTGGCTAAGGCGGCTATGTAGTTGCAGTGGGAAATCGGAGCATTTGGAAAGTTCATGCACTTGTACCATATGCATTTGTTGTTGTACTCAACATGCTAACTAATTCATCTTTAATGTGTTTCATTTGTAGTATTATCATATGTGGGTCACGATCATACGAAAATAAAGAACCACACAACACTATCTTTTGAGTAGTATTGTACATGTCATGTACTCTATGCATCAACAAGTGTACTACAGTTTTGTGGTATGTCATAACATCCAAATTGATAGTGTTTGAGAAGTGACGATATGTGGTCATGATCGAATGTACAAAAGAATCATATCAGTCGCTCTCCATTAACGACTTTTAGTATATATATGCTTCTAGAGTTGTACATTGATGTTTTTGATTTGTGGAATATACCATAATGGTAGTGTTGTAAGTAGTAGAGTAGGCTGAGTTCGTAGAAAGTGATAATCTGACTCATCATTAATTGTAGGCCTCGATCATGCTTAGGTCATACCTCTTGTAAAGTTGTAAGTAAGAAGCTGCCATTGTGTGGGAAACGTTATTGATTCGAAAAGTGTCACAAGTTGTGGATCTTCATATTGTAATGGGTGGAATTGCACGGAATTTTAAATCATTTGGATCATGTTAGTTTTGATTTCCAAATTGTTCACCACAGAGGGATGAACATTATTAATATTGTCGCACGTTCAGGCTCGTCGAAAGGCTTGAGAGGATCAATTCCACATAAACGGTGAGAATGATTAAAAAAAAAAAAAACTAGCCACTAGAGTGAAAAACAACCCATCAATAAAGGTTGATCAAGACTTAAATGATATCATATTCTTTTATTAATTTATTAATCTACTATGTATAATCATGCAAAGATTAAAAAGATTTACCGTAAATTGTGTTGGATGTGATTTCCTTAGCAATATAAGGAAATTAATTAATCAAGGTAAATAGTGGAGTGATATGTTCTAAGGGGACAACCAAATTAAAGTAATGTTAAATGTAAAGTTTGTTGAGACACTACCATATTACTTCTCAAATGTAAAGTTTGTTAAGTTCAGGCTCTATTATTCTAAATTTCTATTTATAACTACATCTACTAAAAACTGATTTTTACATAGTTAAATTTTATTTATATATAATAATTTCAGGTAAAAGAACAATTATGTTCTTCTTTTTTTTTTACCACACTTTGTATTTCACCTCTCTCCTATTACGGAGAATGATGATTCACCTATGACATTAAATTGCTTTATAACATGAATCAGCTTAAAGAAAGATTTGCCGTCAATTGTGTTGGGATATGATTTCTTTAGCAATAAAATGAGATTAGTTAAGTTAGGTAGGTATAATGCACTCTTTAGTTATTGTATTTGGCACAAAAGCTCAATTTACTCAACGATTTTTTTAATTAAAGTCATTGTATGAATATCAAACATTTTAAAGACATGCTCTTATATTACTAGGGTGATCTAATTACCTGTTAGCAACACATTACCACCATTTTATAAGAAATTTGGCTAAATGCAATAACTTGGTTAGTTAATTTTTTTCCCCCGGAAAGTACAATGTCCTCAATATGCGTTTACTATATTTTATATTTTCTTAACATTTGTCACATAAATGATGCACAAGTCATAATTTTGTCGCCGCTTAAAATACATATCCGATTGTTAGTGATTTAAATGACTGGTTTCATAAGTACAATCACCTTAAAAAAAAAGACCAAATTTCATTTTTTCTGAAAACTACACTAACCATATAATGCATTGACCCATTAAGTTAACAGTGGAGTGATAGGTTTTAAGGAGACATCCAAATTAAAGTAGTATTAATTGCAAAGTTTGTTGAGACACTTCTATATAATTCCTTGTCAAAGTCAAACGTAAATTAGAAATGACATGGGTTTGAAGAACACAATGAGTAGGGTAAGAAAAACATAACCATTCTTTTTAACATATGTTCGAGTTTATTCTGGTCATAGGCTGTAATTTCTATTACAAAAACTCGTTCTTTATTGCGAAAATGAATTTTCGGAATGGGAAAAAGGTTTTAGCAACAAGCTCTATTTGGACAAACAGGTTCTTGCGACAAGCCAAGTTTAGACCTCAAGAAAAGTAGTTGATTATATTGACAAATGACAATCTTTACTGCTTTTAGTTAACTCGTGAGATACTCGAGATTGACTCGAAATCGACTCAATTTAAGTTGAGTCGAGCTTGATCTACTCTAGCAGACTTTCGAGTCGAGTTCAAGTATGAAAATATCAAGCTTGGAAAGCCCGTGAGCTTAATCTAGCCTGTGCTATTTTATATGTCAATCTTTATCTATGTGCATATTTTCATAATTACTATATTTTTTTAATCAAGTCGAGCACGAAAGTACGAGTAGAGTCATATCGAGCTTAAAAGTGTCGAGTTACATTATATTGATAACTGAGTCGAATCGAGTTGAGCTCGGAAGTGTCAATTATTTAATTGAGTCGAACTCGAGCTTGAAAGTAAGAAGTCGATCGAGCTCGAGTAGAGTTACGAGCTTCGAATTTTATAATTTAGTCGAGCTCAAGCTTGTCACTTATCGACTTGATGCATCTTATAAGTTTTACCTTTAAATAGGGTTAATTTTAGATGATAGCTCGTTTTATCATTCTTGTAGATTATTGTATGGAGGCTTATAATAAAGTGTAAATAAACCCATTTTGGAATATATTAACTTTGCAAGGAATTACAAAAATTATGCATTTTGCAACAAAATAAAATGAATTAAATTTCGTAGTTATATACTCCCTCCGTCCCTAAATAAAGTTCCCATTTGTCCTTAAATTTTTTCCCTAAATAAAGTTCCCATTTCACAAGTTGATGGGTCTACTTAATAAAATAATATAATTACCAAGGACCCCACTACTTACTATCCACTAACTATCTTTCTCTCTCCAAACCAACTTTATATTTTAATCAAATTTATTATCAATTACCTCACCACTAACTTTCTCCTTAAAACTTGTGCCCAAGACAAATGGGAACTTTATTTAGGGACGGAGGGAGTACAAACGTTTATGTTTTGTTGCTAAATAGCTAATTTAGAAACGACTATTGTTCTGTTGCTAAGCTGAAATTTAGCAATGTCTTAGACTAAATTAAATTAAACGCCGGCCTTATAATACATTTCTAGTTAGTAATGACTTTATGATTTTATCAACGAGTTCCTATTTAGCAATGGATTCTTACCAACGGCTCATTTAATGAATCTGTTGCTAATCTTGTTGCTAAAATGGAATACAACGAAAATTGACTGTGTTGTTGAAAATTTTCGAACTTTAAAATACATTTTCCCAGCATGACATACAATTAAAATTTGGGTTATGCTAAACAATGCCATTAGGGCAATAGTTAAGAGCTACTAAAGTGGTTTATGCATAAGTGTTTAATTATTTATGCATAATCATTACTAGGTAGTTGGTGGTTTTCAGGGTAGTTTTTTTTATTAATTAATGTACATAAATTTTAAGCATCAATTTATCCTTAACCATTGCCCTTAAGGCATTGGTTAGCAAAATCCTTAAATTTTTTTTTTTTTTTTTTTGGAAATGGCAAATGAAACGACGGAAGTCTTCTCGCAATATTCCGACGAGCATCTCGGGTTCGAGCTCCTTTACAGGGCAAACCCAACCCCCCATAGGGATATCCAGGGAAAAATCCCGCATAATTGGCACCACAAGAGATGTTTACATGATTCGAACTTCAGACCTCACGTCTCATATGAGAATAAAACTCATGAATTAATCCAACCGAGCTAGACATCATTTGCAAATTTTTATACATATACGTATATCAGTGACCGTACATATTTATGATGAACAATTATGATACCCCTCTTTTTGAAACAAGAACGAATCCAAAACCAACTTCTGAAAACAAGTTAATGACAAAAAAAAGGAAGAGTCAAAGGTAATTAATTAGACCAAAACTCATGGTTAGGTAAATGATTAATCCAAAATAGTGAAGTGATAATAAATGATGAAGGTGTGAACAAAAGAAGTAATAATTACATGTAAAATTAATTAATCTCACCCATTGAATTAATTCAACTTGAATCCATGCTTATCATCAACCATTTTCACACTTTATTCTTTGCCAACCTTATCCTAATAAACTTAGAGCCGTGTTACAATTGAAGGCTATATATTAGATTAAAAGATTTTCACAAAGGAGGTCATTTATATACGAGAAATTTTGTTTTGTTAGAAAATTATAATAAAACAAAAATAATCATTGGTGGGAATTTGATGTGTTAAACCAAATCTTACTTCTTTTATAAATTAGAAACCTAATCTAGAACTTATGTAAAATGAAATTGAAGAGTGTTGAATTCGCAGACAAACTAGAAAGTATTTATATTCTGAACCGAGAGTTGTGTTTAAGGAGGTCCATGATTTTTACAAAGTCTCGAGGAACAAATCTCAATCATTGATCAATATGATCTAATGGTCAAGATTAATCACATATTTTATACATGGAATGGTATTTTGGTCATTTGGCACTAAAAAAAATTTACTTTATTTTTTATTTTTTATTTTTTTTATTTTTTAATTTTTAATTAAGGAGTATTTTGGTCATTTTGAAAAAAAAAATATTTTATTTTTATTTTTTAGTTTTTATATTAAAATTTTTATTTTTTTTAAAAACTTTTAAAAAAAATATATCTATTTATTATTATTTTTTTAAAAATTATTAATTTTTCATTAATAACACATAATGTTATTCCATAGTGAATCACATGTGATTGCATAATGAATCACATGTGATTGCATAATGAATCACATGTGATTGTATTCTGAATCACATGTGATTTAACTAAAACCTGATTTTACACTAAAATCACATGTGATTTACACTAAAATCACATGTGATTTTACACTAAAATCACATGTGATTAAGTTATACACGTAATTATCAAATAAATATTGTTTTTTAATTAAAAATAATAATAAAAAAATAAAAAATTTAAAAAATAAAAAATTTTAAAAATAAAAAATAAAAAAATTGAAATTTTTTTAAGTGCCAAATGACCAAAATACCCCTTCATAATAACAAAATAATAAAATAAAAAAAATAAAATACTTTTATTTTTTAAAAAATGAACAAAATACCCCTCAATATATAAAATATGTGATTAATCTTGACCATTAGATCCTATGGATCAATGGTTGAGATTTGTTCCTTAGAACTTTCAAAAAATGATGGGCCTTCTTGAACGTTTCTTAATGAACTGATAAATAAAATCGAGGTACAATACGAGTTTAAATCGAAAAATAATGAAAACCTTGAAAGGCTAAAAACTAGGGGTGTAAATTGTTAGGATTTTTGTCTACGCATTATAGATGACAATGTAACAAACTGTTTAACTCATTAATATCACGTTTTAAACGGTAATCTACGTGGAGTGCGTGATAGTATATAGTTTTTTCTTGAATTAAAGTTAGGGATTTGCTAACCATTGCCCTTAGGGCAATGGTTAAGAATGGATAAAGTGGTTTTTGTATAATTAATGATGCATAACTAATCAAATGTGGTTATTAAAATGTATGAGGGTGGTTTTTTATTAGTTAATGTACAATGATTTAAAGCTAATAAAAATTTCTTAAACATTACCCTAAGGGCAATGGTTAGCATTTTCCTTAAAGTTATTCAAATATTAACTCTACTGTTAGAATTTGTTAAATCAACATCATGTTAGTTCACACTCCAACAAATTTACTCATTTTAATAATACTTATTATCTTCAGTTTTTTGGAACCATTATTATACAATATAAACACACACAATATCAAATACAATATTAAATTATCTTGGACCCACCAAAACCACTTCTCCAACTCTTCCTTAAACCAAAGTCTTCAATGGAATTTTCGCAATCAATGGGGGCGTGCCCATTGGTGACGGCATCCCCAACCCCCAATTGGCACCGGTCTAAGAGTGACCACACTCAACTTGGTCACCTGCATCAACTTAGCACAACATCAATTTTTATCTCCTAATCAAACACATTACAAATACAGACCAAACTCACGCAGCAGACAATCAAACCCCTTCCAATTTGAAATTAACCTCATTCCTTTCCCTTCAAATTTACAGCGACATATGAAGGTCGCCACAACGACCAATTAAATGTCCTTGGGATGCGCACGACAGATGAGGTTTGGTGTAAAGGGAGAGGGCACGTCGGCGTTGGGGACGGTGGACAACCTGTGGGGCGAAGCACCCCGTTACACATAGTCTTAGACCGGGCGTAAGGGATTATGATCCGACCCCGTTTGGTTACCCTGCCACATCAACGATAACACATTAATTTTTTTTCTTCCGGCCAAAGATGTGACAATTATTGATTTCCCTGTCACTTTTAATATAGTGGTAATGGAACTCAATCTTCATCCTCACTCGTGCTATTATTGATTTCCCTATCACTTTTAGCCTAACCATTTCGTTAGTTCTTATTCCACCTCTAACAATGGTTAGTCCAATCTTTCTTGTTTGAACCAATAGAAAATATTAATAACTTTTGGTATAATTATTAAGTCTATGTACCATTATTGATTTGGATTTGACGTCAAGAAAACACTCCCAAAAGGAGTTAAAAGATCATTTGTATTATCTTAATAAGGAAATGACCGTTTTCATTGTTGTTGGTCCAGCTATTGAAACATATGCTATGTCGATCTAGGTAGTAGTATCTTGAGATATATTACTTCCTCCGTATCACAATAAGTGATATATTTTCTATAAATAAGTATTTTATAACAAGTTGATAGAGGTGCCCCATCATGATACTTAAGGATAACTAAGTAAGTTGTATGTCAGTTTTCACTAAATTACATCAGAAAACGATGTGCTTTAAGTTTGATTTTGATCGATGATACTGTATACCTCTTTATTATAAAATGCGTATAAAAAAAATATACAACCATGATCATGATGTAAAATTTAATAGACTTGATCGATTGATGAAGAATTATATACATGTTAAAATGACAAAGTTGTATATAATCCAATCTTTGTGTTGATGTGAGAGGTCACTTTCGATCTCACCATGATTAATTCCTTACTAAATTTTACTTATTCATCATGCTACTAATAGAAATCTGCCAATTTTTTAGTCCAATTAATTACACCCTAAAATAGGCCCTCAAATAAACATAGCTCATAAAATTACGCCTATTACTAAAACTGTGCAATTAGGCCTATTATCATTAGTCCATCCAATTAGGCCCTCAAATAAACATAGCTCATAAAATAATATATGTGATTTTGCAACAATATTGCTAAGGCTGGTGTCTAAGATACCGCATCGTCGTGATTTCTTAGGTGACAATTACCACACTTTGCTCCACATAAGAACACCATCCTCTCCACGGGGTGGTTCAAAAAGTGGAAAAGGCCCCACTAAATCTACACATGTGACATGTCTCTCACATTCTTTTCAAACCACACTCGTGAACGTTCGTGGCCGTGGCCACTGTCTTGTCACAATTTTGGACCACACCGTGGGAAGGGGTGTTCCCATGTGGAGCACGGTGTGGTGGTTGCCACATAGGCGCCACCTAGGACACAACCACGTCATGGCTTACCCATACCAAGTGGCTTAATGTGTTGCCATTAAGGGGGATTACCACTTCCATTAACTTAAAATCTTGGATCTTCTACTAACTTTTCTTGAGTTTATAACCTTGACTTTAGGTTTGTTCTATCAAAATAAGTACAATTATTTGGTCTTACAAGACATTTTTAGTGTATTTAGATATGTTGAGCTAAAACATGTTAGGAGGTGTGAAGTGCACCCGTAAATGCATTAACATGTCATGATCAAAAGAGCAGTAACCAAGGGGGTCACACCCCGTTATAGGGTCTTAGGGGCAGCACCCCTAACAGTGTCAAGGGAAGCACTCTGAAACCTCAATAAATTTTACTATGAATGATGTGATTGAGTAAAATGGAACTCGTGCAAAATGTCTGTTATTTGACCTAAACCACAAAACCTTGTTAGATCATATTAATTTGAATATAATGATAACTTTAAAAGGCGTTAGAATCATATTTGGATTAGTTTTACAACCATTCCAAAACTTCCAGGAATGTGTTCTTCATAATTCAGATGAGCACTTCATTTAAAAAAAAATTAGTTGTATCAGAATTCAAACTCATAGCCTCTGTCTTAAAACAAACAGATGTGTGAAACCTTGTGAGATTAAGGGCGAATAATGTTCATGAAAGTGAGTACTGATACGATTTAGAGATATATCCGATACATTACAATCATAATTCACGTAAATCCTCCAAGAAGGAGAAATATATATATATTTCTTATATAAAACCCTAACAAAAGTTCGTAATTAAACATTGTTAACTGACGGTATAATGCTCATAATTTCCATCTCACACCATTCATAACATGATCAATAACCTCCTATATTGGTTTAAGCATGAGAATCTCGAAATTTCCCAAAGAAAACTTTTTTAATATTTCAATCATAGTTTATGTTTTTATTCATTTTTAAGCGTTACTTTAACTGTTAAGTTTTAATTTTAAAAAATTACTTATTTTGTCACATACAAACATAATTTAGACATTAATAAACAACGATAACGATACTCAATCCTTTTAAATGAGGGGTATAGATGAGGTAAGATGTAGACAGTTATACCTCAACCCGAAGATAGATAGATTATTTTACATGGAGACCACCACCAAAAGTGCTAGTTATAATATATGAGATATGCGTGAAACGCAATAAAAACGTACACATGTAAATACATGCAAGAAATGAAAATGTGTTTGCCATGTGTGTGTGGGGAGTGTTGCAAAAAACATGTAAAATGTGTATGCTTGCACATAATAACATGTATCAATCAAAAACATTAAACATGAAAATGACATGAGCATGAAGTAGGCATCACATTCTTCATGTTGCTAATGTCAGTGTGTTTATACACAAAATACTACAAATGTTGAGAGAAATTACCAGGATTTAAAGATAAAAATGGACTTCCGATGAACAAATTATGGTCCTGCCATAACTTGATGCAAACTAAGTTGCTCATGAATCTTTCTAAATTTGTCTTTAAGCCTCTGAATCTGAAAACATTGAATAATTGTGATTTAGTAACCGATTAATATCACTAGTTTACTTTTAAATGACATGACTCACGTTATGTTTCATCTCTAACGGGTAAAATGGTAACATGAAAAAAATTAGCTTTCAATGAAACGGTTTCAAACAGGTTGAAAATCGCCCAAAACTTATTTTTAATTCATAAAACCTCCCAAACTATTTTATCCAAAGCATTATATAATTACTGAAATTTGACGCCCTAATTATTTGAAAAACTAAGGGGGTGTTCAGTTGTAGAAAATTTGACACTTTTCTAGAGAAGTTTTCAACGTAAGATCGAAAACAGAAAACGTGTTCAGATTGGACTTTTTAGGGTAAAGTCTTTAAAATAAAGAGAAAACCCACTATTCAATTTTATAACTAAATCTCTGAAAAAGTAACTTTTATGAGGCTGTTTAGTTGTAGATAAATGTGGAGAAAAGTTTTCAAGAGAAACTCAGAAAAACAGATAAGTAGAAAACACGTTCAAATTAAACTTTATAAAACAATAAAATCAGTTTTCAATTTTATAACTAAGATTTTGAAAGCTGACTTGCATACTTTTCAACTATTTTCTTATTTAGAGATGGAAAACCCCTCTTGTTTTCAGCTATAGAGATCTGCTAGAAATCCCTCTTTCTCTTTTAGAGATATTGAAGATTATATAATTAATCGCATTAAAATTGGGCATTAATTAATAATTTAATATCTAGAAATACCCGTTTGATTTCAATTTCTGTTTCTCGCTTCCTTTGCCCTAATGAATGTCTGAGATTAGTAATATCAAAAACATTATCCAAATCATCCTCAAATGCAGATTCTAAATCCTCCCGAAGAAGTGCAGGCAATTTGTCCACAACGGGCATCAAGAAAAAGCAATTGAACTGCAAACCAAACATAATAAATTCCATTGGCATAACGAAAATATTAAAATTAAAAAATGTTATAAAATAAAGATTTTATTACCTTTAATTCAGCTGAAGCCAAGAAATATTCTCTAATTCCGTGAAATATTTGTTGTACTAAAGCGTATACAATACGTTCAGATGAAGGGGCTAATCTTCTGTTCCAAAGCGTGCTGTCTAATAAATCTGCTAATCTTGTTTCTGTTGTTTGAACATTTGTACTTGTTTCACTACCTGACACCAAATATTCTGTTATTTAAAGGAATAAATAAATAAAAACAAAAAACTGATTAACATTTATTCAAACTGAAATAATCGGAATTAACGCAAATCCAAACACAATAACCCAGAAAAAAAATGTTAATATTAATTAATTAATTGAAATAATATTACCACCATTAGCAGGCTGTTCTGGTCCACCAAAAGAATCCAAGAATTGGCGTAATCCAGCTCGGTTCTGTAAAAATATTATAATCAGAGAATAATATTACAAGGAAGAAAAAAAGTTCAGATTTTTAAATCAATTAAAACCTTATTGTGAAGTGACCATGTGACATAACGAGTGGTGCTTATTAAATCCTCCATACATCTGTAAACAAGTTCAATAAATGAAATAATGATTAATGAATAGCATGATGATGTCATCTTTTTTGTTACTTGTCATGGCATGATCTTTCGGTAGATTCAGCAAAGTTATTGAAGGCAGAAGAAACACGTCTCAAGAAAACTTCATGGCCACTTAGGAATTCACCTTCTTTCTGTTACAACCATTTCAGGGGTAGTTATGTAATTTGTCAACCCCACATAATCAACAAAGTCCCTACCTGAAGTAGATAAACAGATATTGGAAGCAATCTCTTCAAAATATGAAGAAGCCGACTCCCCAGCTGTATCAAAAAATCAAAAATAAGAATCTTAGTTTACAAAATATATAATTTTTTTTTTTAATAAAAGTACCTGATGAAGAAAAGGTTCGAAAGTATCACGAGCTTTTGCAACAGCAATAACACATGCGGTCCTAAAGTTTCAAAAAGATACAAGAAACTAAATTAAATATATATTATTTTAATAGAATTTAAAAAAAAAACCTTGAGTAATTTGTTCCATCATGAATATCTTCAACGCCACATGCATTGACTATTTCTTCACGTGTAATTGGAGGACATTTTATGCCTCCAACAACAAACCGAAATTCAGCCATTGCACGATGATATTGAGCACCACCATATAGACGCATACCTGCATTCTGCTCATAAAGTAAAAAAAAAATATATAATTTAAATTAGAGTAAACTACACTTATGGTCCTTTAGGTTTGTACCGTATTACATATTTGGTCCTCTAGTTTCATAAATTACACTGGTAGTCCTTATTTCTGAAACTATTGACACGTTTAGTCCTTTACCTAAACAAATGTTTATTTTTCTCGTCACGTGTGATGCACGAGGGGGTAAATTTTTCCTTTTCCCTTCACCAATTTGAAACCCATAAAAACCCGTCTATTTGACGGGAAAAGTTAACGTATGTTTAGGTAATGGACCAAACGTGTCAATAGTTTCAGAAATAAGGACTACCTGTGTAATTTATGAAAGGCCAAAATGCATTTTAGTACCCTGAAGGCCTGAACTTGGCTGACTAGATCATCTACTACCCTGAACTATTAAATGTGCAACATGGTACCCTGAACTTGACAATATGGTCGATTTAGTATCCTAACTCACTAATTTTGTCTTGTTTTCTCACGAGATTCGCTTCTAATATCAATATATTGAAACGAATACATATTTTTTAGTCCGTCAAAAGCCCCAACGAAATTAAGTCAAGCAAGAAAATGTGATCAAATTAATGAGTCAGTGTATTAAATCGACCATTTTGTCAAGTTCAGGGTACCATGCTGCACCTTTAATAGTTCAGGGTAGTAGAGGACCTATTTAGCCAAGTTCGGGTAATAAATTGCATTTTGGCCTTGATGAAACTAAAGGACCAGATATGTAATATGGTACAAACATAAAGGACCATTTCTGTAATTTACTCTAATTTAAATTATGGTGCAAAAAGATAAGTGAAATTTTTTTTTGAAAGCTTACAGGTATTAGCTTGTGTGGAAACTGAGAGCCATCAATACCAATTAATGCCCCACCATTTACCCTTTCATCGTGTAGTGTTTCCCCTACATAAATTAAAATTAAAATAATTAGAATAATTTATTTGTTTAAAATGTTGCTGAATTTTGAAAAAATCAAGATGGTTTACCAAATTTATCTGGGGGTGCAACGACTGTCCCTTTTAATAAAAGTGATAACTGTGAATAAAAGAAATAAAGTATTATAAAAAGAAATAAACATTTATGAAAAATATGGAGGTGCTGAGCTGGCGAATGAAACCTTTGTCAGAAAAAGATCATGAAAAGCTCTTCCTTTCTCCTTTAGTTTGACTTCATCTAAAGTACTAGCAAAATATAGATAAAAACACAGATGATATATGTTGTACTGTACAACTTTTTTAACCTTAGTTTTTCTCAAGATATTAAAAAAAAAAAGGTGATAACTGATTAACTGCTAACCTGAGTTCTTGATTTATGTCATTTAGCTTTCTTGTTGTACCACGATACTCTTTTTCAAGAAGAGGAATGATCAAGGGAACATTATCCATGTACCTTGTTACAACATAAAGGTCAAACTTTTTAATAAGTTGGTCAAACGGGTTTAAGTTTGACCACATTTTACCTTTTTTGCAATAATTCTTCCAAGAAGAATTTAAGGCTGCTCACTCCTATTCTGCTTCTTTCTTGTTTTGATAATGGTCGACCAAGTTTTTCCTCTAAAGATGTAACATCTTCCATTTCTCTAAGAGAAATAGCCTAAAATTAAGTAGAATATTATATATCTTAATCTAGCGGGCAATTTTGATCCATTGAGGTCAAATATGTAATCAAAATTAGGGAAAATTGCATTTTGCGGTAACATACTATGTTTTTTTCTCTAAATTCATGATTATACTAGCTTTAATTGTTCAATTAAGGTAACAGTTACCAAGAAAACTCCAAAAGTATTGATTGTATCCGATTAGAAGTCCATTATAATATATCTCTACTCCCTTTTTAGCTAATTTTCGACCCGTTCCTTTGTAACTAATTTTCTTTATGTTATTCGTTTGGCCCATTAAAGGTAAAACAAAGCCCAAATCGGCCCGTTTATAAGTAAACGGGTCACAATTACCATTAATTATAAACCAATACCTGTTTAAATTCATCATTTGATCTGTAAACTGATTCATGTCCTGAACCAACTCGACCCGAAGGTACAGAAGTAAAAAAAGGTGAATCACCGAGCATGAAACCATCAAGAACAGATGCAGGTGGAGAAAGAAAAACTTCAACATCTGAAGCACGTGCAAATTGAGGTATTTTTGTGTCCAGTTTAGTTGAGACAACAACTGTTCTAGAAAGTTCCGGATCAATCTGCAAATATTTCATTTAAACATTTATTTAGTTATACAAAAGTTGGCCACTTTTCCAAAAAAAAAATGAAGGAAAACTTGAAAAACAGAAAACATGTTGGAGATCGATTTTTTGGGAAAAGTTTTCATAGAAAAGAGAATTACCAATTTTTCCTTTTATAACTACATTTTTCAAAAACTCAATCTTGTTATTTTCCTTCATATAAATAAGCCACACTTATCTAATTTCCTTTAATAAATGAACACATTTTTAACCTTCACAAAAAGCATCATTTAAAAAAAAATATTGCAAATAATTCATGCATACCACCTAACTAGGATTTAACCCCAACATTTCAGTTTTTAAAATTCAAAAAAAAAGTAATGTAATGTATTTTATTTTATAAATAACATACTTGCATTACTACTCTTCTAGTAGTTGCATTGCTCCAATCATTGCAGTCTTCAAGGCATAGTACAATGAACTCCTTATGCTGCATTTTTGCACGCACTAGCGACTCAACAGCACGAGATTGAGCCTAAAAATAATAAATTTAATATATTTAATCTTCAAAACCTCTATTATATAATGAAATTGATGTTAAATCTGGTAAATAGATAATTTTATCATAAATTAACAACCTGTAAAGCTCGATTTTTCCTTCCAGGAGCAGGAGCAACGAGCCCAGGAGTGTCTATAATGGTAAGATTTGGACAATATTTGTATTCAACTCTTACAATTATCTCTTTTGAAGAAAATTGACAGGTTTCACGCTCCAATCTCATGTTTTCAGCTTCTATGTATTCCTGTTTAATGCCAAAAAAACGTCAAATAACAGTTGTAAGTTGTAACCATATTCAATATAAGTTGAATTGTATGATCGCTTATGCTCTCACATCATATCAATTACATCATGTTTAACTTGAACTGAATTAACCAACACATTTGGTTAATATGCAATAAGTCAACAATGAATTGAAATTAGGGTAACATGATAAACACTATAAGAATTCATTAATGCAATGCTATTATGTTCATAACTAATTGATCCAATTAGCATTTACCTGAACTTCTCGGAGTGATTTCTCATGGGGAACACTCGAATCAGAATCAGAATCAGATATAAGGTGACAAAGGGGAGAATCACATTCAGGATTGAACTTCATGTGAAGAGTAATCGGACGTCGAGTTTTCGTACCACCGCCGACGTGGTTAAATTGGAATCCCATTAGGGCTTCCACGAGTGCGCTTTTACCGTCCGTCTGATGTCCGACGACTAGCACCGCCGGAGCATCGAACGGCGTCTCGAACTCTTGTGCTAGTCCGTGCAGTTCGTTGTAAGCCTCGTATAACCTGGACTGGCTTTCCCATTCGCCGCCGTGCTCCGCCTGCTCCGGTGTCGCCATTTGAGGGAAGCAGACAGTGTGAGTGTGTACGTGTGGAGACTGTAGTTGTTTTTTTGACTTCTTTTATAATAAATAAATAAAAGTGTATTTAATTCGAGTGTGTGGCGATTAAAATTGACTTTATCTTCCTTTTTCTTTCCCTCCATTTCCCTTTTGTGAGTTTTGTCTCTTTCTATGAAGAAGGGTATACAAATAATTCATATAAGACCGGTTGCAAAATGCAAGGAATTCATATGAACCGGTCGCAAAATACAAAGAATTTGTGTTCGGGTGAGAAACCCTAATTAAAAGATCAAAAGGAAGGTCAATTTTGGGGGGAATGTTGGTTTAAGAAGATCTAGAATGGTTTGAAGCTGCACCGGAAAGAAAGTGAGATGACATTGACTCGAATTTGTGTCGAAAACTCGCGTAATCCTCTTTGGTTCGCTTGTGGTGTTGAACATTGTTTTTTTTTCTATAAGAGTAATGGTATTATTCCTACCATATTTCTACTCATTTTGATTATGATAAGTATCAAAATTAAAGGATTATATGAGGTAAGTCAATTAGTGGATAAATGTCAAGTTTAAAAGTAAGTATGCATATGAGAGCAGGAAGAAAAGGTTGAAAAAATATATTATTTCTATTGTTATAACATAAATCAAAACATGTGTGTGAGTTGAGAAGTCTGTTTCATTTCAGTATATAATATATTAGGTTATAACCCGTGAAGAATCACGACTTGTCACTCTTTATACTGATCGTTAAGAATATATAATACAAAGTTTTATACCAGATTTAGTTTAACATGTATTATATTTTTATCGTATACAATAAAAAGGGAATATATTCATAACGGGATCAAGTGGGTTGCAAAACTGGTAATAACATTTGAATGACAAATATCGAAATATAACTAAAAGGAAGTCCAACATCCAATGACAAATTATGAAAATGTTTAATCAAAAAAATCAAGATAAATTTCTAAATACTTCTTTAAATACAACGTTTGAAGTTTTATTCGTCACACCGCCATCTTTATCTTCTATTAATATCTTCAGTCATTTTCTGCTTTTTACTCTAGATAAGGCCACATACAATTGAGTGTGTGAAAAAACGAGCTCTCTCAAATACAGACTCACCTTTGACAATGATTGATCTTGACTCTTATTAATTGTCATAGCAAAGCAAATAGAAAGTGGAAATTTCCTTCTTTTAAATTTAAAGAGAATTTTGGCGTCAGATGGTGTCAAAGATAATCTTGATATAAAAGTACGATATCCAACATTATTTCCAGATATAACAACTGCTTCTATAACACGGACACCGAAAGCCACAATCTGAAGTCTAGTACCATTGCATAAACCATTTTCCTGGTCAATATTTCTTAATAACATAACGGGAACACCGACTTTTAAAACTAACTGATGATTTGCAATCCACCTATTTTAATACCATTAAGCACGTCTAGTGAGTACAAACTTTCATCAAACTCTTCATTCAAAAACTCTTCAGGACAAATGCTATCTGAACTTAAATATTCCTTGGCTTCTCCGGAGAAAAATGATAAAAACCGATCATTAATATCCCTAACAACTTCGTTTTTAGGGATAAGTATTGCTCTTTCTTGAAAATAGCCAGGAGTATTTATGTTTTCTAGCAAAGAAGGATAAACAAAATCAATCAACGTACTTAAGGGGTCACAAGATGTAGAAATTATAAGATCTGGGTCAATATCAATAATTGCATTACCATCGTTCGGCCCACTAATTTTGCCTTTGCCAATATCCAAAAGCCAATTTGCAAATGATGTGGTTTCTTCAATATCAGCTATATCACTTCCAACCTATAAACAAAAATTTTTAAAAAGTAATATGTGTGCATCTATATAGCATATTAAAAATACATATATAGTATTTACTAAAAAGCACTTATATACCTTGGGCCAACAGATTTTTTTTTACTTTTGCAATTCTCATTCTTGCATTCATACATCTCGGTTGAGTCAACACCATCAGTCCCATCATTATTTTCACTTATTAAATTTATTTTCACACAACCCTTACGACAATGACCACATGCATTGTAGAAAAACTTTGTATCGTTATCAGCTTTGAAAAATCCAATGACAGTAGCAACGATGATTACTTGCTTAGCCTGTTAATATGGTAAAATGTGTTAGCATTTTGGTATAGTCGGCCTTAAATATTTATTAATTATAAGGCATGATAAACGTTGTTTATGAAAAAAATTACCTCACGAGGGACCAAAATGTCAGCAATGTTCAAACATTTATGATTTTTCAAAACATCATCATTCATAGAGTACGATTTAGTATGCATTTTTCTATACGTAATCGTGGGGCTCTGCAGTCCATATTTTGCTGTCATTCTGTAAAACAATGGAACGTAGTTAGTCCAAACAGTTCAATAAATAATCTGTTTAATTGAATGAACATCTTACTTGGCTTTAAAATCTTTAATCTCATCAACTTCAGCATCGATAAATAACCTTGACATTTCATAGTAGGTCCCAACGCTGATAAAATCTACATTAAAATATTTAATGTAAGTAAATAAGTAAAGAAATATAATTATCTTTATCATTATATAATCGAAATTTAAACAGCTTACTATGATAGTTGTTAATTTTTCCAAATTGAACAATCATAGTTATCTTTCTATTGCTCTTGTTATCATCCATGTATTTCAGCATGTTATACGCAGTTTCTCCCCAAAGAGTAAGCTTTAACGGTGTAGAGCTAATTAAAGATTAAAAAATAAATTAATTAAAATTGATAACAGTTGGATATTAATAAGATAAACTGGTAAGAATTAAGATATACATACGAAAATAACGCTGTTTTAGTCAAATACGAAAATAAGGTTTTAAACATAAACAGTTTGATTGTATCTTAGGTTAATCTGAAAAATTTGACTTTGATAGTCAACATGATAATAAAGAGTGAAAAATCTATTATAATTGAATTCTAACATAACTTTAATCTATTTATATTTGACATAAGATACAATCAAACTATTTATGTTTAAAAAATTAACCTTGTTTAAAAAATTAACCTAATATGTGTGATTATCAGAAACACAAAAATAAATTAAAAAATTTCTTTTTACAAAAATTAGCAGGATGGGAACAAATATTTTATCAGTACGCTGCATAATAAACTGTAGGTGAAAATTATGAAAATAATAAAAGTTTAAACCATAACAAAAAGAATAAGAAAATATTGGAATCTCCACAATTAACTGTAGGGGTAAGTAAGTAGTAATCACACAATGGAGAAGTAACAAACATTATTTGTAGTATGAAAGTCGATGTTTACTTTTTGTTTAAAGCTAATAAAAAGAATGCACATAAGTGATTATTAGCGTCAGATTGCATATTAATGTTTTCTGGATTTGGTGATTACTTCTTACTTACTACACATTGTTTGTGTACATATGCAGGCTATATTAAGTGTGGAAACCAAATTTGGTGAACCAGAAAAGTGAAAAAATTGAATGATGAAGGGTCGCTACATACCTGATTATTTTGTGAAGAAGGTACACCAAATTCTAAAGATGACTGTTTTCCGAATAAAAAACTCAAAAGTATATAGTGTTTATATAGGATGTGTTTTGAACAAAAATCTGTTAAAAAAACGGAATTTGATTTTTTTTAAATACAAAATAAAGATTCATCCTAAATTTATGTACAGATGATTGGATGCAGTTAATTTTTATGCGATAATTATGGAATATTAGAATTTAATATGAAAATAGAAACATAAATTTAAAAAACGAAATATTATGGCATTAAAAAGCTTCCGAAATCTAAAAATTCTGAATATTTGAATTTTTATTCGGAAATTGGTTTTTATTTAATTTTGGGTCGATCATTTATCGGGAAACACGGAATATATTTAAATCTGCAGATTTGGTATTCCTTTAATCCCATCCTTAATTTAAGGAGTCAATCATCTATTTGCCAATTCAATATGCATTTTTGAATGTTTGTTATTTGCAGCCGAAATTAATTCCACATTCCTTCTATTCTGGGTCGATTAAAAAAATTCGAAATCTTTATATTTTTGTTGACTTTTAAAGTCAATTTTTCAATCTTTAATAAGTTACAATAAAACTGTAGTTGTTTAATACGGAAATTGGTTTTTGTTTATTAAAAAATATTTTTGACATAATTTTTTTAAACATATTTACAGAATATATATTTATTTCGTATTTACAGAATAAAACTGTAGTTGTTTAAACATATTTTTGAATTTTTAATTATGGGTAGATTATATATTTCCAATTTGCAATTTTTATGTCGTATTTCGTATTTTTGACATATATAACGCCATTAAACATTTAATTATGGGTCGATTAAATAAGTTGAAACACGAAAAATCTTCAAATCTGCAGATTTGAAATTAATTATGGGTCGATTATATTTACATATTTATTTTGCATAATTTTTTTAAACATATTTACAGAATACATATTTATTTCGTATTTACAGAATAAAACTGTAGTTGTTTAAACATATTTTTGAATTTTTAATTATGGGTCGATTATATATTTCCAATTTGCAATTTTTATTTCGTATTTCGTATTTTTGAAATATATAACGCCATTAAACATTTAATTCTGGGTTGATTAAATAAGTTGAAACACGGAAAATCTTCAAATCTGCAGATTTGAAATTAACATAATCCCATCCGAAATTAAAGGATAGACTTATTTATTTTGTATTTAAAGCTGCAATTTCGAAATTTTGTAATTAGGATCCGAAATCAATGGCATTAAATATTTAATTAATGGTCGAATAAAAAAACTGGAAATTCTAAGAAATTGTCATGCGTCATTCTGCCTCCTAAGAGGTGCCACGTGGTCATCTAAAAACCTTATTTTATTATATAATAGATTTCTTTTTAGGGTAAATGTCAGAACTTGTCCCTGTGGTCTTGGATTTTCTGGCATTTTGTCCCTAAACTTGTTTTTTCAAAATTTTTGTTCCTATACTCTTTAAAATTCTGGTTTATTGTCCTTCCGTCAAATTTGGCTGTTAACTAACGGAATATGCCAAAAAACTGAGGGTATTTTGGTCATTTTACAATTTTTTAAATTTCTATTTTTTGTTTATATCTCCTTCATCTTCTTCCTTGAATAAACCCTAATACCCCCAAATTTAATACTTCACCACCACCAAATCTTCATTACAAATTAACCAACAAATCAAAACAATTACTAGCAAAGAAAAACAATTACCAAAATCTTAAATCTGAAAAACCCATTTGTGTTCTTCGTGTACTTCTTTATTACCAGTAAACACAAAACTCAAATCTAAAAAATTAAACCTGCAAACCAAATCAAAAAACCAAGGATGAAGACAGATACAAGAGGAGATAGAGAGAAGCAGGTTGGAGGAGGCGGCGTTGGTGAGGGCGAGTGCTGCCGGTGAACACCATCGTCATCAACAACCATCGTCATTTGTTAACGGAAACCCTAATCCCCAAATTTGGGACGATTGGACTAATAATCCAAGATCTATGTAATCTCCTTTGTTAACGGAAACCCCAAATCCAACCTCCGGCGACCTGTGTCATCGCATAGATCTAGGATTTTCCAGGTTTAATCGCACAGATCTGAGGCGGCAGTGAGCGCAGCTGCTACCATCTGAGGCGGTGATGATTTTCTGGCGAAGAGTGGCGGAGGCCGACGAAAGAGGTGAGTGCAATGGAGGTCTTTTTGATGGAATAGGAGTTTGATTTCATCTCAAGATGATTTCTTTTGGTGGAATCGTTTCTATGTTGCTTCGTGTCTGTGTTTTTGCGGGATTTATGTTTTTAGATTTGGGTTTATATGTGTGGGTTTACTAGTGATGAAGAAGGCAATGAAGAACACAAGTCAATTGGGTGTTTTTTCCATGGTTGTTGCCTGAATGACCAAAATATTTGATTTTATTAATAATAAAATTTTATAAAATGACCAAAATACCCTCACATGTTTGGCATGTGAGGTTACTTAACAGTCAAATTTGGACAGAAGGACAATAAACCAGAATTTTAAAGAGTACAGGGACAAAAATTTTGAAAAAAAAAGTTTAGGGACAAAATGCCAGAAAACCTAAGACCACATGGACAATTTCTGACATTTACCCTTCTTTTTATTGCATTCCTAGTTTTTTCATGCATTTGTTTACTTAAAAAGCCCTTGGTTACACTTGACCGATGCCTAAGATTATCTGTTAGGGTATGTGCATTGATAAGTTAATGATAAATGTTGTATTTGGTCACTAAATTGTTGTGTACAAATATGCCCTGATACACACAACGCAAATGTCCTTTTGGAAGCAGCATCTCTACCTTTTGAAAGGAGTCTAAATCTTACCTCCCTCGTAGTTCAAGGTTATCAAGATTGAGCATCACTTGTAGTGGTAGTAGGAATATCACTGTGCTATTGTGTTTCACAAGAGATTTGTGATTAATGGGTACCAAATTTATTGCTCAAAATATTTGCGATCACAAAAGTGTTAAAGATATACTCCCTCCGTCCCTAAATAAAGTTCTCATTTTGCCTTCAAATTTTGTCCCTAAATAAAGTTCTCATTTCTCAAACATAAGGGGCCCACTTAATATAATAATATTATTACCAATACTTTCACCACTAACTATCTCTTAAAACACTTTCTCTCTCCAATCAAACCTTATATTTTAATCAAAAGTAATACCAAATACCCCACCACTAACTATCTCCTAAAATGTTGTGCCCAACACAAATGAGAACTTTATTAAGGGACGGAGGGAGTATATGTTAGTGTATTAGAACATATCTTACTTTATTTGTTTACTACTTTGAGTGGTAATTGAAATATCCCCATAACTTATAAAAGTTTCCATAAGTTTTATTGATCAAGAAACAGAAGAAAGGTATAATCTAAGTATCTAACCAAATGAAATGATTCCACTATGGAGACACTACTTATTCAATTACAACTTAATAAACTGAGAACCAAACACCAACATGTAATTTTCATGTTCTGAAAACACCTGTCACTTCAAGTGAGTTTTTCAAATAGCTTAGGTGAAACCTGCAATCAAACCAAAACAGGTTACCGTAACGAAAATCAATTTTTTTGATAGAACAACAATTTTAACATATAATATGTTGACACGTCATCAAACATACTCTAATTCTAGTTTGTTTAAAAATTTAAAGTCATTTGGCTTGTTTTTAGTCAAAAGTGATATAAATGACACGAGATACATAGTTGGACGGCCCATAGTTACACGGGAACGGGATCGCTCTGGTACGTGGAACGAAAACGGGAACGGGGATCGGTAGTCTTTAAAATTAGGTACGGGGAGGGGTAGTCTTCTCCGGAACGCTATATCGGTACGCGGAACGTTGTACCATGTAATGTGGTACAATATACCATAAATTATTAAAATATATAATATATAACTATACTAAATATCAAAAATAAAAAAATTATGTGCATATTATGTAAAGAAGGGAATATTTGAAAGGTGTAAATTACCAATAGTGAAGGGTTAAAATTATAAATATAAAAGAAATTTAACTTTCAGCAAAAAAATAGAGAAACTTTGCGAGCATGTGGTATAAAAAGAAGAATATCGTGACTAATTTACCCTTGATTCGCCGTATGAGCTTCCAAATCGCCAAATTCTTCGTGATTCTGTTACCAAAAATCAGCGATTTACCTTCCGAAATTGATTCCAGTAAGATTTGGGTTTGAAATTTGTGTATCCGATCGATTGCAATCGCGTTCCCAAATAGCTAGGGCTCGTAAACGACTGCAATCGGGAACGCCACAGAGACTAATTGGTTCGCGTATCGAGCAGCGATCGGAACGCAAATGTACCCGTTTCGGGAACGCAAAATCCGGATCGTGGTTCGTGGGGGTGATAGCGTTTCCGTGTAACTATGGGACGGCCTTTATAAAAGTTTAAAAAGATCGGTAGCAGCTTTAATGAAAAAAGTTGAATACTTGGATGGCCTCCAAGAGGTAAAAATACATATTTTGAAATCATATTTAACTTTTTTCAGAATTAAAAAATAGAGAACATGTTAGACCCGTTACCCAACTAATTCGACCCGCCCATTTTGCCACGTGTAACAAGAATGAAAACTTAGAAGAAGAGAATAAACTTACAGCTCTGTCAATACAATGCCAATAATCAAAGTATTGTCCAGTGCAATGCTTTTCTCCACTTGTATCTCCTTCTACCCTTTTCACACATGCCTGTAAATTTCACTACATTTTAATTTAAATGCAACCACAAAACTTGCAGTATTTATGATAAGTTAATAATGTAAAAGGTACATATATCATATATGACCAAAAATACCTAAAAACTACAAATCAAACATTATAGCAAATCCAAAAAATATTTTCCAACAAAAGTAATGCAATATTAATCCAACTTTTTCATAGGATATTTTCCTATGGTTACACCTTGTAAAGGCTTATTGCATATAGGCTGCACACATTTTTACACTGTCCTGTTTGAATAATGTAAACATAGGATATGATCAGGATATGAAATAGTAAAACACGAATTTCTAAAGCACCTGATACTCGATTAGAGGTCTAACGCATTTTGGCTTGCTTGAATCTTCTAAGTACTTCTTTTGGTCAACTGGTTCCACGTCACCCCTTTATAATAAGAAAAAAAAACACGTCAGTCGATAGACATTAAATTAAATAATTTTATTTTGAAAAAAAAGGCATGAAACTACTAAATTTTGGGGGTTAGGTTAATTATTGAATAATTTCTGTAAGTTTTTCAATTTGATCAACTATTCCCCCATTTCGATAGCTACAAGCAAACATTGAAATCGATTTGAATCTACAGTAGTTATCTATTTTTTCATTATTAAAAGGTGTTTTCTCATTTTGATTTTGACATGTGCCATTGAATTGCATCAATCACAACAAAACATTCTAAATCAAAATAATAGGATGGTGACACGATGATCCATCGACGTTTAAAAACGGAATAAAATTCATGAAACTTTTTCAGATATCGTTGAAATTGTGTTTATATATGATTCGTGTTACGGAACACATTATTTAATTAGACCTACATTTTTCAGAATTCACGAACACCTTGAAACAACCTCGATTGATGAATAGCCTGCAGAAGCATCATTTGTTAATTAGCTAATTCCATTTATATGTGTAAAACCCAAATTGGAGGATCAAAGGGCTAAATTAATATTTTTTAAATAAATAACTGGGAAGAAAACGAATCGATGATCATACCTTGTTTAGAGAGCGCAGAGGAACGCCAGAGCAGAAAGAGAAGAGTTTTATATTCGTTGGGTGGATGACCGATTCAATGGCGAAGGCAGTGGTGATTGGTGGCTCACTCCCGTTTTGACGCTCCGATTAAATTAGAGCTATGATTTTTTATTTTTTATTTTTATTTTTTTTGTAATTTTTATTTGGATGTTTCATTTTTCTCTCATCCATGAGTCCTCTCCCAACAGTGGCGCGTCACTAAACCCGTCAGTAGCGCCACATTATCACATCCTTACCGACACGCTACTGACACGGTCGCGCCAACCATAACTCATCACTAACACATCACTAACCCTTAAAATATTACATTTAACCCCCTCCCCCACACAAAAAAAAGCTAGTGACGCACAATGGTACACGTCTCCACCACGACGTGTTTTTGGTGACGGTTCCCACGACGGGGTGGTGCCAAAGGCATCACCCCCTGACGGCTCTTTGACGCTCCCACGACGCATGCGTTTGGACTAATCTAATTACCTTAATTTTTGGATTGCTTTAATTAACTTTTTAATCTTCTATTTATTTTTTTCTTTTTCTTTTCTCTTTTTTTCCCTTTGCATTCACCTTTAATAAGAAATATTTAAATCCTATCACTAAAGTTGTGTTCCATAATTTTTTATTAAAAGAATATAAAAGAAGATATAACTTTTATAAGAGAAAAAAATATTTAGAAGCAAAAGTTACGTTGAAGGAGATCTATGATTTTTAGAAAATCCCGAGTAACAAATCTCAACCATTGATCAATATGATCTAAATGTCAAGATTAATCACATTCTTTATACATGGAGGGGTATTTTGGTCATTTGACACCAAAAAAATTTATTTTATTTTATTTTTTATTTTAAAATTTTTTTATTTTTTTTATTTTTAATTGAGGGGTATTTTGGTCATTTTGAAAAAATATTTTTTTATTTTTATTTTAAAGTTTTTAATTTATTTTTTTTAAAAAAAAATTAAAAAAATTATTTATTTATTATTATTTTTTAAAAAGTTATTAATTTTTCATTAATAACACATAATGTGATTGCATAGTGAATCACATGTGATTGCATAGTGAATCACATGTGATTGCATTTTGAATCACATATGATTCAACTAAAACATGATTTAACTAAAATCACATGTGATTTTACGCTAAAATCACATGCGGTTTTACGCTAAAATCACATGCGGTTTTACGCTAAAATCACATGCGGTTTTACGCTAAAATCACATGCGGTTTTACACTAAAATCACATGCGGTTTTACTCTAAAATCAAATGCGGTTTTACACTAAAATCACATGCGGTTTTACACTAAAATCACATGCGGTTTTACACTAAAATCACATGCGATTTTACACTAAAATCACATGCGATTAAGTTATACACGTAATTTTCAAATAAATATTATTTTTTAATAAAAAAAATTAATAAAATAATAAAAAAAATAAAAAATAAATTTTAAAAAATAAAAAAAAATCGAAATTTTTTTTAAGTGCCAAATGACCAAAATACCCCTTCATAATAAAAAAATTAAAAAAATAAAAAATAATAAAAAATATTTTTATTTTTTTAAAAAATGACCAAAATACCCCTCAATATATAAAATATGTAATTAATCTTGACAATTAGATCTTATTGGTCAATGGTTGAGATTTGTTCCTTGAGACATCCTAAATATGATGGACCTCCTTAAATGTTTCTCTTAGGAGCAAATATTTCTATATTTCTATTTTTCGTGTTCTCGTTGGAAAGAAAAGAAGACATAAAAATAAGATCTCATATTTGTAAATCAAACAGAAAGGATATTAAATTTACAATCTTACTCTTAATATGTAATTTAATTAGACTGGATTGAGGCTAATAAGGTAATTGTGTTTTTTCTAAATAATTAATTAATATTTTCTTTCCAAGTCTTCCAACTTTGAGGACGAAATTTATGAAAAACGCAAAATTCTTTCGTCTCTCTTCTTTCAATTAAAAAAATACCTAGGAATTTGAAATTCTTTTCCCCCTTCTTTGTAGCTTTTTTCTCTTCTCTCTTAATTAGATTTTTGGAACACGTCATAAATACTCAAATCCTAATGAATAAGTAGGGGAGGTTGAATTTAGGGGTTTGATTATTGCTGCTAATTTCGTCTGTGGAACAATAAATTGCTGACAGTTTCGTGGTTCAAAAACACTAAGAAGAACCCTAATTCTTCATTTTCAAAATGGAGAAAGATTTGGTGTCACAGACCTCCTTAAGGGTGACAATGGAAGAGAATTGTTTGGTGTGGCAGACCTCCTTTGAGGGTGATAATGAAGGAGGAACTGAGGAAGAAACAATAAGGGGGCGTTTGGCTCGACGTAATTCTCCATAATGTAATTGAAATCAGTTGTAATTGATTTCGGTTGGAATTTAATACGATTACGCGTTTGGTTATCAAAATTTTGAAATGTAATTTAAATCAATACCTATGCATTTTTTAAAAAACTTTTTTAAATTCTTTTTTAAAATTTTATTATTTATTATATTTATTATTATTATTATGGGTTTTGTTAATGACAACCTTTAGGGTTGTCTCTAACATGCATAAAATGTTTGTACATTCATTGATAAAGTGGTGTTCCTAAAATTCAGATGGCGGTTTTATATTAGTTTTGCTTTGTTATTGACAGCCCCTAGAGCTGTCATTATCATTTTCCTATTATTATATTTTTTTTAAAAACATTTATTTTTTTATTTTTTTTAATTATTATCTTTTTAGTTGAAAAAAATTAAATAGTTTTTATTTTTTAATTTTTAATTTTTAATTTTTTAATTTTGGTTTAATTTTTTTTAATTTTTTAAAGATATTAAAATCTGAAGCATATAAATATCTAAATTTGTTAGTTTACAAAAGAACCGTAATTGAATTCATAGGGTGTTAGGACAGAATTCAATTACAATGAAATTTCTTAATTCGAAATCACGTCGTAATTGAATTACGAAAAAAATATTAATCCAAACGTCCTCCGTAATGTATTTGAATTACAATTACAGAAGATTGTGGAGGATTATATCAAAACAAACGAGGCCTAAGTGTGATTGTTTTGAGAGAACCCTAAGCAACCTGTTTGATTCAAATGCTTAAAGGAACTTCCGAGCGAGATGAGTCGAGTTATTTTCTTATTAAGCTCAACTCGTGAAAAACTAATAGGCACTAATTTTCGTTTGAACTCGACTTGAACTTGTATATTATCAAACTCGAACTCGAGTTAAACAAGCTTGAACTCGAGTAGCTCGTTAATTACTCAATTTGTGAACACCTCAAGTTGAGAGTAAGCAACAAGTGAACAACATCTTATTACTATTATCATTATTATAATTATTAGGGAAATGATAATGACAGTCCTAAGGGCTGTCAATAAGAGGCTAATATCAATGTAAACCAACCCCTGCATTTTAGGAATTACTTGTTTATTAATGAATGTACAACCCTTTTATGCTTCTTAGAGATAGTCTTTAGGGCTGTCATTAGGGGTGCCCAACGGGTCAACCCGACCCGACCCGGCTCTTATCGGGTCGGGTCCGTCGGGTTTGAGGTTAAAAAATTCTAACCCGAAACCCGACCCGATAAGGATTCGGGTTTGTCGGGTTCGGGTTGGTCGGGTTTCGGGTTTGTCGGGTTGACCCGATCGGGTTGGTCGGGTTACACTTGAGCTAGGAATTTTTAGTAATAACTATAGAAATTATTTAATATATTGAATTTTATGAGTATTTATTTAACACTTTTAATTATTAATTGATTTTTATTGAATACTTTATCATATAATTTGCTAATTAATTGATTTAATAGTAAAAATATGTTAATTTTCTAAAGGAAATAAAATACTTAAACTTTAATCGGGTCTAATCGGGTCAACCCGAACCCGAAAAGGTAAGAAATTCTAACCCGAAACCCGACCCGATAACGAATCGGGTTGGTCGGGTCGGGTTTAAAAAACCCGGTAATAATATGGAACCCGAATAGACCCGACCCGATAAGCGTAATCGGGTTTGGGTTCGGGTTAGGGTCGGGTCGGGTCAACCCTTTGGGCACCCCTGGCTCTCATTAACAAAACCCTTATTATTATCTTTATATACAATAAACAAAAGGTTTAAATCCACTTGTCAATTCTTAAAACCACATGGCAACTCCTAAAGCCACATGTCATATTTAAAGCCACATAAGTGCCACGTCATGTTGCATCGTCTCATTGTCTCGCCACATAAGTAATTCCTTATACTATAATTTTTTTTCTCAATTCCTTAGTATCTTTAGACAGACCGTACAACTTATTATCATAAACAAAAGGTTTAAATCCACTTGTCAATTCTTAAAGCCACATGGCAACTCCTAAAGCCACATGTCATATTTAAAGCCACATAAGTGCTACGTCATGTTGCATCGTCTCATTGTCTCGCCACATAAGTAATTCCTTATAGTATAATTTTTTTTTCTCAATTCCTTAGTATCTTTAGACAGACCGTACAACTTATTATCAAATTGAACAAAGTTGGGGTTTCACATCTCAATCCTTCGTCATAGTTGTGTTGCGATCTTTAGATTCACGATCGCCCTTAAACCCTTTTCATTTCACATGTCAATCCTTCTTCTGCTACAAGTCCATCCCTTTCTATCGATTTTCTCATGCCTTTCTCTTCTGATTGTCTGGTATGTTGTCTCCTTCGCGCAATTGAATTAGTGTGTCCTTATACTGTAGTTTATGACTTTATGTGTGCATAAATTTGAACTTTCAACAATGTCCACTAGGTGTTCGATAAAATGCTCAACTCCATCCCATAGTTTTTTTCTCTTCCTTAACTGTAGAATTGGTTAGTGTTATTTTAACTTGTGATAAATTAAGCAAGATTGTTTCACTGAATTTGTTTAATAAATGGATTTCTCTGCTCGGTGACGAATCCAGTTCATACTCAATTATGTTAAGGTTAACATATCACAAAGATTAAATGGATTTTTCAACTATTATTGAAAGAAATTTTTATGAAATTATGTTAAGGTGGTTCCACTGCTGTAAATTCACTACACTTTTGGGAGCGAACCAATGTTTGTTTTGATTCAATTGCATGCACTACTATAAATTCACTACAAGAAATAAGCTTTTTTCATGAATATTATGTTATTTTACAATTATTTAGCTGAAGCATTTTCGATTTCATAAAAATTGGTCAACTATGAATCGGTTACCCCTTAATTTATGCTACATTAATTTCTAAACATCAGTTATGGAAAAGGTTTTGGAATACCGAAATTATGGTCTTACATATTCTCATTTAAAACATTTCATTAGAATTTAATTTATTAAAAACTTAAGACGTTACCAATTCAGTTACGAAATGTATATATGCTACTCTGTCCGCCATTACACAATACCAGCAATATTCTTCCATCTATCATTGCAATTGACGGGTGATATTTACCAGATTAGTCTTATTAAATAGTTTTTTTGACATGGATATATGCATTTAGATAATTTGTTGATTGTAGTTGAGGTTCCAAAAATTTTGGTTATGTGTTTTTTTCAAATTTTTTATGTAAATTTATGGTTGTTCTTGCAGCCTTTAGTGGACAGTGGAATAGGTCAGTAACCCGTTTGGTTCCTGAATTCATGGATCCAACACTTGGTTATTTTCATGGTTATCCATATTATTATGGAAATACTGCTGACTGGGAAGACTATTTTAGATACTTGAACCCTGAATTAGTTGATTTGGCTCATGTATATATTTTTTTATTCTACCCTGTTTTTTAATTTGTAGAAAATCAATTTTTATATAGATACATATGTTAATATATGCCCACATGTGTATTTCAATTTGTTGGAGACTCAAACGTAAATAGTTATTTTGGCAGTTAAAGATCTTTTGCATGGACACTCTATTCAGCGCTTGCATATATGACATGAATCTTAAAGATCTCAAGTCTCAGACGGGTGCCAACGGTACCGCCGGTTGGCACCGCCGGTTTTCCGCCGGTTGTGCCACCGTTGGCACCGCCTGTCGGTTTTTCCGCCGGTTGGAAACTCGCCGGTGTGGAGAGGAGGAAGGGGCGGAAATGGTGGGACCCCCTTGTACTTTCTAGCCATTAAATATTTGATTTTTTTTTCTTTTCTTTTTTTTAAATGGTAATATTTCAAATTAAACGGTAATATTTCAAAAAAATTTAAAAAAATTCAAAAAAATTCAAAAAAACTCAAAAAAATCAAAACTTTTTACATCTATAAATACCCACTCATTTCTTCTATTTTTTAAACCACATTCATCTTCTTTGTCTCTCAAAAGATTCATACTTCCTCCCAAACTTGAAATTTAATACCCACTTTTTTTTTATGTAAGGTTTTTTTTTAATTAATGAAATTTAATTTTATTAGTTATATGTTTTAATTAGTTGTATATTTTTATTAGAAAAAGAAAAGTAAATGGTGGGGCCCAAATTTGGTGAAGTGACGGAGTGATGTTGGCATGACTACGTCAGTTTAGTGTTAGTTAGTTTGTCTGCTGACGTGGCGCTGAGTTGGCAGCAACTGACGGCGTCAATTGCATTTACCATTGGGGGTGGTCTCACATTCCTATAAAATGTCAATCCCTTCTCATGTCTGCGACTTCAAGGTAACTAACATTCTGTGTGCCGATATTATTCATTTTTATAAAGATACAATTATAGTCATGTTTCTTTGTACGACAGTGACGCTGTTTAAAGAATAAGTTTTATCTACATAATCTCTACATTCTTACTTTACTACATTCTATGTGCTGATATTATTCTTTTATTTCCTCCACATTGATGGCAAGTCAAAATTGAGTTTGGTGTCAGAGTCAAAGGATGTGTCTGACTATAAGTAATAAAGGATGTGCTAATTCTCATGATATTGAATGTATAATAAGGCTACTAATTGTTGTGTTTAGGGTTAATAAATACTTTGTAGTTGTCATGATTGGGTTTATAAAGTGTTATGCTTGAAGATAAACGAATTCGGTTTCCCATATTAATTACATTTCTCTTTTATGGTAGACTGACAATGCTCCTCATTTTAAAGTATTCAACTTTTACCTTTTGAAAATAGTTTTAATTCAAAATGAGTTTTAGTTGATACGGGCCATTTTTAATATGGGCCAAAATGGGTCAGTAGGGCCGAAAACATTTTTTCCTATTTGCAACCCATTTGGCACGTTGCGCTTTTTTGCTAAATATTTCAATTTGGCCCATTTAACGAGACAAACCACAAGTGTATCTATCTAAAAGTAAATGAGATGTATTACAAGACTTGAGTATCTAAGATTTGTCTACAATTCCTTATTGTATTATTTGATTGCTATTATTATAGGGACTATTTTAGATACCATTAATGTGGTTTTTGATGCAAACTCATTTACTCCAAGTTGCCGATGTTAAAGCTGAAGAGTTTATAAGTTTGCTGAAGTTCAAAATTTAGGTAAATCATGAGATTTATCTAATGTGTTGCAAAACAACTTGACCCGTTTTCACCACTGCCAAAAGTTACCAACAAAAACACAACTATCTAAGAATGTTTCGCTTTTTTTGCAGGAAAAGCTTAATGCATATGGCGGCTGTGTATCACTGTTTCACCAACTGGTCATAGGGATGTTTGGGAAAGCATATTTAGAGGGAACCTAACATAAGCGGTTTAACTGTGTTGTTTAAAACTGGTGATGATATACTTTCATGTTAGTCGATATCAATTATAGCAAAAATAGGATGTTGAGCAAAGTCTGAGGCACGTTCCTAATGCAATTGAAAATATATGTATCCTATTATCCCATCATCCGTTATAAACTTTTACGTTTTATACATTTTCTGTTATGGTCTTTTAAACTTTACGTTGTAAATTATTGGTTATCAATAAATGTTTTATTCTTTGTTGTACATTGCATTATATTCAAAGTTATCAAATATTTTGTTATTTGATTATTAATATTTACATTTACAATAAATTAGTTTAATACTAATAAATATTCAAATGGTTATACAAATTTAATAACAAAACTGAAAAAAAAATATTTTATAAGTCGTCCGTGATTCATCACGGGTTATAGGCTAGTTATTATAATATAAGTAAAATGTTCAAAGTACTCTTTAATTTTTATATAGTTTTAACGGACAAATCTCAACCATTAATCAATAAAATCTAATGGTGAAGAATCAAGATAAATCAGCACCCCTTTTCTGATAATAATACTTTTGCCATTGAACACACAAACAAACTTTGTTCATTCTCGCCGTGAACGGATAATGACGCGAGGAAGAATTCAGTATGTGAATATTTATTCACGTGAGGAAGAACACAATAATTTCTCCATTGTGGATATTGTTTTCTCATTATGTGAATAAATTGATTTTGATTTTATGGCTATGAATATATGTCCACTTCTTTTATTTTTCAATTTCTTGATTCTATAAATTGATCATATGTTTATGTATAGTTTTCAATGGAGATGGTAGAGGGAAGAAGATGAAGATAAAAATATAACTTTTGAAGTATAAGGTATAACTTTTAAGCACAAGGTACAAGCAGTTTGCAAAAAAGATCAAAATACCCTTATGCTTTTTCTATGTGAGGGGGTTAATTGCTAAAATTAAACGGAAGTGGACGGAAAGATAAAAATTCAGAATTTTTAATTATATAGCGACAAAAAATTGAAAGAAAAAGTATATGGATAAAAACGCAGAATCAGATATACCAAATGGATAATTTTTGTAATTTACTCCCAATGGTAAATGCAACTGACGCCGTCAGTTGCTGCCAACTCAGCGCAACGTCAGCAGACAAACTAACTAACACTAAACTGACGTAGTCATGCCAACAGCACTCCGTCACTTCACCAAATTTGGACCCCACCATTTACTTTTCTTTTTCTAATAAAAATATACAACTAATTAAAACATATAACTAATAAAATTAAATTTCATTAATTAAAAAATACATTACATAAAAAAAAGACATTAATTAAAAAAAACATTAATTTAAAAAAAAAAGAAGGTAATGTGGTGTAAAAAATAGAAGAAATGAGAAGGTATTTATAGATGTAAAAAGTTTTGATTTTTTTGGATTTTTTTGAATTTTTTCGAAATATTACCGTTTAATTTTAAATATTACCATTTAAAAAAAAGGAAAAAAAGAAAATCAAATATTTAATTGCTAGAAAGTACAAGGGGGTCCCACCATTTCCGTCCCTTCCTCCGTCTCCATTCTGGCGAGTTTCCAACTGGCGGAAAAACCGACGGGCGGTACCAACGGTGGCACAACCGGCGGTGTCAACCGGCGGTACCGTTGGCACCCGTCTTAGTCACTAAGCGGGTAGCTGGTCGGTCAGCTTAGGTAAATTTTACAAATTTTAAAATTATAACTTAGTCACATAAATAATAGAAGTTTAAGAATTTATAAATTATTCAAATACGGAAATACCCAAATGAATACTACACCTGTAAACCTATTAATAGTGTATCTTAGTGATTAAGTATATTCATATTAGGTAAAGAAAAAGCTCCTTCATTATTCGCTTAGCCCATTAACCTCTTTAAAATCCCATTGACCTTATTAAAATAATAAGAAACAGAAACCTTATAACCATTGCAGTGAGGTCTCCTTGCTCGTTTCTTCCCTGCTGCCTACGTCATGTCAACAGCTCGCCAAGATCCCTCGTTTCCTTCCTCCTTGTTTACTGTAATTATCTTCTCTCCCTTTATCTTCTTACTCGGCCTAGCCCGCCGTTTGACCGCTAATATGTCCGATCATGCGCCTAGGCGGTCGCTTTCTATGCTAATCTTCATATAATTTTACCCTTTTGACTCGATCTATGTGTACGGAAATTCTGATGGTTATTGATATTTCAGCCAGGCCCACGAGACGTTCCTGTTCAATGTTTCATCAAGAGGGACAAATCAAACATGACATATCATCTTTTCCTGAGTCTTAGTCCTAGTGAGTTGGGGCCCAAATGTGAAAATTATTAAATTTTGTTTTTGGTTTGTGATTGCAACTAAATTAGGGTTTGGATTATTAAGATTGAGTTGGTTTTTGCAGCACTTTTTGTAGGTGAAGGTGAAAATAGGAAGTTTCTCTTATCTGCAAAAAGAACTCGAAGAATTACTTGCACTGAATATGTTATCTCAACGGATGCTGAAAACATTTCAAGATCTAGCAATGTTTATGTTGGAAAACTCAGGTATCAAATCCAACTAATTTATTTCATTATTATCATGAAATTTATTTCAATAATTTAATGTGTCAAAACAACTTTTTTTAATTATGCATTCATGATTTCAAAGTTAATTTCATGGTAACAAAGTTGTAAAAGTATTCTAATCATGTGAAATTTATCTTTTGTTGAAGGTTATTAGGTCACCTTATTTAAATTTATATTTAAAAACCTCATAATTGGAACAATTATATTTATAGTTAATTACAAAAATCGTCCTTTAAGTTTGTACCAAATTGCAATTATGTTCTAATCTTTTAAAAATGACAAAAATAGTCTTTATTTTGGAAACTTTTGTCACTATAGGTCCTTTAAGCTAAACGTTGTGCAATGCACATGAGGGTAAAACAGTCATTTCATCATTCATGTACACCATTATCTTTGAATTATTGTACATGAATGATGAAATGACTATTTTACTCGTATGTGCATGACAAAAGTTTCCAAAATAAAGACTATGTTTGTCATTTCTAAAAGATTAAGACCAAAGTTGCAATTGGGTACAAATTTAAAGGACGATTTTTGTAATTAACTCTTAAATTTATATGCAACTTGACATGTAACCTGTTATAGAAGGTAAATTTCATATGATTGAAACATTTTTTATTTTGTTACTATTATATGATGTTAACTAGGGGTGATTATCGGGCCAAAATCGAACCGAACCGATAGAACCGAAACCGAACCGATAACATGTTATCGGATTCGGTTTGGTTCAGTTTCGGTTCGGTTATTTTAGGCCAAATGTTCATCATTTTCCGAAAACCGAACCGAACCGCTAGAACCGATAACCAATAACGATGAATTTTCAAAACCGAAACCGAACCAATAACATGTTATCGGTTTCGGTTCGATTTCGGTCGGTTTTCGGTTCGGTTCAGTTTTTTCGGTCCAAATACTCACCCCTAATGTGAACCCTTTCAAATATCACGAAAACATGCTTAGATAAAAAAATGTTTCAATTTTAATAAAGTATTTTATTTGTTTTATTTTAACAGATCAAATTTTCTCGGGACAAAGTTCATACTATACGACACACAGCCACCACATCCCGGCACCACCATCCCGCTGCCACCTGGCAGATCCAAACGTTTCCTCTCCAAAAAAGTCTCCCCAACAATGCCACGTGGCAGCTACAACATTGCCCAAATCACCTATGAGCTAAACACACAACGCACCCGAGGCCCACGTAGAATGCACTGCACGATGCACACAATTCCGGATTCCGCCCTCGAGCCAGGTGGCACAGTGCCAGGTCAGCAAGACCACCTTCTGCCACCCCACTCGTTAGAAGATTCCTTCCGAACCATGTCTTTCTCAAAATCACTCGACCACTCAGTCAAATTTGCCACGTCAGCCGGCGATAGTGAAAAGTCGAAAATGCCCTTGGTGTTGAAAAACAAGCAGCCTACGTGGCATGAACAGTTGCAATGCTGGTGTATGAATTTTAGAGGTCGAGTTACGATTGCTTCTGTTAAGAACTTCCAACTGATTGCCGCCCAACAACCGGCGGCCGGAACTTCACAACCTCCGCCTGCCGGAGCTTTTCAACTGCCGCCGCCACCGGTGATATTGCAGTTTGGGAAAGTTGGGAAAGATGAGTTTACAATGGATTATCAGTATCCGTTGTCGGCTTTTCAAGCATTTGCAATCTGTTTAACCAGCTTTGATACCAAATTAGCATGTGAATAGAAGAAGTTTAACATTAGGGTTTACGGACAATCATCTATCAATATGTTTCTTTTGTCGTCTATTATGTGTCTACTCTTGTTTAAATAAAAATCTCCATTTATAACTGTTTGTCTTGTTCTCAACTAAAAGGCTCTCCTTGTTTTCTTGTTACAATCATCCATCTAAATGGGTTTGGTGAAGTGGTTAATTTCAGTTGTATTATGTTTCATTTTCTAATCAATAAAATCATGTTGGAAATTATAAAAATATTCCCTTATTGAAGAGTTAGCATTTGGTTTATTAAACAGAACAAAGAATGGTGGAAAAATTTGATGATCATTTATTTACTCCATTGTATAAGGTACACACAAACACATGAAATAGAAACAAGATTCCTAAGTTTAGCATAATAAAGAACATAAATTACTACTAGTAATAACAAATAAATTAGTTAATAGAGTATTTATTAGTTGTTGCTTGCTATGCTATGCTATCTTTAACCACTATGCACACCAAAGAACTTGATCACAACCTTTTTACTTCTTCTTTCACCTCTTTTTACAACCCGTTTTTCATTTTTAATTTCAAGTAAGAAACCCTACATTCACATCGAATTACTTCTTCGAAGAACTCTTGTTGGTCTTCTGTTCTCCACAGCTGGCTTCAAGTTCTCCATTAACTGTTTATTATACAATAAATTGAAGTCAATATGATATAAGTCAACTGCCACTAGATATGGAATTTTACTTCATGTACATCAGAAGAGTATTGTCTTTTTAATATAAAAGCCAAAGCGAATTTGAATCAAATATCCCGTTACATTTTAGGTGATATTTTTGAGTAATTTTCATGGAATTTTTGAATAATTACAAGTGTTTTTTAGAATCATGAATTAATTCTATGTTATTTTATTAAAATATAGAAGGATATCTGGATATGTTAAATTTAAAAGTAACTTTTGATGGTTGTCATGAATCTTCAAAAGTACTTAGAAAACAACTATTTAATTTTAATATTTAGAATCACTTTGGAGGAAGGGGAGTGGATAATAAGCAGGAAATCAAGTAAACAATTAAGAAAAAGATTAAAATTTAAGAGTCAATTTCTGTGCAAAATAAAATCAGTTCATAATTCATTGTCATAACTAACCTGCTTAAGTCTCTGCTTGTTCAGTTCATCCTGCAGATATATTACGAAGTATTATTAATTGTTCAGAAACTATGCTTTTGATACAATTCTATCAGATTACACAAAAGATGAATAATCATACCACTTCTTTCAACAGTTTTGCATGTTCTTCTTCCAGTTGTGTTACCAGAGACTCTAATTCAACTGTGTAAGCCTACAATTTCACAAATGACAACATAACTTTAAATTTGAAACAATTAATTTTGATTTTAATTTATTAAATTAACAAGTAAATTAACCTGTTTTCTCTCCCTGGACCTTGCAGCCGATTCTCTGTTCTTAATCATCCTCCTCTGTTTCTGCTGTGTTGCCTTATCAAGCGGCGGATCTTCCACCACCACCTTCCTCTTTCCCCTACCACCGCCGCTGCTTCCGGCAGTTGTAACAATCGCACTCCCAAATTGCATGTGTTGCTGCGGCAGGCCTTGAAATGAACCACCAACCACAGCTAAAGCTCCAGCGCCACTACCGGCACCGGAACCGGCACCAGCACCGCCACATATAATCGGATCAATAACTCCAGAATATTCCGAACCTACAGCCGGACCTGATCCCGGCGGCAATTTCACTACATCCTGTTCCGTAACAGCTCCGGCCTTCGTCAGGAAATCCTCTAACGTCATCTCCGGATCACCGCCACTTCCGTCAACGATCTCCTTCCAATCTTCATCCCCGGCCTTTACACCACCGCCAGCCGGAAAATTTGCCGGAGCTTTACGTGGATCGTCGTAAATGTTCTTGAGGAGATCGTCCATATTCATTGAAATTAAATTACTGTTGTGATCGGAGAGACTGGCCGTATGTGAAAATGGTTGATGACGTTGCAGATCCTGATTCGCCGGCGATGATGATGCCATCACCTTCGACGACGCCATACAAACTAATTCACGCAAGTCAGATTGAAAATAAATAAATTAAACCAAAACGTAATCGTCAAAGTATTGACAGTCAGATTCAAAATTAGTTAGAAGTGAAGAACGGTGAAAAGAAGTACGAGCGAGAGTTTCGCCGGCAGTTCGGAAGTTATACGGATACAGAAACCATTTTTAGAGAGAGAAAGAAACGAAGAGAGAGAGACACAAAAATTTCGTGGACGGTTATGTCCTCATTCGGTGGGTTTGAAACTCGAAAATAATGAGGACAATTTTGTCATTTCGAAAGTGTATTGTCTGTCTAGAAAGCCGGCAGAGGGTGGTCACGGGGAGATGCGTGTCGAAACTTTCTTTCCATGTTTCTACAAAAAGAAAAGAAAATAATAAGTTGCTTTGTTGGTCTAGATCAATTGGGTCACCAAAGACTGTCATGGGGAGTTTATCTTCAAGAGGTTTTAGGTTCAATACTTATTAGAGGCATTTCTTAAGAGAATAAAAGGTGGTGGGGTTTATTCCCTACAAAAAAAGATATGTTGAGGAATGCATACTGCCCGTTTGGATGTCACTGCATTTATCAAACAACTAACTTATTAACTTGCCGTTCAAAAAAATAAATAAATAAATAATTTAAAAAAATTAACACGTATTATTTTTTTGGGTTTTGTTAATGACAGCCCTTAGTGCTGTCACTAAATGAATAAAAAGTTTGTACATTTATTAAAAAAATAATATTCTTAAAATTCAGGGGATGTATTTTGTTATTTTGTCTTCTTAATGACTCATTATCATTTTCCTATTTTTTTATATTGTATTTGTGTCTTATATTTAAGCAATAATCACACAAAAAAAACTCTTTTTAATCAAATTAGTCGGGCTCTTAAAACGTATTTAAAAATACGGAGTATCATATTTTAGAAATATCAAATTGAAGGTTTGTAAATTCATTGAGATATGGGAGTTTATGGGAATATTTTTAAGGTACGAGAGTTGTTTAAACACATGTAATTAATCAAAGTTATTACTTCCTCCGATTCAAAATAAGTGATACACTTTCATTTTTGGGGTGTATCAAAATAAGTGATACACTTTGAAAATTTACCTTATTTGGCAAAAAAAATAGTGGGACCCACACCCACTAACTATCTACTTTAACAAAGTAAAAAGACCCCTTTACCCTTACTTTTACTTTTAAACATCATTAAATCCACTTTATTCAAAAAGTGTGGGACTCATTTCCCACTAACCATCTAATTAATCTAATTTAACTATCATTATAAACGTTTGTCTCAAAATCCGTGAAATCCAAAGTGTATCACTTATTTTGAATCGGAGGAAGTATATAACATGATTTTAACACTCATCTTATAATTATAATCGCTTATTCCGGAAATGTTAAACAAAAGTTTTTTCCTTGATTGGATCGCCCGACAGGGTTGCTCTGAGTAACATTTTTATAACATCTATTTATGACAATAAAAAATATTCCAACCCAATTATAATTTAGAAAAAAAAATGAAATATTGCTTTAACCAGCTATATCGAGTGTCATTTAACGAGTTCTACTTCTAACGCCGCCAAATAACCTTTGTTGTGGCTTTAACATCACTAATCCCCTCTTATCCATAAATTAGCCTTATAATAAAAGGTTGGTAAAATTATCTATTTTCTCTTGTAAATTTGTACATCCGTCTACACTTGAAGATACAGAAAATACTTTTCTATTGTAAATTACTTTATGTTATGTATAACCCTTGGTTGGATTAAAAAAAAACTGAGAAGTTACATATTCTTTTATGAGCTTTGATGATAATTTATTTAAACTGTGTCTTTTTAATAAATATTTAAAGAGAATATATATTATAATTCTTTTACTTGCACACGTATATTTATTTTTATATTTTAACATTATTCGGGAAAATTGAGGTAGAACGAACTACTTATTTTTGTATAGGTTTTCAAATTAAAAAATAATAAGTTTAGTTAAAAATTGTGTTATGGAGAATTTTGGATTGTTATGGTAAATATTTTGTATTTTTTTGTATTTTTAGTTTTATACACCGTTTACATAATTATTACGGAGTATATCATAAATGAGTTGTCTTCAAGGAAGTCCAAGGATTTTGCATAGTCCTAAGGAACAAATTATAGCCATTGGATCATAATGATCAAGATCAAATCACAGTCTTTCAAGCACATGTGTTTCAAACACATGTGCTTCCAGTCACGACCACCACCACCGGTCACCACCGCCGGTCTCCGCCTCTGGCCGCCGCCGACCACCGCCGATCGCCGTCGTCCGCCGCCGGTGGCCGGCGGCAGTGGTGGTGGTGGCTGACAGTGAAGGTGCTGGTGGTAATGAGGGTGCTAGTGGTATTGATGTATTGAAACACATGTGCTTCAATAAAACACATGTGTTTCAAAATACAAACGAGCATATTACTTCGAAGCACATGTGTTTCAAGTCACGAAACACATGTGTTTCAAGTCACTAAAAGCATGAGTTTCTAAAACACAGGCGAGCATACGAAGCGCATGTGTTTCAAGTCACGAAACACATGTGCTTGTATGTACATATACACTTCTTTATTTTCTAAAGAACTGTTATTAGTGAAGCACATGTGCTTCTAGCTTACAAACTGTAACATCCTAAAACTGGCCTAGTTGTTTTAGGTATATTTTGATATTTGAAAATATCTATTTGACCATATGTGGAATAAATTGATTAAGTGTTAAATGAATGGTTTGACTTTTTGTCCTTTTGTGATATTTTAATCAAGGGATTAAAATATCTGTATTCTGAAATGGTTAAATGAAAAAGTGATTTTTACATCTTTAGTTTCCTTGTCGGATTTCATCTCCAGAAATGCTTTCGTTTTTAAAATTGGAGTCCGTTTGCTATTTTAAATAAATTAACTACGAAAGGGACTTTTGGTATTGTAATTGTTTAAAAGTTGAAAAAGACAAAAGTGGGTCCCACCCCCCTCCTCTCTTGGTCGGCCCCTAGATGGGGAGTTCCCATCTCCATCCCACTTGTTACTCTCCCTCTCTCTCTCTAAATCCTCTCTCTAAAAAACTCCATTAAAACCCATTTGGTGTTCTTGGTGTTCTTGAGCTCTTTTGAAGATCTTGTGCTCGTTTCTTACTCAATCATAAATCCGAACCCGTTTTTGAGTAGCTCTTGAGGTAAGCTTCAACCTATATGTATTTGTTTTTGAGTCCTTGCAAGTTGATAAATTAGGGTTTATGATTCTTGAGGTTTTTGTTAGTGGATCTTGTTGTGGATGGTATATTATGTGTTCTTGCAAGTTTTGACATGTATTGTTGCTTATGTACAAGTAATTTAGCACAAGGTACAACTATTTTAGCAAGATGTACAAGTTGGTGTGTTTATGTAAAAGTAGGTTGTATGGGTTTTGTCAAACCTTGGATTTCTTGTTGTTTGAATGCTTAGAATTGTTCATTAGGTTGAGAAAACATGTTTGGTAAGTTATGGATGTTTAAAACCAAGTATTGGTGGATTTTGGGAAGTAAACTAACTAGTGTTTGGCTATTTGGGTGAAAAGATGAACTAGGAATTTCAGAAGTAAAATACTTGGGTTGTTGGTTGTCATGACTTGATGAATTGTTTAATTGGTTATGACTTGTTAGTTGTGATGAATGTGTGCTAAATGATGGAGCTTGGGTGGTGTTTGGATGGTTATTGGGAGATTTCATGAACTAGTGCACTTGGTGGTTAATATTGATCTAGGATGGAGTTTTGATCTTGTTAAAATAACTAGTTAGTTATTAATTGTTAAATGGTATGATTATAGCAATTATAGTTGTGCTTGAAAGTGTTATAGTCATGTTCGGGCTTATGACCCGTTTGGGCCGTTTAGTGGTAAAATGACTTAAAATAACTTGGATTGTGAAAGTATAAGTATTTTGTTAGAGTTTTAACATGAAATGTTGTTTAATGTCATGATAAAGTTCATTGTAAGATTAAAGAGGTAATGATTTGGTCATGTCGACAATTATATGATTTTGACCCGTTTGGGTGTAAAAGATGTGTGTTATTAGTTGACTTGATATATATGTATAATATGGTCATGGCATGTTCATATGATGATTTAAGTGTTTGGTTATCTAGTTAGTGCAAGTGTTAGTGTTAAGTGTATATTTAACATTGTTTATTTGGTGGAATTATATACTAATTCGGTATTCCTTTGGTGTACAGGAATCGGGATCGTGACTCAGAAACATTAGACCTCTGAGTTCGACAAGTGGAAGGTTTCGGTGAGTGGATTTAACCTCCAACTTGTGTTTGGTTACAATTGGTTCGGTATATTGCATACTTGTGAAAATGCAGGATTTTGGCTGATCTGGGAAGATAGCGGCGCTATCTTTAGATAGCGACGCTATCTTGATAAGGTCTGGGAAAGTGTCGAAAACAGAACACCGAAATAGCGAAGGACAGGAAATAGCGACGCGATTTTGTTGGAGATAGCGTCGCTATCTTCTAGATAGCGACGCGATTTCTGGGTTGAACAGTTTTGTCGTTTTGCTTAACTTGCTTGCTAGTTTAGCACCTATTTGCTAGTGTTGAGTCAAATAGGTTATGTGCACAATGTGAAGTGACTTTGCTTGATTGGTAGCAACTACTCGGTAAGTGGGCAACCGGGTTCCGAGAAGTCAGTGCGCTGGGCAATGGGTGTCGACTAAAGGGTATCCGACCTTACCTGTATTTGTTGCATGGTCAAGGGGAGGGAGTTGCCCGGGTGTTGGTCACGAAACGCTATCGGTTACCGTGGTTTTGGCCGACCATGGTTTAAGGCTCCGGCAGGACCCCGATCTTCTTGGACAAACAGTGATACGTGATTATGTGGTTTTTAGATCGTAGAGATGTCTATGCTAGCTTGTTGGGCTTTACAGAACTTGTAGATTATATTCATTCACTTAGCTTTGTGCTAATCCCTCCCTCGTTGAATCTTTTCAGGTGATCGGTGCTTTGGACGGGATGATTGACCAAGCTCAGTTGATATGTTTTAAAAAGGAGCCATGTCGTTTAAGTGACACCGTTTAAATAATTAATGTTTTGAAGTTTATTTTGGGACATTTGATTTGTAAACCTAAACCTAAACTTATTATTATCTTTATGCTTCCGCTAAACTAACCTAGAGGATAACCTAATCGCCTTCGGGCATTTACAAAAAAAACGCTTCCTAAATTTTGCGGTGTTACACAAACACATGTGCTTCATTACTTGAAACACATGTGCCTGGCTGTAAATATACACTCCTTTATTTTCAAAACAACTGTTATTAGTGAAACACATGTGCTTCAAATAACGAAACACATGTGTTTCAAGTCATGAAACACATGTGTTTGGGCTGTACATATACACTCATTTATTTTCAAAACATATATGTTTCAAAAGGTGAAACACATGTGTTTCAAGCACATGTGTTTCAAAAATATGTGTTTCAAGTCATGACCACCACGACCGGCGGCCACCTCCGGCCGCTGTCCGCCGCCGCCGGACGCCGGAGGTGGGTGGGGTATTGATGTATTGAAGCACATGTGTTTGTATGGTTTGAATCTTGATCTTGACCTTTGATTTTCTTAATCTAAGGGCTATTAATTGTCCATTGGGACTAGCTAAAATTTTTGGACTACCTTGAACATTTATCTATCATAAATACTTATACATTGTTATCCAGTTCAATTGGTTGGCTTAGACCGGTGCCAATGGTGACGGTCACTGATACTGTCAGTTGTTGTCAAATCAGCGTCACGTCAGCTAATCCTCCAATCGACACTAAACTGACGTAACCATGCCAACAATACCACTTTCCTTTAATTTTTTTGGGACTCACCATTATATAAAACACACACACAAAATACCCCTTTGGACCCACCCAAACAAACCGGCGCTCGCTACCCCTCCCGTCTCGAAACCGGCTGCAGCCAAACCGGCGGACCAACCGACGGTCCGTGCCAACGGCGCCGGTACCGGCGGACCACCGGCGGTGCCAAACCGGCAGACCGTTGGCACCGGTCTTATTGGTCCAAAAGGTTTGACTGTATTTAGGGCTTTACTCAATTCAATGCAAACACTGATTTTTAAAATATTACCAATGGTAAGTGGTGACCATTTAACCTGAAACCATTTCACTCAAACAACTCACATGTTTTTATTGGAATGTCTTGAGCAATATATCCATGTAACAATGAAGAAATCAAACTGTAAAACAGACCGATCGAATTATAATTTGGTTGTTTTTTATTTGGTTTGGTTATTGAGTTTTAACGAATGTGTTCAATATTTTAGAAACAATCAAACAAGTAACCAATTTGTTTCATCTGATTGAACCGATTAAAAGTTTGTAATTTGTAAATAGGGTTCTAGAAACCGGGTCGGACCATCCATATTCTTGGGTTTTCCATATTCTTTTGGGCCGACTTTGGGACTTGATTAGTTCAGTTATAACTGACAACAAAATATCCCGCCAAAATCAATTAACTCAGATCTGTATCTCTTTGTTTTCCGGCAACAATGGCGTCTACTTCCGGCATCTCAACGGTTACCATCATCCCTGCCGTAATCATCATAATCGCCATCATTAACACCGTTGTAGTTAGCGCTGTCCATGAAGGTGAACTCCAAGCAGTGTTCAGTGTCTTGCGATCCAGAGGCTACCGTCTCTTTGCTAATGCCATCGCCACCTCCGACATCCACTACGATCTCAAAACCGACGGTAATTTCACCTTATTTGCTCCGATCAATTCGGCTCTGTTTTCTATTGACATGACCATGTCAGCGTCAAATTACGTTTCAACTCTCCGATATCATGTCGTTCCACGGCGTTTGTCTATCTCCAACCTCGGTAACCTTCCGCCTGATCAGAATTCCGTTCCGTCACTCGTTACCGGTCAGGATATTATCTTCGAGCAGCGGCAGGGGTTGATTACAGCTGGAGGCGTTAATATCGTCGTTCCTGGTATGTTCTACGGAAGAGATATCGCCGTACACGGGTTAGAAGGTATTATGGATTACAGACCTCATACCAGAAATTCAACAGTCATAGGTGCTTCACTGTCGAATCTCTCTGGTAATCTCACTTTAGAATCACCTATAACAGAAATCACCGGAAATTACACTTCACCTGCGCCGCCGGTGTCTAATTCAACCGGAAACAACACGTTTCAGTTTCCGGTGGACATGCCTTCTCATCGGTTTTCCGATCTAACACAAAATCAGACGGTTACAAACTCTCCGGATACACCTCCGATAGCGCACGAAATTGCTATGGACTTGGTTCCAAACCCTAAACGATCGCTGATTGATTCCGCCTCTTTAGATCTCACACCAGAAGAACACATATTCAGATTAAACCTACTAGAGTTAAATTCTGAACACCTGTACGACCTTCCACTGGATCCGATCAGTTATCGTCTACAGCAATTTACTCCGGTAAATGACAAAACCCTAGACTGCTCGGTAGCTGATAACGATTGGCCAAACGCTGGTATGCACGCACGAAAGCTTCATATCCCATCAGACACGATCTGTGCACAAAAATAGGCTAAAACAGCTGGTAATATCTTTCAACTAATAGGACGTGTTCATATTTTTTTGTTGGTTGCATACTTGTTTTGAAGGATATTAATCACTCAATAAAACGCATCTTTATTTTGGTGCCACATCATGGATTGCATTTTTTCCTGTATGCTATGATCTTTTTCAATAGTTTTGGCGAATATTATTTTGATAGCACATAGGAAAAAAGGATAGCTTTTTTTTGTGGTGGTTGTCACATATTGCATTTCTTGCATTAGGTTAAGATGAAAATGGTTCAAAAACAAAATGATAACTACAAAATATACATTTTTAGTTGCAAAATTACTAGTTTTAACTTGAACATTACAGTCAATGTACAAATTAGATTTCAGGCATTTCTGTAGGTAACTATTTCCTAGAGTATAAAAGAGAAGTATTACTTGCAGTTAACACTGTTATCCCTCAATACTTTGGTTCTTTCTTCTTTTTTTCTTGTCTTCTCAATTGATATCAAAAATCAGTTTCTAGCACTATTATATGTAACTAATAGCTGTACTACTTAAATCTAATCATGCACCAAAAACATTACAATAAATAAATGATTTTAAAATATTAATCATCCATGCCACCATCATCATATCCATAATCATCATCTGGCAGAGCTTGATTAATTAGCTTCCATAGGAAGATCATAACCCAATGCATTAGCATCCATATCATCTGGAACTGATCCCACATGAACACTCTCCTCTACTACCATGGATGCAATATTATCGTCACTAAAGAATTCGTTTTAGGGCTTAGATACCTTCAAAATAAATTAAAACACTCGAGTTAAAGGATCATATTTATGCAGTTTCACTTTTTTAAATAGAGACATAAATATTTTGTTAATTAGAAAATCTACCTTGAAGAGAAAGTTTCTCTCCTCTGCACTTCGTATCAGGTTTTCCCAGTGCTCATCTTGTCTTAGGGCCTCAGCTGACCTATAGTAACCGAATCATCAGATAGACGGGCCAAATGGGTTTGGGTCGAAATAGCCAATGTTTAGTACGGGTTGGGCCTAGACACTTAATTCTTTTTTTCTTAAAATTTAAAAAATAATTAGTGATTAAATTTGATTATAAAGCGATATTCTTACATAGTTATCTAAATTTCAAAGGTTTTGCACATTATATATATAGCATTTCACAACTTGATGTGACATTATGAATAGTGTCAGGCAGACAACTTAAATTTTTTTTTCTTTGTATTTGTTGACTTCTATTTTTCTTCAAGTTGTAGAATATTATCTTCTAAATCTTCATAATGGATGCACTACGTGAGGATATACATTTTACTACTGACAATTAAGAATTAAATCTTCAATATTTTTTAATCAATATTCGGTAATATTATCGCTAAATAGTATTTGGGGTATCATATGAAAATCTACGCGGCATCGCGCGGGATAAAACCTACTAGTTTGAATACAGATAACTTTGACATGCTTCCCTTTTAGGAAAATCTATTAGCTATTAGAGATATAAATATAAATACACAAATCGACCCATTTGCATATAAATGGGTCAAAATTAGCCCTCTATAGACACTGTAAAAACATTAATAATCAACACTACCAGGACAGAAGCTCTTGCTCTGGTTATACCAACATTCATCCGCCGAAAATCAGACACAAATCCAATACCTCCCTCTTTTCTCGTCCTAACACATGAAAATATCACAACATCTTTTTCTCGATCCTGTATATTAACAATATTATTAAAAAAAGAAAAATTAAAAATAGTAGACCGAGAAGGTGATGAAATTGAAACCTGGAAACCATCCACAGTGTTAATATCCACAACTTTCTCTGAATCTATACAAATTTTGTTGGTCTCAAAGAAATATTATAGAAATCTTAGGCTATGGGGTATGGGTCCCCGTAATGTGGTGCCCATGTGGCAACCACCATCCCGTTGTTAGAAAGGAACCCCCCCTCACACACACACACCCATGTGGTAGTGTGGTTGAAAAGTTGTTGGGTCCCACCATTTGTCTCACAAAATTGCCTCACCACAGCGTGGTATCTCGTTAACATGGTCATGGGGTCTTAACACCACACCACCACATGTGGGAGGAGATGGTGTTCCCTTTTCTCACCAAACCTTCAAACCCTCCACATCACCTCCACATAGGCTCCACATCACCCACCACAGCACGGGTGGGTGACTATTCCGTCCAGCCTTACAGAGGAAAAAATAAGATTAATGTTATAACAATGTTATAGGATAAAAAACTTTATAACTTGGCTAGAATAAAGTTATGATACCTTGTGCTTATGAAATAGCATGAAAAGATCCGGTTAATATATCTAACTTTCAGGATTTCAAGTGAAAGGTTGGGTGAATGTTTGGCAAGAAAGTATAAACATGCACAAACTTTTAGTTATTTTCCGGTTAGAAGTTGACACATAACAAAGAAAAGAAACAAATCAACACAACTCCGGGTTTAAATACTCACATCAACAAACGAATTAAATGCAAATTTCTTAACGCACATTAGGTGGATGCGGTAAATGGTGGTGGCGGTAGGTGGTGGTTGGTGGTGGTGGGTGGCGGTGTTGGTATGTAGTGGTGGTGGTGGTGATAGATAAACTTTTTTTTAGGTGTAGGTAAAATGTCTTCTAAGCTTGAAAGATTATGATCCAAGTCTTCTATAAGCAGACCTCAAAAAGATTTTTTCCCATCTTCTGACTTCCAAAATGTCTTCCCGCCAGCAGACATAAGACCTCAAAAAGACTTTATGTTAAAAAAACAAACGCCACCTTACTCGTTTCCCTTGTTCTGTAATTCTCCGGAGACTTACTCGTTTCCCTTGTTCTTCTCGCCTCCGGAGAGTTACTCGTTTCCCTTGTTCTCCTCGCCTCCGGAGGCTTACTCGTTTCCTTTGTTCTTCTCGCTGCTATTGCCATCTTGCTTGTGACTAGGTTATTGAATGTGAAGACAGCATGTGATATTTGATCAAATTTAGTTTAGATATACTTGTAATTTTATTTCACAACTAAAGTTGTAATTCTTTATTAATTTCAAATAAGTATAAACAATTTAAAAGCAAGTGTATTCATCCCCTCCATATTTACAAACTAATATTGGTATTCTATTTCAGTTTTCGTACCAACACTTTTTATCAATGTTATTATTTTAAACCCGTGGGAAACAGCCTCAACATGTTGGATTCAATATAGGAGGACGTTCACCATTGAACTCTTCATATATTTTTTATATAGAAAGAAGCGGAGCAATAAAACACTAAAAACAAGATACACTGATACGACATAAAATAAAAATAAAGGAATAAAATAAAAACTAAATTTCATGAAAATGACTAGTAAACGCATCATAAGCTATTTCTGTAAAATCGAGAGATAAAAAGGAAAAGGAAAAATAAAATAAAAAACAAAACTTGAGCAACAAACCCCAAGATTTCAGCAATTTCCCTTATAAAACCCTAGCAAAAGCTCAAGCAACCATATGTTTGTTATGTACTCATTGCAAGGATTCCATTCAAGACTCCACCTTAGAATTTGAAGAGATTTCCATCATTATCTTTGGCTCTGTCCCCTTCAAAAATTTTGAGGCTGGCTTTAATTTCAGATACTGCAAAATATTATTATAAAAATTATTGTCAGCTTACCAAAATAATTAATTAATTAAAGATAAAAAGAAAAGTAGTTACATTTTGGTAGAAAGAACTAATCTCCTCTTCAGTAAGCCCTCCCTCTTCAGCAGTTTCATCCCAACCTAACGACCTCAAAAACCTAACTTCTTCCTCAGAATAAAGAATCGCATCACCACCCAAATTATTATTATTATTATTATTATTATTTTTTTTATCCCCACTATCACTATCACACCTAACCACACCATTACACCCCAAATCAACCTTAGCCTCACCAGACCCCTGACCCACGGGTTGACCATCCGGAGGGCAATTGAGTAATTCACCACTCTTTGAAGAAGAATTATTACTACTCATTGATTTCTTCCTCATCAGGTTAAAAAAGTTGCTTCGGCTTTGAGCTTGTAACGAGGGTTTCTTTTCCAAAACGGGTGCGTTTGGTTTGTTGTGTTGTGATGGGACGACTGAGGGTACAGCTAAAGGGCTGTTTGGTAAATTGGTTGTTGGGCTTAAACTGTCTTTTGCAGTTGGTGAGATACCGTTGCGTTCGCGTGCGGGTTTGAGAACGAGAAGCTTTCCAGCAGTTGAAAGTGGTTTTGAAACATCGGGTTTTATGGCTGCTGATCGAGGTGTGTGCGGGTGGTTGGTGAGATGAGAATTTTGTAGCTGTGATTGACCAACTTTCAGCTTCGGCTTATCAACCTATAATAAAGTTCAAAAAATTCATAAAAGTTAGTAAGTAATATCTTTTAGAGCAAATTACACAAATGGTCCTTTAGGTTTGTACCATATTACATATTTGGTCCTTTAGTTTCATAAATTACACTCGTAGTCCTTTTTTTCTGAAACTATTGACACATTTGGTCATTTCACTGAACATACATTAACTTTTCCCATCAAATGAACGGGTTTTTATGGGTTTCAAATTGATGAAGGGAAAAGGAAAAGGACAGAAGACAGATTTACCCCCTCGTGCATCACATGTGACCATACTTGATAGGACCAAACGTGTCAATAGTTTCTGAAATAAGGACTACCAGTGTAATTTATGAAACTAAATGACCAAATATGTAATATGGTACAAACCTAAAGGACCATTTGTGTAATTTACTCTATCGTTTATTTTACCACAAAAAGCAAAATTAAAAGACATATATTACAACACAGATACCAGAATACAGATTATGTGCTATGCAATATCAAGATAATCGCATTTATTACAAAAAAAGGAATAAATTTTAAATTGTCGATTTTATGACAAAAACTAATAAATGTTGTAACGATGACAGTGACCTGATAATAAATGGTGTTTATTCTTCAATTGTGATTGTAATAGGTTGTTGTTAATAAAAAGGACACCTTTCTGGCCCATGAATATCACAACAGTTTATTAACTGAAGCATATTTATAAAAGATTGTGGTCCATCTAAACGGAAAAGTTTGAATTTTTTTTATAAACCAAAAAACTATTAAAAACGTTAGGTGATAAACACGTAAAATAACAGTGTATATTTTTTGTTGCATCAACAAAATAAAAGATAATCTAGTATTGCAAGAAAAAACTTAAATACAGATTATTATCAAAAATAGTAGTAACAATAATAATAACAGAAATTTAATAAATAAATAAATAAAAGAATGTTACCAAGGCTTTTGGCATGGAAGGAGTCATGGGAATCAACTGTCTAGATTGCTTAACAGCAAGCTCTTCAAGCCTTTGAGTTCCAACAGTCAACTACATACCATAAAAGACAAAACATAAAACACATGTCTATATATAGAAAAGGGCATTCGAATGCGTGCTTTATAAGTAATTATATAATAATATAATATTCAGAATCAGGTGGTTATAAATCTGATTATTTAAGGATTTAAAAATTCCAAAAAGAAAATAATTAACGTTACCTGTGGAGCCGTTTGAGTACGTGGAGGACCATGAGCCAAAGTTTCAGCCATATTACGACCTCCGGTCAAACCCGAATTCAGTTGACCCGTTTGTTGACCATTTCCATTACTACCAACAATTACAGGCACTTCAGCCAGTGCAGAAGTCCAACCATCTCCACCAATCACAGCATTATTCCCAATTGGCAGACTTTGAATTGCAGAAGTCAAACCAGGTGAAGGAACCCTACCAATTTCAGAATCTTTTTCATCATTAAGAGATGGAAAATCTCTCTCAAACAATGTTTTCCCGTTAATTTGACCTGTTTTCGGCCCGATAGTCAAATCAGATTGTATCTTTCTAGGCCATGAGTCAACTCGTTTGTTAGATACACTTGAATGTGACCGTCTTAATCCGTCTTTTTCAAATCTAGTTGGTAAAATGTTACCCAAAGGATCTGGATCAGAATAATCCCGATTTCTGTTATTATCACGATGGTTTGATCTTAAATGCGTCGACCCGTTATTAAAAGAAGCCCGACGAAAATATGAGGAAGTTGTTCTATCTGAAACAGAAGGACGACCTAATTCATTTTCGTTGTTGGTAGTTAATGACTTATTTCTTGCAGATTTTGATCCGTTTTTTTCATCTGCATCAGAAAATATATGTAAATCGAATTTATAAACGTATATGGATATAAGAAATAAGAATTACCATGGTGTAATGAAGATGATGTAAGTTGGTGAGATGTTGTGCTTTTTAACCACTCAGGTATGAATGTTGGCTCGGTTTTTTCCATAATTAGTACCAAACATCATAAGAAAAGAACAAAAAAGTTCCAATTTGCATCAGAATTATAATTCTGAAATCCAGATAGTCAATAGGATTTGTTAACTAGTAATGATGTCTTCAAACTAACTTCTAACCTCTTCAAAACTGTCAACTGCACTGTTACTTAGGGCTTTATCTCCCTCAAACTTTGTATAATCTGAAGTTTCAGTTCCAAATTCAAATCAACAAAATTCTTAGTGTTCAAAAGCACCCTTCATCTTGTAAACAGGTTGAATAAGTACATCATCACGAGCCAAAACCGTCTTATACCATCAAATAGCACATATTAAAACCCAAATTGATTAATTAGCCCACACATTACACATAAACAAACCCTAGAACCCAAAACACGACATATACGCCACACAAATTGAAACCTCTAGGGTTTGTCCGTCAAAAGGAGTACGAAAAAATCAATTAGAGTATTCTAAATTTGTAATATCAGCCACAATTTATCAGAATTTCGAAATGACTAACCCTTAACCGCTTGGTTCACGAAAACCCGAAAAAACCCTAATTCGCCGCCTCTGCTCGTTCGTCTGTCAGTGCGATTTAGCGATTGATTACGAACGGAAATTACAAATTCGTTTATATAAGAAATACGAAAGACAGCGTACAGTTTCAATTGGCTTTTTTTTATGAGCGACAGGGAGTATATAGATACAAATAACATGTACGTATATACTATGAGATTGTATCGGAAAGTGTAGAGGGAGAAAAACACCTAAAATCTGCTTTGATTTTCGCCTTGTATAGGAAGAAATTTTATCTCACAGTATGTGTGTGTGAGAGAGATGAGGAAGAAGGTTGGGATTCCGGAAGTTTTCTTGTGTTGGTGTTGGGTTTTTTTGGTGTGAATGGGGTGATTTTTTGTTCTTAAATTTTGTAATTAGGTCTAATTAACCCTAATAGGCTAATATCCATTTATGTTACCAATAATCTTATCTTATCTTATAATTATATAGATGACAGCTTATTATAATCTAGTTTTTAACGGCAAAAACAATCTATTAATTATTTATGTTATTCCAACCAATTAATTTCATTTTGTTACGATGAAATATAACAGCATACTTTTAGTATGTGCTATACAATGACAAAATATTGGAAGTGATGTATGCAAATTTATTTTTTGCAAAATAAGAACTGAATGCAGGTATTATTTCCACATTTCGGTTTAACCTATATTTGGAACCGATTATCAAAAATGTTTGTTGACTTATTGATTTATTGAGAAATCAAAATTGGTAAATAAGTTATTTATTGATTTTGTCTTCTTAATAAATTAATACTTTCTCCGTTTTAAAATAAGTAATACACTTTCCATTTTAAGGTATTTCAAAATAAATGATGTACTTTAAAACTTAATATATCATACCCACTAACTATCTCATTTAATATAGTGAAATGACACATTTACCATTCTTTTACTTTTAAACATCATTAACTTTATTTAAATCAAAATGTGTGGGGCTCATTTCCCACTAACTATCTACTTTAATCTAATTAACCTTCATTATCATAATTTGCCTCAAAAAATGTTAAAGGCAAAGTACATCACTTCTTTTGAAACGAAGGAAGTAATTCAATAAGCACCTTTTAATTACACTCCCACACATGCCCTTAGGTTGGACAATATGGCCCAAATGGTGTGCCCGTGGAGTTGAGGTGGCTAAAGCCACGTCGTGGAGAAGGCTATAAGCACCGCCCCCCACAACGGCGTGGAGGGTCAACGTGTTTGGGTTGTGGCCACGGACACAGCCACGAATCGAAACGGCGTGGGGTTGATATATTCGAGGCATTTTTTACTGTTGGAAGTTGTTAGAGGCTATATGGGTTGGAGACTTGGAGCTGCAATAATTTTTTTTACCTCAGATGAAGAAACAATGGCGGATGGCTGCACAAAAAAAATGAAGAAGAGAAATGGGTTTTATATTTGGGTTAATTTCATATACATCCTTGCAAACTTGCAATATTACATATATATCCTTGCAAACTTCATTGTTACGTATATTTCCTTCCAAAATATCAAAATTCTCACATATATCCTTTCACCTAATTTAATCATATTTAAATATTCTAAAAATTAAAAAAACATAAATCCTAATCTTAATAAATGGTAAAATAACGTAAATACTTTTGACGAACGAATATGTAATTGTCGAGTTTGGAAAGAAAATTATTTTTGGTTATGATTTATTTTTTTAACGAAATAAAAAATTGTTGACCTATAAGGGTATTTAGAACATTTTACCATTAATTTTGATTATGATTTATTTTTTATAAATTTAAATGATTAACATATGATTAAATTAAGTAAAATAATACATGTGAGAATTTTGATGTTTTAGAAGGATATATACGTAATAATGAAGTTTGCAAGGATATATACGTAATATTGAAAGTTTGTAAGGACGTGTATGAAATTAACCCTTTAATTTAGCTTTTTAAATTAAGTTTGGGCTTTTATTGGACTTTCATTTGGGCTGAGTTTTAAATTTAGGTTTTTAAAAGATTATCAATTATTGTTTTGGGATTTAATCTGGTATTTAAAATAATTTTGTTAGGTTTGAATTTATTTGAGAATTAAAATCTAGTATTAAAATCTAGTATTATAAAAAAATGAAAAAAATAATGAGATGGAAATAAATTGATGTGGTGTGGTGAGTATTTTCTGTAAGATGGTGTGGTGTGGTGTGATTGCTGGGGTGACAGATGAATCTGTTAGGCGGGTACTTTAAATTATAAATGAATTTATTTTAAATAAGGAAATCCTAATAATTTTGATTGATATTGACTGACTTGACCAATACTCACCGATGTTGCCACACATTGTTTACTATAATTTGATCAACTAGACCATGTCTGATTAATTTCATCGGTTATGTAAACTCTAGGTCGGTCGGTCGCCGATAACCGCCTAGGCAGCGATTAATCGGCCACCTATACTGATATTTACAACATTGCTCAGTAATTATCGTACTTTTCGATAAAATTCACTTTAGTCATTCTACTTTTTTTTGTTTATTTAGGTCATTATACTTGTAAAAACCAAACACGACCCAAACCCGAAATAACATATACGACCATCCATAAAATAACATATACATCCAACCGTAAAATAACGAATATCCAATAATAAAATTTCAAATGTAATGTCCAAATTTTAGGAAATTTTCAAAAAAAGGAAACAAAACGAAAAATGTAATGTCCAATAATAAAATTTCAAATGTAATGTCCAATAACATATACTCCTGAATAAATTTAGGGCTGTCGAAAATAACCAAAACCCGCTCTACCCCGCCCGACCCGTTTGGAATTTGGGCAGATCGGGTCGGGTAGTTCGGGTAACGGGTAGAAACATTTGGGTATCGGGTAACCCGAATATAATACGAATCAGGTATAAGGTAATATTTTAAGTTGGCGGGTATACCCGAAATAACCGAATTTTATTATAAGGAATTTTTAAAGGTAATATTTTACAATTTTATAAATAAAATAAGATCGTCATGTTTGTAGTCCATGAATTTCATCTAAACGTCAATGATATAGTCTCATGTTTGTTGGAGTTTGGTAAAATTACGGACAAATATTGTATATTAAGATCGGAATATAAACATAGTGGTCCCCGACAATAGAAGGGTGCAAATTCTCGGGTATTAGTGGATATACCCATACCCGACCCGTTACCCAAACTACCCATATCCAAATACCCGAATTTAATTTGGTTTGGATATTGGGTATTTTTTATATTTGAAAAACCCGAGCTACCCGACCCGAACTACCCGAAACCCGAAAGTTATACCCGATCAACACCCCTAAATAAATTAAACGAATTAAATAATATGAAATTAATTTACAAACAATTAATTGACTTAGACGAGTTCTACTGGATTCTGCGCAAATATTGATATCTCAATATAATTCGCCCCTATATGAATATTCAGCTTAATAATAGTTTTGTTTGCTACTGAATACCGAGATAATAAGTTTGAAAGTATAGTATTTTATTTTACTTATAAATAAGTGTAATAATAGTTAATATATCTTTCAGTAGAACTTTCTTCACTTTACTCAAAAGGTCAATTATATAAAATTAATTTCTTAATTCTTAATTAGTTTAGGAATAATATTTTATTGTATCATTAAACATTTACCAAATAGTAGCATTATTCATCAATAGTTGATGAATAGTGTATTTTAAATTTAAGTTGTTTTTACTATTGTTGTCTCTCTCTGAACTTTTCACAAGACTATATTATTGTTGTCGTGTTTAAATAGTGTTTTTAATACAATAACAATAGTTTTTTTTTTCATGGTGTCTTTATTTGATTTATTTATTATTTAAAATTATTTTATATAGTTATACTGTACATATTAAGTAAATTTGCAACTAATCAAAATTATTTTTTATAATTGTAGTGTAAAAAATATAATATATTTGCATGTTTTCCAAATGTCAACTAAAATAATAATTGTTTAAATTATCCTAATGGAATTAATAACATGTTAATTTATAAGGTTGGTGGGTATGAGCAGGCCATGGGCTTGTTCGAGCTGGTGGCCTTCCACGTCGTGGAGCTTCAGGTACCCCGTACCCCGCGTCGTGGGGGGTTTTCGTAAAGGTGTGTGGCCACGGCCATAGAGCATCACAGTGTGTGGTAGAGAGAATTGTATACTTTTGGGGTATTTTGGTGGGGGCCGATTCATATTTAGTTGGGTGTGGTGGTGTCGTGAGTATTTCTTACAAAGTAGTGTGAGTATGGTCCACATGAGAGACCTAGTTGTTTAAAGGGGGTGTTTGGGATTGCTTATTAAATATAGATTATACGTTTTGATAATGAATAATCAGATAATCAATGGTTACAAAACATGGTTATTAAAAAATAGTGTTTGGATTTGATTATGCTGTTTGAAATCACAATAATCAGATAATCGGTTTTTTAATATTTGACAAACCTGATTATTTGTTTAGTTAATAGGTAAAATTCAAATAATCATTTTCAAAACGTAATAAGTAAGTACCAACTAACTTTTTCAAAACTCCATTTAGAAAGCTCCAAAAACAAGTAAGTGATTATTTCATATCTTTTGTTAAACACTAATTTGAGATTATTTACATTTTCAAAATCAAAAATACATATGATCTACTTTAAATCGCAATCCAAACACCCCTGGTGTATATTTGCTGCCTGTCCACGAAGTAATAACCCAAATTCTAGTCAAATAAGATGTAAATATTCGTACTCGCACGATTTACATTCTCGACGATGGCCAAAGATACTCGAACCCGGACGGCGACGAACACGCCGGAAAATCCCATTCCGTTCAGAAGTTGATTCTCGAGTCCCACACCTCAGAGAACGAATCTAAATTACCTTCCGCTGCCTCAAGTTCAGGTTCCTCTTCAATATGCCGAGAATGATGCTACACCGAACCGCTCCGGCGGTCGCTACGCCAACGGCAAGGTAGGGTTTGTTCTTGTGCGTGTATGTGTTTTGTTTGTTTAAATTATTGGAATTCCTATCGCATGTAGAATCCGGATCTACCTATAATGACCGACCGACTGGTTATGTTTCCATAGGGACTAAAAAATTGATATTGATAGTTTTTGTTAATTGCCAAAAGGCTAAATAGTTCACATTAAGCTATTAGTTATTGGTTCATCTGACATTTTCTGATTGTAATTTATATGAGATGCTGGTTAGCAATCTTAGAGAATTTCATTAAACTGGTGTTAGGGTTTTGCTGGTGAATGTGTTTATGTGATATTTTGTCTATTATTTGGTCAAGAACTATGATTTGAGCTGATTAATAAAGTTGCATGAGAAACAGTCTCTTTGTAAGGGAATTGATTAGCCTCCTTTAAGCAAGAAGGCAGAAATTGCAATTGGGATTTAGATTAAAAAATAGTAACAACTGAGAAATTAGGGCTGGAGTTCGTTGTATTTGACATAGGGGTAGGCAATTAGGATGAATTAGGGTTTAATTTCTAATTTCCTATGTAAAAGTGCCACTATCTTATAACATTAGGGAGCTACTTGATTATGATTGTATTTTTCTCAATCTAGATGTCAAATGATCATCTGATTGTAATATTTAATGATCAATCTACATTGAGATTGACAAGCGTAAGTTCTTAGAGAATCACAAAGTTTGTAATGACGTGGTGCCACTTTCTTCAATTAGTAATACAATTACAAAATTTCCATATCTGAGAAAAATGAGAATATGTTGCGATTCGGATCAAATCCAAATATGTTCTCTAAATCTTTTAAGGGATTAAGATGAGGAAATAAACCCGGCCCACATTGTTTACCGGCCCATCGTAAATATCAAGTTGAATCTTTTCCCCATCTTTTGTGTATAAAATCCCTAGGGTTTGCCCAAAGCAACATTTCCCATCTTTCCCCTTTTTCAAATTCAAGCAAACCTTTTTCAACATGAAGATCGGGGAAGAAGATGAAAACATAAATGTGATAAACGAAGAGATTGTCACAATTGAGGATGAGTTTGAAGAAATAGATATGATTGATGAAGAAACCTTTTTCGAGATAGAGGAAACAAGGGGTGTTGAAATCGAGAGATCGGTTAATGATGAATACAAAGAATGGAAAAAATCAACACCGTTTTTGTACGATTTGGTAATTTCTCATGCTTTTGAGTGGCCTTCACTGACAGTTGAATGGCTCCCAAAGCGGATGAAATCGTCAGACGGGCCCTACTCTGTGCAAAAGATTATCCTCGGGACCCACACTGCAGACGTTGAACCTAATTACCTTATAATCGCACAAGTAAAACTTCCTCTATTGGATGAATTTGAATTTGATGAAGATTATGGCAATCTTGGTTGTGAGGATGATCGATCCCAATTAGTTAGTGGTACTGGTTGCAAGGTTTGAGATTTCTTACCATAAGTACACATTTTGTGTTTCTAATTGATGCTTTTGAGAAGAATATACTTGATCTACAGTCATTTTTGCAAAAAACCTAAATGTAGTTACAATTATAGATTTAAAACTATAAATTACGTATCGTTTTGTGAGATTTGATAGTTATATCTAATAGATATGGTATAATGATGGTTATTGGGCTATACTAAATTTACTAAATCATAGTTAATCTCTTTAAGGTAAATCTTTATTGATATTTCCTTATCAACACTCTTGCTTGTTTTTAACAGGGAAAACTGCATAAAAAGGTACCAACTTTATGAAATTTTCCATCTTTTTTTTCAGATAGAAATTAAACATGAGATCCATCATGAAGGAGAGGTACACCGGGCCCGTTATATGCCTCAACATGCTTCGATTATTGCTACCAAAACAAACGGGCCTGAAATCCATATATATAATTATAAAAAGCATCCAGCTAAGCCTCCTATTGGTGGAAAAAGCAGCCCTGATTTGAGACTAACGGGCCATAATCTTGATGGATTTGGATTATCATGGAGTAAGTTAAAAGAGGGTCTTTTGTTGAGTGGTTCTTATGATTCCACAATCTGCTTGTGGGACATTAATCAGATTCCTGAGAATAATACTATGAATGCTCTGCAAATGTTTAAGGTACATTTACTCTTCTTTTTCCTATAATTTGGTAATAATTATTTTTTGTTAATTTTGGAATAAATAGGTTGATAGAGGTGGTATAGAAGATGTAGCATGGCATTTGAAGCATGATTACCTATTTGGTTCATGTGGTGGTGATAAATATTTGCATATTTATGATTTTCGCTCTCCATGTCACACCAAACCTATTCAAAGGCTAAAAGCCCACGAAAGTGAGGTATCTACAAATTTATTTAAATTACACTCCATCTGATGAAGAAATTTGCAATTATGATGATATTACACAATTAGGTATTGTTTGACTATATATAGGCTTTTAGTTAAGAGAATGACGTATTGATGTAGCGCCTCTTAATGAAGTCTATGTTGAATGGGACAACAAAAAACTCCTGAATGATTCCACCTTAGAACATATGCTTCATTCAGCACTCAAAATACTTATAAAAGAAGTTTCTCACATTCAAAACATGTTTTATACATAGTCTTTTAATCATTCAGACTGTTGAATCATTCAACACTTAATCATTTTGTTCCTATCAAACAACACTCTAGTTATAAGAATGGTTGGATATGCCGAAAACAATTGATGAACTATGTTATAAATTTATAATCATGTATTTTTCTATCTTTGTTGGTATAATTGTATATATATAGTTATAATCTATATAATGGCATGGCCTCGTCATGGCTTCTAAAGCTTGAGGCTTCACCATGCACGTCACGCCTCACGTTATTTAGAACAGTGTAATGCACATAGACATTATTGTAACAAGTTGGACATGATTTAACACTCTTTGGTTTAACTCTGAGGAGTGTTGGATATATCTTATGTGTTGTATAACATAATATTATATGGTGTCAATTTAAGTGGTTTTGTTTGGTTTTTAATTATTTGAAGATGGTTAAATTGTAGATTAACTGCTTGTCATTCAACCCTTTTAACGAGTGGCTTCTTGCAACGGGTTCATCAGACACCACAGTCAAGCTCTTTGACATGCGCAAATTCACCTCTCCTCTCCACACCTTTGACCGCCACATGTAACATTTTATTTAATCCTCATTTTCCCATTTCACACACACACACGCACAGATACATATACATATATGATATATGTATATATATTAGGGATTTGTGTTATGTTGATGACAGGGATTATGTAGCTCAAATTGGGTGGAGTCCACACAATGAGACAATTTTAGCTTCTAGTTCTGAAGATAGAAGAGTCATGGTTTGGGATACTAATAGGTACCCAACCCACTTCTTTTTTTTTTATATCTTAAATAAATATTACTTCCTCCGATTCAAAATAAGTGATACACTTTCCGTTTTGAGGTGATTCAAAATAAGTGATACACTTAGAAAAATTACCTTATTTGGCAAAAATTAGCAGGACTCACGTCCACTAACTATCTACTTTAACAAAGTGAAATGACACATTTACCCTTACTTTTTACTTTTAAACATCATTAATCCCACTTTATTCAAAAGGTAGTGATTTATACACCACAACTTTTAATGCATATAACACAACTGTTGCATTAAGGATTTGTACAATTAGCTGTAAAACTTGTAACTTGTGGTGCAGAAATGAACTCTCTTATTCAAAAGGTGTGGGACTCATTCCCTACTAACCATCCAATTAATCTAATTTAATCATCATTATAATTTTTTACCTAAAAACCGTGAAACCCAAAGCGTATCACTTATTTTGAATCGGAGGAAGTATATGATTTTTTATTTTATTTTATTTATTTTTTTTTTTTTTTGCAGAATTGGAAATGAGCAAACATCAAAGGATGCAGAAGATGGGCCACCAGAATTGCTGTTTATTCATGGAGGTCATACAAGTAAAGTTTCAGATTTCTCATGGAATCCAACTGAAGATTTTCTCATTGCAAGTGTTTCTGATGATAACATTCTTCAAGTCTGGCAGATGGGTGACCATATCTACATTGACTGACCAAAACATCAAATTAACCTCCCAAAAATATAAATAAATAAATAAATTAGTAAATATGTTGATGTTTTGATTTTATTGTAATTGCCCTTCTGTTGTGGTATGAAGGTATAAAGGTTTATATAAATATTGGATTCTTTCAAGAATGGTAAAATGGAGTTTTTGTTTATTTATTGTTTTTGTTTATGAATTATGAGTCAATTAGGGACTACTTCAACCACGTGTACTGTACAAGTGGTTGATGCACGTCCAACACCATTTGTAATGTCTCTTTGAACTTGTGGTTTGAGACTTTGAGTATTAAAACATGATGGTCGATTATGAAGTGCTTAAAAAGGATTCATGGATAAATATAAAACAAAAGCTATATATATGTGTGAAATCTCATACATTTGCACGTTTATTAGGAAGATTAGGGTTTTTTTTTTGCGGACATTATGTGGACATTCTCTACAGTAGCCTTCATGAATCATGATTTGCACATTGTGTCGACATTCTTTGCCAGTTTTGTAAGTCGGGATCTATGGGTTTTTTTGGGTAATCAATTTATCTTGTAGATCCAGTGTTTAATTTCAGTGAATTGCACGATTGGTCTCTAAATCAAGGTTTAAATTAATAAAATAGGTTCATAAATTTTTTAGAATAAACGGTCTATTATAATAATAAAAAATATATTTCTGCACATTATTGTTGAAGTAAAGTTTAAATACAGAATAGTTACTCCTTCCATTATAAAATTATTTTCCACAGAGATAATCCCAGATTACAAATAGTACATTTATATTATTACACTATGTAATAAAATTTGGATGGAAGAAATATTTTATATACATTATAAATGATCAAACTTTTTTTTATTAAAAGAGTATTGCTTATAAAAGTTCAGTGACCTAGCTTATGCTTATGATGTACGCATCCAAATTGTTGTTGTAATCGTTTTCGAATCTTCATGTGGTCCGGTTAATGTTTACTAGAAAAGGATCGAACGATATATAAATCAAACATTTACAATCAAATGAGGAAAATGTTATCAAGGAAAGATTGTTATTGACTTTTATCATGATTTTCCTTAATTGCATTCTTATCCTAATTAAGAAAGATTGTGGTTTCAATAAAGAAGTTGAAATGGTGAATACTTCACGAGTTCACGGCATTCATAGAGAGAATTACATACGCGCACGTCTTTAACTTCAAATTGGATGTCTTCGGAAAAAGTCACAATTGAGCGGTGAAGTCACGGAAGGGGTGCTACAACAGTTGGATCTCTGTTTATTAAAACTTGTTATAAACTATTTATAGTTTTATTATGAATTAAAACTAAAATATAAGTATAGTCTACCAAAAATAACTAGATAGATTTAAGTCGGATGTCGTGGTGGAGTACAAATTAAAATTAACTGTATATAATAAGTCGTAAAACACAAGTTATTTTATATGTAGCATCATTACAAAATCAAAACTTTAAAAATATCACATTAAATTACACTTTAAGGATTTTCGGCTTGATTAAAATATTAATTTAGAAAAACTGTTTATCTGTTTGATTTTTTATAACAGATTGTAAAACACGTCAAATTAGCTAACCTTAAAATGAACTAACAAAACTTTGGCTTAGAATCTAGATCACATGGTCAATTAAGATTGATTGAGACACGATTTTACTTCTAATTTTTTTTTTTTACTTTTCTTAAAATTACATTTTTGAAAATTTTGGATTTAATAAACTCCTTTTTTCTTTTAAAAAACTACGTAAATGATATGGTCCAATCACGAATTTATAAATCTTAATCAGATTTCGATATCAAGGAAGAGAACAAAGGCTTTCTTGATGACGATTACTTCGTGAACCATTAACACTCTCATATAGAACGCGTGGATATTGCAATCAGTTTTGGCCACATATCCAACCAACATAGATTCATTTTGTATAACCTTAAGAAGTTTTTAACTTTTAATGTATGTCTTAAGACGTTTGCCAACGGTGATTTTGATCCCCTTCTTCTTCAACTGACAAGATATATACCATTAACATAGGGTGTTAGTCTGTTGTCGTAGGTGAAACTCTTCACCTAATTGAAGAGTTGAAAGGTGAAATGGTGGGGCTTAAGGTATTTTAATATGGTATTTGATATTGTGTGTGTATTTTATAATAGTGAGACCCAAAAAACTGAAGAAAAGAGTATTGTTGATATGAGTATGTCAGTTTAATGTCGATTGATGTGAGAGCTGTCATGACACTGTTTTGACAAAGAACTGAAATGTTAATTTATATCATTATTGGGAATGGTCTAAGTATTTAATGAAATTTTATATTTCTTATATACTCCATCCGTCCCTAAATAAAGTTTTCATTTCTCTTGGGCACAACTTTTTAGGAGATAATTAGTGGTGGGGTATTTGGTATTACTTTTGATTAAAATATAAGGATTGATTGGAGAGAGAAAATGTTTTAGGAGATAGTTAGTGGTGAAAGTATTGACAATAATATTATTATATTAAGTGGGGCCCTTAAGTTTGAGAAATGAGAACTTTATTTAGGGACAAAACTTGAAGGAGAAATAAGAACTTTATTTAGGAACGGAGGGAGTATATTTTAATTGACATCTATAACTTCTACTTTTTATCATTTTAAAATATATATTAAATATGCTTCATATTTAAATGAAACTTTAATGTTAATTGATCACTAAGATCACTCCCAACGCCTACGTCGTTGGCACGTCAACAAGCATCTTCAACACGTCGGGGGGTGACGCCTTTGGCATCACCCCGTCACTAGGCGCGTCAACAAAAACCCGTCATGGTGGAGACGTGAAACACTATGCGTCAGTAGTCTTTTTGTGTGTGTGTGAGAGGGGGTTAAATGTAATATTTTAAGGGTTAGTGATGTGTTAGTGATGGGTTATTGTTGGCACGACCGTGTCAGTAGCGTGTCGGTAAGGATGTGATGATGTGGCGCTACTGACGGGTTTAGTGACGCACCACTGTTGGGAGAGGCCTAAGAATACATATTAGAAGAATCTTACATTGAAATATATTTTATTAATGAATATTAAATAATAAAGATATTAGTTGGTGAACATTTATGTTTGCAAATCAAACACAATATTTTCTTTTATAACATTGGTGAAGCTAAACATCAACGCATTATATATTCCGTGATAAAGAAAGTATATGTTATTGATTTATGGGTAACAGAAACTTTAATCTCTATTTTATTAATGATATTTTTTAACATGTGTCTTAGGAGCATTATAGTAGTGTTAAATGTCTTTTATATCCATGTATTTTATTTATCAAAAAATTTCTTTTTCAATTATGAAAATGATAAAATTGGCAAAACACAAAAAAATTAATGACTTATGAATATCATTTTACTCTGATAAAATTGGACATACATTTGTTAGCGTATGTTCATGAAGCACATATTACTAAAACCCTTTATTAATTTAGCACATATTACCAAAACCTTTTACTCTCGTATTATTTTAGATGTTTATTGGTTATAACGATATTTTATATGTTTGTATATTTAAGATTTAAGATAAACAAGTTGATTAGTGTAACGAACCTAACATTAGGTGTGACTAACTGAATATTATGTAAATTATTTGTAAATTGGTGTTGCAGTGCATGAGTTCACTTATGTTCGTTCGTTTAACTAAACAAACGGACACAAACAAGATTTAGTATTCGTTTAGTTAAACGAGTATACACGAACATATTTCGTTCATTAAATTACGTCCATGAACATGTGCATGTGTTCATTAATGTTCGTTTTAATTTGTTAATTTATTAATGCTCATTTACATTCGTTCATTGTTCAAATTCTATACAAATATTAATTATTCCTTTATGTTCACATATATTTTTTTTTCCATACATACTAGTTAGAGTTTTGTATTCAACAATAATATTTCTAAGATACAAAAGTATATATATAAAAGTAAATGATTTCATAGAAATAGAATATTAATTACATATAAGTAATCTAACTATTCTTTTATGTTCAAATTCATTATAAAACATTAAGTATATGTTTATATCTTTAATTTTTTATACATACTAGTTAGAGTTAGAGTTTTGTTTAATTTTAAAGTCTTAAGTGGAAACTCTTGATTATTTATATTGTGATTCCATTATCTTCTTCATCAACGACTTAAGTTTGCAAGTGTTCTCCATTTCAAAGTTTGTAAGTATACGCTATATTTATATTGTTTGAACTATAATGATTAGATGCTAAAATCATCTTAGATGATTGTTAACAAAATTGTTAAGATTTATTCAATTATTTACATTCGTAAACGTTCGTTAAATCTCGTTCATTTATTTACGTTGTGAAGATTCGTGAAGCCGTTTATTAAGGTTCATTTGTGTACGTTCAGTTACCTTTTTACTGAACTATACACGAACATTTTATTTTTTTAAGAAACGAACATAAACATAAAATATCACTCATTTAAGTGTTCACCGACACTTAATTTTTTTTTAATCGTTTATAACTTATTGCCAATTAAAGGTAGGGTTTTAAAAGGGATAATGAAGAGAGTCGAATCGAGTATATAGGCTCACATTGTAGCTGAAATCGAACTATATTCCAACATAATGTTGATTGTGACTTTGTGAGTTATATCTCCAATTAACTAGGGGTGAGCACAAAAACCGAAAAACCAAACCGAAACCGAAAAAAACGCACCGAAAAAACCGAACCATTTGAAAAACCGATGTGAGCGGTTTTTATTTTTTGAAAAACCAAATGTTTGGGGCGGTTTTTGGGTTCATACGAAAAACCGAGCCGAAAAAACCGCCCCGTCCCATCATATATATATTTCAAATTTTATATAAATATTTGTATATTTATAAAAGATTTGATCCTTACTTATATAAAAGAAAGTTTTAAGTATATCATTTGTAACTTTTCACACGTTTTAATAAAATGTTTTCAGGTCTTATAACTTTATAAGTATTGAAGTTTGGAATAAAAACTTTTAAGTTTACAAATTGGTAAATTTTAAGGAAAACAAAAAACCGAAAAAAAAACCGAAACCGAACCGAGAAAAACCGAAAAACCAGAAAACCGAAACCGAAAAAATCGAAACCAAACAGTTTCTAATTCTTAAAAACCGAAGTTTGCGGTTCGGGATTTGATTTTAGTGAAAAACAGCCCCAACCCGCCCCATGCTCACCCCTACAATCAACTAATCAAGTGCAATCAAAGCCGTTAAAAAAGTGCAACCAATGGTTTCTAAACACTTACAACACTTGTCAGGTTTGCTCCCTCAAGTCTTTATTCTTATCATTTTGCCCTAACTTTCTTTTTTTGAAACAACAAATGAAACAACGGAAGTGCACTCGCAATATTTCAGCGAGTACCCTAGGTTCGAGCTCATTTACAGGGTAAACCCAACCCCATAGGGATCTCCAGGAAAAAAATCCCCCATAATTAGTACAACAAGAGGTGTTTACAGGATTTAAACTCCAGACCTCACATCTCATATGACAGTAAAATATACATATATTAATCCAGCTGAGCTAAACATCATTTGCTGCCGCAAACTTTCTAAGTAATTTTGAAGTTATAGTAACCCCGTGATGCGACGCTCCATAAAGCGCGTGGTGGCGTGACACCCCACTTTCTCCCCAAACTTCTATCTTACGTACTCTTTCTCTCTCTAGAAATCGAATATCGCACAGGAATCGAATCCTTAAATCGTCTTCCTCTCTCATGATTTCGCGATAGCCAGATAGAAAATCGAAATGTCCGCGCTCTCGATCACTCTCATCGATCTAACCGCTCATTTCGTCGATTTCTAGAAACCAACCCTAATTTGATCTCTTCAGGCATCATCTCTTTCAACAATTCAACCTCCTTTCACTCCGTAGTGTTTTCTCCCAACAATTTTCAGGTATAATTTTGTTAATTCATAATTTGTATCGTTTTTACTGGTTGTAAAATTGTCCGATTTGCTATTTGACGATTTTCTGAGATTTGTTTCCGAGGATCATGATCTATTATTGAATTATTTTAAGATGGAATCTCAGATTAGGGGTCGGTTAGACGTCAAAGGCATGTGATTTTCCTCTATTTTTAATATTAAAATTAAGTAAATTCTGATGCCTTATATATTTATTAATTCATTTCTAACTGTCGCTCGCGTGATTGTTTGGATATAGCATGTTGTGTAGCTAGTAAGCTACCTATATATGTGTCTGGCTTGATCTATTTTTATTTGAACATATACATCTCATCCTCATTCAATTGCTTTTGAATCCAGATTTGCTTTGAAGCTCAATTGGTATGTGTAGTTTTTTTTGTAGAATTTAGCCTTTTAATTCATTATCTGGAAGCAATTTTGCAATCTTACAATTTTCATATTACCTAAAAATTTGTTAATTGCATCCAAATTTTGACAAATTGTTCTATCTATTGTAAGATTTAGTCAGATTGGGTGGTCTATTATAGTAATAATTGACGTGTGGTTAGGCAATGTGTTAGTTATTGATCAATTTTGAAGTATTGTAAAATTTTGATTGAATTTCATTATTTGGCGATCTATCCAATTTCAAATCTTGATCAGAAACAAACATCGCCAGTGTTTTTTTTTAATATTTTCTGTTACTTTTCATTGCTGTATATTATTAATTGTTATCTGATTCTAAATTTTGTAGATCGATGTTATCAACTTTTAGTTAATGAATATCTTGTAAACATAATCATGATTGACCCATTTACAAGTAATGACTGATATTCCAATTTCTAATTTCCAAATTGAATGTAGATTTATCTCAAAAAATGGCGAAAGGTACAAGAGGAAGACGAAGAACAGCTTCAAAGTCAACCCCATATCCAATTCTCACTCACAAACGAAATTTATCCAAAAAGTCAACCAAAAAAGATTATGAAGACATAACATGCTCAGTATGCATGGAATACCCGCACAATGCTGTTCTTCTCCTATGTTCTTCACATGACAAAGGTTGTCGGCCCTACATGTGTGGGACCAGCTCCCGTTATTCCAACTGTCTTGACCAATACAAAAAAGCATACACCAAAATTACCGTTTCGTCCCCACACCACCCCCCACCTTTAACAACCGAAACGGGCCCCATTTTGGATAATAACTTATCCACTTGGCCCGTTGAGAAGTACGGTGAAGTTGCTGAGCTGGCGTGCCCGCTTTGCAGAGGTCAAGTCAAAGGTTGGACCGTTGTGGAGTCAGCTCGTGAGTTTTTAAACTGTAAGAAACGAACGTGTATGCATGATGATTGTTTGTTTGTTGGCGCGTATAAAGAGCTGAAAAAACATGTGAAATTAGAACATCCTTGTACTAAGCCACGTGAAGTGGACCCCGCTCAGGAACAGAAATGGCGGCGGTTGGAACGGGAGAGAGAACGGGAAGATGTGATTAGCACGGTGACATCAGCGATTCCGGGTTCGGTTGTTTTTGGTGATTATGTGATTGAAAGGAATTCATATGGGTCAGATGATTCAGATGATGGTGGTTTTGATGTTGGTGGTTTCGGGCGGGCTAATAATTTAGGGTTAGATGTTGGCGGTGGTGGTGGTGATAATAATAGTCTTGTTAATGTGTTTCTTTTGTTTCATGCGTTTGGTGCTGGTGGAAATGAGGGTGCTTTTGGGAACGATGATAGTGGTGGTGATAGTAATAATGATGGTGGTGGCGGTGATCGGTTTCGCCGCCAGGGTCGGGTTTTATTGGGGAGGTCAGGTAGGAGGAATAGTCAAAGTCAAAGTCAAAGTCAAACATAGATATTTGTGTAAATTCGGGATGTAAAGAAGGGAATCTGTTAAAGTTAGTTATTTTTAGGAGGGATAAGAAGAGAGGAATGGTGATGGTGTTTATCTGCATTGCCATTGGGTTCACTTCAAATTGGAAAAAAAAGTAAGTTTTTTTTTCTTGTTAATTTAAAAAGTTTGATTTCTGACCAAAAAAATGTTGTAATTTGTGTTTGTAATTTACTGATTCCCTGCCCATGACATGACTTGTTTATGATTACTGAAAAGTTATTGAATTTGAACATTTTTTAGATTTGATGTAAAGTTCCAATTTCCCATTCAATGTTTATGTCTTGAAATGTCTTGATGTGTTGGTGTATCTTTTTTTTCTTTCATAAACAGTGTTTTCTTTTCATTTATTCATTTATTTATAAAATGCGGTGATATGAATATTTTAGTTTATAAATATGATGTGTATCTTTGCAAACTCGTCGCGAAGCACAGACATATGCTCCTCGTTGATGAACGTTAGTAAAGGCGACACTTTATAATTTATCCAGAATTTGATGAATATACGTTATATTTTTACCTCGAGTAAATTACAAGAATGGTAGTACTTAAGTTTTACCTTAAAGTTTATGTATGATCATTTAGTTTAAATAAGAGTAAATTAAACGGATAGTCCCTGTGGTTTGACATGAGTTTTGGATTTGGTTCCTAAGTTTCAGAAATTATACCGATCGTAACGGAAGTTAATTTTTGCTGTTAAAACCTGTCATGTGCCTTGCACATGAGGTTAATTTAGTCATTTTACACAAACCCTCTTACTTTCTTTCTTCTCTCCCATCAAAAACACAAACTTAAAAAAAACAACACCACCACAGGCGTCATCTCCATGAACATTAACACCAAAAGTTGTTGAAGCTCTCCCCGTCATCTTCAACGTGCTCACAAATCTTGAAACTATACAAATTGATTTACACAAGGTACAACAAACTCTGTTGGTGACTGAGTTTTTCGGTTTTGGACCGGTAACCGATTGTGCATAAAAATTAGAACTGAAAACCGAATCAATAAAACTCAGTTTGATCCGATTCAGTTATGCGGTTCTAGTTAGTTATCGGTCGAATTCACACATTCCTAATAGAAATGTTGTTTTCAAACTATAAATACATTTTTAAGTTTTAACTTATAGACTGATATCAATTTTAAACAATAATTTGGTTAGCAACATCAATCACTTAAAAAAATCATGTGCCGGCTGAAGAAAGAAATCAACCCTTTCACCTCTTAAATTGACAATTTGTACGCAATAGTAATTTATTTTAGTTCAATGCTTCTTGAACAATTTACTCGTTTAAGTAAAATTAGATTTGTTTTATAATTTCTTTTATTTTAGGCAATGCACTAAAACTAGGTTAATTCTATAATATGTTTTCTAAAATAAAATATACTAAATTATTGATTTGTGTCTCACATATATATTTAATATCGTCTGATTGTATCGTAAATTAAAATAAAATTAAATAAATAAATAATTGGAAAACGAACTCGTCACTTTGAAACCGAGGTCACCAATGTAGAAACACAAACTTTACAAAACGAGGATTTACAATACTATTTGAACCAATTTTCTAATATTTTTTCCTTTTTTAAAAAATTGAGAGAAATTACAATTACAAGACGAGGATCCACCAATACTCCGATAGTTGAACAACAAAATGGTTGTTGCAGCACATGAACGATTGGGCCTAAGGCCGGCCCGATTTCAAAGAATATAGATAAAGCCCAGAAAACAAAACGAGGGCGAAATGGCTTTTAAACCCTAGAAAAAGAAAACCTTCAAATTTCAGGGTTCGTCTCATTTTCGTGGAAAATCACAACTCTCAAACAAATTTTGATAGAACCTGCCGTTCTTTGTACACAGACATGCCGAAATCGAAGAGAGATCGAGCAGGTAAAGTGTTCAACTTTACGTATTGGTCATATTAATTTTTAGAATGATTGAATCGGTTTTATTAGGATGCGTGCAAGTCGTATGATTGATTCTAGCTGTTTCCTGAGTGCTGCATACATTTGATGATTATGAGCTGCAGTAGGAGGTCGTTTGATTCGAGTTGTCTAAATTCAAACGTCATAATTAAATTTTCATCTCAGTAAATTAAGAATTATTTTAGTTATATGTTGAATCTTCTAGCTATTAGTTCGTAAGTAAATTAGGAAGACGAAGCAGACCTTATATTTGATTTTCAATTCAAGTTGAATGATATGATTCTTATATTGTTTTTGTTAATTGTACATTTAGGAACTTGTGTTGTAAATAGTTGATAAATTGGTTATGATTGAATGCAGTTACATTGTCAAAGACAAAGAAGAAAGGGAGGGAGCATAAAGAGACGATTGTGAACTCCATTCGAGAAGCTGTGGAACAATATAATTCTATCTATGTTTTTAGCTTTGAAAACATGAGGAATCTTAAATTCAAGCAGTTCAGGGAGCAACTTAAATCCACCAGCAGGTACCATTAATTAAATACTAATTTTATTTTTAATTGATATATTTTAGCTTATATACAATATATATGCATATCTTTCAGATTTTTTCTGGGGTCAAACAAAGTGATGCAGGTTGCTCTAGGGCGGTCTGATTCTGATGAGATAAGAACAGGGCTGCACAAGGTGTCTGAGGTACAGTCAGCATCCTGTACAGCACTTGAATATGACGTGTTATTTAATTATTTTCATTTAATTATTTTTGTTATCTGCATTCAGCTAATTCGTGGGGATTCTGGTCTTTGTGTAACCAATATGCCTAAAGATGAGGCACAAAGGTTGGTTACCACTAAACAACTATCTTTAGTTTGATGAATATGTTTTTACATGTATAATAACACCTTATTGCTTCATTTTTGGCAGAATATTTAATGAGTATGAAGATTATGATTTTGCTAGGACTGGAAGTATTGCCACAGAAACGGTTAGTAGTTTTATAATTTTTTTTGTCCTTTGAATTATTTTATTATAGATTATGTGTTTGAGTTTGTATGTTTGATATTTAATTTTGTAGGTGGAACTTAAAGAAGGTCCTTTGGAGCAATTTACACATGAGATGGAGCCCTTTTTGCGCAAGCAAGGGATGCCAGTTCGCTTAAACAGAGGTCTCAATTATAATTTATTTTATAAAACAAATATATATAGCCTCTTGTATGTATATTAATAATTAATTTGTTGAATATTGAGCAGGAGTGGTGGAACTTGTTGGTGATTTTGTTGTATGTGAAGAAGGGAAACCAATATCCCCTGAATCTTCTAGAATTTTGGTGTGTTCTCTAACCCTTTCTTAATTTATATTTCAAATATAATTATAATTATATCAACCAGTCTTTCCATTTCTGTTAATATGAGCTTGTTATTGGTGTAAATGCAGAGGTTAATGGAAATAAAGATGGCTACATTTAAGCTGAGCTTGATTTGCAGATGGAGTCCTGAAGATTTTGAAGTCTATCAAGAAGGTTTGGAAGGTTCTGATGTTGAATCTGCTTAATTTTCTACCAAATTATTAATTATATTAGAGCAGTTTTTGTATTTTCATGTGTTAAATTTTTCAAGTAACAAAGTTTTGTGAGATTACAGTACTCTTTCTTTACATGTGATTTTGAGTGTTTATTTTGCTTTCCATGTCATGTTTTATAATTTGTGGAGTTGGAAAATGATTGATTGGGTTTGGTCGGTTTTAAAATGGGACATTATGGGCCCGTTGATTTGCTATAATCCTTTTCTTTTTCTTTCAACTTTCATAGAATAGAGATATGTATACTAAACGGAATTATAGGTAATTTTTTGTTAATGAAGGTTATAAAATATGGCCACTATGTCAAAGAATATTTAAACCATTTTTTCATTAAAAAATTGTATTGTTTTCTTTCTAAATTTCTCTATTTTATGTTTCTACCATAAAATGATTGACATGAAATTTAGAGCTCGACAAACAGGATTTAGTTTCAAACTAGATTGGTTTAAAAACCGGTTTGGTTTCGCTCAAGCTTTGGTCAAACGGTGAAACCAGATCGTTTTAAACATGTTTTGGGGAGTGGAGTATGTATCCAGTTAAAAAAACTAATGTCATGCATTAGTCTCTAAATAGATTAAGCATCCAATTAGGTACATGAAATTAGCATGCCTATTATATATAAACGGAGAGGATTCATGTTCAAGCTACCCGGAGAAAGCCGAGTCTTTGATTCTGATATACGCAGTCTAACCAGTTTCCCGTGATCGCTCCCAACTTTTTTCCCTATTTCTTCTAAAATGTTACTCCTTGAGCTTTGAACCCACTCTCTTGTAAGAGCAAGAGCCACCTTTACCACTTGGACACCTAATTTAACTGTTCTTCAAAATATAGGATGCCTACTAGAATTGCTACATTTGACGGCAACACATTTAAATAGGATATTAGATGGAAAACTTTGTTATACACGACTTCATAAAAATAAAAACAGTTGTGGGATTAAATAACTAAGTATAATTCTTTAGAAATTATGTTCCCTTCGACATCTACTACATAAGGTTGAGTTGATGGTTGAATAATTCCACAAATTCTCCTAATTTGATTATATTTTTGAATGACTAACACACACCCGCCTAATTCCATTATATTCACTTGCATATTACTTAGGGCTTGAAATGCTTGTGATCAAACATTAAGAATTTCAAAAGTTATAAAATAAATATCAAACATCTTTCCAGCAAATCATGGATTCACGCACGCTACTGTCTAAAGAGGTTTATAGAGATGATGCCATGGAAGCTTCTTCCAAAAGCTTTAATTCTATTCGCCAATTTAGCAATCTTTTCAACTTGTTCTGGTTTCAGATCCTGCCCTGTTTTTTGCTCTTGAGCTTCTGTCAGTCGAATCTACAACCAAACCAATCACTAACTGTTATCATGATAATAAAATCTGGAATTAATCACATTAATCAATGATGATACAACAATGAGTCCACTGCACAGATTCTAAAAAGTAAACCGGTCAACCAGGAAGAACAAATTCATCCAACAAGAAACTTACTAACTACATATGCAATTCAACAGTGATTAATCATGTATATTTTACCTTCTTTTTCAATGCACGAATTCTTTTATCAATATCTGGAACATGATCCCCTTTTGACTCAGGGCCAGCAACAGATGCAATACTCATCTCATTTACACCTGACACAATTGACCTAACTGTTTCTTCCACATCTCCATTTCCATCTCCAGTAGATGAAACTTCATTTTGTTCCTAATCAATCATAATAACTTACAATTAAGCAATGTGATGAACAAAATGTCATTCAAGTTCATCAATTCATACGACACAGAAACATTAAACTTGTCTGTTACCTGCAAACGCTTCTCCTTCTTTCTTTCATTTCTCTTAGCTGATTTTGATTTAGGTTTATTAACAGCATTAACATCATCTTCAGGATCATAACCAGGAGGCACGGTTTCGTCTTTCTTCAACTGCAAATCATCATCATCATAATTGTTTAACTACTATTTGAGCATCAAAATCACTTGCAATTAGCATAAACTGTACCTGAGATCCTTTGGATTTGTAAACGGCGACTTCATCTTGAGGAACATACCCAGCCCTAATTCGAACTGGCTTGCGTAGAGTACCGTCGGGTCTTCGGGTCGGGGCGAGAACTCTTTCACCTTCTTTTAGGGTTTTGGCAGTCTCAGCTACCTCTTTGGTCGCCATCAAAAGGCATAAAACCAGTTGTTCAATCCCTCTATATAATAAAGTACACTTTATAAATACAAATATGAAAATTTTCAAATGAACAAAGTTTTCTCAAACAGGTAAAATATTATGAAATTTATAACATTGTTGGTTTATAGGCCAGTTACATTATAAAAGTACACTTTCAATATAAATTGTTATTATGCAACACTTAACTAAGTATTTGACTATAATACTTCCTCATCGGATTCAAAATAATTGATACACTTACTTTGTACATTTTTTAGTGTATTGAAATAAATCATATACTTTAATAATATTTGGTAAAAGGTCTCTTTAATGTAATAAAATGATCAATTTAACTTTGATTTTACTTTTAAACACCCTCTTCTAACTATATAACTTAATATAATCGAACCTCCATTATTATCTTTTCCTGCAAAAACGTAAAATCAACATATATCACTTAATTTGAATCAAAGGAAGTATATTAATATTAGTTGTATCAAATCTACGGTTCACACGACTGATGTGCACAACTTGTAGGAACTTGCCCCACATAAGTTGGATAAAGGTGTGAATACTTTTTTCTAGCAACACACACAGGTACAGATTGCTTATTGCAACTCAAAATGATTGAAATTCTAAATTTTATTTGAATATCAATTTTCAAATAATAAAGAAAACTTCATTTTAATCGCAATTAAACACATGTATATAGGATGAGTTGGACAACACAATTAAGTGACAAGGACTCCCATATATTTATTTTTATTACTAAAAATAGATTCATCACAAGATTTTTAGCAATAATATGACAATTCTATAGCCTTTTTATTTTCATAGAAATGAAATAAAACAAAGTAGCAACTTGGAGTTTGAAATTTAAATAACATGAAGTATCAATTAAATAACCTAAGCAAACAACTAATCAAAGTTTCTCAATCTTTGGAAATATTAAATCTTAAACTTCATGTTTGAAAGAAAAAAGAAGATTGAACAACCAAGTCCGCTTCATTACCATAAAAAATACATTAAATCATCAAAAAAACTATAACAAAACAGACCATACAAGGATACCTTAGCACAACACTTAAAACTAACATCCCACAATTCTCACCATTCAAATTATTTTTGTAGGACAATGGTTCCACGTCAGCATCTTCACTACTCTCAAACTTTCTTTCACATTTGCAACATGCAAAGTAACATCAAGATTCATCAATGCAAGCATTCTACACTAATTACTTGTATCTTTAATAACACAAGACAGTTAGACAACATAAGACCATGTCTTAAATTAATGCAAAAGTTGTTGATGGTTTAAAAAACATTTGGTGATTGGTCTGCAGGCGGCATATCATCTTCATCATGATATATATTTTCAGCCATTTGCCAGATTTGAAGAATATTATCTTCTGCAACACTGGCAACCACCCAATCTTCACACGGGTTCCATGAGAAATCTGAAACTTTACTTGTATGCCCTCCATGAATAAACAGCAATTCTGGTGGTCCATCTTCACCATCCTCAGGACTTTGCTCTTGGTCAATCCTGTCAATGTATTATAATTAATAAAAATAACATCTAAATATTATTATTATATTATTAATAAATATTAATTGAGAAATGTGTGCGTACCTACTAAGATCCCACACCATGAGTCTCCTACCAAGACAACAAGAAGCCAAAATTGTTTCGTTCTGTGGATTCCATCCTACTTGAAACACTTCCTCCCTAAATTATGGTTAGTATAACAACAATTTAGTTAAATATAATATTAGTAATAAGAGTAAATTACACAAATGGTCCTTTAGGTTTCCACCATATTGCATATTTGGTCTTTTAGTTTCATAAATTACACCGGCACTCCTTATTTCTGAAACTATTGACACGTTTGGTCATTTATCTAAACAAACGTTAACTTTTTTCATCAAATAAATGGGTTTTTTTGGGTTTCAAATTGGTGAAGGGAAAGGGAAATGGAAAAGGACAGATTTAGTTGCCCCCTTGTGCATCAAGCGTGAGTGCGTGCCCATACTTGACGGGAAAAATAAACGTATGTTTAGGTAAAGGACCAAACGTGTCAATAGTTTAAAAAACAAGGACTACCAGTGTAATTTATGAAATTCAAGGACCAAATATATAATAATGTACAAACCATAAGGATCATTTATGTAATTTAAAAAAAATTAGTCTTACTTGTGACAATCAAAGGTATGAAGAGCAGAGTTGATTTTTCTCAAATCAAACAATTTCACCGTCTTGTCCGTTGACCCAGTTGCCAACACCCACTCATTAAACGGATTAAACGCTAAGCAATTAACCTAAAAAACAACATGTTTACACATTGTTTCAACCTAACTTAATCTAAAAAATGTTAAATTAATTTGTTAATACCTCGCTTTGATGAGCCATTACAGATTGAACAGGTTTAGAAACAGATGGAGATCGAAGATCCCATATATGCAAATACTGATCATCCCCACATGAACCAAACAAATATTCATGCCTCAAATGCCATGCAACATCTTCCACAACACCATCATGAACCTTAAATATCTGCATAGCATCGAGTGATTTATTTTTTGGAGTTCCATTAATGTCCCATAAGCAAATTTGAGCATCATCTGAGCCACTCAGCAAATGACCTTGTTTGAATTTACTCCATGATAAACCATATCCTTCTGTGTTGTGACCTCTTAATCTTATATCAGGATTACATGATCCATCTAAAGGAGGTTTTGATGGATGTTTGCTGTAATCAAATACATAAACTTCTGCACTAACTGTTTTTGTTGCTATTATGAATGGGTTTTGAGGCATGTAACGTGCCCGGTTTACTTCTCCATCGTGGTTTATTTGCTGGATTATTTGTACCTGCAACACAGATATATAAACAATCCAAAAAAACTAAGCTTGATTGTGAAATTAAAACTATTATTGACAGATAATTGCAGCAACTAAAACTTTTGAAGAGGTAATTGAACCCTAATAATACTGATTTCAGTGGAAATACAAATTTACCACTTAAAACTATAATTAACCTAGTTTAGAAGCTAAATAACCAAATAAGATACAAAAATGACAACTCAATTATCAATTTCAAACAAAAAAAATAACATACAATGCGATGTAAGCACAAACCTTGCCGTTAGCGCAACCAAAACCGCCAAAATCAGAGCGGTCATCATCATAATTACGAGCATCGTACTCAGCATCTTCAAGAGGTAATTGAACCTGAGCTATCATGAGGTAATTAGGCTCATTCTCGGAAGTGTGGGTACCGAGGATCATTTTCTGAACGGAGTAATCTTTCCCGGCGGGCTCCTCTCGGTCCGGCAACCACTCCACGGTGAGCGACGGCCACTCGAGCGCGTGTGTAATGACCAAATCGTACAAAAACGGTGTGTTTTTTTTCCATACTTTGTATTCTTCGTTGATTAGCCTCTCCTCCATCTCACCTCTCATCTCGTCGTCATCTTTAACCATAATTGTGTAGAAATTGCAGCCGATTTGCCGAGAATCGGAACTAAAAATGAGGTTTGATTTTGGGGGTCTGAGAATCGGAGGGAATATGAGAGAAGACCGGTGGTTTTGATTTGGGTACGAGTGAAGGGTTTTACCGCGTGATATTGGGCCGAATGTATTTGGGCCGCATTTTAGCAACCAATTGTTTGTAAATATTTTTTCCCTTTTAATAATACAAAAATTCGCAGAATGCTATTATTCAATGACTTTCTAATTAAGCATGTATGGCCACATACAAGCGATGATATAAGTCTTAGATTTATAAATGACTAATTAATCCAATATTTAGAAAGTAGATATTGTGCCCATTTATGGTGGGCCAATTTTATTGGGCAGAGAGGATGTTTGGGCTTAGAGTTTCACCACAACGCTTGGAAGAGAAATCATTGCTTCGAGATAAAGATGATGACATCAGCATAAAGGAAGCTGATGTTGCTCTTGCAAAGGCAATCGATTATGCTTTATCTTTTAAAGTCAAACGGAACGCCTCAAAAATTGGTCAAAGATTGTCTCCAGAGGTATTGTTTGATCGTGGGAATTATTTGATAAATGCAGCATTACCTTCTTTAGGAAAAAATTTACATTTTTTTCTTACCACTTATTTTATTAACATAGATTTTGGTTCACAAGTTTCGTCTAATTTGTTATTTTTGGGGGTATTTTACTAATAGTCGATATTAGTAAAAGATATAAAGGTATTGTTCATGACCTATAAGTCATGGGTTCAAGTTCCGTTATGGACAAATTGGAGTAGACTAAGTGCCGTTAAAAAACACTTAAAATAAAATTGGGTCAAATAGGTTCTTATCAAAATCAATCTTTTAGAATTTGGATTTTGAATTGGACCGATCGATGTCTTCAAAACAGTCGAGCTAGTCGGATGAACCAGATTAAAATATTACTCATTGTTTATGATAAATTACTAAATTAGTTATGAAAAATTTGTGAGCAATCGAAATTCAACAAATTACCGATTATGAAAATAATGATCAATTTTAAAAATGATAAGAAGAAGAAATGTGATTACCCCAAGTACCTGTGATATAGGATGTTGTTTCGTACCTGATCCGCGAGATTTATGAATGTACCATTTCAGATCCAAAATCGGATTGTTTATTATATTTAAAAGAAATTATGTTGTTATATGATGAATTGAGTCCAATCACTAGCCTATAATTTGTGTCATGTTTACAATCTGGTTTCAAACTAAACCAAGTAGATATCATGTGAAAGTACCAATTGTTTCAATTTTTTCGGTTCTAGTTCAATCCCAAGTACCAGTCAGGTTCCGAACCATTGTTCACCCATTTTCTCTACAATTATGTTGTTATATTATCTAGTTAATGGAGTAGTATTTTTTTCTAATAATTTGGAAAGAATATAATTTGTTGATTTGTGGGAATATTTGGCAGAAACAATAATGATGAGGCGAAAGTCTAAAGAGTCGGAGAATTAAAGATCCTAAAAAAGTCAAAGTCGATAGAACGGGAGCCTTAAATCATAATGGGTTGTTGGTGGTGGTTCAAGCTTTTCTTTCTTCTTTCTGTTTTATAACTTTTTCTTATTATCTAACCTACTTTAATGCTACATTTTAAAAAAAATATACTTCCTCCGTATCAAAATAAGTGACACAAATTGGCTTACACGTTTTTTGAGGTAAATGATTAAAGTAGAGGTTAAAATAGATTAAAGTACATAATTAGTGGAGAATGAGTCCAACTTTTCTTGAATAAAGTGATATTAATGAGTTTTAAAAGTAAAAGTAAGGGTATAAGGGTAATTTTACTTTATTAAAGTGGATAGTTAGTGGATATGAGTCCCATTATTTTTACCAAATAAGGAAAGTTTTCAAAGTGTGTCACTTATTTTGATACACCCCAAAATGAAAAGTGTGTCACTTATTTTGATACGGAGGAAGTATTAAGTTCAATAAACAACCTAATCATTGCATTGCACTGATTGTTTTCGAGCCTTTTATTTAGACAAACATTCGAGCTCTTATCACTAGGTAATGTCCAAATGAAAGCTCATAGAACTATATTTTGATGGGTTTTTTTTTTTTTTTTTCCAAATATTGTTAATGGGGTAAAATGTCCAATTGATCTGAATAACTAGTATATTACCAGTGTAATGCGAGAACAATTATCACGTAGGTATATTTTGTGGTGACGATAATGATGGTTGTGGCACTAGTGATGATTGTGGGTGATGGTGTGTAGTGATGGTGGGTGGCGGCAAGAATGATGGTGGTGGTGGTATGTATTGATGGTGGATGGACGCACTAGTAATGGTGGTGGGTGATGGTGGTGGGTAGTTGTGGTTTGGTGATGGTGGTCGGTGGTGGTTATGGTGATGGGTGCCGGTGGTGAGTAGCGATGGTGGTGGTGAGTAGGGATGGCAACAGAGCGGATGTGGATCGGGTGATGCGATATCCACATCCATATCCATTTAAATTTACATCGTCCATATCCACACTCATATCCATTTTAAATCATTTCATCCATCCATATTCATATCCATCGGATTATAGCGGGTAAATGGGCATCCGTTGGATGTCGAAAGAAATTTATTTAAAAAAAAAAGTACCATAGGTTTGTAGATTAATTTGCAATTTTTGTTGAATATGTATATATTTCTTCCAAAAAAATATACAAACGAAAACATAATTACGAATTTACATTCAATGCATCGAGTCATAGAATATAGTTTGTAACTAATCCACAAATATTGATGAATACAAACAAAAACGTAACTTAATATATGTAGAAGCCTAGAGTATGATTTGTAATGTTTACAAATTTGGTTTTATTCAATGTTATGTATAAATTTTATTGAATAAAAAATGTGTAGACATATATTGTTATTCATGTGAAATTGTAATATAAAAAAAATAATTTCGGGTTAAATGGATTTATCCAAGGATTGAAAATCATCATCCGTATCCGCTCCAATAAACATCCATATCCGCTCCACATCCGCTATTCACCCATTTAACTTCATCCATATCCACCACCGGTGGAGCGGATCAGATGGATGATCATCGGATCGGATGATAGTTGACATCCCTAGTGGTGAGTGGTGGGTAGTAGTCAATAGAATAATATGAGTTTAGAGATTAATAAAGATAATAATGTATTTAAGTTATTGTAGTCAAGTAATCAACATATATCATAGTGGCTCGGTTATAGCTCCTTACTAATAACATGAAAGTCGCAGGTTCGAGGCCCGGACTATCATTTTTTCCAAAACACAAATATTTCCAAAAGTAGCAAGTGTCTTGGCTTGAATATTTACCCTTGCTAATTTGGTAAGGTATCAAACGCATTATATATTATCGTAAAGATAAATATATTATATTTGACCCATTTCGCTGCAAGAATTTATAGCGATGAAACTCTATGGCGACGACATGTGATGCAATTCTTCATAAGTTTGTACTCTTTTGAGTTTATATATTTTGTCTAGTTGAGTTTGGCATATATATTCAGACGGTTGGAGGAACTGTATTACAGTCAGGTACCCAAGAGCTTGTGATCAGGTCAATTAAACCGGTTTAACCAGAAATTGGATGGACAAATGATAATGCTTTCGGTAAACCTGTGGTTGTGACAGATATTCTACAACGAACGATGCTTTCGGTGGGTATTTTCAAATTTATCTATTAATTGAGGAACAACAAATTAAAAACCATTTTGGTAGTTATTAGTTAATGATAAGAACGAGTGTTTCAAAAAAGAGATTAAGGAAGTCTGTGTAGTGGAGACAATTTTGTGGAAAAGGAAAGTGGAAGAGCTTTTTCGGATCAAAGTCTTTACAAAGAACTTGATGCATTATAAGAAATGCCTATAAATCTATAATGAGTTAGGCATGTTTGGTAGTTGGTAATGTAAGATTAATGGTAATTACTATTATCATTACTGTAATGTAAGATTAATAGATACTATTCACAAGTCTATGATTGGTCAATTTTGTTTATATTATTATATTAATATTATTGAAAGAAAAGCTTGAATAAATTTGATTGTAGGATGAAAAATGAGGCTTCTCACGGGTCACAAACTTACGCTCACATTTTTATGTCTTTTATTTATTTCCAAATTTAGTGTTATTATGTGTATAACATCCACATAAGCATAAGCAATATATAAAACAAAATCCAAAACTAAAAGTGATGTAGAAAAATAAATTTATATATTTTTTTAATTTTTTAAATCTTGCAATTAGATGGATGATGAATAGATTAAAGCCACATAAGCTCGCAACGAAGTGCGAGCATTATTATGCTTGTTATGTACATAAGAATTCATTGTAGTAGTATGCCTCAGCAAATTTGACCGAGAACCGACCGGAACGGCAGAACCGGATTGGACCGGACTGGACTAGACCGATCTATATCAGTTCAGTTCTCGGTTCTATTTTTTATGAAAAATCAGTTCTCGGTTCCAAACGGTTCAATTCCGAGCAGTTCGGTTCGGTCCAAAACCGAGAAAAAACTGAAAAAAGTCGAAGGACCTCGGTTCTCGGTTCGGTTCTGGCCGGTTCTCGGTCCAGTTCAATTCGGTTCCGAGCATCATCCGTTCGGTCCTCGGTCCGACCAAAATCATTTTTACGGTTCTCCCTTCTAGTCAGTCCGGTTCAGTTCGGTTCCTGGACCGTGCACATGCCTATGTAGTAGAAATGTGTTAATGGGCTCGGTGTGGGCACGTCAAGGGCTCGCCAAAGCTCCTTTGGCGCCGCCAAAGTATTCAATATCATACCACCACAGGCGTTAAAGATCTCATCGCCATACCGAACCAGACTAACTAGAAGGGAGAATCAAAAAAATGATTTTGCCTTTAATTGTCGTTAAAGATCTCATCGCCATGCCGTTAAAGATCTCATTGCCATACGCTCGCAAAACAATTTCTCATCATGATTTGGCTTCAGCGTTGGCGCCCGTTTACATGCATTTGCCTTTAAACATCATACTGTCATTCTTTAACATGCGTGTTAAACTCATGTTAAAGAGCCAAAAAAGTATTTAACATATCTTTAATATGACTTAACACACTACCACACTTTATGCTCTTAGGCCCCACAAAAACACATAAGGTTAGTGAGAATTCATTCCCCAAGTAACATTTGTTAGGGAAAATGTACTATTCATCTACCGTTGATAAATAATTTTTTTAATGTTATTATTTCTATTTTTTTAACTTATGTCTTTTTTTAATACAGTAAATGAATAATTTATTTTATTATTTATAAAATGGTGTTTTTCTTATAAAATAATGTTTTATATATTGTTATTAATTAATATGTTAGGTAATATAATGTGTATATTTGTAAGCCCATTACGAAGCGCGGTAACATGCTTAAAAAAGGTGAATGGTTCCTACTTATAGTATCATCAAATATCAGTATATATCTAATGGCATTAATAATTAAGTAGTAAAATAGTAAGTGGCTAAGTAATAAAGAGACAACATAATATAAAGTCCTCGTAATAAACACTACTACAAGAAAATAAAGCAATTTAAAGCAAAATTGAGTTAAATTTTATATTGTTTTATCATGTATAGATTTGACGTTGTTCATATGAATTATGTGGACATAACCTAATTTTCATGCAATTTAAATGTGTTTATGGCACGTGCTTTGGTAGCAAGAATGAATATCTTATGAGAATGGGTGAATATTGGTATCAAGTAATTATAAAGTTGATATATTTGTTGCAAGTAGTTATATTTACATTAATATTAAGATTCTTTTAAGATTAAGAAAAAAAGTATTTATTTCATTACATTCGTTACAATTTAATTAAACTATTGATATGATAGAAAATTCTTGTGGTCATCATAAAAAAGTTAGTTAAAGTATTAAATTGGTAGCGCAACACCGAAAATTTGACGAGAAAGACCTTTTAGGCTTTTATTGAGCAACTACAACTATTGCGTTTTCTTTCTATATTCTTTTGTTAAAATAATTTATTTTTAGTGGTAAAAAATATACTATATTCCAAAATACTTATTGGACAGTACAATTGGAAGGGGAAATGAAAAATATGTGTGAATGAATCAATCATTCAATCATATTGAAATTTTTATTTATGAACCGATTCGGATCATGGTTCCACCGGTAGATACTGGTTTATTTATTTATACTTCTTTCGTTTCAAAATAAGTGATAAACTTTTTATTTTAGGGTGTTTCAAAATAAATGATACACTTTGAAAACTTATCATATTTGGTAAAAGGTAGTGGGGACCACACCCACCAATTATCTCCTTTAATAAAATGAAAAGACACATGTATCCTTACTTTTACTTTTAAACATCATTAAATTTACTTTAATCAGTATATGTGAGACTCATCCTCCACTAACTATCAAATTTAATCTAATTAACTTTTATTATCATATTTTGCCTCAAAAATCGTGTACTCTAATTTATACTCCCTCCGTCCCACAAAAAAACTTCCCATTTCACTTTGACACAAGTTTTTATGTAATAGTTAGTAGTGGGTTAATTGGTAATAGATTTGATTAAAATATAAGATTGGTTTGGAGAGAGAAATATAGTTATTGGATAGTTAATGGTGGGTCCTTAGTTTTAATAGTATTTTATTATGTGGAGCCCATCAAGTGTATGAAATGAGAAGTTTTTTGTGGGACAAAAATATAAGGTGAAATGGGAAGTTTTTTGTGGGACGGAGGGAGTATCACTTATTTTGAGACGGAGAAAGTATATTCTTCTTTTAATCTCAATTGTAAAAATAAAAGCAATACAACGGTAATATTTCTATTTAAAAAGGGATAAAGTACATACCTTTGCTATAAATAGTTTGTCTATCCGCCCATAAGTAACCAACCACCCACAAACAAACAGAAGACAAAAGTCATACAAATCCTCACTTCTTTGACTGTACCTACCATGGCTAGTGGAAGAGGCAGTGCAGTGGCGGCAGCGGCGGTGCTCTGCCTTGTAATGGTGGCGCTTAATTTGGAGGTAGCTCAGGCAGCCACCTATGTCGTCGGAGGTCGCTCCGGTTGGACCTTTAACCTCTCCGGCTGGCCAAGAGGCAAGAAATTCAAGGCCGGTGACATCCTTGGTATCTTCCAAACATCCTACCACCCACTTTAAACCTTAAATATTTGAAAAATTGTATCGTTTCCTACTAAATCTTCCAAACCATAAACGATTGTCACCTAGAATACATTAATTCTTTTCCTAATATCATTACTACATCTAATTCAAAATAAGTGAGGTTTCATGATTTTTGAGAAAAAAAATTAAAATGTGGGTTAAAATATATTAAAGCGGATAGTCAGCGGAGAATGTGACTCATTTTTTTTAATAAATCGATATTAATGATTTTTAAAAGTAAAATTAAGAGTAAAAAAGTAATTTTACTTTATTATTAAAGTAGATAATTTGTGGAGATTGGTTCCCACTTTTTTACCAAATAATGTAATTTTTAAAAGTGTATCACTTATTTTATCTAATCTTAAATTGAAAGTGTATAACTTCTTTTGATACAAAGGCACTATTTAATTTTGGACACTTATTGATGAAATGAGTAAGAAAACAAGTAGAAAGATTTAGTAAGAAATAATATAATTTTTTAAATATTTTAATTTTATGGTATTAAACTTTATAGGTTAGAATATATTTAACTGATTTATCATGGAAATTACTCAGTGTTCAACTACCAGAAAGGAGCACACAATGTGGTGGCAGTGAACAAGGCAGGGTATAATGGGTGTAGCAGCAGCCCAAGAAATGCAAAGGTGTACACAAGTGGAAAAGACAGAATTAGGCTTGTCAAGGGTCTTAACAACTTCATTTGCACTCTCCCTGCTCATTGTGCTGCTGGCATGAAGATTCAAATCACTGCTTCTTAATTAAATAAGTAATAATAATAGTTAGCATAAGAATAAACTCGAATCCTAGATTCATTGGTGTGTATCGTATGTCCGGTTATATAATGTATTATGAGTTTTCAAGTGGTTTTTCTTAATGTTATATGGTATAAATAAGCTTCAATTAGAATTATATTTGCTAAAGATTAAATGAAATTTTATGTGTGTTTTTTTCTATTTGTGGTATCTTTGGTTATATCTTAACTCTTTTTTTGAACAACAATCGGATAAACTAGAAAATGAGTTTCTGGAAAGCCATCAACCTCAACTAGAAAACCCACAAGAAATATATAAATAAAAGAGCTATTAACAATTACAAGAAAAAGAGCAAATTACCAAACATAAAAAGGGGCAAATACACTACATGGACCATTCAAGAGATTTGCAATTATCCCTAAATTTCATCCAAAAGAACAAAGATGAGAGGAAATCTGTTGGAAATATAAGAAATATTGCAAGTTGGCAATTTACACTTTATCCCACATAGGTGGGAGGAAGAACATTGTGTGGGTTTATAAGGCAATTAATTCTTTAAGCTTCCAAAAGGCTTTAGTGGAGGATTAAGGGCTAGACCCACACGCGCGCCGAGCCGAGACCGATGACGCGAAATGGCGCGATTTAGGCGCACTTTGCACTTGCCTGTGCGTTTCTGTTCTCACACCTCTCTTCTCCCTATAAAAGGGACTCAGTTGGTACACATTGAGACACACCGAAAAACGCAAAAAGCACTCAAGCTCTCTGCTGCTCATACTGTTCGTTCTTCCTTTGATTTCCGAGTAATCACTTTGTGTTACACGGTGGTTCTTTTGCTGTCGGGACACACCGTTCATACTGCATCAAATCCTGGGGTGATACGTTGAAGGCTAACAGCATACGGCTCGTATAAACCTTAAAGGACAGGAATCTATATTCCGTGCGGTTTGTTCTTCTTCTCGTCAAATTCCAGGTTCGGTTTTGTTCATTCTGATTGTTTGATTATACTAACGTTTGTTACAGGATATAATAACTATACAACAATCTTTAAGGTTTATAACTTTCTGTTTGTTTTATATTCTGTGGCTAATCTTCATCTACTTTCAGAAAAGAAAAAATGGACACTGAAATCTCCTCAACCAACTTCCGTTTGATGAATCAAGAATTCATCAAGCTTGATCGTTTTGATGGCCAGAACTACACTCGTTGGGCTGACAAAGTCTTGTTTATGCTAGCTGTGCTTAAACTAAGCTTTGTGTTGGATCCTGAATTGCCACCAATTCCCGCTAATCCAGTCCCTGCCGAGGGAGCTGCCCCTGATGTGCAAGCAATTGCTGATCTTGATAAGCAAAGGGCTCTGCGTAGAGAGTCCGAACATCTATGCTTGGGACACATCAAGAACTCCTTATCCGACCGTCTCTATGATTTGTATGCTCCTATTACAAATCCTATAGAGTTGTGGAAAGCTATTGAACTCAAGTACAAGGCACATGAAGAAGGTACCAACAAGTATCTTGTGTCTAAATACTTCGAGTTTCAAATGGTGGATGATAAGCCGATTATGGAGCAAGTGCATGAACTCCAGGTGATAGTGAATAAGTTGAATTCCCTATCTATTAATCTTCCCGAGCTTTTTCAGGTTGGAGCAATCATTTGCAAGTTACCACCTTCATGGAAAGATTTTTCCAAAAGAATGATGCACAAATCCGAGGACTACTCTTTGGATATTCTGTTGAAACACCTCCGTATTGAGGAGGAAACTCGCAACAGGGACAAAAGGGGTAAAGTCGGAATGAGTGTTCACCACGTGTCAGGTGGGGGTCGTGGTTATGAATCTGGTTCGGGTTCGGGGTCTGGTTCTGGTTACAAAGGCAAGAAAGGGTTCAAAATGAACAAAAACATGGGACCCAAAAAGAAGGAGTTCAAGAGGCCTAATAATCATCATCAAAACAATCCATCCAAGAAAACAGGAAAGTGTCATGTTTGTGGAGAAACAGGGCATTATGCACGAGAATGTCCACTACGGAAATCGGGGCCCGTTGGTGGATCCGCAAATGCTGTTGCGGATCTAACTCACTTGATTGCCAATGTGGATCTTGGGGAATCAAACATGATTTCCACATTGACTCGTGTGATAGCAGCTCGTGGATGGTTTCTTGATTCTGGAGCTACGATTCATGTTTGTGGGAATCGTAGCAGCTTCCAAACTTATGGCCCGGTTCGTGAAGGAATGGTGGTGGCATGTGCTGATGGTCACAGGGTGCGTGTTCAAGGTATTGGCACGGTGTTGCTAACTTTCCGTAATGGGAGTATGGTCACCCTTCGTGATGTGTTGCATGTGCCGGGAGTGTCAAAAGGACTTGTGTCGGCGTCCAAGTTTGATGATAATGGTTTCAAGTTGGTGATTGAGGGTGGTAGGACCTTGTTTTATAAAGATGGGGTGTATGTGGGACAAGCCGTTAATACGCGTGGTATGTATCGGCTTCAATTGTTTGAGGGGGACGTGGGTAGTAGTCACCATTATGGTGATTCTGTTTTGAATGTTGAATTTTCTGAGAGTGAAAGTGATGGTACCGCAAGTGATAGTGACGGTACCACTAGTAATGTTGTTGGTTATGAACTTAATGAAATAATGTTTTCTGATTATATTGCTTGTTCAATTTCTTTATGGCATAAACGTTTAGCTCACACTAATATTAAAAATATTGAAAAAATGCAAACTAAAGGCTTGTTAAAATTAAATAATAAAGATTTTGACAAATGTGAAACTTGTGTAAAATCAAAGTTTATAAAGAAACCTTTTCCAAGCGTTAAGAGAAATACAACATTACTAGAATTAATACATTCGGATATTTGTGAACTGAATGGTATACTCACTCGTGGAGGAAAGAGATATTTTATAACATTTTGTGATGACTCGAGCCGTTACTTATATGTTTACTTATTGCATACAAAAGACGAAGCTTTTAATGCATTTAAACTATATAAGGCCGAGGTTGAAAATCAACATGAAAAACATATAAAGATTCTTCGCTCGGATAGAGGCGGAGAATACTTTAATCATGAGTTTGATACATTCTGTGAAGAGAATGGTATCAAGCATGAAAGAACATCACCATATACTCCCCAACAGAATGGTTTGGCTGAAAGAAAGAATAGAACCCTTGTTGAGATGGTCAATTGTATGTTGAATCATTCGGGTTTGCCACACAATCTGTGGGGGGAAGCATTGTTGACTGCATGTTATGTGCACAACAGAATCACTAGTCGTGTGATTCCCTCTAGTCCCTATGAGTTATGGAAAGGTAGAAAACCTAACTTAGATTATCTAAGAGTGTGGGGGTGTTTAGCTTATTATCGTACACCTGATCCTAAACGATCCAAGTTGGGAGCTCGAGCTATGAAAAGTATATTCATTGGATATGCTCAGAATAGCAAGGCATACCGATTGTTGGATAAAGAATCAGGTGTCGTCGTAGAATCCAGAGATGTGGAGTTCTTCGAGGATAAGCTAATAGAAGATGATGAAAACTCAAATTCTACCTTTAATCCTGTTCCAGCACCAAGTACTTCTCGAGATATTATAACACCTTCTTCTAATATAGAAGAAGCACCTTCTTCTGTTGTAGAAGAACCAAGGAGAAGTACAAGGGTGAGAAAGGAAAAGAATTTTGGAGAAGACTTTCTATCATACTTGGTTGAAGGATCTCAATCTAAAGTGACGAGAGAGGTCATTTTAGCAATTAATTTAGAAGATGATCCTAAGACTTTTACTGAAGCTGTGACATCGAGAGATGCTCCTTTCTGGAAGGATGCTATTAATGATGAAATGGATTCAATTATGGGAAATGGAACTTGGGAGTTAGCTGATCTTCCCAAGGGAAAGAGACCCATAGGTTCTAAATGGATCTTCAAGAGGAAGTATCATCCAGATGGATCAATATCTGCCTATAAAGCGAGATTAGTCGCTAAAGGTTATAGGCAAAGAGAAGGTATTGATTATTTCGATACATATGCACCGGTTGCTAGAATTAGTTCAATTAGAACTCTAATAGCAATCTCAGCATTGAAAGGATTGTACATTCATCAAATGGATGTGAAGACAGCCTTTCTAAATGGATATCTCAAGGAGGAGATATACTTGGAGCAACCTGAAGGTTTCATAGTATCCGGACAGGAAAACAAAGTGTGTAGACTTATTAAATCACTGTACGGATTGAAGCAGGCTCCAAAACAGTGGCATGAGAGGTTTGACACCACTGTATCTGCATTCGGTTTTAAGCATAATAGTGTTGATAGATGTATCTATACTAAATGCACACCTGAATACACCGTAGTTATCTGTCTTTATGTTGATGATATGTTGATCATTGGCACTCACCTGAAAGGTATTCTTGATACAAAGAAATACCTATCCTCGAACTTTAAGATGAAAGATTTAGGGGAAGTAGATACCATTCTTGGTATTAAGGTTAAAAGGACAGATAGTCAAATTTCTCTAAGTCAATCTCATTACATAGAGAAAATTTTGACAAAGTTTCAACACTTGAATTTTAAGGAATTTAACACTCCTTTTGATTCTAGTGTAAAACTTGAAGTGAACTCTGGTAGAGCAGTGGCTCAACTAGAATATGCTAGTGCAATTGGAAGCATGATGTATGCTACACATTGCACTAGACCTGACATTGCTTTTTCAGTAAGCAAACTAAGTCAATATACTGTCAACCCCGGCATAGAGCACTGGAAGGCAGTAGGAAGAGTACTAGGATACCTGAAAAGGACTAGTAATCTTGAGTTGACTTACACGTCAAAGTCTAGCATACTAGAAGGGTATTCAGATGCCAGCTGGATTGATAACAGGAGTGATTCCAAATCCACAAGTGGATGGATTTATACACTAGCTGGTGGGGCTATTTCTTGGGCGAGCAAGAAACAGTCATGTATAGCTCACTCAACGATGGAAGCTGAGCTTATTGCTTTAGCCGCTGCAGGAAAAGAGGCAGAGTGGATTAGAGATCTACTCTTGGATATTCGTTTGTGGGATACTCCAATGCCATCAATTCCCATGTACTGTGACAGTGAGGCCACACTGTCTAAAGTATATAATTCTGTATATAATGGGAAGACGAGACACGTAGGTCTTCGTCATCATTCTGTGAGACAACTAATTGAAAGTGGTACCATCAAAGTTGTTTATGTCAAGACATCGAAGAACTTGGCAGATCCGTTTACCAAACCTCTGACGAGAGATTTGGTAACATCTACCGCGAGAGTCATGGGTCTAAAACCAAACTAGAATCGTTAGTAATGGAAACCCAACTTGAACTTAGTACTCATATTTTCAAGTTTAATGGGTAACAACGAAGTTACTAACGATAGAAGGTACTATCAATCAAGATAGATCCATGTGAGGTAGGATAGTACGTCGTTGCCGAGAACGAGGATGAGTTAATACTCTTAATAAAATTTTGGAGACATCTAAGCAACGAAGATGTTGTAAAATTTTGCCTATATGATCTAGAGGTGGTGCCGCCTCAAATGAAGACTGTTGGTTCGTCTTCTAAAGGGTCATGAAAAGGATTTTAGCACATGGCCATATTAGTGCTCAGGGAGAACACAAAGACGGCATATGTTGTGTGGGGGTAAACCGGGGAGGTTATTAAGGTTCTTGGTTTAAACCTATTAGGATACCATTGAATCAATCTCTTCTTGTTTGTTCACATAAACTTAGGTTTAATCTTCGTGACACCTAAGTGACAGCATCTGTCTGAATGAAAGGAAAATTTCCAACTTGGTGGGGGATTGTTGGAAATATAAGAAATATTGCAAGTTGGCAATTTACACTTTATCCCACATAGGTGGGAGGAAGAACATTGTGTGGGTTTATAAGGCAATTAATTCTTTAAGCTTCCAAAAGGCTTTAGTGGAGGATTAAGGGCTAGACCCACACGCGCGCCGAGCCGAGACCGATGACGCGAAATGGCGCGATTTAGGCGCACTTTGCACTTCGCACGACGCATCGGTCGCTGGGAGCTGAGGAGCTTTCTTTTTGGCCAAGCCTGTGAAGACAGTCAAATGTAACGGTCGAGTTTAAAGAGCTGTTTATGGTTCGTCCGTTTTTTGACCAATCATTTACTGGTCTAGGCGTTTTGGTCACCAGAATAATGGTCATTAAGAGTGTCTTAATGGCCTGTGCGTTTCTGTTCTCACACCTCTCTTCTCCCTATAAAAGGGACTCAGTTGGTACACATTGAGACACACCGAAAAACGCAAAAAGCACTCAAGCTCTCTGCTGCTCATACTGTTCGTTCTTCCTTTGATTTCCGAGTAATCACTTTGTGTTACACGGTGGTTCTTTTGCTGTCGGGACACACCGTTCATACTGCATCAAATCCTGGGGTGATACGTTGAAGGCTAACAGCATACGGCTCGTATAAACCTTAAAGGACAGGAATCTATATTCCGTGCGGTTTGTTCTTCTTCTCGTCAAATTCCAGGTTCGGTTTTGTTCATTCTGATTGTTTGATTATACTAACGTTTGTTACAGGATATAATAACTATACAACAATCTTTAAGGTTTATAACTTTCTGTTTGTTTTATATTCTGTGGCTAATCTTCATCTACTTTCAGAAAAGAAAAAATGGACACTGAAATCTCCTCAACCAACTTCCGTTTGATGAATCAAGAATTCATCAAGCTTGATCGTTTTGATGGCCAGAACTACACTCGTTGGGCTGACAAAGTCTTGTTTATGCTAGCTGTGCTTAAACTAAGCTTTGTGTTGGATCCTGAATTGCCACCAATTCCCGCTAATCCAGTCCCTGCCGAGGGAGCTGCCCCTGATGTGCAAGCAATTGCTGATCTTGATAAGCAAAGGGCTCTGCGTAGAGAGTCCGAACATCTATGCTTGGGACACATCAAGAACTCCTTATCCGACCGTCTCTATGATTTGTATGCTCCTATTACAAATCCTATAGAGTTGTGGAAAGCTATTGAACTCAAGTACAAGGCACATGAAGAAGGTACCAACAAGTATCTTGTGTCTAAATACTTCGAGTTTCAAATGGTGGATGATAAGCCGATTATGGAGCAAGTGCATGAACTCCAGGTGATAGTGAATAAGTTGAATTCCCTATCTATTAATCTTCCCGAGCTTTTTCAGGTTGGAGCAATCATTTGCAAGTTACCACCTTCATGGAAAGATTTTTCCAAAAGAATGATGCACAAATCCGAGGACTACTCTTTGGATATTCTGTTGAAACACCTCCGTATTGAGGAGGAAACTCGCAACAGGGACAAAAGGGGTAAAGTCGGAATGAGTGTTCACCACGTGTCAGGTGGGGGTCGTGGTTATGAATCTGGTTCGGGTTCGGGGTCTGGTTCTGGTTACAAAGGCAAGAAAGGGTTCAAAATGAACAAAAACATGGGACCCAAAAAGAAGGAGTTCAAGAGGCCTAATAATCATCATCAAAACAATCCATCCAAGAAAACAGGAAAGTGTCATGTTTGTGGAGAAACAGGGCATTATGCACGAGAATGTCCACTACGGAAATCGGGGCCCGTTGGTGGATCCGCAAATGCTGTTGCGGATCTAACTCACTTGATTGCCAATGTGGATCTTGGGGAATCAAACATGATTTCCACATTGACTCGTGTGATAGCAGCTCGTGGATGGTTTCTTGATTCTGGAGCTACGATTCATGTTTGTGGGAATCGTAGCAGCTTCCAAACTTATGGCCCGGTTCGTGAAGGAATGGTGGTGGCATGTGCTGATGGTCACAGGGTGCGTGTTCAAGGTATTGGCACGGTGTTGCTAACTTTCCGTAATGGGAGTATGGTCACCCTTCGTGATGTGTTGCATGTGTCGGGAGTGTCAAAAGGACTTGTGTCGGCGTCCAAGTTTGATGATAATGGTTTCAAGTTGGTGATTGAGGGTGGTAGGACCTTGTTTTATAAAGATGGGGTGTATGTGGGACAAGCCGTTAATACGCGTGGTATGTATCGGCTTCAATTGTTTGAGGGGGACGTGGGTAGTAGTCACCATTATGGTGATTCTGTTTTGAATGTTGAATTTTCTGAGAGTGAAAGTGATGGTACCGCAAGTGATAGTGACGGTACCACTAGTAATGTTGTTGGTTATGAACTTAATGAAATAATGTTTTCTGATTATATTGCTTGTTCAATTTCTTTATGGCATAAACGTTTAGCTCACACTAATATTAAAAATATTGAAAAAATGCAAACTAAAGGCTTGTTAAAATTAAATAATAAAGATTTTGACAAATGTGAAACTTGTGTAAAATCAAAGTTTATAAAGAAACCTTTTCCAAGCGTTAAGAGAAATACAACATTACTAGAATTAATACATTCGGATATTTGTGAACTGAATGGTATACTCACTCGTGGAGGAAAGAGATATTTTATAACATTTTGTGATGACTCGAGCCGTTACTTATATGTTTACTTATTGCATACAAAAGACGAAGCTTTTAATGCATTTAAACTATATAAGGCCGAGGTTGAAAATCAACATGAAAAACATATAAAGATTCTTCGCTCGGATAGAGGCGGAGAATACTTTAATCATGAGTTTGATACATTCTGTGAAGAGAATGGTATCAAGCATGAAAGAACATCACCATATACTCCCCAACAGAATGGTTTGGCTGAAAGAAAGAATAGAACCCTTGTTGAGATGGTCAATTGTATGTTGAATCATTCGGGTTTGCCACACAATCTGTGGGGGGAAGCATTGTTGACTGCATGTTATGTGCACAACAGAATCACTAGTCGTGTGATTCCCTCTAGTCCCTATGAGTTATGGAAAGGTAGAAAACCTAACTTAGATTATCTAAGAGTGTGGGGGTGTTTAGCTTATTATCGTACACCTGATCCTAAACGATCCAAGTTGGGAGCTCGAGCTATGAAAAGTATATTCATTGGATATGCTCAGAATAGCAAGGCATACCGATTGTTGGATAAAGAATCAGGTGTCGTCGTAGAATCCAGAGATGTGGAGTTCTTCGAGGATAAGCTAATAGAAGATGATGAAAACTCAAATTCTACCTTTAATCCTGTTCCAGCACCAAGTACTTCTCGAGATATTATAACACCTTCTTCTAATATAGAAGAAGCACCTTCTTCTGTTGTAGAAGAACCAAGGAGAAGTACAAGGGTGAGAAAGGAAAAGAATTTTGGAGAAGACTTTCTATCATACTTGGTTGAAGGATCTCAATCTAAAGTGACGAGAGAGGTCATTTTAGCAATTAATTTAGAAGATGATCCTAAGACTTTTACTGAAGCTGTGACATCGAGAGATGCTCCTTTCTGGAAGGATGCTATTAATGATGAAATGGATTCAATTATGGGAAATGGAACTTGGGAGTTAGCTGATCTTCCCAAGGGAAAGAGACCCATAGGTTCTAAATGGATCTTCAAGAGGAAGTATCATCCAGATGGATCAATATCTGCCTATAAAGCGAGATTAGTCGCTAAAGGTTATAGGCAAAGAGAAGGTATTGATTATTTCGATACATATGCACCGGTTGCTAGAATTAGTTCAATTAGAACTCTAATAGCAATCTCAGCATTGAAAGGATTGTACATTCATCAAATGGATGTGAAGACAGCCTTTCTAAATGGATATCTCAAGGAGGAGATATACTTGGAGCAACCTGAAGGTTTCATAGTATCCGGACAGGAAAACAAAGTGTGTAGACTTATTAAATCACTGTACGGATTGAAGCAGGCTCCAAAACAGTGGCATGAGAGGTTTGACACCACTGTATCTGCATTCGGTTTTAAGCATAATAGTGTTGATAGATGTATCTATACTAAATGCACACCTGAATACACCGTAGTTATCTGTCTTTATGTTGATGATATGTTGATCATTGGCACTCACCTGAAAGGTATTCTTGATACAAAGAAATACCTATCCTCGAACTTTAAGATGAAAGATTTAGGGGAAGTAGATACCATTCTTGGTATTAAGGTTAAAAGGACAGATAGTCAAATTTCTCTAAGTCAATCTCATTACATAGAGAAAATTTTGACAAAGTTTCAACACTTGAATTTTAAGGAATTTAACACTCCTTTTGATTCTAGTGTAAAACTTGAAGTGAACTCTGGTAGAGCAGTGGCTCAACTAGAATATGCTAGTGCAATTGGAAGCATGATGTATGCTACACATTGCACTAGACCTGACATTGCTTTTTCAGTAAGCAAACTAAGTCAATATACTGTCAACCCCGGCATAGAGCACTGGAAGGCAGTAGGAAGAGTACTAGGATACCTGAAAAGGACTAGTAATCTTGAGTTGACTTACACGTCAAAGTCTAGCATACTAGAAGGGTATTCAGATGCCAGCTGGATTGATAACAGGAGTGATTCCAAATCCACAAGTGGATGGATTTATACACTAGCTGGTGGGGCTATTTCTTGGGCGAGCAAGAAACAGTCATGTATAGCTCACTCAACGATGGAAGCTGAGCTTATTGCTTTAGCCGCTGCAGGAAAAGAGGCAGAGTGGATTAGAGATCTACTCTTGGATATTCGTTTGTGGGATACTCCAATGCCATCAATTCCCATGTACTGTGACAGTGAGGCCACACTGTCTAAAGTATATAATTCTGTATATAATGGGAAGACGAGACACGTAGGTCTTCGTCATCATTCTGTGAGACAACTAATTGAAAGTGGTACCATCAAAGTTGTTTATGTCAAGACATCGAAGAACTTGGCAGATCCGTTTACCAAACCTCTGACGAGAGATTTGGTAACATCTACCGCGAGAGTCATGGGTCTAAAACCAAACTAGAATCGTTAGTAATGGAAACCCAACTTGAACTTAGTACTCATATTTTCAAGTTTAATGGGTAACAACGAAGTTACTAACGATAGAAGGTACTATCAATCAAGATAGATCCATGTGAGGTAGGATAGTACGTCGTTGCCGAGAACGAGGATGAGTTAATACTCTTAATAAAATTTTGGAGACATCTAAGCAACGAAGATGTTGTAAAATTTTGCCTATATGATCTAGAGGTGGTGCCGCCTCAAATGAAGACTGTTGGTTCGTCTTCTAAAGGGTCATGAAAAGGATTTTAGCACATGGCCATATTAGTGCTCAGGGAGAACACAAAGACGGCATATGTTGTGTGGGGGTAAACCGGGGAGGTTATTAAGGTTCTTGGTTTAAACCTATTAGGATACCATTGAATCAATCTCTTCTTGTTTGTTCACATAAACTTAGGTTTAATCTTCGTGACACCTAAGTGACAGCATCTGTCTGAATGAAAGGAAAATTTCCAACTTGGTGGGGGATTGTTGGAAATATAAGAAATATTGCAAGTTGGCAATTTACACTTTATCCCACATAGGTGGGAGGAAGAACATTGTGTGGGTTTATAAGGCAATTAATTCTTTAAGCTTCCAAAAGGCTTTAGTGGAGGATTAAGGGCTAGACCCACACGCGCGCCGAGCCGAGACCGATGACGCGAAATGGCGCGATTTAGGCGCACTTTGCACTTCGCACGACGCATCGGTCGCTGGGAGCTGAGGAGCTTTCTTTTTGGCCAAGCCTGTGAAGACAGTCAAATGTAACGGTCGAGTTTAAAGAGCTGTTTATGGTTCGTCCGTTTTTTGACCAATCATTTACTGGTCTAGGCGTTTTGGTCACCAGAATAATGGTCATTAAGAGTGTCTTAATGGCCTGTGCGTTTCTGTTCTCACACCTCTCTTCTCCCTATAAAAGGGACTCAGTTGGTACACATTGAGACACACCGAAAAACGCAAAAAGCACTCAAGCTCTCTGCTGCTCATACTGTTCGTTCTTCCTTTGATTTCCGAGTAATCACTTTGTGTTACACGGTGGTTCTTTTGCTGTCGGGACACACCGTTCATACTGCATCAAATCCTGGGGTGATACGTTGAAGGCTAACAGCATACGGCTCGTATAAACCTTAAAGGACAGGAATCTATATTCCGTGCGGTTTGTTCTTCTTCTCGTCAAATTCCAGGTTCGGTTTTGTTCATTCTGATTGTTTGATTATACTAACGTTTGTTACAGGATATAATAACTATACAACAAAATCATCTTTAAGCCAAGATGCTGAGAAGCTTGTCAGTCTACATCACTTGTCTCTTCATTATAAACTGACACCCTAATAGCAACAATACATCTTTACTTAGTAAAATTATAAATTTTTATGTAGAATGTACAAGCACTAAAACACCTTCTGTGACTCCTTATTGATTATAGCACCTTCTGTGAATCAAACCTTGGCTATTTACCCTTTTTGTTTGAATCACAATTTCAAAGTTCATTAATACAGTTTGACTTTTGATTGTCAAACTAGCGGGGTTCTAGAACAACCGATGGATATATTTTAATTAAGGGTTTGTTTAACTCATGCCTAAGGGGAGATTAGAAGTATTAAATTCACTCAAACTTGTTATTTTTAATTAAAAAATATTTAATACATGCAAAAAATAAACACCATTAATATATGATCAACATTATAAAAGAAAATTCGAGCTCATTCAATGCTTCTAGTCTCATGCCTTTAGAGCATGAGTTAGAAAAACCCTTTAATTAATTTGACGCGGCGCATTCAAACCAAAGTGACATGTTCGACACTAAATTTATTGTCGCTTAGTTTTTCCTAGAGGGACCTTCCTAAGCTTTTCACCCTGAATTTATTCGCCACTACATATACTCATTACAAAGTGACATAGTGATTGTAACCTTTAGTGACCGAAACAAGTTCAGAAACTAAAAGTATTTTTTTTATTTTTTGACCTTTTATAATTGAAGGAAAATACATATTTGGTGGAAAACAAAATGAAGCTTTTAATACGATAAGAGAAACTGCTTAAAAATACGAAACCTTAGTCTTGCACTCTCACCACTTCACGTCTCTCACGAGCGAAGTCACCGGACTGGTCCAGTCTCATGTCGCCGGCCACCTCACAAATACTATTTATGTTACACAAAATTTGTTGACTTATAATATTAAATCTTTTCCACTATAAGTATGAACATTAACAAAGTCTGAAGTGCCACTAAAAGTTTTAACATTAATAATTACATTACAATATTATTAAAAAGTATGAACATTAACCGGTCATGCCTTAGATCAAGTGGACCCACTCATTTTTTCCTTCTAAAATGGCTCAAACGGGCCACTTGTGAAGTTGTAAACGCTTGAATAATAGCAGAAAACTTTTCTTTAACTCGTTCATTTCATGCTAAATAATTTATTTTTTTACTAATTTTACATGGTAGAAATAATAATACACCTCAACTGAATTAGATTTTTATTTAAAACTAATCGAAATTGGTACCTAAAATTCACAAGTTCAGTCATAACGTTTAAAATTATAATATTATGGACAGAAATATGATCAAAATCCATTGTCGTCCAGCGGTTAGGATATCTGGCTTTCACCCAGGAGACCCGGGTTCGATTCCCGGCAATGGAACATTTTGGCATTTTAAAACTTTTCACATTTTAACATTTTGGCATTTTAAAACTTTTCACATTTTAACATTTTGACATTGAACTTTTACTTTGTTGCTAATACTTTATTACTTTTACTACTGCTCATTTAAATTTTTAATCAACAAACTCCACTGCCAGGTTAAGTTACTTTGACGGTAATGATAAATGATCCTTTATATGATTAAAGACAAAAATACCATCGTGAAAAACTTAACAAATAAAACTAAAAGAATTTATATAATAGGACTAAACATGCAACATAATGGTAAATAACTAACGGAATTTGCAATTCCAGTATAGTTATAACTTATAAGGCCATTGTAAAGGTGACAAATGTTAATGCTAAGATCTTTAATTATTAAAAGTTTTAGCGTCTATCAAGTATTTATATTAGTAATACTTTCTCCAATTCAAAATAAGTTATACAATTATACTTCCTCCGTTTCAAAATAAGTGACATAAATTGGGTTTTAATATTCTGAGGTAAAAGATTGTAATAAATGTTAAATTAAATTAAATTGGATGATTAGTGAGTTATGAGTCTCACATATTATAATTAAAGTGAGTTTAATAATGTTTAAAAGTAAAAAAGGGTAAATGAGCCATTTCATTTTATTAAACGAGATAGTTAGTAGGTAAGGGTACCAATGTGGTTTACCAAATAAGGAAAGTTTCAAAATGCGTCATTTATTTTGAAACACCAAAAAATGGAAAGTGTGTCACTTATTTTGATACATGGGAAGTATTTGAATGTATAAAAAAACGATATACTTTGAAAATTTACCTTATTTGGTAAAAAATAGTGGGACTCATACCCACTAATTGTCTCTTTAATATAGTGAAACGATTCATTTACCTTTACTTTTACTTTTGACACATCATAAACCTACTTTATTCAAAAAGTATGAGACTCATTCCCACTAACTATTCAATTAATATAATCTAATATTCATTATAATTTTTGGCCTTAAAAACTATAAAACTAATAAAATATTATCTATATCTATAATCAATAATCAATATCTTATCTTACTAATATATAATGCATTTAGGCCTACCACATTAGGCAACTTTTAAGGACCTCCTTAAACTTAATTTTAAGTAGCTTTCCTCTTTTGTTACTTACTTCTCTGCCTTAAAAAAAATAAATTGCAGCTTTTAAGATTCGAACCCAGGACCTCTCCTCACTTAGGACTATGTGTTAACCACTTGCTCTACATTACATTTTATTTAAAACCACCCACACTTCCCGTATTAACCTGTTACTCCAACCGATTTATCACTAACATTAACTATACCGCTTTAGTTATAGCAACAATTGACTATACCAAACTCATTTATAACCGAAAAGCATATATAACGGGCTGTATATCAACAATTTCTAGAAACAAAAGCCGTTTAATTTATAACCGAAAATCAAATTTTGACCATACCAAAACCATTTTTTAACCTAAAATCCACTTTTGACCATACATAAACAACCATCTACAATTCATGCAAAGCATTTTGGGATACAAAAATTTATAACCGAAAAGCATATATAACAGGCTATATATCAACAATTTCTAGAAACAATTTCCGTTTAATTTATAACCGAAAATCAAATTTTGACCATACCAAAACCATTTATAACCGAAATCAACTTTTAACCATACATAAACAAGCAGCTACAATTCAGGCCACACTATATGCTCCACGTTAATGTTTAGTGTCCGGTTCATAACAAATATATATATATATATATACAATCCATTGTCAAATTGTCATACCAACTTGAAATAACTATACATATTTCAACTAGCTACGTGTAAGCAACAAAGACAACTAAAATGTCTTCAACTTTTGAGGCTCTAGAGGTAAAAGTTTCATAACCAATTTGCAAATACTATAATGTCACATACTGATTAGTACGCGTGTGTATTTCAGGGTTATTTATTCTAATGTAATTATTTCATTCTTTTTTTTGCAAGGCTTTTGGACCATACGAGACGATTGAAAACTTTCAAGACCTCTGGAAACCTCAGCACTGGTACAATGCAGATGCGTGCGCGTTGAATATACTTGGTTTGACCACAAACAAAACAAACTGTATTTGTTTTTGCTTGACAGATTTGTAAGTAATTGTTAATTGTCCACGTTAATAATTCCTAACTATATATGTTTCTACCGACGTTACTAATAACCATTTCTTTTTAGAGACACAAAATTGCGGTGGTAATTCCCTCCACTTTAATAACTGCCTATCAGGGACGACAACTACAAGGTGGTCTATTTTCACTGAAAAATTTCAAGATTGATTACAACGACGTCGATGACTTTCCACGACTAGACAACTATACCTTTGTTCGCAATGAATGGGCTATAGTATTCAACATACATACCGTCCTTGCCGATACTACGAATACAGAAGATGCCTGGTTTCCTAGATACCCGTTGGTCAGATCTCCCACATGGCTCTTGAATGATCACTCAAGGCGACAAATGTTGATTGGCACAACTATTTTATATAACTTTTTTTAATTAAAAATAATATATTTAATAACTTGCCTATGTCGTTTGCTTAACCATATCTTTTCATTAATACCGCTATCATAGATGTTGCTGGGAACATGTCGAACGACTGCTTTTTTTTTACCAATGGTCGGATATCGTGCGCGTTTCTTTTACATGATTGTCGGTAAGTGTTTATAAATACTTTACATGCGTACATGAACTTGGAATTAACTCATTGTAATTTTGTCTCCCGCAGGGGAAAACACATAAAGATAATCTTGTATCATATACCAGCATCCACAGCCACCATGATTGGCAGATCATCTTTAGAAAACATAACCGTATACGCAGCGCGCGTTAAACTGGTTCGAATAGATGGAGGTAAAAAACACCCCTAACATATGCGTTAAATACATCATTTTTTAAATATATTTTTCGGTTTTATACAAAATTTATTGATAACCCTTTTTTTTTTTTTACATTTCAGGTAACATTCTTATTTCTACCGACGTTACGAACATTGAATTCAATCCTGTAATGCCAGAAGCATTTGCACTTCAACTTATCCATCTGATAGTACGAGACGTCGATGATGTCGATATGAGTGGTGCAGAACCCGAAGTGCCACCCGAGCCTCAACCAACAAGTTATTTCAGCCGCTCAAGAACTTCGTTGTTTGGAAATAAACGCCTTCGCGTTTACCACCGCGACATCTAAACACACAATCAATGAATTCAACACCACTCATAAAATGTACCCCAAATGCATTTATGCAGCAATAAAATGAAGTTCTTTTATGATCATGTCAACAAAATTATATAAAACACTCAACTTGCAATATGAAATTCTTTTACGTTTTTAGATATTGTTAATTTTCTGTTAACTAAAACCGGTTTTTTTAAACCGTTGTCGACGTTTAGCATAAAAAAAAGTTATATAGTATAGACAAAACTAACAACTTAGTCAATACTTTTTATGGTAATTCGCATACATTAAGTGTTTCTATTAAAGGATGACGTGTTCTCCATCAATATTACCAAGAAAACGTATTATTCATGAATATTAACAAAATCGGGAAACGTTTTTTTAGTAAATGTTGAAATAATTACAGTCAAAGTAACAGCTTTGGACTTTTCTAAATAAGGAAACGTTTTTATGGTCTATTTTTGTAACGTCGTTGAATTGACTGTAATTAATATGAAGATATATATCGCATGTTTACTTGGTCAATGATTAGGTGAATCCGTGATATTTACATTCATTTGGCCGTTTTTAAATTTTTACGGCATTAACTGAAATTCGTCATTAAGGTGTACACATAACGTGCATTACGCATTAGTCAATCACTCCATTTATAAATATATCTACACTACAGCTAAAGTGATATAGTAAACCATTGAATCACCAATATATTTTTAAAACATTTGCAGCAGATGGAATGCCCCTTGTATGTACCAATAGTGAGCTTTGACTCTCTCTGCCAACTTGAGTGGACTTACAGCTGCAACTATGTCCGGGTTGATTATGTTTGGAGGGACGACAAACAAAACAACACGTGGCTTGTTTTGCTCGACAAATTTGTAAGTTGCTATTAAATAATGACATGTAGTACCTTTAAATTTCTTAACTTTACAATTACCAATTCATTGATTTCGTCTTAGGGACAAAAAATCATGGCCTTTATCCCCCACATTTTAAGGACTATATATGACAGACTCAATTTACAAGGTGGTGTGTTTTCGTTGAAGGGCTTCGAGATAGATTTCTACCTACCCAAAGACTATCCACGTTTTGGAAACTACAACTTCGTTCAAAACTATTGGACAGTAGCGTTTAGGGGTGGCAATTCAGGTCGGGTTCGGGTTGACGGGTTCGGGTTCGTGGGTTGGCGGGTCAAAAATGTTCAACCCGAGACCGACCTGTTTATATAAACGGGTCAGATATCTCAACCCTAACCTGTTTAACTTCAACCCAAACCTAACCCATATAACCCATTTAATAAAACGGGTTAAACAGGTTATCAGGTCAAACAAGTTAAACAGATCACAAACAAGTCAAAATGATGTTATTATTACACAAATTCATAACAAAATACTAAACACCAAATTATTAAGTGACATTTTTAATTTTTATCTAACTATTAATTACGTTTTAACTACTAAACCATAAATTAAGTATAAATATGTATTTTTTAAAATATATTTTAATAATTAAACGGGTTGGCGGGTCGACCCATTTAAATTATCATTGACCCGAACCTAACCTGTTTAATAAACGGGTCAGCTAACTCAACCCGAGACTGACCCAATTATTTTTACCTCAACCCAAACCTTTTTATTTTCGTGTCGATTTCAGGTCGGGTTTCGTGTCGGGTCAGATATTGCCACCCCTAGTAGTGTTCACTAAAAAAACCGAGATTGCTAGGACTACTATGGGAGATCTTGGATGTTTTCGCAGCTATCCATTTGCTTCCTTGTAGCAATATCCACTTTATGTGAACAACAATATTCATTGTTGTTAATCATTTAACGTTTTTTTTTTCATTCTATTTTCCCGTTTTAAATTATTTACTTCCATCCTATATGTAAATTGACATAATTGTCGGTTGAAGTTAAAGAAAATCACGTGAGTTTCTACCATGTTATCTCTCTATGGATCAGATGATTGTTCTGGTAAATTCGTGTTATGATCGACCAATTGAAAATCATATAAATTTTTTTATTTTTAGTTTAAGTTGTTGATGTTTGTTTATGAATGTTGTGATTTAGACAAGCATGTTGATATAAGTTATTTATATAAATTTTGCCAACAAATTATGTTCTATGTTGAGAAATAACCTATTTTATTATATAAAATTCTCAACTTTCCCAATTAATGTTGTTTGGTTACCAAAAAAAATATTGGAGATGCATCATTTATGTTATTATATATCAAAGCATGTAACCGAACAAAATTTACACGCCGATTATCATTCTTAATTTATATCTCTACTTTTATACAAGTTATCATGCTGTTGTACTATAATCGTTATAAAAAATCTGCAACCAAACAACATGTTGATCGCCGAGAACACATAGTTCGCAGGGTACCCGCCGCCGCATTGCGCGGGTACCCTACTAGTACTTATTAATGCATTTAGGCCTACCTCTTTTAGTAAGTTTAAGGAGCTCCTTAATTTTAAGTTTAAGGAAATTTCCACTTTTAGTAAGTTCTTTAATTAAAAAAATAAAGTGTTGCTTACAGGATTCGAACATAAGACCTCTCATAAGTAGTCAATGTGTGTTAACCACTTCAACTACTTGATTATTTTGATTTATTCCAGATACTAATATATATAAGCTTTAACGTCACCAGAACTCAACCATCATTTCTCTATTTAAAAGACCCATATTTACTTTCACAAAAAAAGCCAATTTCGGATCTAATCCTACCATCACTAATGTCAGCACCTACCATCACTACGCACCACCACTCATCACCATCGCTATTGTCACCACCACCGGTACTGTCGTCACTTCGAAATATAGTTACGGGTACCCGCCGCCGCATTGCGCGGGTACCCTGCTAGTATTTATAAAGCATTTAGGCCTTCCTCTAATGGAAGGTATTAATTTTCCTTTTGGTTATTTGAGAAATGTCTTAAACACTTAATAACACAAAATATTAAAACACAACATCCGGGATTCGAACCCACAACCTCTCGCCCAATGCTCCAAATGATCCACCACTGATCAAGGGGAGATTATTGGTTAAATATGAATTCCCCTTAATCTTAAACACACATTAAATTCTCACGTACAATCACTATTGTTATTACAAAATATAATTACAGAGGACCCGCAGCCGCATTGCGCAGTACCTGTTAGTTTATTTTAAACAGGGGGAAGTAAGTTAAATTAAAGGTCTTGAATCTTGTTTGGAGAGGAGCTCACACCGAAACAAAGTTTGTACTTGATTATGTCACCATATAAATTGGACACTTTTGTCATGAAATTAATTTAATATTTTAACTAAAAAAATGGGTATACACACAAAAACGTCCGCCCAGAGACTCATTTATAACTACCACCGCCGTCCTCCACCGTCCCTTCCTTCTCCGATGACAACTTCACTTTCCAATTCTTCCCTCTTTCACCGTCCTTCCTTCAACCCTAACCCTAACTCCGCCACCACCACCGTCCTCCGCCATCCTCCAACTCTCCAATTCTCCTCAAAAGCCACGTCAAAAGACAGCGCCACCTCCTCCGACCAACCTCCATTGCCACCGCCGTCGGAGAAGAGGTCAATTGCGGTTGCGACAGGGGAGCTATTTCTCGGTATAGCGGCTCGGATTATTAAGAGCAGCAATGCGAGAGAACAACGATTGAATCCGGAGGAAAAAGTTAGGATGTTTGGTGAAGAATTGAACGGTAAAAAGGATTTGGATTTTTGGAATCGGTTGAGGAGGAGGAAGGAGGTGAAGGAGGAGGAGATCGCTGCGGTGGTTGACGACGGAGATGTGGTGTGGGAGCAGCGGTTGAAGGATGTGGAAGCGGAGAGAAAATTGAAGGCCGTGACTAGCCCTGGTTTTAGTTTCTCTGCTGCTGGTCTTCTGTTTCCATATCATCTTGGTGTTGCTAAACTCCTAATTGAAAAAGGTTACATTAAGGTATACTAATTAAACTACCTTTTAGTTTCTCAAATCATGTTTAATCCAAATCCAATTGCTTAGTTTGTTGATCCAACAATGAAGAAATCAGCCCCAATTATTGATTTGCAGGCATCAATTAGGGTTCTTGTTGGTGAACTACATTATAATCAAACTTAGTTACTTATCGTTAGAGATTATGATTATGCTTTTGGTTGAATCAGGATACAACACCTTTAGCTGGTTCATCAGCTGGTGCAATTGTATGTGCAGTGGTTGCTTCAGGAGCAAGTATGGAAGAAGCCTTAGAAGCTACTAAAATTTTGGCTGAAGATTGCAGAAGTAGAGGAACTGCATTTCGTCTTGGGGTATATATCTCAATTATATATATTATTACAGTTTTTTATATCATTTTGTTTTATCACATATTTATTAATTTGAATATATAAAATTTTTCTATGGCACAGGCTGTTCTCAGAGATGTTCTTGAAAATTTTCTTCCAGAAGATGCTCATATAAGGTCTAATGGGAGGGTTCGAGGTGAGAATAACTTAATTCATGAATGTATATATTCCTAATAAACATTATTAATTATTCTGTTATGAATTTATGATATATGATTATAATTATAGTTGCTGTAACTCAAATTCTGTGGAGACCTAGAGGTTTACTGGTTGATCAGTTTGATTCCAGAGAAGATCTCATTAATGCAGTAATTACTTCATCATTCATCCCAGGGTAATTTAATTCTTTTTCCAACCAATTAAATTTACTGCTTCTTAATTATGACATCATAAATGACCTAAAAAGGTAAAAATCCCATCTTTTGCAGATATCTTGCACCAAGACCAGCAACCATGTTCAGGAACCGACTTTGTATAGACGGCGGTTTAACTTTATTTATGCCACCAACATCTGCTGCCCGAACGGTAACCTTGATACGGTTTTCTTTGTTATTAGAGATATTTTTATTTAATTATTATTGTTATTAAAAATATATCACTTCCTGTATTAATTCTGTCATATAATTTTGCATTACAGATTCGTGTGTGTGCATTTCCTGCCAGTCGTTTGGGATTAGAAGATATTGGTATCAGTCCGGATTGTAATCCTGAAAATAGGGCAACCCCTAGAGAGGTACAAAATTCGTTCTAGCAGAGATATGATTACGAATATTATATTATTTTAATAATAATTTAGTTTTTTTGAATAAAAGGGTTTTCTTTTTAGCTAATTTGTTTGGTTTTTTTTACAGCTTTTTAATTGGGCGTTGGAGCCAGCAGCTGATACGGTTCTTGACAACCTGTATGAGCTCGGTTACATGGATGCAGCCGTTTGGGCTGCATTGAACCCACTCGAGGATTTGGTTCAAGAAGGACAACCCATTGGTTAGCAACTGAATCAGGTTGACTTTGACTTTGACTTTGGTCAGTCAAGAGTATAATTCGAGCTATAGATATATCAATACATATAGAAAGAAGTGTTCGGCATTTCAGATAATTATAGTTGACCCTTCATTTCTCTACACAACTAACGTACTTGCAAAAATGCGAAAAGTGATATTTCTGGTATAAAACGTTTTTATGTTTGCATTTTTGCAAGTATGTTGGATTTGTAAGAATAAGGTGTCGAAAATAATGGTTTGAAATACCGGTTATTTGGTAGAAATATGGTAAACAGTACTGCTAGATTAAGATCATTTTTCATTACATTGTTTGTAAGGTAGTGTTGATAAAGTGTAAATGAGAAAGGAGAAACATGATTATAGATGATCCGATATGTGATCTATGAATCTATCTAATGTTGGATTCAACTTAACCTTTTACGCTATTATTAAAAACTTCTTTTATAAATGATAAACAAGGCTTATTATATGAAAATATATTAAACTTATCGTATATTGTAGTGTACTTTCAAACGCTATTTCAATAATTGCTTTTGTGTATATCAGTGACTGATACACTTGTGGCAAGTATGGTAAAATTAGGATTAGTTTAGCCCTAGCTAGATATATACGTTTCCTTTCCTGTAATCTCTCAATTCCAGTTACTGTATTCGTTAATCTTCCTCTCAATCAATTCCATTACAATTGATGGACCTTTCAATTACTGTTCAATACTACTAAAGAGTATCAATTGGTATCAGAGCCTTCGATCCGTAATCCATGGCAGTTTAGGCGTTCGTGTTGATGAAATTGAAACTTCAACTAAGGAAATTCAACCAGACTTAGTGCAATTCGATTTTGTTTCCTGATTCGATTCTGTTTCTTAATTTGATTCTGCTTCTTAATTCGAATCTGTTACTTAATTTCGTTTCTGAGTTCGTTCGACGATCGCGATGGCGACCAGGTCAAATAACGCTCGATTAGACAAATTGGAAACTTCGATTAATTCAATTAAATCGGAAGTTGTGCAATTACGTGAGCTGTTCAAATCACATCTCGATTCAACACAGGCGCACAACGAGCGTACTGATTTGATGATGAAACGAATTGAGGAATTGTTTCAAAATCGACCGTCACCACAGAAAAATGGTTGTCCTCAAAACGAGAACAATTCACCGGATGGTTCACGTTTCTTCTCAATCAAAGGAAAAGGATTAGCGCTTCCAGTTTTTGATGGCAATGAGCCAGATAATTGGATACTTTGAGCAGATCGGTACTCCACGTTACGATTAGAGCTTCCAATTTTTGATGGCAATGATCCAGACAGTTGGATCATTCGAGCAGAACGTTATTTCACTCTTAATCGATTGACGAATGAGGAGCAATTGGAGGTCGCTGTGATTGCATTCGAAGTTGATGCTCTACATTGGTATCAATGGGAGCATAAACGAGTACCAATCCGCAGCTGGAGAGATATGAAATTGATGTTACTTCACCGATTTCGTTCAAACGCCAATGGTACTCCATTTGAACATTTTTTAGCGTTGAAACACGAAGGCACAGTAGCAGACTATGTGCGACAGTTTGTGAATCTTGCTGCTCCATTGGAAGGAATATCAAAAGAGATTTTCCTTGGTCAATATATTCATTAACGGATTGGAAACGGTGATAATGATTTGAGGTACTCTGTTGAATCCGATTAACTTGAAGGTTGCTATGGAGATGTCAATTGAAGCAGAAGAGAGAAATAATGTGATAAATAAGGTTGGCTGGATCTTATTTTCAGAAATATACTCCGGTGACCAATTCGCTCACTGATTCAAAGGTCAATAAACCTGAATTAAGTAATGAGATTGGGGGTTTATATTTCAAGTGTGATGAGAAGTTTCTGCCAGGTCATGTGTGTAGAAAAAAGGAATTGAATGTTTTGGTATATCAAGACATAAAAGGGGAATTGGATAAGGAAGAGAAAATGTCACATATGATAGATGATGTAACTGAAAAATGAAGTAGCTGCTGATACGGTAGAAATGGGTCAAACAGTAGAGGTAGCACTAAATTCCATAGTTGGCATATCTAATCCTAGAACGATGAAATTAGAGAGAAGAGTTAAAGAGCAAAAAGTGGTGGTTGTAATTGATAGTGGAGCAACTCACAATTTTGTTTCCTGGTTGATAATTTGATACAAGTGATGAGATGTTGGATGACTTTGTGGTGCAGTTTACTAATTGCCACCTTGAGGATAAGGTGGAAGTTTTACGAGGGGTATTGATACACTTGCCTCTCATCCGATATGATTTACATATATACGATCTACATATGATAGAAGAAAGAAGGGGAGAAGGGTAGTATGGGTAATTGACATGAGAAGTATGTTAGGGCTATAGATAAACCGTCTGAAAAAATAACGGGGCATGCTTGTTTCTGGTAAAGTTAGAAGTAGTCTAGCCTAGAATAATTCTCTCTAGCCTTTACGTTTATCTCTCAATTTCAGTTCCTGTATTCGTTACTTCTTCAATCAATTCCATTGTATTCAATTGTATCGGTTCATTCTATAGTTCGATACTACTAAAGTGTATCAGTGACCTATTATTTAAGTCATCGTAATCTTAATATTATTTGCTGATGTGAATTTAGAGGTGCACAACAAAACCGGTTACCGAACCAGACCGGTTTGAAAATTGGTTTGCAACTGGTTCAAAGTCGGTTTTAACCTCATCGGATCGGTTCATGAACTGGTTTAAAAACAATTTTTTTTGTTAACCTAGCCGTTAAAACCGGTTTAAACACCGGATTTTGACAAAAGCCGGTTTGAATCCGGTCTGAACCGGGTTTGAACTGAACCGGTTTTACCCAAACTGTTTGACTTTTGTTGACCAAGACCGAACCGGCTTTGAAACCGTTCCGTCCAGTTTGACCGAAACTCCGTGCCCCTATAGATGTGACATCCATTTAAACCACCAGATCATCCTCACGGCGTTACATCATCATTTACAAGTTGAGGTCGAAAATAAATATAATAGCTAGAATTGAAAGTTTTCTAAATATAGGACCATTTAAATATTAATATTCACTGAATCTTCAAATCAAATGTAAATTTTATTTATTCAAAAAAAAAAAAATGTAACTTTATATATGAAATCAATTCATTTGAGTTATACTCCCTCCGTCCCTTAATAAAGTTCCCATTTTTATCAAAATATTAGTCCCAAAATAAAGTCCCCATTTCTCAAATTAGAGAGACACACTTAATAAAATAATATTATTACCATGTACTTCACCACTAACTATCTTTAAAAAACACTTTCTCTCTCCAAAATAACCTTATATTTTAATCAAATTTATTATTAAGACCCCACCACTAACTAACTTCTAAAAACTTGTGCCCAATTGAAATGGAAACTTTATTAAGGGACGGAGAGAGTATTTATTTGTCCAGATACCCAACTTCTGACTTGCTCACACATACTTCACTTTATGGAGAAGGTCAAATGACATCTTTACTATATTATAAAGCATTTACCCCTTCCATAATTAGCAAGGCTGAAAATTCAGCCAACACACTTGCTAATTATGGAAACTAATCCTCTTGCAAAAAAAAGTCACTGCAAGGTTTCGAACCTGCGACCTTGGAGAAATAAACAAACACCTAAACCACGTGATCTAGCCAACGGATTCGACAATATGCCCAAACCACTTGCTATTAAATGTTATCCCCGGGTTGCTTCATCCGTGTTGCCCACATCTGCGATGTGGGCTTCAGCCAACCACAACAATTAAGTGGCCCATCTGGTTGCTTCATCCAATCATCCGCCTCTTGTTCGACCATTCAACTATCCATCCGCTTGTTCGACCATTCATCTCCCCCATCGGCTCCTCGATTCTATTAAAACAGTGAATTCCTTTCATCCGCCTCCTCGATTCCACATTTAGGCTCCTCGGTTGCTTCAATAATGACTATCCTTCTGCAAACCCTTCCTCGATTTCTTAAATCTTGCATGAATCTTCACCATATAAATACGGGGAAATCTACAATTCCATACCACAACTTCTAATTTAAAACACAGATCTCCTGGTTCGAAATCTCTAGCAACGAATTTGAGGTAAGTATCTTCAATTGAGCTGTTTTAATTCAAAGCTATTGTTTTATATCGGTCGACTGTATGACGAATTTGGTTGATGATTGTTTAATTGTTAATTGTATACTTGATTCAATTTGGAATTTGCTTAGATTCTTTAAGGTTGTGTTTAGAGGTCATGTTACTGATGCATCTATCGTTTTCAATTGGTATTTCTTTAAAATGATGCTTAATAACATGAAGTTGGACTATGGTTTTTTTGCAGTGGCTTGCGAAGCAATACATTAAGTCGTTTTCTGTCTGCGGATATGTGCCAGTTGCCTGATCTTTGGTATTTGTAAGTTTTCAAGTTCAGTAAAAACCATTTCAATATTTTATATTTTTAATGTTTTTATCTACTCGCTGCTTATAATTTCCTATTATATATTCAGCTATACTTTGGGGTAATAACTTGACTGGTACTATTTATTCCACAGAGCATTTGTAACTGTACAAGTATTGAGATAAACTATATAGATTTCTATTACAATTAAACTAATTTGGTTAATCTGCAGTCGTACAATCAGATCACCCGTGAAATACAATCATCTCAAAGACAGGATTCCCGAAACAATATTAACATGAATCGAGGTTTAGAACAATTAATCCCGTTATGGCCTTAACTCTTATTAATTCAGTTTTAGGGAGCATGAGGATCTATTGGATGTCCATATTTCGACCATCTCTTTCGACAACCAAAAAGTTGGAACAAATGAGATCTCAATTTTTATGGGGGGTCCGTGGATAAGGAGAAAAAAACTAATTGGGTTAAATGTGACTCATGATTGGCGGTAAAAGAAAAAGGAGGGTTGGAAATTTCTAGTTTAAAGGCTCTTAATTTAGCTTTCTTGTCTAAATGGAGATGACGTTTTTATAATGAAAAATATGCGTTATGGTGTTCTTTGATCAAATCTATTCACTATGACGATGGTGGTTTTGAAAAAAATCATCCCTATACAGTTTAAGAAAGGTACTTGGGCTCATATAATTGGTTCTATAAATTATCTTCATGATAATAATATAATTCCTTATAATTCGATCAAATATAATGTGGTTAGTGGTTGTGATATTAAATTTTCGACAAATAGATGGATTAGTAATGAACCGTTATGTAATATCTTCAATAGGTTATTCCGGTTGGAGTTAAATTCATATTGTAAAGTGAAAGATAGATGAGTTAATGGTGGGTGGCCGTTTAATTGGAGATAAAATATTAGAGGAGGTTTAGAACAACTCAATTTGATGATTTTATGGCTCAGTTACGCGAAATCCAATTGGTTGTAGGCAAAGATAAAGTGTGTCGGTAAATTGTGTCGGTGCATAGGAGATTTATGTGATTTTTCGGTTGGTGGTTCGAGAAGGATTATAAATGCATTCTTTTATCCCGAAATTGAATTGAGTTCTAAATGGTGTGTTTCAGTTCCAATTAAAGTCAATTTTCCTCTATATATGAGGCTTGGATTTAAGTTTTCTTTGTCAACTCATCACTTTAAAGCATCCTCATTGGCTCCCAATGCCACCTCATATGCCACATGGATTCGTAAATAACTCATTTAATATAATATATTTTAAATAAAAATAACTCCGGTAGATTAGGAAGTTTTTAAATATACTTTAAATATTATTCGGATTAATTTTGGTAATCTGTTGAATTCCATTCGAATTTATGGCAATATAAGGAATTCGTTTATTTATTTATTTTTTTGAAACGGCAAATCTAATCTACTCCTAATTACCACCTATGTCCACGATGGGACTCTAACTCCGGACCTCAAGGATGAGAGTCATACACCATACCAATAGGCTAAAGACCCTTTGGTTATGACAATATAAGGAATGAATTCATAAAATAAGCGGGCAATTAATGATATTTTTTTTAAAATTTGGAAAGTTCCTAACTTTTGAAACTCATTTAAAGCAAATCTTTATCCCAATTAGTCTGGAAATATTTACACCAAGTATACAACAAATCAATAAGGTAATTCCGAATTCTGTGGATTCCGGAAATTTACAGAACACGAATTCAAAACATACTGACCTAATACGAATCTTCCTCTATATTATCTTTAAATAACGAAAACTATACAAAATTTTATGTAACATTTATTCATGTGTCAAAATTTGTACAAACTTATCATTACAACTCTGGATTCTTATGTCATTTTAAAAGTATTGATATTTGTTGTTATTTTTCTTTAATATATCTCTTGAAGCATGCCAGACCAGTCGTGCGGGCTATGAAGCTAGTGTTTTTATATGGAAACTAAATTTGGATTGTCTCCCTACTAGATTTAATTTATCTCGAAGAGGAATGGAGATTGAATCTATTATGTGTCCAACGTATAATCTTGGTATGGAGTCTAATCAATCATACAGTTTTTTTGTGCCAATTCGCTCGAGAAATTTGGTCGGGTATCTCTCAATGGTGTGATATGAGTTGTGGAACTTCGAATCATTTAGTGATTGGTGGAATTGGTCCGAACCTATTCCTAATTATAATTATCGGCGTTTAATGTTTCAAGTGATTGGATTTTCTACTTGTTAGTTGATTTGGAAGTTTATGAATTCTTTGTTATTTGATAGTGGTAGATTTCATAAAGATGTTATAGATAGAATTAAACTGTTTTCGTTTTCTTGGCTATCTCACCGAAACCTTAAGTTTAAGGTTTCATGGGTGGATTGGCTTCTTTCTTTTTCTTTGTAATGTTTGTTGTTTAGCGTTTTGCTAGACTCTAGTAATAAATTTGCCGTTAAAAAAAGATAAAAAAATCCCATTATGGCCTTTTACGTTGTGTTCCGGAAAAGAATTTCAGAAACAAAAAAGAGAATTTGAAAGATATAGAAAGCAAATTGTAATTGTATTCCTGAATATTTTATTGGATAGAAGAAAAGAGTAATGAAACGAAATTTTTTCCCAATTTTCTTTCTAAAATTTCTTCCCAAAGTTGAAAAGATTTGGAAGGAAAGTTATTTTCCTTCTGATTCTTTTATTTTCCATCTTCCTTTCCTTTATTTTCTTTCAATTCAAGAACATAACAAAATTAAAATATTTCTTCTTTAAATTTCATCATTTCTCTTTTTTTCTTCCCTCTTTTTTCTTTTAATGAAAATATCTGGAACACTTAGAACTTTCTCAAGGTCGACACTTCAACACACTAATTTTCTCGATAACAATAACCCAAATTCTCTCTTGGGTACGTATATATTTAGATCCTATCTACTCAATCATTTAATTGTATTTTACCGTCTAACAAATGTTTTTATGTATTTTGCAGATAGAATCGGCGACACACTTGGTTTGGTATGTCGAGCTTGACCAACATATTATTTTCTAACATTAATTAAGCAATACCTACCACCAACCTCACTACCGCCCGCCATCATGATCTTCTTCATCTCGTTATTGAGTTATAGTGTGTATACCTTACTATTCTTGAAAAAATTGTGTAATCGAACAAATTTTGCTCATCACAAAATATAGTTTCACAAGATACTCACTGTCATATTGCGCTGGAACCCTACTAGTAACTTGTAAGACCTAGAAAATTTAGGAGTAAAATGTATGAAAACGTCCAAAAATATACTACTATTCAATTTTTTTGTTAAATAGTTACACATCAAATCTTTTATAGAGATAAAATTATTTTTACAAATTTGAAACATATATATGGCGGGTGGAGGGGCAGGGTTTTATGTTCGATTTCTTATATGCACCTAAAAAACCGCCTTAAACATTCTATTTTTATGAATATTAGAGCCCCTACAACGACAAAAAGAAGAAGCTTTAGTTAGAAAAAAAAACAAGAAGACGAAGAAGAACGTGCGAAACACCACAAATTGCTAGGCCAGAATAGATCTCTACCTAAGTTATCTTTCGCATTAGGTTCTAAAGAGAAACGTTCAACGTAGTTTTTCATTTCTATGCATTTTCAAAGGATAAATCTTAACTATTGGATCAATCAACCCCAAAATCATCATCACCATCATCATCACATGTGATTCAACACACCAATACTACCACCACCCCATGTGTACTAAATTACATGTGATTGCACACCGTCAACCACCATCTCCCCATGTGTATTAAATCACATGTGATTCGACACCGCTGACCACCACCACCACCACCACCACCAGAACCAACCTCTGTCGGCAACCATCTCCACCACCGGCAACCCGTCGCCGCAATCGGCTGCTTTCAATTACATGTGATTATCCAATCACGTGTGATTGTGGTGACCGGAGGCGCCGGTCGGCGACGACAGTGGCCAGCGGCGGTGGTGGTGGCCGGCGGTGGTGGTTATGTATTGAATCACATGTAATTTGATGATAGTGATAGTTAAAGGGATTTTTGATCCAATAGTCAAGATTTGCCCCTTAAAACTACATAAAAATCAATGACTATTATAAATACAACTACATAGGTTCTAAATAATCTTATTATTCACAATCTTATCACTTCAATTCAGACATGCTTGTAAAATTAGATTTTAATTCCCCTTTTGGCGTTCGTTAACGCTTGAGCGATTGATAATTATTAATGTAGTTTAACTATGTTTTTTTACTTGATTGGATTTAAATCTATAGTTATAATATTCATGCTTTTGGTTAAAATGAATGTTATAAGAGTTTTATAGAAATGAGGATAAATTTTAGACGTGTATTAAATTCATGTTAAAAAGTTAAAAATAATTTAAACATAGAATTTTAACTTTAGCTTATACCTAATACAGTAATACTTTAAGAGCACATGTATGGTAAGTGTGTTTTGGGTCTTTAACATTGGTCCAATACTCATATTAAAAAAACCTGGTATGGTATAACACTCATTCTCCACGCCGAATGGTGTTGAACCAGACATCTTCTTCTTCCATGTCTTCTCCTTCAAGCCTTTGGCGTTCTGCCAAAGTGATGGCATACGCTCGTTAAAGGGGTGGTCGGTACGGTATAACGCTCATTAAAGGCTTTCAGCGGTGGTATAACCGTATAACACTCCTAGACCCAATGTCCTAATAATTATATGAGAAATGATATTTGGTCATATCATTTGGTCGTACTCATAGTTCTACCAACTTGATATGATAACATGTGTAATCCATTTATTCTTTCTGTTAATATTATCCTTTGATCTTGAAACATGTCTTCGTCTAATGAATAGCACTATAAGTAAGACTAAATGGAAGGACTAAATACCATTACCCTAATTATATATAAAGTCAAAGAAGAACTCGTTATTAACTTTAACATATGAATATACGATCCTCGTATCTCCAGAAACACATGTTCTCTATTTTTGTTTTCCTTCAAAATAAGATCAAGTTTTAACAAAATAAGTCAACGACTAATTATCTTATTATATATTTGTCATACCGATTGGCAGTGTTAAAAGCGCGTGACATCCACGAAAGATGTAGAGAGTTGATGTTTCTTAACTTTTGTAGTTCTTTTATTTTATTGACTGACTCATTAAAGGACCGCTAGCGTGTAGCCCAGTTGGTAAGACATGAAAGCAACTTGTAATATCAAAGGACAGCTCAACATAAATCTACAAAAATTACAATAGGCCCAAACAAATAAAGAAACCCAACAGCTAATAAAATTTAACAATATGCCCAAACAAATAAAGAAGCCCAACAGCTAATGAAATTTAACCAACAGAAAAAATGCAAAAAATAGGCATAAACATGCTATTTTAATTGATAGAAATAGAAAACTTACAAAGAAATTATTTTGATTATGTGGACCAAGTTTGACTGTCTTTTTATGTTCACTTAATTAGACATATATGTTGAAGATAATAATAGGTATGGCTGGTAATTTTTGTCGGGTTTAAGTTGGCTGGTTCAAATTGATATCATCCCAAAAACTACATGTTTAGTTGGCCAGGTTGGTAGGCTCGGGTTTTATAATATAACAATTTTAATTCTTATACATTTTAAAAGATTAAAAATAACAAGTATGACAAAGTTTTAAAGAAAAAACTAAATGCTTTATAATAAGGTAGAGATCATTTTCTAAAGAAGATAAATCCAACGTAACATATTTATTAAATATGTAACTTACACAAAATGCAAACAAAAAATCCGCATCAAGAGTTGGTTTCAAGATGTGTCCAGAAATGGAATCGAACTGAAATCGATAGAACCAAGGCCGAAAATGGTGAATTTTTTTCTACTTCACTTATTTCAAAATAAGTAATATACTTGGAGTTTCACGTTTTCTGAGACAACAAATAATTTGAAGATTAATATATATATTCATTTGGATAGTTAGTTAAGCACTTAAGCATGTGTTCCATATATTTTGATTAAAGTGTGTTTAATGATGTTTAAAACTAAAAGTAAGGATAAATGTATCATTTCATTTTACTAAATGAAATAGTTAATGAGTGTGAGTCATACTAGTCTTTGCCAAATAAAGTAAATTTTCAAAGTGTATGACTTATTTTGAAACACTTAAAATGTAAAATGTATCACTTATATTGAAACAGAGGAAGTATACTAAGAAATGTTATTAATGTTTCTATAATTTTATTATGTTCTTAGTAATATTGTAAATGTTGTTCATATACTTTTAATAAATAACAGGGTTATTAATGTACCTTTTTTGTAATGGCTTTTTAGTTATTATTAATATTATTGTTATATTATTATAGCATTGTTGTTATTGTTATTATTATTAAGATGAGGGTTTTTTTAGATAAAATAAATTAAATAATAAAAAAAGCTAAATATATGTTTAAAAAAACAGATAGATATTGCTTTTCTATTAAATCTTTTTACTCAGTTGATCAATACAAATAGAATTAGTGGATTTCACATTTTAATTATGTTATGAGTAATTGGATGAAGATAGATTTTTTGGTATGTAATATTACGTGAAGAACTAGTTTCAGAACCCATTTTAGGCTAGAGAATCCGCAGAACTCAATCTAAACCATTGAATTTCAAAATGAAATGATCATGGAAGATACATGAAGTGATTTAATGAGGGACCCCCAAATATTGGTTTGCATGCATGTTATTCATGCACGGAAGCATATATGTTTTTGTGCATTTATGTTTTCATGTACGTATACATATGTGTTATTTTTGCATTATTGGAACATATATGTTTTTCAGTATTTTTGATGTTTTTCTTAAAATATATGTTTAATTTGGGTTACATGTTATTGTTTTGTATATTTTTTTACTAAATTCTAATATTTTTAGATGGGTTCTGCTTGGTTCTACGCAAAAAAATGGGTTCTATAAATAGCTCGCCCCGCAATATTACAAATTTTCTTTTAAAGATACAAATTTTCTTTTAAATATCTGCTGATTAACACTCACGGTAATGCGGCCGTGGAATAGAATATATGTAGCTTTTTTAGAGTAGTTTTAAACAATAAAATGATTTGGGAAAAATGTTAACAAAATGTAATATATTTTAGGAGAACGTATTTTGATATTGCACGGAACAAAGGTAACATATCTTAGAAACATATTTACTCGCAGAACCTGCATTCATTTTGCACAAAGAAAAAAAATAAGGATAAAGAAAGAAGCATCTTTATTTGAAGAATTTGAAGAAGCAATGCATTTTCGTAAAATATACATATATGTATGCATATACATACATAGAAGTGGGATCCTGTGAGGACTCTTTTTTCGGTAAGGACTCGCGAGGACACCTCATAAAAATTTTAAAAAATTCCGAAAAAAAAATATATAACCCACCATGATTATTACTACATTTGACAAAAAAAAATTATGATTCACTTTTTTTAGCGAATCATAACAATGATCCAGATTTTTTTTGTGGATCATTATTATGATCCATATTTTTTTTTATCATTTTTGGAAATTTTTGTTTTTTTGGATCTTATACATAGCGATTTTTATTGTTTAAAAAAGGAATTTTTTGAAAAAAGTTTGTTTTGGATCATTTTTAGAGTTTTTTTTAGTCCTCACAGTCCTCGCGTGGAAAAGAGTTCTCACCGGATCCGGACCCTACATACATATATGTATATATATATACATATATATGCATACCATAGAGGACTGTGAGGACTCCAAAAACAACTCTAAAAATGATCCAAAACAAACTTTTCCTCGCGAGAACTGTGAGGACTCCAAAAACAACTCTAAAAATGATCCAAAACAAACTTTTTTCAAAAAATTCATTTTTTAAACATTAAAATCGCTATGTATAAGATCCAAATTTTTTTTTCCAAGAATGATCCAAAAAAAAATATGGATCATAATAATGATCCACAAAAAAAATCTGGATCATTGTTATGATTCGCTAAAAAAAGTGGATCATAATTTTTTTTTTTTGATTTTTTTTTTGTCAAATGTAGTAATAATCATGGTGGGTTATATATATTTTTTTCGGAATTTTTTGAAATTTTTATGAGTTGTCCTCGCGAGTCCTCACCGAAAAAAGAGTCATCACAGGATCCCACTTCATACCGTATATATGTATATATACACACATATATATACGGTATGCATATGCATTTTCGTAAATGAAAATGCAAGTTCCGATTAAAAATGTAAGTTACGACTGAAAATGCAAGTTACGTAAAATGCATATATATATATATATATATATATATATATATATATATATATATATATATATATACATACATATATATCGTGCATGAATATGCACATATGTATATCTATGGTATGAATATATATGTATATATACATATATGTATGTATATGTATACATAAATGCATATTTTACGAAAATGTATTGCTTCTTCAACTTCTTTAAATAAAGACTATTTTCTATTGATCCATACCCCAAATAAAAGTACCACACTTTTTAAAATGTTTCAAAAAAAGTCATAATTTACCTAATAAAAATGTTTCTCTTTTGATATGTCAATGCTTAGTAACACATAACTTGTAACACAATTTGCAATGTCGCAAAAATGTCAATAATCACATGGTAGTTTTGCATGCAATAAGGTTTTGCATGCAACGAGTTTGTTTTATATTATGTCATACAGTAGAAAGCTTTTAATTAACACAATATTAGTTATTATAGGAGACATTTTTGTTAGGTAAATTAATACTCTTTTAAATATTTTAAAAACATGTTAATTTTTTATGTGTAAATTGTAATTAGGTTCCACAAATAAACATTTTTCTAAAGTATGTTATGTGTTTTTCTAAATACCTATTAAAGTATGTTAAATTTCTCTATACAAAATAAAAACAAAGTTATTTTAGATTTTATTTAAAACACATTATGTTTCTATAGATCAAATAATTTATACATAATAAAAAAATTTCTTCACTCATCTTAATGTTAGACCATCTCCAATGTATATACTAAATATACTTTTTACCCTAATATAGTGCAAAATGTATCAAAAATCATCTTCAACATATGCACTATATATTACACTAATTTACTGTAATCTAAAGTCAATGATAAAATAATATCATGTTTAATGTAATATTATTCAGTACACTAAACATTACTATAAAATAATTAAAATACATTAATATTATGTATAATATTGTCTTTAATTAATATTTTTAAATGACTCAATATTATGTTTGGTATTATGTATATTGAGAAAACGTTTAGACTATGCGTATCGGCCGACCCCATTCCGGTTGTGACCTGCCACCTCGTCACCCCCGACGCGTCGCCCCCGTTACAGCCTCCGCCACCTGACGCGTCCCCCCACCCTGAAAGGTCGGCCACTCGACCGATGGTGCCCCTGTTTGGTCGCTGATTTTGCCCCTCTTTCTCTCTTATACATGTATATATATATACTTCCTCCGTATCAAAATAAGTGACACAAATTAGGTTACACGTTTTTTGAGGTAAAAGATTAAAGTAGAGATTAAAATAGATTAAAGTACATAGTTAGTGGAGAATGGGTCCCACTTTTCTTGAATAAAGTGATATTAATGAGTTTTATAAGTAAAAGTAAGGGTATAAGGGTAATTTCACTTTATTAAAGTGGATAGTTAGTGGGTATGGGTCCCACTATATTTACCAAATAAGGAAAGTTTTCAAAGTGTGTCACTTATTTTGATACACCCCAAAATGGAAAGTGTGTCACTTATTTTGATACGGAGGAAGTATTAATAATTAATAATTTAATAATATATTATATATAAAATAAATATTATATTTATATATATATTAATAAAACGAAAATATTAAAGAAAAATAAAAAAAATTGGTCGCCGATTCGGTCACCCGTTACGGGGGTTTAGTCGCTGTTTGGTCATGTGTTTGATTAGGAGAGAGAAAGCTGATGTGGCGCAGAGGTGGCAGGGGTGACCAAACTTAGTTTGGTCACCCATTACGGGTATTCTTATGGAGGTCCATTATTTTTATCAAGTCCCGACGAACAAATCTTAACCATTGATCAATAAGATCTAATGGTCAAGATTAATAACATATTTTATACATAAATGTGTATTTTGGTCATTTGACACTTAACATTTTTTAATGTTTTTTAATTTTTATTTTAAAATTTTTTATTTTTTATTTTTTTATTTTTTTATTTGTAATTGAGGGGTATTTTGGTCATTTTGAAAAAAATATTTTTTTTATTTTTTATTTTAAATTTTTTATTTTTTTAAAAAAATATTTTTTTTATTTTAATTTTTTTAAAAATTATAATTTTTTTATTTTTCATTAATAACAAATAATACGATTGTATAGTGAGTCACATGTGATTGCATTTTGAATCACATGTGATTGAACTAAAACATCAAATGTGATTAAATATACAATTATATGTGATTTTACACTAAAATCACATGTGATTAAGTCATACACATAATTATCAAATAAATATTATTTTTTAATTTAAAATTTAAAGATAAAAAAAATTTAAAATTTAAAAAAATCAAATTTTTTTAAGTGCCAAAATACCCCTTCATAATAAAAATAAAAAAAAATAAAAAAAAAATAATTTATTTTTGAAAAAATGACCAAAATACCCCTTCAATATATAAAATATGTGAATAATCCTGACCATTAGATCTTATTAATCAATAATCGAGATTTGTTCATCAGGACTTCGTAAAAATAATGGGCCTTTCTGAACGCAACTCAATGTTTATTATGAGAACTTGATAATTTATTTTTTATTTTTTTATAATTAATTATTTTTAAATTGATATAAGTTAATTTTATGTTTCAAACTAAATAGAAAAAATCAAAATATAAACAAAATTAAAATAAAAACTATATACTTCAATTTAAATCAATTAAAAAACATTCAGTGTAAAAAATCTAATACGTACATTGGAGTAAAATAAATTTAGTGAAACATTATTTTCTTAAGAAAAACTAATATAAAAATCGTCTCATGAATTTTAAGAACACTACTCTATCAATGAATATACAATCATTTTATGCATGTTAGAGACAGGCATAAGAAAAACTAATATAAGTTAATTTTATGTTTCAAACTAAATAGAAAAAAATCAAAATATAAACAAAATTAAAATAATAAACTATATACTTCACTTTAAATCAATTAAAAAACATTCAGTGTAAAAAATCTAGTACGTACATTGGAGTAAAATAAATTTGGTGAAACATTATTTTTTTAAGAAAAACTAATATAAAAATCGTCCAATGAATTTTAAGAACATTATTCTATCAATGAATATACAATCATTTTATGCATGTTAGAGACAGCCCTAAGAGCTGTTATTAACAAAACTTTTTTTTAATTCTATTTTAATGTAATTTTCAGTATATATATACCAAAGATGAAATATTAAAAATAAATAATACAGCAATATATATCAACTTCGTGTGACTTGAAAAATATTTTTTTAATAAAAATTGAAATAAAAATGAGTTGTGCATCATTAAGACATGATTGCGCTTTCGTTGTCAAGGGGCCGACGAGAAGTCAACCTTTACGTTCTTCAACATTGTCTTTCTCTGGTTGTTGCGTTTTTGTCCAAAACCTGCATTTATTTCTATCACGTGCTAACTGCCTTATTTTCAGGCCTCTTTACATCATTTCATCAATCAACCTCCAAAAGAAACTAAATATGAAAATAAAAAACCATTTTTAATTTGATGAAACATTATTTTCATCATAAATGTAACGCGAAGGAAATGATAATTAGTCTGGTTGTATGTGAGCTGAATTGTCCCTAAGCTAATCGATCTTGACTCGTTTAAAGTCGATAAAAATTCCAATTAACGAGTTAGAGTCGAGTTTGAACTTAACTTAGAGCTCGTTTATTAAACGAGCTATAACTCGACAAAGAGAAAATTTAGGCTCGAGCTAATGTATGAAATATTTTAAAATAAAATTTATATATTTATATTTACATAATAATGTGACTAGTTATATATGATACATATATATCATATACTACTTACGTATCAAAATAAGTGATACACTTTTTGAAATATGGTTTTGAGGTAAAAGATTAAAAAGTTGTTTAAAATAGATTAAAGTGGATAGTTAGTGGAGAATGAGTCTCACTTCTTTTGAATAAAGTGATATTAATGATGTTTAAAAGTAAGGGTAAAAAGGTAATTTTGTTTTATTAAAGTAGATAGTTAGTGGAGAAAGGGTCTCACTTTTTTTTATACCAAATAAGGTAAGTTTTGGAAGTGTATTACTTATTTTGTTACATCCCTAAATAAAAGTGTATCAATTATTGATACAGAGGTAGTATTAAATATGAAGTGAGATCGAGTGAGGACTTTTATTCCAACGAGGACTGTGAGGACAAATCTGAGGCTTTAATCCAACAAAATAAATGGTTATGATTAAATGTGAAGAAAATGAAACAATGGTAGAAGTTTAAGGGGAGTTTATGTAAAGTTTAGCAAAATAGTGGGGAAAAACCAAAATACAAAGGGTTAAAATGGTCATTTACAAACACTCTTTCTCTCCTAACGCCACATGTCATTATCTCATTGGTGGGTTTTTTACACCCAACTTATTTTTTCGACTATAATTTTTTTTTTTATAAAAAAACTAAAAATGCCAAATTTCTTATTATTAATTTTTTTACAAAATGAGTATAGTCATGAAATTTTGAAAAAAAAAATAGCCGGATGAAATATTGGATCATTATGTTAATTTTGTATCATTTGTCATAATTTTGGATAATTGTCATAAATTTGGATCATTTTATTAATTATGGATCATTGTTAATTTTGCATAAAAATAATTGTGCATAAATAATTAGTCAAACAATATATCATATATAATTTTGGATTATTTTAGTAATTTATGATCATTTTATTAACTTTGCACGATTGTTAATTTTTGGATCATTTAATTATTTATGGATCATTGTCAATTTTGAATCATTTTTTTTCTTTCAAATTTTCATGACTATACTCATTTTGTAGAAAATTTAATTTTAAATTTTTTAACATTTTTAGATTTTCTATTTTACAAAAAAAAAAATTATGGGCGAAAAATGAGGGGGCGGGGGGAGCCTTCCAATTATAGAAGGACAAATGATAAAAGAAGGAAAATGTGTTTAAAAAATGACCATTATGCCCTGTTTAAAATGAGTTGTCGAAATTTGTCCCTGCAGTCCTCACTGATTTTTGGGTCCTCACCGGATCCTAACCCTATTAAATATTATAATTAAATAAAAGAATTATATATATTGTGTATATGAGAACTTAAATACTACGTAAGTTTAATCGAGTCTAGTCGGCCTAAGTCTTGAAAAAAAAAACTTGTTAACTTGTAAGCTAATTTTTCACTCAAGACAAGTTCAGTGAAATTGATGTTTGGTGTTAGGCATTACCTAATGCCAGGAGCTCAAGTGATGTTATGAGTAAAATGAAGATATAGATTTTTCCATACCATGTTCATGTTTGTAAAAATCTTGACAATTTAATTAATTTGCTACTTAGTAATTTCTATACACAATAAAATAAGATTAATTTATTGCTATATTAACATGTGGTATTATTTTGCCGTTCAAAAAAAACAAAACAAAAAAACATGTGGTATTAATTTGTTTAACCAAGGGTTTCACGTGATTATGAAAATATGAGTTTATTTTTTTTAAGTAATAGAGATGACCTCTATAGAATCATGCAAAAAAGTTAAATTTTTTATTCAAAACGCGACACAAAATTATATTCCAAAATCCAAATGGAAATATATGATATCAAAATACATGCATATTCCCTCTCCAAAAAGATAAAAACATTTTCTTTTTTAATCTTTTCAATTTCGCGTATAGACGACTAGGAGTGTCCATTGGGTAACGTTGTGATCTGGTCGGGTTAGAGCTCCTATCGGATCAGGTCGTCAGATTTGAGGTAACTCGAAACCCGACTCGACAAGGATCCGGGCTAGTCAGGTGTCGGGTTTTTCAGGTTAACTCGATCGAGTTTGGTCGGGTTACACTTAAGTTTAAACTTTTATTTAAAAATACAAAATACATCTAATATATTTAACTTTATGAGTTCTGATTTAACCCTTATAATTGTTAATTGATTTTTATTTAATGAATTATAATTATTAATGTTTTAATTCATTAATTCATTAATTTTATTGGTAAAATATCTAAATATTTTATAGGAAAAAAAACCTTTAAACTTCTATTGGGTCAAGTCGGTCATACTGAAACCTGATAAATGCAAACAGTTCTTACCTGATATTCAACCCCGATAAGGAATCGGTTCGTAGGGTCAGGTTAAGAAACTGGATATCAATATAAGATCCGAATACATTAACTCGACTAACAAAATCAAGTTTAGAATTGGGTCGGATTAATCTTTTGGGCATCCAACATACAAAATACACGGATGATATGTATGGATAGACTTCACAAGTCACCCATGTTTGTGGTTTTTTCCCACCCGTAAACCAGTAAACATACCTATGAGTTGTAATTAAATATAATAACAAAATAGCATATTATTAAAACTAAGATGCGTTCAAGGTAGTTTTTAATTTTTATGTAAAATCTTAATCATTGATCGACAGTAACTAATAGTCAAGATTAATCACATATTTTATAAATGAAAAGTTATTTTGGTCATTTGACATTCATATATTTTTTATATTTTTTATTATCTTTGTTATTTTTTATTTTATTAATTTTTTTTTTGCTTGAAAAGAAACATCATGTAATAATTACATGTGATATGTGATCTAGTATACAATCACATGTGACTATATAAAAACATCAAATGTGATTAACATATAAAATACACATGAATATCATGTGCATAGTTCTTTTTAACGAAATAATAATAATAATAATTAAAAAAACCTAAGGCTTGTAGCCTAGTGGTAAAGGTGTAAAACAAAGGTCAATAGGTCATGGGTTCCCGTCGTGGATAATATGGTGTAGATTAGGTGGCATTAAAAAAAATTAAAAATTAAAAAAATAATTTGTCAAGAAGTTCAAACAAATTATTTAAAAATATGCACAAAACAATCAAGAGTAAATCCAAACAATTAAGGAGTTAACACTTAAAATTTGAAACACTAAAAAAAGTTCAATATTTAATGTTCTTATTAATTTTTTTCCCTTAATTCATCTACCAATAAAGGTAGTTAAGACTTGAACATTAAAAAATTTCCTTATAATTTTTTTTATTTTATTAAATATTTTTTTTGCTTGAAAAGAAAACATCGTGTAATAATGACATGTGATATGTGATTAAATATACAATTACATGTGACTATATCAAAGTATCAAATGTGATTAACATATATATACATATGAATATCATGTGCATAGTTTTTTTAACGAAATAATAATAATAATAATAATAATAATCTTAATTAAAAAAACCCTAAGATTTGTAGCCTAGTGGTAAAGGTGTAAAACAAAGATCAATAGGTAATGGGTTTAAGTCCTGTCATTGACAATATGATGTAGATTAGGTGCTGTTTAATAAAAATTAAAAAATTAAAAGAAATAGTTTGTCAAGAAATTCAAACAAATTATTTAAGAATATGCACAAAACAATAAAGAGTAAATCCAATCAATTAAGGAGTTAATATTTTATATTTGAAACACTAAAAAAAAGTTCAATAATTTTTGTCCTTATCAATTTTTTTCCTTTAATTCATCTACCAATAAAGGAAGTTAAGACTTTGAACATTAAAAAATTTCCTTATGGGATTTTCTTTTTATATGTTGACAATCAGATGTTAATATATATCTAATGTTTGTGATTTGTATTATCAATACTCCTTCCGTCCTAAAATTATTGTTCACAGACAAAAATTATACAGTTTCAGCAAAATATATTTATTATACTGTCTAACCAATAAAATGTTATCTTTACCACCTGAACTATTTTTTTGATTGGTGAAATTTCAAGTTGACAATAATTTTGAGACAAACTAAAAATGACATGTGGAAAAAAAGTTAGGACGAAGGGACAGTGTAATGAGATAAACTTGTTGATGAAATGTAATCTTAATAAATATTGAACAAGTAAAGGTGTTGCAGAATGTACACTTGTTTTAATTTGTTATGATTAAAATACACTGACTCAACAAGGGTCCATGGGCAACGCCTAGTTTTCCGACCCGATGAAAAATAAGATTTTGAGATTCAAAACTAATATTCTGACCGATGGATCCGACCCGAATCCAAGGTTTTTGGCGGGTTCTCGGTGATTTCTCAAAACTCTTGTACTTCCTCTGTTTTAAAATAAGTGACACAAATTAAGTTACACGTTTTTTAAGCAAAAGATCACAATGATAGTTAAATTAGATAGTTAATGAGTGATGAGTCCCACATATTATGATTGAAGTATGTTTAATGATGTTTAAAAGTAAAAATAATAGTATGAGTCCCACGATTCATACCAAATACGGAAATTCTCAAAGTGTGTCACTAATTTTGAAACACCTCAAAATGGAAAGTGTCAATTATTTTGAAACATATGAAGTATTAATTTGTTTTTGGTCATCTCTGTCTATGGTACGCGTTCACATAACACACATTCATTCTTTGTTCTAGACTTCCCTTTGATTATATCTGATTAAATATTCCGTGGTACTGGTAAAATACCTTAATCTGAAAGTGATTACACGAATTCAGAGCATTCCAAACAAACGAAATCAGTAAAATTTATAACATCTAATCTCATATGTTATACAAATATATATGCGGGTGAATCAAATGAGTTTCACGGGTTTATGGGTTGGGCTTAAAGACGATGGACATAGCATATCCGCTATCTACCCGACACTCGTCAATAAGTATAAATTTTCACATGTACCATACATATGGTAGAGGAGCACAAAACATATTCTATTTTAAACTGGACTGGTTTAAAAGTCGGTTAAGTTTCTCTCAACACCAGTCAACACTAATTCTAGTGAAACTAGTTCGATTTATTACCGGTTTTCAATCAGTGGAGGTGTAACCGGTTCAAGCCCACCAGAAATCGGTTCCATGTACCCACTCACAGTCGATGTGCATCCGTAATTAACATTTTCTTTTATCCATTATCATAAAGTCATCCTACTTTTTACCAAGTTTTAAATTTCTATTAATATTTATGAATGTTGGTAATTTTTATTTTAAAATATTAATTTCCTTTCTGAATACAAACTATTAGGTTTTATCACGCGCGATGCCACGATAGATTTTTATATAATACCCAAAATACTATTTACTAATAATATCATCGATTAAAAAATATCGAAAATTAATTTTTAATTTTCAGTAGAAAATCCACTACGAATATTTAGAGGATAATATTTTACAACTGAAAAAAAAATCAACTAAGAAAAAGGCTGGTAAAAAAGGTCATGAAAGACAACATAAAGAAAAAAAGAAAAAAAAATTAAGATGTCTGACACTATTCATCATGTCACATGAAATTATTAAATGTTATATACATAATTTGCTATATTTTGTTTCTATAAAGACATTTAAATACCAAAATATTAAATTCTACTAATTAAATTTTCAATAAGAAAATGATGAACAACTTTTCTTTAATTTTCTTCTTTGATTTATTATACCACTGCCAATTCCCCCCACCCCCCCCCCCCCAATAAATCAACAATATAAACAATTAACATATTATATAAATAAAAGTGCAACTAAAATAAAAACATTTCACAACTCAATAGTTAATCGATTACATGTATTCTTTAATACTAGCAGGGTATCCGCGCAATGCGGCGGCGGGTACCCGTAACTATATTTTGAAGTGACGACAGTACCGGTGGTGGTGACAATAGCGATGGTGATGAGTGGTGGTGCGTAGTGATGGTAGGTGCTGACATTAGTGATGGTAGGATCAGATTCGAAATTGACTTTTTTTGTGAAAGTAAATATGAGCCTTTTAAATAGAGAACTGATGGTTGAGTTCTGGTGACGTTAAAACTTATATATATTAGTATCTGGCATAAATCAAAATAATAAAGTAGTTGAAGTGGTTAACACACAGTGACTACTTAGGAGAGGTCTTGTGTTCGAATCATGTAAGCAACACTTTATTTTTTTAGTTAAAGAACTTAGTAAAAGTAGAAATCTCCTTAAACTTAAAATTAAGGAGCTCCTTAAACTTACTAAAAGAGGTAGGCCTAAATGCATTAGTAAGTAGTAAGATACATGATAATTATAATTTATCCAATATGCATTATCTCATGCTTTTAGACATAGTAAACAATCTCTTTAAACTATTCTATAAATCTAAACCTAAAATCATCAACAATGACTCCAAAATTAACAATAATAATGTGAAATGTATATGACTATATTGTCGTTAACTGCATAAAAATCTTAATTTAATGTAACACCTCAATTTTTCAACACAATTTAAAATTTTTAAATAATAAAATTTAGGTCTTTACAAACCAATCGTTCCAAAATATGAAGGTAATAAAACATTGGAAGGCGTATCAGGGTATCCCAAAAATCAGTGTTACAATAATATCAAAACTAAAGTCTAGGAAAATTTAATAAGTACACCGAACTAATCACTTCCAATGCTAAACTACGGGCCGCCTAATCCTTAGCTCTCGAACCTGAGTACATAGCCAAAAAGAAACGTAGTACGTGAGACAAAATTGTCTCGTGAGAAACATGGGTTTTAGACCCGTTTAGAATAATTGCAATAAAATAATATTTAAATAAATATCACATTGCACATAGTTAATCATACTCTAAGGCTTGCCATAAGCCCACACATACGTAACGGGCCTCCCCGAAACCAACTCCCCCGATATGGGTTATCTTAGGTAAACTCCCCCTGTTTTCGGGTTATCTTTTACACCCCCGATTTCCGGGTTATCTCAAACACCCCCACTTTCCGGGTTATCTCAAACTAGACATGCTACTTTATCGCAAGGTGGTACCACCCCAAGTAGGTGTCACTAACTCCCCCAATTGATGGGTTATCTAGGATCCAATTACTTAGCTACCACATAACATTTCATCAATCTTGAGCCAATGCTCCATAACATAAATCACATCATACTTGTGGTAACCAAATCAATTCATACAAATAACAATTCAATCATTTTCTTATTTAAAACATTTATCTAATAAAGACTTGTTTATTTGTTTAAGCCATAAAAATCATTTTACTATGTACTCAGAAAAATCTCATGTACTCACCTTAGCAATGCTATCCCAAAATTGTGTTAATCAACACAATACTTACTTCTTATTCAAAGAAGTACCTCCAACTCTTAAGCCTTCTTGACCTATCATCAATATCATCATAAAATCTAGTTATAATCCATAATGAGTTATCAATCAATCTATATCAACATCCCCAACCACCAAGTTCATCCAACTTGGTGGAATCTCAAAACCTAGTTCAAGATTTCGGTCAATAAATCCCAAATCCAACTTGTACACAATGTTTATAAGCTTACAATGAGTGTAGATTGTCCAAAACCACCATTGTTACAATGAATGTTTACACAATGTTTACAAGCTTACAATGAATGTTCTACACTCATGTTTAGTCATCTTCCCCAAAGCTGACATGGTAGGTTGTCCAAACCACCATTTTTACCCAAATAAAGCTTGAAATCAAGGTAGAAGATCATAAGAATCAATAATCTTTAACTTTGGTGTTTAAATCTCCAAAGATGGTGAAGATTTGAACTCAAGATCATCAAAACGCCTCCTTTCTCCAAGAAAACGGTTGGACTAGTGGTGGGGGTGTAGGTGTCTAAACCCTAGCCCCAAAACCCGTTTATATACAGTTCAGTTCGTGTCGCGAACTTCCCGTGTCGTGAATTCTTCGCTTTCGTTAACTGGTCGTGAACTCCAACCATCAAGAACCCAAACTCTCTGTCCGATCTTCGCGAACTCTAGGGACCTGGTATTCCTTGTTTTCCAAATTGTTTCCAACCAAGTCTTGACCCATTTTCGGTTATTAAAAGTCCCAAACAATTAACACTCGATAAAGCATAACGGTTGACAAAAATTAACATAAATAATATCATCTGAATAAATGCCGAAATAATATTCGAAAATACAAAACTTAAAATTATGGTCGTTACATTTAATATCAAATTAAATTGGAAACTACATAATTTAACCCGTAATAAGACGAAACAAACATTATAAAAAAATAATTCAAACTCAAGTTTCAAAATTTATATGATTGCCGCAATAAATTCTCTATATTTTATTTAGTCGGTTGAGAATTTTTCCACCAAACAATTACTACGACCACTTATCCACCGCAACCACCACCCCCACCAACTCAATTGATCACCACCACCACCACCTCACAACTACAACCTCCACCAATTGAATTGACACCTATCGCCACTTCACAGCCAAAACCACCCCCACCACCAACTGAATTGACCTCCACCAATGCTTGTCGCCACCAATACCGCCAGTGTATGTCATGGCCAAGTCAACCGACTCCTACCACCCCTTTACCACTGCAACCACCATCACCTACTGATTCGAGCACCAAACTCCCATAATCGATTACTGCAACCACCGTTGCCAACAAACTCACACAACCACTGTCACCACCTGTTGAATCAGCAGAGTATCCTAACCCGTCGGAGAGCTAGATTTGCCTCAATTGTTTGTCTCTTTCCTTCAGCTTTTCCCAAAGCAGCTTCCGCTATTTCAAGAGCTTGCTGAGCTTCTTGTGGATCAATATCACCACTTTTCTCTACATCATTTACTAAAACAGTGATCTCATTATTCCCTATTCTTGCAAAACCGCCCATCAAAGCCATCGTTAGCCATTGGTCGTTTAGGCGTATTCTCAAAATACCTATATTTACTGATGTGGCAATAGGAGGGTGATTTGGTAATACGCCAGTTTGTCCATTATTAGTACATAAAATGATTTCTTTCACTTATGAATCCCAAACTATTCGATTAGGGGTCAGTACACAAAGATTTAAGGTCATTTCTTCAAATTGCTCTCCATTTATAAGTTCATAGCCTTCGCCGTAGCTTCATCGATGTTACCTACCAAATAAAAGGCCTGTTCAGGAAGACCATCAAATTCTCCGGAAAGGATTAATTGAAAGCCTCTAATTGTTCTACTAAACCAACATATTTTCCCGGAGAACCTGTAAAGACTTCTGCTACGAAAAAAGGTTGTGATAAGAAACGCTAAATTTTTCGCGCTCTTGCTACCGTTAAACGATCTTCTTCGGATAATTCGTCCAATTCAAGAATAGCTATAATATCTTGAAGTTCTTTGTAACGTTGTAAAGTTTGCTTAACCTCTTGTGCAGTGTCATAATGTTCTTCACCAACGATCCAGGGTTGTAGCATAGTTGACGTTGAATCTAGAGGATCTACTGCCGGATAGATACCTTTAGCGGCTAATCCTCTTGATAGTACGCTAGTAGCATCTAAATGTGCAAATGTCGTAGCAGAAGCAGGGTCGGTCAAATCATCTGCAGGTACATAAACAGCTTGAATAGAAGTTATGGACCCTTCTTTGGTAGAAGTAATTCTTTCTTATCAGAAGTAAAGTCACATTGTCGAGTATGCCAAAAAGGGGAAATGGGGTCCAACTGACGGAAAAAGGGAAGAGATCGAGGTATTTAGGGCACACAAATTATCGATAGGTTTTTCACATTCAGAGATATAAGGCGTGTCAAACTTTCATTGGCTAGTGATTTATATTTAATGCTCAACATCTTTTTTGGCTTACAACTAGGTAAATATGACATGTGTGAACCTCTTCTTATACCACAATAAATCGTCGAGCATGCCAGAGAAATTTAGTCAAGATTTTTGTCCATTTATGAAACTTTCTAGATTCTGGCGATTTATGGCTAGCAGTATGGTATGACTGACTAACTGAAACCGCCACAACCACCGTAACCACCCGTTGAATCAGCAGCGAGAAACGACTAACCACCCTATGTTTATCGAAAACAGAAATAGGGTCTCATCGTTGAGAATGCCAAAAAGGGAAAGTGGGACTAAATGAGGAAGAAAGGGAATAAATGAGGGTATTTAGGGCATAAAAATCACTGATAGATTTTTCAACTTCGGCGATATAAGGCAAGTCAAATTTTCATTTACCGTTGAGTTATATTTAATGCTCGACATCTTTTTTTGGGTTATAGCTAGGTAAATAGGACATGTGTCTGTTGGAAATAAAAAACAAAACACACTCTCAAACCTCACTAAACCTTTTAGATGGAAAAGAATAACTTTCAAATGTGAAAGTTACTGTCGATATGTGATAATATGTAGAGAAAGAAACAAGTACTTCCAAAAACCACACATTTTCATTGAAACAGTAAGGCTACATATATAGCCTTTATTAGACCCATGTGATGCACCAAAATAGCATCTCACAAACTACCCACTAACTCACCTAAAGAACCGGTACAACCTTACCCACTCTTGCTTCCCAACGTACACAAGAGGAGACTTAGTCAATCCTAGACTACCAATTCAAACTAACTAATAAACATTAAATAAAACCTAAACCAAATAAAACACTTATTAACTCCAACACAACTTCTAGCCATGCATGTGTTGTAAAACTAACCAGAGTTGTCAAACGAACCAATTTAATCCAACAGTGTCAACCTCTTCTTATACCACAATAAATCGTCGAGCATGCCAAAGAAATTTAGCCGGGATATCTGTCCATTTGTGAAACTTTCTAGATTCTGACCATTTATGGCTGGTAGGATGGTACGACTGACCAACTGAAACCGCCACAACTACTGTCGCCACCCGTTGAATCAGCAGCGAGAAAGCACTAACCACCGTATGTTTATCGAAAACATAAATAGGTTCACATCGTCGGGAATGTCGAAAAGGGAAAGTGGGACCAAATGAGGAAAAAGGGAAGAAATTAGAGTATTTAGGGTACAAAAATCGCCGATAGATTTTTCAACTTCGGCGATATAAAGCGAGTCAAATTTCCGTTGACCGTTGAGTTATATTTAATGCTCAACATCTTTTTTTTTTTATCTTATAGCTAGGTAAATAAGATATATGTCAGCCTCTCCTTATACCACAATAAATCGTCGAGCACGCTGGAGAAATTTTGGTGAGATTTTGTCCATTTCGTGAAACTTCCTAGATTATAACCACTTTTGGCTAATAGGCCCTTTAATGGAGATTAATATTGTAGAACCCTAAGCTTTTTAGATCACTTAATGAGGTGTTCGCGATTACATTGATTGACGAATGAACAAAGGCAACAGATTCCCTGATAAAAAGAAAACTTCTTACACAAGTCTTGCGGAGAAGAAAAAAAGCCCGGATCATGGGGAAGTTATTCCCCTACCGAAAAACCTAGCGCGACAGGTTGCTCGGCACCTCCATAGGCCCTTCGTTCAACTAGAAAAACCTTCTTCGTAACCAACTGGCTATGATTTTTTTAAACTACTTTTGGTTAACTTGTATTACTAAGCTTTTAGTTTTAAATTAAAACAAATCAAAATATTTATTTGCTCTAAGGTGCCTCCACCTCAACCGGTTCATAGTAGTTCGGATATTAAGTTGTTTGATAGACGTATCCTAAATAAAGTAAAATTGCATTACCTGTATTGAATTTTAACTTTTGATAATTAAAAATATATTTTAAAAATAAATTCAATTTTATTGTATTAAAAGAAAAGGAGAAACAGCTAGTGTAGTTAGTAGGCGGTTTCAAGATGCATATCGGATGATAAATTAATTACTTTTTAAGACAGATATCACCAATTATTTATCTTCCTCAATCCTCACCCAACCACCCTCCTCTCTTCTCCCTTTATAAATAGCTTCTATCTGGCCATAAGGTTTCTCATCTTCATTCTCTCTTCTATATATACATACATATGTATATATCTACATCTATCTATCACCAGAACCAGCTGCGGTTTGTGGGGGATGTTGGCTGGCTCGATGCATTCACTTACACAAGAGAAAATTAATTCATAATTTCTCTCTAAAATCTCTTGAGGAAAAGTGACGGCGTCGGACCAGGCTTCATTCCTCTCAAACCCCTTTGCTATCTTATGTTTTTGTAACATGTTTTATGCATTCATATATGTTTAAAGATATAGATAGAGAGAGATCAATTGAGATTTTGGTACATTTAGCAGTGGTTTGTGGGGATGTAGTCTGGCCCAATGCATTCACTTGCAGAAGAGAAAACAATTGATTCTTAATTTTTCTCTTCAGGAAAAGTGATGGCATCGGGCCAGCTTCACTCCTCTCAAACCCCTTTGCTAATTCATCTATCTTATGCTTTTATAACCTCTTTAATTTATGTCTTTATGTTTAAAAATATAGATTGAGATTTGCATATTCGTTGTTTTTTTAACTTGTGTTTCCAACTTCCTTTACCAGCTGAATAATTCTTAGGGCGACCATCAGCTTTGCTATTGTTGGTGTGAGGCTTAGGTTTCATCCAATCAAAATACGCAGTAATTCAGACTTCAAATAGATACAGTACAACTTCATGATGAGTTTCTCAAAACCCAGAAAATACGAAGGAGATCTAAATACATAATCATTTCCTAGTAATTGAACACGTACATTTGTCATCGTCTTTACTTATTAATTATGGTTTTTTTAAGATCAAAAGTATAGATCCATGTTTCTTTTTCTATTCAATTTTTATTCAATCAGATATCATGTTTTTTTAACCATTCAAATTCTACTAGATAATAAGATTTAAAGTTGGGTTGTTATAAAAAGTTTTTACGGTTCTTTCTGGTGTATTTGGAAAGCCCGGAACGCTCAGATTTATAGAGGTGATATGCAATAGGCAGACGTAATTTTGGACACTATTAAGTCTATGGTTTTTAATCGGAGAAAGTATAGGGGTCATAAACTCAATTTGGGGTGAGCTGAGTGGTACTTGCACCCTCTTCTTTGTACTTAGCTTTTTGTTTTTTTCCTCTCTTGTTGTTTCTTGTCTCTAGCTTCTTACTAGAGTTTTTTATATATATTTGTCGGTTCCAAAAAAAAAAAAAGCAGTAGGAAAGATTGTAATCACGACATGTTCTATGGTCTAACGTAAAAATCAAATGTTGCAATGTTTTTTTCTTCTTCTTTAGCAATCTTCTACGCAGGCACAATCCATCTTCCCCTTTTAAAAACTTATTACATTAACTCACCTTATAAACTTATACTAAAGAAAACATTTAGGTCGATCAGTCTTAGTTAACCACTTTGACAAACCCTCTAAGAAACTGTATATCTAGGGCCGGCTACGCGCAAGTTCAGGATGTGCTTATAAACAGGGTTCATCCTCCAATAGCATCCCCAAATTCTTAGGGCCGGCCGTGTTAGATCCATGATGTTTGATAGGGGCGTCTCGGAAATTTTGAAGACCTGTGCGAATTGATGAAAATGGGTCTCGTAAATACAAGATATATATAAAAAAAACTGGACTTTCTAATTTTTTTCTCAATTAAATTAATAGTGAGATTTAAAATTTAAGTTTAAGATATATATAAAAAATTGAACTCCTATAATTTATGGGCTCTGTATAGCTGCACAACACCCATATTTGAGTGAGTATAGTGATGTCAACCTTTGACTTGATGATATTCAAAAAGATGCCTGTGAGGAGGCGGCGACAAGTAATTTAGGTCGATTTATGAAACTTGTAAACACATTCTCTTTTTACAAAAGAGGCAAACACAAAATACAGCCGAATACACATGCGCATGTTAGTAACGAGTTTTAAATCCATATACACTAAACTTGATTGCAGAAACTTGTAAACATATATATACACCCAGCTAGATGCCAATTGTTCCTGATTTATATATCACGATTCTTTTTCTTGAACACCACAAACCTATTAAACAATGATTCAATAAAAAAATTGGATTTACACGTTATTGCCCTGAGTATTATGTTAGTGTAAATTGTTCGAGTCAACATGGTTAATTTAATAAATGGGTATGTTCAGGCTACTAGAGAAAATTGAATTTTTAATTTTGATATATATTGTAGTTTTATAATGAGTTCCAACAATGACGATATAGTTAATCTGTTTCCAACTGATTATTTTGTAAAAAAGATTCAAAAGTCAAAACCAAGATATTTAATCCTTTTTAAACCTTATTATTAAATTAAAAAGATATGTACTTACTTACGTATGCTAAGGATTTTATCTAAAAGTATATTATTATACAACAAGTTGGTAAAAATTGATATATTATTAAAATGATTTTGAGGACTCATGAGCAGAGGCTTTTACAAGTGAACTTGTTAACAACATACCTAGCTATGGTTATCACTTCACTGTTTTCACTCTGACCAACCTTTTCATTTATCTACTATTCCTTTACCCATACAAATTCCAAAACTCCATTGACCATCTTGATTTTTTGAACGCATAAAAGGCCTACAACTTTTTGTAATTTGGGGCATTTTTCCTTCTTGATTCCATCAACATCATTTTTTCATTTATTGTGTTTGACTTGTTTCAAAAAGCATGTTTGCCAGGAGATCTTGTAGCACTCGAATGAGCCTCGTACGGATGTCTTTGAGGAGGTGCATTCGTATAAAAATCTTATACTTCCTCCGATTTAAAATAATTGATACATTTTAAGTTTCACGGTTTTTAAGGCAAAAGATTATAATGATGATTAAATTAGATTAATTGGATGGTTAATGGAGAATGGGTCACATAATTTTTAAATAAATTAAGGTTAATGATGTTTAAAAGTAAAAAGTAAGGGTATAAGAGTCATTTCACGTTATAAAGTAGGTAGTTAGTGGGTGTGGAGCTCACTACTTTTTACCAAATTAGGTAAAATCTTAAATTGTATCACTTATTTTGAATCACTCAAATATTGAAAGTGTATCACTTATTTTGAATCTTCCTCCGATTCAAAATAAGTGACACACTTTCCTTTTTAGGATGATTTAAAATAAGTGACACACTTTAAAAAATTACGGCATTTGACAAAAATTAGTGGGACCCGCATCCACTAACTATCTACTTTAACAAAGTGAAATGACTCATTTACCCTTACTTTTACTTTTAAACATCATTAACCCCAATTTATTCAAAAAGTGTGAGACGCATTCTCCACTAACTATTCAATTAATCCAATTTAATAATCATTATAATTTTTTACCTCAAAACCCATAAAACCAGAAGGTGTCACTTATTTTGAACCAGAGGAAGTATACAATCTTCTTATATTTAGAGGGGCTCACTTTTGTCTATCCTTACATGGCTTCTGAATCTACAACACACCCATGTTCAACAAGTAAAAATTATCAAACTTGTTTCATATATTTTGATTTCTCTATAAAATATGACACAAAAAATAGATGCTTGTCAAGCACATTATTAGTCCTAAATAAGTGTAGAATGGAAGGTGAGTATACTTTATCAGATTTCACTGATCAATTTAATCATATGAATACAATATTTAATAAACTCTTCTTTATTAATAAATTAATGATACACAAAGCACAAGTAATTGCGCAATAGTTAAGAACACGAAGCATCAAGGACTATGTGAAAATTTTGTTTGATAATGAAGGTACAAATTCATGTCTTTAACTGAAACAAGAGATAGATATCTTCTTTGTTAATGTGATTCATCTTAACCCACACTCTGATACCAATTTGAAGTTAGTGTCTCTTCTATTAGGCTATTAACTATAATTGTTTAGAGAATTTTGAGAGAGGATATTTCTTGTAAAAGACAAGATTTCAGAGAGACATTACTCCACTGTTACTTGACTTAATTTACAACTTCCAAATCCTCTGTTCGATTGTATGTTAGATTATATATTCCGGTAGCGTGTTTTGATGTTAGTGTTTCTAAATTAGACTTTTTTGTTTACAATCTATAGAATGCGTATATATCTGGGGTGCCCAGAAGATGCTCGACGTAATGCCTGACAAAATAAATTGTGGTTATATGGTCGGCTACTGGAGTCTTAATTTCCTATGTTTTGGTGCCAAATATATAAACCCTTTTGCATTAAAATTAGTTTCTGGGAGATGGATTTCTTGGTGTACAACACAAATAAGTTGTCCTTTCTTTCAATTTAAAGTAATTATCTCTTCACAAAATTGTATGGATAGTAACAAATCATTCTACTTTAAACAAAAATATGAAAGAACCACAAAAACATTATAAAAAATATATCTCATCTTTTATTTTGCAACAGAAGTACAAATACAATGATTTAAATTGCTTATTCCAACATACTTCAGTGTTTCTTGCCTTTTAGGAAACACAAAATCGTTAGTTTGCTATTAAAATACAAGTTCTACTAGCTACTTATGCTAAAAAACTTGCTTGTGCTAAAATCTTGATTCATTTGCTTTGTCAAATTGAATCACTTGAAACCTAACCTTAGTAACCTGTTCTTGGAAGTCATGAATGCTAAAAAGAAACAAGACCAACCTTTACCTGGGATAATATTGTACCTAGTTCTCACAAACAATATCAATTAGACTAATCTTGAATTGTGTCCGATTTTAACTTCGAAAATTGACCTTCGAGTAATACACTTGTCCAGTTACAAAACCATTCGGGACCGCATTCAATGCAACAACTGGTTCATTGTTTCGAGAGACGAGCCTGAATGAATACGGGCCGCCAAAAGATGGGTCAACATCGGCAGCCCAAACCGCACCCCATATGTTATCCATCGGTCTAAATTCTTGTGAACCGTTTGCTGATACCTCAATTGAACTAACGCCGCCATCTCCATCACAAAACTCTACCGCCATCGAGAACCAGTAAGGGTTTGTCATTGGATCTATCTTGAATGCAATGGTTGTATTACCATAGTTGCATTGCACCCTATAAATAAATCACTAAATTTAGCAAATTGTTTTTTAAACAGCAAGTTATCTAGTTAGTGGTTCGAGTCATGCAGTGAAAACAAATTAATTAATATGAAATTTAAGATATAATAATAAGATATGTAGTTATGAACCTTTTATATTGAATATCAACTCGACCAAGATTACGCAGATTATCAGCTTGTCCTGGATTTGACATTGCACCAAAAGCAGATCCACTTAAATCAAAAGCGAATGGGACATCGTTACATGCACCCGGGCATTCGTCGGTTATGGTTACAGTGATAGGGTTACTCGAGCAATATGGTTGTCGTTTGCATACAACCTGAAATATTAATTGCGATGAATAGTTAATTAACGTCTTGCGTAAAATGAATTAGTTATGGAAACTTTTACACACTTTATATTTTTCTTAACAGCTGAAAACACAGACCCTATAAACAACTCATAAATCTACACCATTTTGTTCATAGGGGGATCCAAATTCATGACCATAGACCAATGGGAAACACATTTCAACATCTTATACCGCTAGGTTATAAGCCCTTTACATTACCTGATAACAATTTCCACAACCTTTGCCTTGCAAATATAAGTTTGCATTTCCTGCTGCTATCATGGCAGAAAAAGGAGGTGATTGCACATCATTAGACCATCCACAAGCTCCTCCTGCATGTATAATCAAGAAACGTGTAAATGCATGCATATACGTGGATACTTCGGTACAACGACGACAACGATACATAATCCTACCACGGACGAGGTATGGGAGAGGTCAGATGTGGACAGTTATACATCTATACGAGGGTAGAGAGACTGCTTGTTGAATACTTCTGGCAAAAGTATGTCGGAGGTCTTTCGCAAAGCAGTCTCTCTCCATATAGTTCAGTATCAATAACTGTGTGTGGGTATTTATTTATGTATAATAAGCTTATTAGATGATGTAATTACCACTTCCGGCGCCATTTCGATCTCCATACCATGTTGCCAAAGCTGGTGAAAAACCGTTTAGATTGCTAGTATTCGCAAACAGATTTTGGGCTGGAGATATCAAAACCAACATCAAAAGTAATTTTTTAAGATGTAAGGCCATTTTACTCCAAAAACAATTAACTACAAATTTTGGAAATTGTATTCAAAATACAAAAAGGAATAGAATGTTATTGGCTTTGCATACACCTTTTGATGAAACCTTCTAACAACTCGTATGGTTTGTAGAATGAATAATAAAAGTAAGAAGCAAATTAATCAGTTTGTTTGTTTTAGAACCTTAAATCTAGTTTCATGCAAATATAGAAATTAGTGTGCTAATCGTGCATATTTATGCCAAGTATGCGGCTTAAATAATTAGTGGATGTAATTAATCCAACTCTAATCAGTTGAAGATTTATAAGTCAAGAACAGATAAATAGGATAACTTTGTGGATATATTTCGGTTTAAACCTCCATCAAGTTGACATTTTCGATCTTTCTCCACATTTTTTTAAGTCACGTGCAAAACTAACATCTAAATTAGAGGAGAATCAATAAATAATTTTCGGAAGCTATTAGGAATATTATTATTAATATTCATTAAAGATTTGATTATGTCAAAACTATTAAACTACAAGGACCTAAGTCGATGATATGAAGTTCAAGATTCAAATAAAGATTTAGGAGATAATCATTAATGTAAAAAGATATAGTATATCTTTATTAGTTTAAAAGATTTAGTTATTATCTTTTCCTTGTAAGTCTTGGGTTTTCTAATATATAAAGAAACCTAATGACATAGAATTAGATGTTCTCAGAACCCACGTTTTAACGTGTTTGTGTGTGTGTTCGAAGCCTCAAGGTCGTTTGATCCTGTTTAACGAAAAACCGTTCTACATATTCATATGTAGAATTGGGGCTTTAAGTAATCATTGTACATAGAAGATGATGATGAAACCTTGTTTAGCAATACAAATATGTTTATATAATTCCGCAACTTTGTTATTTGTATATGCTTATTCCAGATCAAGAACTAACTATTCTTGAGCCTAAAGATCTAATGTTTATGAAGAGTTATTCGATCTTCACAATTGGTATCAGAGCACGGTGGCTCAAGATCTGGAATAAAACGAGGATCTATCAATGATCATACGAAGAATCAAGCATAAAGAAAATTAAGAAGATATTACGGTTTTATTTATCTATTTATTTATTTTATTGAAACCAGTCATACATGCTTTGTACGAATTTTCACAAACATCATCTGAAAATCTCAAACATCATCAAAAGAGGCGGCAGAAGAGGTGAACCAAAATCTCACCATAAAAATTTTTTTTACAAAATCTCACCATAAAGAAGTTGACGAAAACTAAAGCTCGAAACCAAAACATCCGTCAATCTCATCCCAAATTCAAAATCAAAAATCCCATGCCCTAACCTTAATTCAAACAGCAATTCGCAAATTCAGTGATGAAAACACCGATTTACACTCAAATACTCCACCTCTGATCTTCGAAACATTGATTAAAACATACAAAACATGTGATTCTGCGCCGTTTGTGTTCGATTTGTTGATTAAAGCATGTCTCCATTCTAAATCGACACCAATCGAGAATATTTACAGATCTGGGATCGAGAAATTGAAAAGACAAAGAAACCAAGAATCAAGGATATCGATATTGACAAGGTATAGTAGAAGATTTAGGTTTTCTTACCAGGAATTTAGTGAAAATTAAAGGAAGTTTTCCAGCGGAAAATGTCGATTAAGAAATTTTGTGAAGTTTTTTTTACTACTGCTATGAGGAATTGCTACTGATCAGTAGCAATTAGTGCAAAAATATATCAAAATTCATGGGATTACTACTGGTCCGACTTTGCTACTGATCTTATTAACAATTCTGATTACTACTGATCAACGAAATGGAACTTTACTACTGGTCTCAAGTCCGATTCTACTACTGATCAGTATGAATACAATTTTACTACTGATCCATATTTGATTACTACTGACCAGTAGTAAAACAAAATTACTACTGATTCAGTGTTTCGATTACTACTGCTGCGTTGACTGATCAATTATTAATCAGTACTGACCGAAAAATTTAAATGTTTTTTTACTGATTTCTTCCATACAACTGATACATCATACTTTGGAAAGCATGACACACCATGCTCATTCCATACTACGGTTTATTGATCGTATCTAATAATAATGTGAAACGAATCACATTATTCACACACACAGGTTGAAGGCATGATAAAGATAAAGGAAAATTTTATTTGTTACATATTTGATCTTTATCAATTGATTACAGAAGATAATTGATTATATTTTATTTGAAGAAGAAGTGGAAAGTCTTACTACATAAGATGTTATGTATTGTTGTAACTGCAATTCAACAGAATCTTAACGAAAAGATCTGATTGAAGACCAAGATGTCCTTCATACAAGATATGATGTTGCTGATTACTATATTTAGACGGAATGTGATGCTTAGTTTGAGTTTCTACTTCAACTTCAAATAGAAGATAGTTGGTTTTCAATGTAATTGATATATCCTTGAAGAACACAAGAATGATAGCACACTTTTAGGGGAAGAAAAAGTGTTGATCATTCAAGGGGAAGTTCAAGTTTCTCGGATTGATTTGATTATGTCAAAAAGGGGAAGAGACTTGAAGATTCCTAGCTAATTCTATAAGTTTTGTCAAATCAAATAGGGGAAGATTGTTAGGAATATTATTATTAATATTCATTAAAGATTTGATTATGTCAAAACTATTAAACTACAAGGACCTAAGTCGATGATATGAAGTTCAAGATTCAAATAAAGATTTAGGAGATAATCATTAATGTAAAAAGATATAGTATATCTTTATTAGTTTAAAAGATTTAGTTATTATCTTTTCCTTGTAAGTCTTGGGTTTTCTAGTATATAAAGAAACCTAATGACATAGAATTAGATGTTCTCAGAACCCACGTTTTAACGTGTTTGTGTGTGTGTTCGAAGCCTCAAGGTCGTTTGATCATGTTTAACGAAAAACCGTTCTACATATTCATATGTAGAATTGGGGCTTTAAGTAATCATTGTACATAGAAGATGATGATGAAACCTTGTTTAGCAATACAAATATGTTTATATAATTCCGCAACTTTGTTATTTGTATATGCTTATTCCAGATCAAGAACTAACTATTCTTGAGCCTAAAGATCTAATGTTTATGAAGAGTTATTCGATCTTCACAGAAGCATTTAGCTTTTGTACTTTTGACTGTACAAAGTGTTAAAAAAAAATATTTTAGTTGCTTGGAACACTATGAAATCGTGAATCACTTTCAAATTAAATTATTTCGACAGTATTTGTGAAATCTTCAATCGGATAAAATCATAGTAATCTTTTAAGAACTGAGAATTGTATGTGTTATGATCTTGTGTAACAGAAAGTGAGATGACCAAAAATGAGATTTTTGCAACAGTTTCCAAAAACCGAGTAAGAACTGCCATAAGTCGGTTCAAATCGCTCAAAACCGTCAAAAATTGGGTCAGATAATTCGGGTTTTAAATTCGAATACAGATTTCCATGCGTTTTTTTATTAAAGCAATATTATCTCAGCCACTCTGCCCCTTAGACCCCGCCAAGGGTGCTACCACCAGATCACCGTTGAGCCAATATATATTTTAATCAGAATAAATTTAAACAAGTATGTATTCCGCACTATTCTTACTTGTTCAATATTTATTAATATCACATTTGGTCAACTATCTTTTTTTCACATTACATTTAAATCATATTGGTGATACAAATCACCAACATTAAATATTCAAGGATATAATTTCTTGACCAACAATTAAACCGGTAATTAAGAAAAGGGCCCTTAAGAGAACTGGATGTCATGAACTATATTTGCGATGATCAAAGAAATAGAAATGGTGTCACAAAAAGGGGCATCGGTGATGATGATGATAATGGTTAATTTAGTAGTTATTTTTGTTATTTAAAACTGAAGTCTTGTATTTATACTCTTAGCCACCTTAGGAGTAATTACATGCATAAAAATTTTATAGTGGATAATAATTACTAAAAATTAGAAATTAGTTATTGATAGATGTATAAATTCATAATATATGTATCAACATTTCATTATCATATTCCTTACCTAAATATGAGGCCTATCTAATTGTAAATTATCTCAAAAGCGTGATATTTTTGCTAGCAATGGAATACCTGAAGCTTGTACAATTGTATACCAAATATTTGTAATAAAAAAAACTAGGTATGATAATTTCACACATAATATGAAACCCGAGTTGAAACTGATACGAAAGTAAATACATTAGGATTAAGATAAACACTTTTGGGTTAGTTTTATGTCGACTCAATTGACTAGTTAATTAAACATGATCAAATTCAAGTTGATGTTAATTTAAATGGGTTGAATTGTCAACCCAATTAATTACTAAAACATATTTAGAAATTGATCTATTTTGGAATGTTGGTAAGAATTGAACTTTGTAGTTTTGGCGTTGCGGTTTTGTTATAAATTTGTGGAATTGCAACGGGACAGTCTATGTTCATTTGTTAATGTAATATGTTATAGTTTGCCTTTTGTAGTTTGTTTTGAACTTAAGTTATAATGACTTTGTTATAGTTTTTCATTATTAATATAATTATTTATAGCCTCTACTTCTGAAATTTTACATACACATTAAAAAAGTTAGCATATTTGACTAGTTTGATCCATTCAACTGCTAACATAACTACATGTTTAATTAAAGGGTTTTATGTATCGTGTTCAGGTTGAAAATAAATAGATTAGGGTTTAAATCTCTACCTCTTTCATATTTGACTATTGATCCTTTTCCGAAGATGTATTAAAAAAATTTGTCGGTTTGAAAGGTAACTTTAGATGAATAAAATGCTTATAATTGTATGTCCTTAAGGCACACATTAAAAAGATCTTCTCTATAATACTTCCTTCGTCCCTAAATAAATTTCTCATTTCTTTTCCTCACAAGTTTTAAGGCAAAAGTTAGAGGTGAGGTTATTGGTAATAAACAAGGTTCTAAAAGACGCAAGGCGCGACGTGGCGGCACCATCAAGCCTTGAGCATGGCGAGTCGTGGCGAACCATGACGTTTTTCAAGGCGTGACTTAAGGAGGCAAATTTTTTAATATATTTTTTATATATATGTATATCAAATGCAAAAAATAATTATATCCCTATTGACTTACATGATTTTCATATGTGAAGTTTATAACAAAAATGTTAAATCTAAATTTATAATTACATGCCATCATTTTTTTCAAAAACATATCATTTTTTCAAATTAAATTCAAATTTTTACAAGAATTTTCAAAAAAACTCGCTATAAGGCGCGCCTTACGCCGCCTTATAGCGTTTTTTTTCCGCCACGCCTTATAATGCCACCATGGACTGTTTCGTAACGGCGGAGTCGCGCCTCACGCCTTGGCGCCGCCATGGCGCGTTTTTTAGAACCTTGGTTATAAATTTGATTAAAATATAAAGTTAATTTAGAGAGAGAAAGATAATTAGTGGATAGTTAGTAGTGGGTCCTTGATAATTATATTATTTTATTAAATGGATCTCATCCAACTTGTGAAATAAAAATTTTATTTAGGAATGGAGGGAGTACTAATTAGAAATATTGTTAATGTATTCACCTATAATTAGTGTATTCATTGAGATTATATAATTAGTGTATTCTTTTAGTTTGGCTTAAATTTATGAAACACAGAGCCAGTAATTATGATTGTAACCGAGTCAAGTTTTATTTGTCTTGATTTAAGTTTAGATTGATTTACTCGAGTTTTATATGTATCATTACATCTAAATTTTTTATTTAAATACCATTAATTTCTTATGAGAAGTGTCATACCAATAAGAAATCTTATTATTAGGTGTTTATTACTTGTCTAATTAGTGCATAAGTTGATGCAAACGAGCGCTTTGGTTGAAAGCCGAAGGCCACCGCTTTTTTCAAACGTTGGCATGGTGCCTTCACTTCTTCTTTGGTTCGGTTAATTAAGCGACATTTCAAGCGACGAGAATTGTGAGTAATTAGTGGGTATTTGCATTACTCTTTTTGTATTTTATGGATAAAATATAAAATGAAGTGATATTTTTTTGTGTATTTTTGTATATATAAGTTTTTTGTTTACCTCTTCAGTTAGATCAACTTGAAAGAATATTGTAAACTAAAATTAATAAAAGTTTAAATAATTTTATAAACATTATGCTACAAAAACTCGAAAAGGACAAATTCAAAATATGCTGGCAACTTATAACGTAGGTCGAATCATTGCCAAATGGGAAGTTTAACATGAGTTCCTATTCTTTTACATAGTTTATTTTTTATATCATTTATATATCATACAAATGTAAGCATAATCATATATTCATATTTAATATATTTTTTCTTAGGTTAAGACATGATTATCAATATTAATATGTTATGGCGGCATATAATCCTTTTGGTCGTAATATAACAACTATGTGTTTGTCAAACGTACACACATCATATAGAATAATAAACTTGTTGCATGTATTTTGTATTTGTAAAGCATTATTTATTTTAAAGTAAACTACATAGAAGACCATTGTAATATATCATTTATTACAATATTAATTTTAAAATTTTGGTGTATACATTTTGTTTCATGTATGATCCCTTGGCAAACGGCCGCCCAAAAGAAATGTATGATCCCTTGGCAAAAGACCATATGCAACTCACATGATGGGCAAATTGGTAATTTTTCACACTTTTTTAATTTCCCTTAAGACCAATTTACACATAAGGTCCTTGTTATGTATCGCTTATTGAAACATAAGTCTTTTAATTTTGTTTATTACATTGGACGTCCAATGTGCATGAACTTTATTTTTCTGTTTATCAACGAAAAGGTGCAAAGCAGGGCCGGCTCAATGGCTTGGCAAGTTGGGCAACCGCCCTGAGCCCCCAAACGCAAAGGGCCCATATTTTAGTAGTTCTTTATATATTTAGCCCAAAAAACATACCTTACTAGAAAGGCCTAAACTTAGCCCAAAAGACCAAAAAATGCAAGTTTATTTAGTGTTTTATTTGGTTGTTATTTTCATGTATTATAGTTCGGAGCATGTTAGGGGCCTCATTTTATATTTAGCATCGGGTTCCAAATCAGCTTGAGACGGCCCTGGTGCAAAGTTGACAAAAGACAAAGAGATATGGGGAAGGCATCTGAACACGCGCATTAAATGTTTCCTAAAGAGAACTCTACATCAATGAATCCTAAGTCGGCATGTGCATGAAGAAAATATGTTCCATGAGCTGTAAATACCGAAGTAAACAATACTTTGAGATACACCACGAATAACATTCAACAATAGATAAGGAGTAATGGTATTTCTTCCTATTATTTATTTCTACCATATTCATACCTATTTTGATCATCACAAGTGTCAAAATCAAGAGATAATATGAGGAAAAAGAATTAAGGGATAGCGGAATACACATGTCAAGTTTAGAAATAAGTATGCATATGTATAAGAAAAAAATATAAGAAGAAATATCAATTGTTATAGATAAGTAGCCACAAATAGTAAATACTGATATTATATTTTTAACAAAATTTATAAGACACTCTAGATTGTATGACGCAATATAAACGAAAGGTTATAAATAACGTTAATTCCACTTGTCGTTTGCTACTATTGCTAGTCATTGGAAAGAAGTAGGACAAACAAACACAAACACTCATCAATTTTCCTTTTGACTGGTTATCGATTTGAAAATCTCACCATCACCATTTAATCATCGCTATCACCAATCTTTTCTACGATGTTTCATCAACCATCCGCCGGCGCCAGCCAGTTACGAAACCCCGTTTCAATCCTATTTCATCCCCAATTGATTCCCACTTTCTAATTTCAAAACCCATCAATCAATCATGAATCTTTTCGTAACTACAGCCATCTTCACACTTCTTCTAAATTCATCTCCAATTCTGTCCCAAACACCCGCCAATTCGACTTCTTGCCCCATAAATTTCGATTACGTGCTCCGAGTCACATGGCCCACCGCCGACTGCCGCCGCCGCCATTCCGGCGACTCAACGAACTCCGTTACCAATTCCACTTCTTGCTGTCAAACTTTACTTAGCGTGTACGGTATCGGTTTAGCACAACACCTGAAAACCAGCTCATTGTTCAATCTCCCTGATCTTGCAACGTCGGAATCTTGTTTGTCTGATTTTCAGAAGAAACTTGATTCTCTTAACCTCCCCAGTGATCTTGCGACCTTTTGTTTCGACCCAATTCAGTTTGTCATTTCGTCGAACACCTGTGCTGCTATTCAAACTGTGCAAGATTGGGACCGGAAATTGGGGAATGAAACTGTTCTTGATTCGTCGTGTAGAAATGATCTCACTGATCTTACTGCGTGTGCTAATTGTGTTGATGCTGGATTAAGGGTTCACAGTCAATTGAATTCTATAGATGGTAATGCTTCTCATTCAAATGATTGTTTTTATTTCGCTGTTCTTTATGCTGCTGGTATAGCTAATCAATTCGGGCCCGAAAGTAATGGTGCTGTTGCTTGTACTTTTGGGATTAATCCGGTACCGAAATTAAATAAAAATAGTAGTTCAAGTTTGATATTTGGATTGATTGGAGGACTTGTTGCTGTTGTAGTAATGTCTTGTTTTGTGGGATTATACTTTTGGTGGGATAGGAAGAGAAAAAGAGATCAAATTGACGAATTGGGTATGGATGAATTTGAATCGGGTCGGGTACGAAGGCGCCCAAATGCGGGTACGAAATGGTTCAAGTTTAACGAGCTTGAGAAAGCGACGGATAATTTTTCACAATTAAATTTCATTGGAAGAGGTGGATTCGGGGTTGTTTACAAGGGTGTTTTACCCGACGGATCGGTGGTTGCAATTAAAAAAATTATATCATCCGAGTTTGAAGGGAACGAAGACTTTTGTAATGAAGTTGAAATCATTAGTAATTTAAGGCATCGGAATCTTGTTCCACTTAAAGGTTGTTGTATTCATGGTGTAGATGGAGATTATGAAAGAAGAGATGATGAAAGATACCTTGTTTACGAGTACATGTCAAACGGGAATCTTGACGACCATTTATTTCCATCCACAAGTCGGAACCCGCCATTAACATGGCCGCAAAGAAAAACAATAATTTTAGATGTAGCAAAAGGTTTAGCGTACCTTCACTATGGAGTGAAACTGGCGATTTATCATAGAGATATAAAAGCTACAAACATACTTCTAGACGCAAACATGGGTGCCAAAGTGGCGGATTTCGGGTTAGCAAAACAAAGTAGAGAAGGTCAATCTCATCTCACTACTAGAGTAGCTGGGACCCACGGGTACTTAGCCCCAGAGTACGCCCTATACGGCCAACTTACTGAAAAAAGTGATGTTTACAGTTTTGGGGTTGTGATTTTGGAGATTATGTGTGGGAGAAAAGCTCTTGATTTGTCTTCTTCGGATTCGCCACATGGTTTCTTGATTACGGATTGGGCTTGGTCACTTATAAAAGAAGGGAAAGTCGGGCAAGTTTTGGATCGTTATTTATTGGGAAATGGTGAGAATAATGAGGCTATGAACCCTAAAGGGATTATGGAAAGATTTGTGCTTGTGGGAATTTTGTGTGCTCATGTTATGGTGGCTTTAAGACCTACAATTATGGATGTGTTAAAGATGTTGGAAGGAGATATTGAAGTGCCCGCAATTCCTGATAGGCCAACGCCACTCGGGCACCCTTCGTTTACTCGAGATGGTAGTTTTAGCATTTCGCCCGTGTTGAGTGGCTTGCAATTACAAGCCAATGACATGCTTAGGTAGGTAAATCAAGAAATTGCAACCAAAGTTTGTTTATTTTTTTGTTCTTTTGGTGGCCATAAATGGCTTGATATCTTTAGAAGCAAGTAATGGCTTGTAAATTATATGTACAATTTGTATTTATTTGGAAAATGTTACTACTTGAAGTGGTTTTTAATTTATAAAGTTTTACAATCCAACACTCAACTTTGTTTGTAAGTTGTAACAAGTCTACATAAAATATAGTAGACTTGTAGCAACCATTTTGCTTTTCTAAAACATAACCTACTATATTATGTTAGTAGCTTAAACTAGGGATGTGTAAATAAATCTAAACCGAACCGGAACTAGTTGGACCTGTGTTTTTTGGGTTCTCGGTTCCTACTTTTTGTCAGTTTCGGTCTTCGGGTTTCTTGTTTCCAAGTTTTTCGTATGAAAGTCTGCTCTATGGATCCTAATGAATTTATGATGGTACAATTTCCCAATTAACCCTTTTGTTGTACAAGTTACACTTGCCCGTAGGCGAAAAACGAGTATATGCGCACGCCTTTGGGAAGTATGTCATATCTAAATTCAGGCATTTCGAACATGGAAAACTATTGTTCCATGGGTGCCATCCGTGCCAACCTCCCTTATATCCTTGAAAACCATGATTTTAATCCACAACTAACACGTGAGGTAAATCAAATAAAACGTGACTAATTCCTTTATTCTTTAACTAGTTTATGACCCGTGAAGAATCACGGATTGTCGTATTTTTTGCTATACGTAAATTTTATATAATATAAATATGATTCGTTATATGTAACTATATATAAAATGCTATAGACATGATGATATACAATCATAGAATCATAATATTAAAAACATATAATAAACAAATTTATAACCAAGTGGATACGAAAAGTTTACAGGGCAAATAAATCAATCAACTTTCCAAGTTCCGGTGGTATATGACCCGTAAGTTGATTATTGTTTAGTTCCCTATATGCACATTAAAAAAAAAAAAAAAAAAACTATTTAAAAAAAATTTGATTAAAAATTCAAAGATTAATAAATTAGTAAGGAAGAAGTGTTTCGTACAAATAATGAAGCTTTGACATATACCTGAGCACTGGAGGAATTGAACTGGTCAACTTCTTGTTGTGAATACCTACATAAAACTATAAAAGTCATAGCATGATTTTCATGAATTTAATATCTAAAGTTTTAAACGGCTCGTATTGTAACATTGAAAAAAAATATGTGCTTTCACAATTGATTCTCTGTATAAGTTAGTTTCCAAGAAATGGAGGAAATTGACCACTCAAAATATTAAAACTCAAGTCCCTGCAATACAATTTTGCTTAAAAAAACATGTTGAAACGTATGAATTTCGGGTTTTGATTACTGAAACTGAAATAGTAATATGATATGATAAATCACGTAAAAAACTGCAAGTCGCGCATGAGTCCAATCACAGATGGAATATCACCCGATAATTGGTTTCCTTGGAGTGATCACATAAACTATTGGTCCTCACATCACTCTGTAAATGTAAATGATCCCTAACTTAAGTAAACCAATTAACAATACGGTGAAAATAAAATAAAAACAACTTACAAATACCACATGCATGTTAACTAACAGATATCGGGAGAGAGCTTTTCCAACCAAATTGTTGCTCCTCAATCCTCTAATTACAAAATTATACGGAGTATATTTTAGTGAACATGTATAAATAACTTACAATATTTTATAAATTAATCAAGCTTTTAGAAACGTACAGATGCTGCAAAACTTCATTCCAGTAAATACACATCGGGATTTCCCCCTTGAGCAATTTTGTGCTAAATCCCTATGAGAGACATCATTTTTAATGTATCTTTAGCAAATATCTATAGATTATGAATCTGTGATAAGGTGGAAGGGGATCAGGCCGATTAATGGATTGATTTTTGAAAATTCAGTAATACCAATGAATTAGCGTCATCAAATGAGAGTAAGGTAACAGGTTGTTCACCACTGGCTTTCAAGAATTGACCCTAAGCTGCAAATCAATCACTTTAATCAAAATGTTAAATCATCAATATGAAAAGAAATTGGCAGATTATATAACAGAGTAAGACATGCCATGCCTGTAACAAACTTCTCTAAACGTGTGGCTTGGTAAAGATCGTAATAGATAAAATTTATCTTGAAACCAACAGGTTGACAAAAATCTATAATATATGGATAAAAATATTATGTGGATAAAAAACATGAATTTTTGAGAATTAAGAACATGGGTTTAGCTTAAAAGAACGATTATAATTGAAACCTTTTCAGGTCAAATTTCTTTTTCCAAATGAAGAATTCCCATCAGAATAAAACGTGAATTGTTAATCCAATTTTCAAAATTAAGTCGGATGTTGTTAATGGGAAAGAACACAAATACATATCCTACTCAAGTGATTTATAATTGTCCAATTAGTTTGTTCAAATCACTATGAGGTTTCAAGGATTTTTTTTAGTTTCAAATTTTATTAAAATACTACTTTAATTTCACCTAATCTTAAAGTTTTAATGAACATATATTATCAGAAGAACTCAAAGGTTACCAAACATTGAATACAAAATCGCTAAAGTAACACAAAAATAGCATACTTTCATTACCCAATTCAGGATATCTAAAACCCTAATAATGTAAAGCTCAAAACTTTATCATTGGAACTAATAGAATGCTTGCTCAACAGAACAAAGAACTTAATTTTTCTTTTTCTTATTATACAATTACAAAAGCATTAACAATAAGTAAAATAAAAGTAGAAATTACCAAGGAACTTTCTGGATTTGTGCGAGCAACAGAATTCATCAAATTGATGAACATCAGGAGAGAACATCTGGAAATAAGGAATTAGATAAAGTATTTTGTGGTGATTCTTTGATATCAATTATTTCCGAAATCTTTGAAAAATCCAGCAGCTTTCTTTTCTGCTGTTTTTCTTTATAGATTTATCGTTTATTATTGGCATTGTGAAGGAAGAAGAAATTACCTTGAGCGACGCACACAGGAAAATGAAAATGGAGGAGAGGCTAATATGTTGGGGAGAAAATGTTTTAGCGTTTTAGAGGTGTGTTGAGCGGGAAGAGTATGTGCACCGGAGTAGCATCAACAATTCCATTACGATGATCAATTTATTCAGCTTCCAAAACAAAACAAAAATCATCGAAAATCAAACAATTTTGGGTGAATCAAAAATCCTGATGATCAGGTTTCATGTTATGAAGATGGTGGCGATGGTCCACGTGGCATGTTTGTTAATTGCTTTGTTTTATTATAGTAGTAGATAGCATTATTTTGAATCAAAACTTAAAGGTTGAAGTGCATAGAGAGGTCAACCTTTGCTGTAGGGAGGGTGTTAGATTGCAGGAAGAGAACAAGATCTTAAAAGACACAATAATTAAACCATTAACAATGAAATTCGATGGAAGTATTTTAATTCATTCGCAACTCAATGGTTTCAGTGGATTTAGAGGTGCACGATATGCATTAAGAATGTAAGTTCATCGCTTTTAAAGGTCAAGATTAATGGCCTAGTTTATTGCTCCAACGAAACAACTCCCACAGAAATACTAGTTATAACGAAAATCATATGTCGGATCATGTTTTATGGTCTTGGTAACAAGATTTAATTCATGTTTTATGGCCTCGGCAACAAAATTGAATGAGTGAGCGGTCAGTGGAGCAGAGGGGCAAAATGGGGGTTTACTCTATGAGTTTCAGAACACAAAGACACACCATGTACGAGTTGAAAACGATAATGGAAAGAATTAGAGGGTTTGAAATGGAAATTGATATAAGTGAGAGCGTTGAACATTTAAAGAGTTGTTTTGGCAAGTTGCATTGTGGAGTTGAGAGTGAAACTTGATCTTTATGATGAGATCGTTGAAAGTAGGAAGAAACGCGTAGGATGATCGAGAGTTGTCTTTTATCACGTCAATGATGTGTAACAAATAAGAAGCAATCACAATTTAGAAGAATACCAAAAAATGCTATTCGATATTATCTCCATATAATCACAAATCAAAAAATATATATCTTGCTGTCACTCTTCAATTTTTCGTTTCTTTTCTTTTTCGTCACCTTCACATAATATTAACTAACAGAAGACTGTGCTCTTCACACCAACAGGAACATCAACAAAGGGTATTTACTACAAATCTTGACCTGGCATTGCAAACTGAGTTGCAAAATTTTCAACTTGGTTCCTAAGATCCATGATATCTTTGTTGTTTTCAAGACCTTTTAAGAAACTTTTTACCATTTTCCCATGTTCTCTTTGCACTGAACTTGTGATTTGAGCTGCTCGACACAAAAAATCGGCCATTGTCTCAAAATCTGATTCCAAACAACCTCGTGATGTCATTGCAGGAGTTCCTTGAATAATAAATATGTTTTTTAATACCATGATGATATATATAATTTTTGAAAGAAGAAATTATTTTTTTACGTAAATCGTCCATGTGGTTTGTATGAAATTATGGATTTCGTCCCTTGACTTTTTTTATCACACAAATAGTCCCTAATTTTGAAACTTGCAAAAACAGCACAATGGTCCCTAATTTTGAAACTTGTAACTTCAATGGTCCTAATTTTTGAAACTTGTAATATACTAATATTAACAGTCCCTGAAACTTGACAAAGTTAAAAATTTTTAAAGACCATTGGTATTACAAATTTCATAATTAGGGACTATCTGTGTAATAATAATAAGTCAAGGGACGAAATCCTTATGACAAACCACAGGGGCCGTTTATGTAATTTACTCATGAAAAAAAAACAATAAATTCAGAGGTCTTGTGCCTTTTGAACACATTAGTTTGACACTTTGACATGCTTGACCCATTTCTTTTTAACCAGTTTTGAAATAAAACCCATGTGGCCCGTTAGAGACAAATTATAACCGATTACCCAAATCGACCCGTTCATCTATAAACGGGTTGAGATTGCCACCTTTAATAAATTTAACAAAAGGACCAAAAAGTTTCACTTACCAATTCTGACTCCTCCTGGGATAAGAGCTCCCTTTTCATCAAAAATGGCAATTTTGTTGACAGTTATATGACACATCTCACACACTTTCTCCAAATTCTTACCTGTCAATCCAAGATTCCTAAGATCCCAAAGCAACAAATGATTATCAGTTCCACCTGTAACCAACCTACAGTTTCTTCTCACCAAAGCAGATGCTAAAGCTTGAGCATTTTTCTTCACTTGTTGCATATATTCCTTGTACTCTAAAGTACCCAATTGTTTCAATGCAATTGCAAGTGCAGCAATGTGGTTATTATGTGGGCCCCCTTGAAGTGCAGGACAAACAGCAAAGTTTATCTTTTCTTCAAACTCGTATTTGTCACAACTGTCACTTTGAATTCCTCTTCTTTTAGGTTTAGGACCTTTTTTTGTAAAAAATTATACCACCTCGTGGCCCACAGAGACTTTTGTGAGTAGTTGAGGTTACAATGTCACAAAAGTCAAATGGACTTGCACATTCCTTAGCAGCAATAAGCCCACTAATTTGAGCCATATCACACATCAAAACCGCACCACATTTATCAGCAATTTGTCTAAATTTAGAATACTCCCATTCACGAGGATAAGAACTCCCACCACATATTAGAATCTTGGGGTGAAAATCAAGGGCTCTTTCCTCAAGTTTATCAAAATCTATGATTCCAGTTTGTGGATTAACCTTATAAGAAAGACTTTCAAAGAAAATTGAAGCACCCGAAACTTTTCTTCCATTAGGTGTGTAATATCCATGACTTGTATTACCTCCAGAAGGGGTATCCAACCCCATAATTCGATCACCAGGTAGCAATAAACCAGTATAAACTGCAAAATTAGCAGATGTGCAAGAATAAGGTTGAACATTCACTCCCCAACTGTCTGAATCAAGCCCAAATGCAGCTAAAGCTCGTTGACAGCAAAGAATTTCGATTTCATCGATGTATTGATTCCCTGTGTAGTATCTAGCACCAGGCATACCTTCAGAATACTTATTTGTTACATGACTACCTAAAGCTTCCATAACCGCTTTACAAACAAAGTTTTCAGATGCTATTAATTCAATCCCTCTGTATTGTCTGTTCTTTTCTTTCTCCAAAAGCTCATATATGTCAGGATCAGCATCCTGAAGAGATTGATTTCCCCAAGCTCGAACAGCCTGTCTACGTGATTCAAGGCTTTGATTTTGCCTGTTTGGCTCAACATGACATCGTTTTGACAAATTGTGAGAAGAAGCAGAATCAGTAGTGGCACAGGTGATGTTATTATTATTATTATTATCTCTCCGTCTTTTCAAACAGAGAGAATGCCCTAAGATCCGAAACTCCTCAACATCTCTCTCTTCATCTTCTTCTCCCCCAATTTTGCTCTCTTCGTTCAAATCCATACTCCCAGCGTTCGTCTGCTGGTTTTTCTCAATCAATTCGACGGTTTTGCTTTCTTTCGTGGTCTGTTGTTCCATCAATTGAAGAGGAACACCAGAAACAAAGTGACTGGAAGAACTTCTGTAACTCGAATCGATCTGAAACGACAGAGAATCGTTGGCTATTTGACTACTATGAGAATTACTGTGAGAAGAGTGAGGTGCAAATCCTAACGATAGGTTCGATTGTGGAGCACGGGTCAAATCCATCGATTTCTATATAAACTATGTGGAAACAGAGTTTGTTTCCACAATCCTAACAGTGACGACAACAAGAGTAAGAAGAACAATTACAATCAATAATGAAGAAGCGGTTGTAGTGATGATGAAAGCAGACGGTAATTTTGTGTTCCATCAACTGTAATAAAACCCTAATCCCCAATCATTTGAAACCAACCGATGTTTGCGTACCTTTTTGGAAACGAATCGAAGAGATATTGTAATTGATGATGACGATATTAATTTATTAATTTGTGGAAGAATATGAATATGAAAATTGCGATTAATCTTGGTGACACAAAACGAAAGGATTGAGAGAGAATAAGATGAGGGAGGGATTGAGAGAATGGCGTGGGTTTGACGAAGAAGCAGCGCAGAGGGGGGATGTATCTGGACACGTTGCACTCTGTTTTGGGTTTATTGAACCGGTTCCGAGTGAATGGGAAACTAAGCCCCATTTTTCAGTTTTTTTCTCTTTTTTTAATGCAAAATTCTTTTATTTTATTTTGTTGTGCTGTTAATATGAAAGGGATATTTCATTTAAAAAAATAATATTTAGTTAGATTATAAACCATGAACCCACATTTATTTTCATTATTCAAAGTTCTTCCATATTCTTAGAAATATTCAATTATTCATATAACTAATTCAACTAAAAAAACTATTTTCAAGCTTATTTAAGTTTATTAAGCTAATGAGCTAAAAATACTCCTTAATGAGCTTTTTTTTTCAAACATGCCCTGAGTTAAAATAGCTAAAATGGGAATATATGACTAGAGCTGCTACAAATTGGAGCTGTGAGCTGAAGTTTTAATTATCTCCAAGTATATAGTACAATATATATTGCTGGAAAGTATGAAATTTCATGAAAGTGAGCATATAAAAATGGAAGTGCTAAATGGGAGAGGATCAAGATTGTTCGGGTAAAACAGTTTATTAGAAGCTCTAGCTTCATCTTAAATCTAATTTTTGTCTACAAGCTCTAGCTTTATGGTTTCTTCTCGTTTAAAAATCTATTTTCAAAAACAACACTTTAATAGGTTAAGCTACTAAACTATTACACTGAAAGTGATGTTGTTGAGCAATAAGCCCTTTGAAGTTTAAATGTCTTCTGAGTTCTGACTATGCTAAACATGTTGCTCGACAAAAAAAAAATGGAATTATATTATTGATTCATATCAAGTAAATTAAAAAAATATATATTCAAACAACTTTAATACACACTTAAATATTTTTTTTCTATAAAAATTATATGGGAATCAAAACATTTCATACAACCATACAATCGATTATAACAATCATTCAAGAATACACAAAAGTTACCCAAGTCGTGTGTTATCGCGTAGTGCTCTTTTTCTCATATCGGCTAGTAGATTAACATATATATACAATACATCATTTCAGCCACTCTCAGTGCGTATATGATACGAACCCATCCCATACTAGGCTCGCACCATGCTTATAAGTCCAAGTGTAGAACTCACTCCCAAAAGCTAGCTTGAAGGAGGAGGGGACACTTTGGCTTATAAGCCACCATTTAGTTTTTTACTCTAGCCAATGTGGGATCATAGCAGTATACAATACAACACAATCATAACATGATATATAGCCAGTGTGGTATTAGTATTACATAATCACATACGAAATTTACAGTTATAATATTATATAATATAATATTATAACTGCAAATAAAAAGGTAATTAACGTACCAATGTGGTTAAGTATCTACTTCAAAATGTGGAACCGGAGCCAATTGCCTTAAATGTCTTAGTCTTCTTCTTCGTGTATAAAGGCCAACAAAATACAAGCTGAATGACAGAGCAATTGCAGAGCAATCAAACAAATCTATCGCATCAAGATACCGCCCTGCCCAAAAAATATAAAATAAAATAAAATAAAATTTGGAGCAACAAATATTAGTTACAAAAGTGCGTTAAACGAGTCGACTCAGTGAGTTACAGTCGAGTAACTTAAACAGCTTACATCTTGGAAGAAAGTCAAAAGGACTAAGTGTATAAAGAGCACCAAGAAACACCTGCAAACAAGAAAAAGGCCAATGAAATTTGCAATAGGTGTATTTATACCAAATCTGGTGTAGAATGACTATTGTACCCTTCAGTTCAGTTTCAAAATCACTACAACATGTATCAAATTAGATTTCAATACACAATTAAAGATTTGCTTAACTGCAACTAAACGCAATCTGCTAAGGTAAGCAACAGGTCTATCAGGATCCATCATTGCTTGAATCAATCTCTTCACAAATAAGGGTAACTGAAGTACTTGCTGCCAAACAAAAACAACAATCATAAGATTCCAATAAAACCTAATTTCAATCATGACCTAATTCAATTAAATATTGTTCTCAAATCTTAATTATAGTCAGTAGTCAACCTACCAGAATGAAACCACAAGTGCCACCAGCAAAAAGACAATTGTACTGCCTAACATTTTTTAAAACTTCACGTATCCCTGCATCCTGCTGTTGGGATAATGTTGCTTCAGGGGTTAATTTTGTAATTAGACCAGAACACATAGGGCATTTGCAAGGCCGAAATGCTGCAACATGATTCCAATACTCCATGATACAGCTGCCTGTAAAAAAAAAACCAGCTTTTTATCCAGTAATAATATAACAAGAGTCAACACAGAAAGTTACAACTAAAAATGTTCTATTATAATCAAATTCCTACATAAATTTTTAATCTTTTATCGTATTGATTATAGCATGGCATGCCAGATTCTATATTGAGATTCAAATTGGATCTAAATTAGCTTCGTTGTGTCAACAAACGATCAAAATTTTAATGGAAATAATGCAGATTAGCAGTTCAGCAATTGTCCTGTCTATTTCCGATGAATTAATATATTAAACTGCCATTAGTTCAGTTCAATTCTATTTTCGTTTTCACCTAATCAATCAGAACAATCTAATTCTATACAACAATTTCTCCACAAGTACAGAAATGAACAAATTAGGGTTATAATATATCATCAATGTGAAAACCTAAACGAATTGTCACATACCACAGTACCAGTGGCCACAAGGACCACGGCAAGGAGCTGAGAAGGATCCGAAGCAAATAGGGCAACAGTCGTCGGCCGGAGGTCCTTCATGGACGGTCAAACTGTTCCCTCCGCCTGTTGTTGATAATGAGTGAGTTCCAGAATCTTCCATTTCAGTTGCCATGTCTATGTCAAGATCAAAAGTAGATGAACCTGTGATGAAATTACTTCGTGATGATGGCGATGAATCATTGAATGTGTAAAATATACCTAAGTGATTCGTGTCAGAAACAGTTAGGTATCCAGTTTCGTCAATCAAACACTCGCAATCTATCAATATCCTCTTTGTAAAACCGACAAACGAATATCAGAGTTATCCACTGCTGCCAATTACTTTATTAGTTTTTTGCTCCTACTCGTGACCGTCGAGATCGTAAATGGCGGTCTTTGACGGATAGTTCAACTTTGCAATTTCGTCCCTAAACTAGTAAACTTCTTACTTTTTCACTGCGGATAATTAATGCGGCGGCGGGTACCCTGTGATTAAATTTAATGGCGATCAATTTTTTTAAATATGTACCATTTTAGCTATGTTGAATATCTCATAAGTTTCCTTAAATTCAAAATTAGTTTTTTTTAATATGGGTCGTTTTAGCTATGTTGAAGTTAAATGTTATATATATTAGTTGCTAGGATAAAACAAAGTATCAAGTAAATGAAGTGGTCAACACACACTCCTAACTTCCAAATGGTCTTGGGTTCGAATCCCCTAAGCAATATTTGTTTATTTTGTGTTAGTTAAGATGTTTCCCAAAGTAGAAATGTAAGATTAAGACATTCTAATATTAGAAGGCCTAAATGCATTAAGAGTAGTATATATTTTTGTATTTTCAATTAGTGCATGTTCGGATATGCTTTAAAAAAAAGAGTGATTTTTACACCATAATTTTTATTACATGTACCACAATCATTGTTTAGTTTGGTTGTACAGTTAGTTAGTTGTCAAATTTATACTGTGTGGTGTAGATATTAAAAGTTATTGTGTAAAAATGAATTCCTTTTTAAAAATAACTTATTAACTTATTTGTTTTTCAAGAAGTTAATAAAATAAAAAGGTGTTTAGGTAAATAACTTAAAAGACTTTAAAAACGAGTTTTCAAGAAGCACGGAAATCCTAACTTTTCAAAATATATATGTCAATAGGGAGATTTGAATAAACACCTCCAAATATGGCCTACATATGAAAAGATGTCATTGGACCCTGAAATAACAAATGTGTTGCATAACTAGAAAAACATCAAAAAGAAAACTACCCAACTTTCAAACACTGTCATCATAGTAACATGGTCAAAATGGCAAAATTGTACTTGGATAAAATTTGTTAATGATTAAAATTAGTGGTAATAACTTGTGATAGGTTCAAGTTAATGAATTGGTTAATCCGACCAAGCACAACTTCTTTACAACCCAATCTTTACACCGATGCTTAACATATGTAACTTGATCACGATCCCCGTGAGCCATTTATCTAAATTCTAAACATGTCAAACCCAATGGCTAAGTTAAAGTAGTGACAGGCACATATTTAGATATGACTTGGTAAAAATATAATATCTCTTTACTGTAAAATTAAAATAAATTATGAGGATGTTGATTTATGTTTACCTTAAATTTTATGTATGATCATTTATATTTTAAAGGTACATGGGTAGCATTTTTTTTAAATATTTTGCACTTACCGTTTGTAGTCCAACGTATGTTAGATATCTACTAAATACTTGAAAGATTGGAATTTTCATAAGCATACTTTTTAAAAGGGGAGTGATTTGTGACCATATAAATGACTTCATCTATCATAGTATACAACATTTAAAGCATATTGTATAAGTACTACTCCGTATAAAGCAGTGGTTGTGGTGTTTGGAGTAATTTATGTGGTCCCAAAATCACTACCTTTTTTAAAAGAGTTTGATTTTCAATTTGATGCAAAATTGTTTATACATTGCCTTGTGGTGTATAGTTTTACTAGACCGGTACCAAAAACACAGTTGGTTCTAAATCCGGCAGTTGTTGGTTTCCTCCACGGTTCTTCACTTCTTCTCCTTCGGTTTTAAAATGTCATTTATTTTAAATAAATAGATCATCGTTAAACGTATATCAAAATAAATTGACACCACACATTTTAATGAATCATCTATAAGCGTCATCCAAAACAACTAAAAATGGAATGTTAACCTATTATATATCAAAGGGCCATTAACCTAGCGGTAAAGATGTTTGCCCTTAACATTAAGGTTGATGGTTCAAATCTTATGGTGGACATAGGTGGATATTGTAACAACCGTAATTTTACGTTTGAATTATCGTATGTTTTAATTCGGGATTTATTTGAATTTCGTTATTTATATTAGTTTATGTTTCGAGTTGTGTTTTGTTGAGTGTTTGAATGTTTGGGACTTGGAGTAACCAAGTATGGGTCAAAACTTGGATGGAAACAAGTTTAAAGCCCAAGAATCTGCCCGGAACAGCCCTCGCGGCGCGAGGAAGGCGTGAGCCAAACTCGAGGTAAAACAGAAACTTCAGAGCCGAGACGCGAGGGACTCGCGCCGAGCTCGAGTTGAGACTCGCGTCGAGCTCGCGGTGCGAGCGAGACGCGAGTAGGGCGCGAGCGGGGCGCTAAAGCTGCCTTCGAGCGGCGACCAGATGGGGATCCCGCATCACTTCGCGGCGCGAGCGAAACGCGAGCGAGGCGCGAGGATGACCTGAACTATAAAAACAATAGTGTAAGCTACGGCTTCATAACACCTACGAAACCTACAACCATAGCAGCCGAAATTGGAGCATTTTGGTCGGTTTTTGGAGCTAAGGAGCTCAAATCTTCATCATCTTGAAGGATTCAAGCATCAAAGGTAAGAATTCTTGATCATCTTGCCTAGTTACCTTGATTTTGAGCTTAGTATGGTTAACAATGGTGGTTTTGGGAACCCACCATGTCATCATTGGGGAAGATGAACTATCATGAGTGTAAAACACTCCTTGTAGACTTGTAGTCAATGTGTACAAGTTAGATTTGGGATTGATGATGGAAAATCTGGAACTAGGGTTTGAGATTCCACCAAGTTGTATGAACTTGGTGGTTGGGAATGTTTGTATGGATTAATTAGTAGCTAGTTATGGATTATAACTAGGTTTTGTGATGATATTGATGTTAGGTCAAGAAGACCTTGTGATTGGAAGTACTTCCTTGATTTGGAAGTAAGGATTTGTGTTGTTGAACACAAGTGTTAGATAGCATTGCTAAGGTGAGTACATGTGATCTTTACTGAGTACATAACAAAACGATTTTAAATGATTAAAATGATTGAAAGAGTCTTTATTGAATAAACATTTTTTATAAAGAAATTGATTGTGATGATTATATGCCATGAAATGATTTGTGATATTGACTTGTTGAAATGATGATTGAATTGGAGCTAAGTCTCATGTTTGATGACCAATTATGTGTTAGTCAAATTATCCGGAAACGATAACCCATTCGTGGGGGAGTTATGATTACTACTTGGGGCGGTACCTCCTTGCGCAAGGATAGTATATCTAAGTGAACGATAACCCGACATTCAGGGGACTATGATAACCCGATAAAAAGGGGGATTACGATAACCCGCGAGACGGGGGAGTGATGATCTCGGTAAGTTTGGGAGAACCCCAATTACCATGAGATCTTTTGACGATAACCCAAATCGGGGGAGTTGCTTCGGGGTGACCCGTTGCGTATGTGTGAGCTTAGGGCAAGCTCGAGATTATGTTTGATTTATGTGCAAATTGATATTTATTTAATATTATTTAATTGCAAATGTTTATAATCGGGTCTAAAACTCATGCTACTCACGAGACAATTTTGTCTCACGTACTACGTTTTCTTTTATGTCTATGTACTCAGGTTCGGGAGCTAAGGACTAGACGGCCCGTAGTTATAGCATTGGATGGTTAAGCTCGGTGTACTTATTTGATTCCCTTAGATTATAGATTTGATATTATTGTAACACCGGTTTCTTACACTTATTAATCATTCCAATGTTTTTATTAATCCATATTTTGAATGTGATAGATTTTAAATGTTAAACTTCATTTATTTAAAAGTTTAAATTGGTTTGAAAAATTGAGTATTACAGACATAAAAGTCGAATAGGATTTGTTGTTAAAAAAAAAGTTATATGATATTACGATCTTGGTGAATAATATATGTATATTTTATTTTTATAATATAAAATTGAACACAAAATTTGTATATTTATTTGAGATACTCATATTTTGTTTTCGTAATATAAAACAAACTTTTAAATGTCATGATTATTAGTAAATCTTTTGGGTAAAAACCTACTAGTTCTTAACAACGATGAATGATGAAATTCATCTAACTTTTACATCTTCGGTTAGCTTTTCATACATCAACAAAACCTTATTTTTTCAAGAAAAAAGCCGCTTCAAGTCAAATAAAAGAACACATGCAGGATCACAAATTCAATCTCATTCCTTTAATGAATTGGAAGAGTTTATAAGAAAAGTAAATCTAAAAGCAAAATTTTTCCTGCTGCCAAACAGATTCATTTAAAGCAATGATAATAAAACGATATGTATGATCGATCAAATGAGTGCCCGAATACCGATTTGTTGCATATCTCTAAGCTTCCAGATAGGCATATGTGCTCCTTCTGCACCTTCTTCTGCCTCTGCAAGTTGCATAGCCCATAAATAATGGACCGTGTGGATCGTATCCTACAAAACCAAAATCATTGACCAGAAAAAGTCAAAGTCAACCAACAAGTATTGACTTTCCAAAACATTAAAGATTACAATCAAATTACCTTGCCTCCATCTGTTATTTCTCCAAGTCTATCTCGCACACAATATACCTGTTGTGTTTGAAACTGCACAAATAATATTACCAACAGTCACTGTATGTTTTATTTATTTTATTTTTATTAAAATTTAAAATTAAAAAAGGTGCGGTGTATATACCCCAACAATAATCAAAGGACTGTCACCCATCATTTTGGTCTCTCTCACATCGACTTCTGATATATGTAATATCTGTACGTATTAACAAGAACAATTATCAAAATCTAGTTTGGTAATATCTTTTTTTAGTAAATTACACAAATGATCCTTTAGATTGTGCCATATTACATATTTGGTCATTTACTTTCATAAATTACACTGGTAGTCCTTAATTCTGAAAATATTGAAACTTTTGGTCCTTTACCTAAACAAATGTTTATTTTTCCCATCAAGTATGGTCACATGTGACACGAGGGGGGTAAATCTGTCCTTTTCCCTTTCCCTTCACCCATTTGAAACCAATAAAAACCCTTTTGTTTGACGGGATAAGTTAACATCTATTTAGGTAAGGATCAAACGTGTCAATAGTTTCAGAAATAAGGACTCCCGCTGTAATTTATGAAACTAAAGGACCAAATATGTAATATGGTGCAAACCTGAAGGACCATTTGTGTAATTTACTCTTTTTTTTTTTGTATCAAATTTCTAACCTTATTATCATAAAAAGTTCCCTGCATTTCACAAACTTTATGTTCGGCTTTACATCGCTCCACTATTTCAGGTGAACAATATTTCTCCAATACTTGAGTTTCTCCCTGTAAGCAGTTGTAATTAAGATCAGATAACAAATTTAGGGTTTGGTTATTATTATATCAATTTAATAAAATTTAAAAGCTTACTTTAATGTAGGCCTTGAGGACTGGTTTCACAATTTCTTGGACATCTGATACAAAATCAGGTAAAGAGAAATACCTGAAAAAAAAACCAAATTTATTTCAAATTAATTATTTATCAAATTTTCTGAAAAGAAAATTAAAGAAAATGCATTATCTTACGGGTCACGCCTACGAATTTCCTTAAATGACATTGCTGCATCTGTTTCTTTAGTAAAACTTTCATTTATACTGTTGCAGTAAACAGAAACAAATAAATATTTATTATTTATATTTAAGAAATATATAAAGTAGCAGAAAGATATAGTTATACGTACTCCTGAATTTTGTGAACTACAGGATGATCACTAGTCTCCCATCTTTCCCGCATATCTTCTGCAATCTGAAAATATTATTTAAATAATTAATTAATAGTATTAATGGTAAGATCTTGTCACATAGCATAAAAACGGAATATTAAATATTTGAATAAAAATTCACATACCTCCTGACTCTTTGTCACAACAGGCTCACTAAAGCCACTAACTCGCTTAAAAATCGGGTGACCTTGCATCTAATAAAAACAATAAAAATAAATTAATCAACAAAAACTAAAAAATATTCGATTAAATGTCAAAAAATATATATAAATATATTATTACTTTTGCCTTAAACGTCTCCCACTTTTTTCCAAATTTGGACTGTTTTACAGGTACAACAGTTAAATCTGTTCTTGTACTTTTTTCAACATTAGCTTGTGAAGAAGCTGCAGAAGCTGCTTTTGCTCTTTTTCTCTTACTTGTATTACCACTTAATTCATCTTTCACAATATCATAGCCTTTTTTCGCCATATCAATAACTTTTGCATCTTTAACTTTTTGAAAAGATGAAGAAACACCGGATTTCACTTTGCTAAATATTGTTTGTGCTGACTCAGCATACCCTGAAGATTCTTGTTTTTTGTCTTCTGTGTTTGTTGATTCGTCAGATTTCTTTTCGTCTTTTTCTGCAGAAGTTTTGTTTGCTGAGGATTCTGAGTCCTGTTTTCCGAGTCCTAGGGTTTCTTTCACCTGTAACACGATGAAATGGGTCAATACGGGTTATACTTTATCTCTAACGGGTCAAAGATGTGAACTTTAATTCTTTATTATAAAAAATAGAAAAGGGTTCAAGATGATAGCTTTAGAATTTGATACACTTGCCTCTCATCCGATACGTGTTACATATATATGAGTTACATATGTTAGAAGAAAGGAAGGGAGAAGGGTAGTTTAGGTATTTTGTATTTGGAGTGTTTCCCCTTTAAATAGAGAGTTGAGCAATAAAGTTAGGGATGTTTGGTTTATGGTAAAATTAGGATTAGTTAGCCCTAGATAATTCTCTCCTAGTTCTTTAGTTTGTTTCCTGTAATTTCTCAATTCCAAGTTCGTGTAATCGTTTACTTCATCAATCAATTCCATTGTATTCGATTGTTTCGGTTCATCCTACTGTTCGATACTACTAAAGTGTATCAATTGGTATCAGAGATGGTTGTTCTTATATCCATGGCTGCCGCTAAGCAATTAGGCGTTCAATTAGATGAAATTGAAACTTCAATTAACATGATCCTTGGATGTGATGCAATTGCGTCAATCGATGCAATTCTGAAAATCGATTATGCTTCCTAATTCGATTCACTGTTCAGTACTATCAAATTGAAATTTCAATTCACGCAAGTTCGATTCTCGTTACGTGATTGAATAAGTTCACTCGATTCATCATTACTCGATTCATCATACGATTTGTGTACGCAATTCAATCGGAAGTTATACAGTTACGTGATTTGATTCGATTCAATCAGAAGAAATTCAATACGATTATGTTCCTTAATTCACTTCTGAAATCGATTTTGTTTCATAATTCGATTCTGTATCTTAATTGCGTTTTGATACAAACGAATACCGAATTCTGTTTATGTTTCGATTCTGTTTCTATTTCGATTTTGAGTTAATCGTTGATTGAAATTGAGATTATCGATTCTGAATTCCATGGCGGCACAAAGCAAATAAGTGTGCGTTTTGTTGAAATTGAAATTTCGATTCACTCGATTCAATCAGAAGTAATCCAGCTAATTGATGAAATTGAAGCTTCGGTTCTTTCTATTGGAATCACACGATTCAGTCAGAAGAAATTAAATTCGATTCGGTTTCCTTAATTCGATTCTGAGATTGTGCAACGATGGAGACCAGGTCAAATAACATTCGAGTAGACGAAATTAAGGCATCGAGCAATGCAATTCAATCTGAAGTTATTCAATTACGAGAATTAAAGCAATCGAATATTGAATCAACTAAAGCTCCATATGAACGAATGGATGCGTTGATGAAACGAATTGAAGAATTATTTCAAAATCGTCATCAACAGGCGACATCATTCGAAGTTTCTTCCTCAGGTGGTACGTTCCCTGATAACATTTTGTCGGATGATTGTCCTTTCTTTACAATAGAGTTACCGATTTTTGATGGAACGGATCCGGACAGCTGGATTCTTCGAGCTGAGAGGTATTTTTTGTTAAATCGTTCGACTAATGAAGAACAATTAGAGCTCGCTATAATTGCATTTGAAGGAGATGCATTACGGATGTTTAAATGGGAGAATAAGAGGTGTACGATTCGAAATTGGAGAGATATGAAGATGATGTTGCTACATCGATTCGGTTCCAATTCAAACGGTACACTGTGCAGGCAGTTTTTGGCATTAAAACAAGATGGAAACGTGGCAGATTATGTTCGGGAATATGTCACTTTAGCAGCTCCATTGGAAGGACTTTCAGAAGAGGAATTCTTATGTCAATTCATAAATGGTTTAGATCCATTGATTCGATCGGAGGTGCGTTTATTGAATCCTATAAATCTGAATGTGGCTATGGAAATGTCAATTAAAGTAGAAGAGAGAAATAATGTCATTAAGAAGAGTAAATTGTTGGCTGGCACATTTTACCGGCGATATAATCCAGTGAATGTGAATGTTTCTGTTGATGATGTGCCAATTACTAAAACAGAGTTGAATAAGGAAGTAGGAGGGACGTTTGTAAACAATTTTAGAATGTTAACAGAAACAATTATACAAGTGAAACACACATCAGGTTTGTGTTTCAAATGTGATGAGAAGTTCACACTTGGCCATGTATGTAAAAGGAAGGAGTTAAGTGTGTTAGTTTGTCAAGGTTTGGGAGAGGACCTTAAGTGTCAGGAAGAAGTATTACAAAGGGAGGTTGAACCACCTAATACTGTGGTGGAATTTGGATTATTGGATAAAAATAATGATGACATTGCAGTTGGTTTAGGCAAAGAGGAATGTGGATTATTAGAAGAATATCACTCTATTTTTTATATGGCCATCGGATTACTTTCAATTCGAGGACATGAGCATGTGATAGTGTTAAAGGAAGGTTGTGGTCCTTATCCATATGCACAATATTCAAAAGATGAAATTGATAAGTTGATACAAGTGATGAGATGTTGGATGTTATTATGGTGCAGATTCATAATTGCCACCTTGAGGACAAGGTGGAAGTTTTACGGGTGGGTATTGATACACTTGCCTCTCATCCGATACGTGTTACATATATATGAGTTACATATGTTAGAAGAAAGGAAGGGAGAAGGGTAGTTTAGGTATTTTGTATTTGGAGTGTTTCCCCTTTAAATAGAGAGTTGAGCAATAAAGTTAGGGATGTTTGGTTTATGGTAAAATTAGGATTAGTTAGCCCTAGATAATTCTCTCCTAGTTCTTTAGTTTGTTTCCTGTAATTTCTCAATTCCAAGTTCGTGTAATCGTTTACTTCATCAATCAATTCCATTGTATTCGATTGTTTCGGTTCATCCTACTGTTCGATACTACTAAAGTGTATCAGAATTTTAACTAAATGGGAACGGGCTGAAAGTCACCTGAAGTGTATTAAAAAATGCATAAAGCTTTCTAGATCTATTTTATTTAAAAAAATTCGATTATTATTGTCAAAATATAGTTTTGTAACCGCATCCAACTAGTTATTTGTTTATAGAACTCGAGAAACAAAAAAAAAGGTGTTTACTTGCCAGCCCAACCCATTTTGACCCGTACTAAAAAGCACCCATTTTGAAGCCAGCCCGTTTTAACATCTCTAATAAAACTATTCAATGCCAAAAAAACAAAATAGCTCCACGAACCTCCTCCTTAGCAGCAGAAACCTTTTCCTTGAGATTCTCAGAAACCTGCATGCCATCACAATATTTATATGTTTCCAATATGAATCTCAATTTCATACTATAAGATATTAAATTATTAATAAACATTAAACAACTGGATTAACCTATGTAGCATTATAAAAAATAAATAAGATCGAGATGGTCTGATGTCATAAGTGAATATTCAATCTAATAATTTTCTTGCATATATCATATAAGATTTTGAAAGAATGTAATATATATATAATATAGCAAAAGACTTGCAATTAAATGTTCAAGAAAAAGAAATTATAACGATAAATAAATATCTAAAATTATAATTAAAAATGGAACCTTTTTTGCTGTAGCTTCAGCTTCAGTCCATGCACCATCCACATGCTTATAAAGCTGCTCAGTTGTCTGCTTCGTTCTGCATTCGCCAGTTCACCATCTCAGCCCCAAGTTTCTGCCCAGCTTTGACATACAACAGTATGTCTCAGCCTATAAGCAACTACTAAAACAATATATATATATATATATATATATATATATATATATATATATATATATATATATATATATATATATATATATATATATATATATATATATATATATATATATATATATATATATATATATATATATATATATATATATATATATATATATATATATATATATATATATATATATATATATATTTAAAATACAAGTTTTTGTTGTATAAATTACCTAACTTTTAGATCTTCTTTAACTCCTTTCAGCTCTTCGGTTTTTTCCTTGAGTTCTTTTACCGTTTTTTGGAACTCCTGGTTTCTGAAAACAGGTAAGTTAACACAAAGGAAGAATCTTTCCAAATTATCAACTACAAGTAATTTTTATGTGTGAATTGAGTTGAATATAAATAGGCTTTCATGTTGCTTATTAGTGATCTCAACCACTTTACCTTTACCCACCACATATTTTCTTCAAAATAAAGTTAAAATTCATTATTTTAAAATTCGAATGAAATCAATACAGCAATCCTAATTCATCATTAGAAATTTATAACAAAAAACGATCAAATCAATACAAGAGCAGTACCTTTTCACTTCGCCTTTAATCTTTTCAGAAAACTCATTAAACACACTGAATTCACGATACATTGCGTTCCCATTTGCAGCACCGAGTAACCTTAACCTCGAAGCTGACGTGGAACCCTAAACATAACAAACCGAAAATCAAACAAATTATAACATAATTTCTCAAATTCAATACAATTAAAACATATTGAACACAAAATGATCAAAAGCATCGAAGCTTAAGTAGCCACAAACCTGATTGTAAGCTAAAACATGTCGATAAAGCGGCTGCTTAGATAGAAAAATATCTCGAACCAGCTTTCGTGTAGCCATTGTAAATTTTGTGTTCAGAAATTGCAGCGCTTTTGTGATAAGAAATCTGAACCGAAATCGATTCAGGGAATAAATCTTTTTCCGTGTTCGTAGAAAGGGTTTTGCGTGGGTATGAAGATATTTTGTGCCCTAATTCGTCCATGTAAATGTGTTATGTCATATTCCCCCTTTGAAGTATGATATATGTTCCTTTTGGACCCTTTAGAAAATATATTTTGTTGAATTTTACCATCAGAGTTGTAACCCAACAAGTATATTTAAATTTGTGAAATATATATACCAGCAGAGTAGAAAGTACCTGCAATGCATCGACGTATACCTTGTAATTGTGTTTTACTATGACTAATTGGTGGCGGTCGTGATGGTTAGTGGCGACAAAAGATCATGTTGCGTGGTGGTCGCAAATAGTAAGAACAGGGGCGGAATTATTATGGTGCACACGGTGGCACGTGCTACTGCTCGAAAAAATTTCGCTACGGTAACTTTTCGGGATTTTTTTTATTGATATAGTATTTTGAATACATTAATATATATCCAAAATGGCGAATTAAGACACATCTGTCTACTAGTGCAGCTGGCTATCACTCCTTCCAATTACATAAGGAGGTCATGAGTTCAAATCTTGTTGTTGCTATTTTTTAAAATCAATTTTCCCCCCTTTTTAAGCATCTATATTACAAGGGTTTTCTTTTTTTATACCTCTTTTACCCTATATATTTCAAAAAAAAATCTTTAGTCCAAACATTTCAAATCATTTTCTTTTATTTTCCTTTTTCAATACTTTAAATTGATTATTTTTTTCTATAAATCAAAGGAGGTATTTTATAAAATATAATATAATTTTATAAACCAAAATTTTTATGAATTAAAAACCTATTCAATATCCCAAATCAATCTTAAAAAAAACCCTATAACTATTAGTTAATAATCCACACTCAAAGACAACCCGAACATTTGAACCAAATAAAAAAACATAAAATGTGTATTGTAGATTTTGTAATATGTTTATAAAATTAGTAATTCTTTCGTAAGTTTATGAAATTCATTCTTAAAGATTTGTTGGTGTATATAATTAAAAAGGGTGATTTGTAATATAATTTTTTTGTGTTAAATTTGTTTTGTTTCATGACATTGCCACTAGAGGTCGCAGTTCCCTTAACACCGCATTTTTTTTTCACCACAAGGGTGCCACCGCTGGTGGAAGAATCTAATTCCGCCCCTGAGTAAGAAATCAAAATACGTATGTTACACATACATGCATACATGCAACTACATATATATACAAGAGTAAATTTCTGTTTTTGTCCCTGTGGTTTGGCCGTTTCTGTATTTTTGTCCCTGTGCTTTTTTTTCTGTTTTTTTGTCTCCGAGGTTTGCAAAATTCCGTTTTTTTGTCCTTCCGTACATTTTCTGCCGTTAACAAACGAGAAATGCTAAAAAAGTGAGGGTATTTTCGTCTTTTCTTCATATTCTTCATATGTGTTCTTCTCTTTTAGTTTTTGTTATTAGTTCTTAAGTAGTTTTTATGGTGTTCTTTTTTTTAGTTTTTTATATTCTTTGTTATTTTTCTTAAGTAGTTTTTTTTTTATGTTTTATGCCTGATTTATTTTATTATTTGATATTGATATTATTCTATATAATTTTAGTGTTCAGATTAATTAAGCTTACTATCAATTCAACATTTTGGCACGTCTTACAAAGATCACCTAGGATAACAATTGTCCAACTTACGCTAATAAAATTAATAACATGTTAGTTTATAAGTATGATGTGTATCTTTGCAATCCGCCGTGAAGTGCGAGCATCAATTCCTCGTATACGCACATAGAGATATGTATAAACTATAATATTCATGTTTACACATATATTTGTAAGAACCAAACATCACCGATAGGTAAAGGAATAGATTAAGGAATGCTTATTGCATTCAATAGCATCCCCTTTTATCTTTACCTTTTCCATTACTAAATTTGAACCAAGCACCCCTTTATATATTTATATGAATACAAAGAGCTTATAGTCTAGCGTATCCATTGTTTATGGTATTTCATAAAGTGGTTTTTCTAGTATATGCCCCATAGGCATATGTTAAGGAGCATTAATGATCTTAAACTTTCCAATAAATCCATAAAAATCATTTAATATATCACTTAAAATTCCAAATTTTAGCTTTATTAAATGTTCATGGCTATACTTTTAAAAAATTTCACTTCATTTAATACACCTTAACATGTGTTCCAAAGACATATATTAGAAAAACCCTTTGTAAAGTTGTAGGTTGAAATTTCGTCATAAATCAAATGATATAGAATTAACTCGTTAAGGGGTGTGGCTAGCCGTTCAGATTAAAATTAAAAAAAAAAAAAACACTCGTTAGTAGTCGCAACAAATAAAAAATATATGTTCGAATAACGTCATTTGCCATAATATTCCCCTTTTTACGACCAATCGCCGTTAGATCCAAATCCAATCGCCGGCGATCCCGATGTGGTCCACCGTCCGTTCCTCCGCCGGTCTTACCGTCGCTACTGTCTACATCGCATTATTCCTTCTAATTTCCTCGCCGGTGTTTGCTTCCGACTATGATCACAAGGTTATATCACGCTTCAACCCTGATTTTCCTCTAATTTGACTGCAAACATGTAGTATTTTAGATCTTTGATTTATAATTACACCGTTTGGTCTTTTCTCGATAGATCTATGTACGGACATTTCATCTAGTATGTGATGAAATCTAGCTCCAGAATTGAGGTTTCTATTTAGGGTTTACGTCTCTAGTTATATCCGTGTTTCTCTATGTGTCCGACATTGCGTCACAGTGCACACACATTACCTTGGATTATGTAGCTAAGGGTCATATTATGAAATTTGATATTTTGTCATGGCTTGCAATCTGCTATATGACTGATGCCAACTTAAATTAGTGAATGCTTTAGAGGGTGTTTGGGATTGCGTTTTTAAACGAATTATCTGCTTATTGCGTTTTCAAAACGCAATAATTTTCTATGTAGTGTTTGGGAAAGAGAACTGAATAATTGCTTATTTGCGTTTTCATATCCCCAAAACGTGGTTTTGAGAAAGCAGATATGCACCTGCTTTTTGTAAACGCGATTTCAAAAGAAGGATCTTTTAAGTCATAAATTACTTCAACTACCCTTATCTTCTCCACAAAATTAACACCCTCACAGTTCCTCTCCACCGGCACCACAACTTCCTCACCACCGTCAACGATCTTGCCACTCCACCGCCACCACATCTTCCTCTCCACCGCCGACGATCTTGCACTCCACCGCCACCACAGCTTCCTCACGTCGACGAAGCTGCCCAGCTGTTCGCGTGCAACCGTTGTTGCTGCCACCACCGCCATAAACCTCCTGGTATATAAATTTTTATTTGGTTTTTAACCAATTCACGAAGGATGAGATCTAAAAGTGGTTTAATTGATAAGAGGAGTTTCATATTCAAGAGTTCTATAATATAAAATTCTTTGATGTGTTTGTGTTTATGGCTACATCGATTTTTAGGGTTAGGAGTTTCAATTAATGATGTGAACCCAGTTGTATAATTGACAATTTTAATCAACAATTAAATTCTTGAACTGTGATAAATTCCTGAAGCAATTAAATTCATTGTTATGTTTGTGGCTGCATCAAATTCTTGAAGCAGATTTGATCCAAATTGAACTGTGATAATTCTTGAAGCAATTAAATTCTTTGCTATGTTTCTGGCTGCATCAAATTCTTGAAGCAATTAATGATTTGATCCAAATTGAACTGTGATAAATTCGGCCATTTACTTCAAAATGTACGCTGCTAGTATATAAAAAATAAGTAGTTCATCAAATATAAAGAATGTCCATTTTAGTCATTTTACATATTAACTAAACAAATAATCAGGTTTGCCAAACACTAAAAAAACTGATTATTTGATTATTGCCATCTCAAACAGCATAATCAAATCCAAACACTATTTTTAATAATCACGTTTTGTAACCGCTGATTATCTGATTATTAATTTTCAAAACGCATAATCTATTTTCAATAAGCAAACCCAAACACCCCCTTAGTCGGAAATGAATCAATGATGCAAAATGAAATGCAGGAAGATACAAGAGGAAAATAATAAATGTAGTTTGAAAGGTGTTTATTTATTTATATAATGACTTGGCCCTTGCAGTTACATAAGAAATTCTTCTGTCCGTTTATGTGTAAGTCAATTTGCAATTGGGATGTAAGTTGTTAGTGAATACTGATGATTCTGTTTCTTGAACGTGTGTCTGGTTGAGGTAAACACACATGCTTCTTATAGGATCATAAGCCTACTTAGTGCAACAATGGTTGTGTTATATTTGATTATGTAATCATGCAGTCTTGATTTATACGCCATGCAAATAACTTGAAGGACTTTAATGCTTGAGTATATGTTCTTTTCATTCTTACCAATCTGCTTAAATCTGTTTCACATTTTTTGTTGTTCTATTTTGCAGTATCAACCAGATGACACAGTTGATCTTTGGGTGAATAAAGTTGGGCCTTACAATAATCCCCAAGAAACATATAATTATTACAGCCTTCCATTTTGTCGTCCACCTGGTCATGCTGGCCACAAATGGGGTGGTTTGGGTGAAGTATTAGGTGGAAATGAGCTAATTGATAGTCAAATTGATGTCAAATTTCAAAGTATGCAGGTCTTTTTATATAATAAATTAATTATATTTCTTGTACGGTTTCCTTTTGTAGTAAAACACCTGTGTTTACACTTAACATGACATTTTTTTGGCAGAGGATGTTGAAAAGACCAGTATTTGTGAGATTGAACTCGATGAATTTAAAGTCTTGCATTTTAAGCATGCTATTGAGAATAGTTATTGGTTTGAATTTTTCATGGGTATGCACTTTGTTCTTGTTTATGTTTTCAACCTGAGATTGTCTAGTTTTTTTTTCCCTTTTTATTGTGTTCTTGCTGATCTGATTTTTCTTGCTGTGCTGAACACAAACTCAGATGATCTGCCACTATGGGGTATGCATTCATCAATTATTTATTTATTTTTTAATACTATCTATTTTCACAAGTTACTATCCTTAATAGCCGTTTTGGTGATCTTATAGGTTTTGTTGGCGATCTACAGTCTGATAACAAACATATGCTATTCACACATAAAAATATTACTATTAAATACAACAAAGATCAGGTCTGAAATTTTCATTTGTGCAGTATTTCTCATTAGCATTTTTGTATTTACACTTGTGGTTTATTCGTGTTACAGATTATTCATGTTAATCTCACTCAAGAGAACCCAAAACCATTAGAAGTTGGAAGAAAATTAGACATGACATATTCAGTTAAATGGAGTGAAACTGACATCACATTTGGTCGCCGGTTTGATGTTTACCTGGATTACCATTTTTTTGAGCATCAGGTGCACTTTTTATATATATTGTTTGAGTATATTAAAGATTTGCCCCTTGGTTTTTCAGTTTTACAGGTTTCATCCCTACTGACTTTTCTTAGCAATTTTCTCCCCCTTGGTCCTATTTTATGCAGGTTTAGTTCCCGAGCCACCTAAAATGACCAATACACCTTTTTTCTTATTTTCTTTTTATATTTTTAATTAGGGTCTTTCTAATGCGTGCCCCATAGGCACACAATAAGACATATTAAATTCATCCGAAACTTCTAAAATTAGAGTAATAATCATCAATGAAGCTACAATATAATATTTTTAAGTGATGCATTAAATGCATTTTGTAATTCACTTGGAAAGCTTTAGATCATTTATTGACTTTATTGTGTGCCTAAGGGGCACACATTAGAAAAACCCTTTTAATTATTTGTTGATTTCTTTTTATCTTTCAGAAAGTGATTTTTTTGAAGTTTTCAAAAAATCAAGGAAAGGGCATTTTTGTCATTTTAGGTGGCCCAGGGATGAAACCGGAAAAAGATAGGACCACGTGGACAAAAATTGCTAAGAAAAGTCACAAGGGACGAGTACTGAAAAACCTGAGTTATTTTCTGTCTAGTTCAGTTCACTTGATTATAAAATATAAACTCCCCTTTTGTGTTTTTGTCATTACTTGAGGTTTTATAATAGTTTGATTAAAACATAACAACTAACTGTTTTATGATGCAGATTCATTGGTTCTCCATATTTAATTCATTTATGATGGTTATTTTCCTCAGTGGGCTAGTTTCAATGATACTGATGCGTACTCTCAGAAATGATTATGCCAAATATGCTCGGGAGGATGATGATCTTGAAACTTTGGTAAGACATTTGGGAGGTCAAAATTTGTTATTTTTTATGTAATTAATAAAATAATAAATTCTTTTTAAACTCATTTATTACTTTGTTGTTTTCAGGAGAGAGATGTAGGTGAAGAATCCGGTTGGAAACTTGTTCATGGGGATGTTTTTCGGCCACCTCAAAATATGGTTTTGTTGTCGGCAGTTGTTGGGACAGGTGCCCAAATGGCGTTATTGATACTTCTTGTCATCCTGCTTGCAATTGTTGGAATGTTGTATATCGGGTATGTAATAAGGTTTATATATAAAAAAAATAAATCTTTATGTTGTTAAGTAGTCTTGGTATATTATTTGTTGCAATTAGGTATTTGCTACTCTAGAGTTGGCAGTTTTAATTCATTTTACTTGCAAAATGGGCTGATTTGGGTTATATATAAACCCCAATGGGTTGAATCGGTCAAACTTAAACCTTCTAAATCAATTTATTCAAACAAATTAATATTAATTTTAATACTATTCAGTGCATTAATTATTTGTAAAATCCAAATTAATTGGACCAAATAGTATCGAACGGCCCGTATTGACCCATGTTAAAAAGTGTGTTTTGACCTGTTTGACCCACCCATTTTGCTATTTCTAGCTACAACTATCCACTTTGAACCATCTATTTCACAGCTATCAACTGCAGCTCTTTTGCAATGGATCTTTTTGTCTGCTCATTAATATTTATTTTAATCCAATTTCAAGGAGTCGTTTTAAAGATGGTGTCATTATATTTTCTCTATCACCTCTAAAGTTTTTTCTATAAAAATGTAAAAAAGATTAATTATATTCCGACTCTATTAATCTTTTATATTTTATGTAATTCATAGTATTGTTTAACTTTTATCTAGGAGAGGAGCTATTGTCACAACATTCATAGTTTGCTATGCACTCACCTCTTTTATTTCTGGATACGTGAGTGGTGGAATGTATTCGCGCAACGGTGGTACGTACTTATTTTAAAACCTAATCAAATTAGTAAATTACCATTTTGCCCTTGTATAATAACTTCATTAAATCTTTATTCCACTCAACAGGAAAAAACTGGATAAAATCAATGATCCTGACAGCTTCGCTTTTCCCGTTTCTGTGTTTCGGGATCGGTTTTATGTTGAACACAATTGCTATATTTTACGGGTCTTTAGCTGCAATTCCATTTGGGACAATGGTGGTTGTTTTTGTAATTTGGGCTTTTATTTCTTTCCCACTTGCTCTTCTTGGCACGGTTGTTGGGAGGAATTGGAGTGGGGCCCCCAATAACCCGTGTCGGGTGAAGACTATTCCTCGCCCGATTCCTGAAAAGAAATGGTATTTAACGCCGTTTGTGGTTTCGGTTATGGGTGGATTGCTTCCGTTTGGGAGTATTTTTATTGAGATGTATTTTGTTTTCACTTCATTCTGGAATTACAAGGTAAACATTTTCTGTTCAAAGTTTAAATTGAGTAAATTACATAAATTGTCCTTGTAGTTTGTATGGAATTATGGATTCCATCCCTCGACTTTTTTTTTTTTACTACACGGAGGATTGTCCCTAATTTTGAAACTTGCAACACCAACGGCCCTTAAAGCAAAAAAAGGAGTTTCAAAATTAAGGACTATCCATGTAATAAAAAAACCCGAGGGACGAAATCCATAATTTCATACAAACTGTAGGGGCGATTTATGTAATTTACTCTTTTAAATTTCATAGTGTGTCATACTATCTCCGTATCAAAATAAGCGATACATTTGAAAAATCACGGTTTTTGAGGCAAAAGATTAAAAAGTTGTTTAAAATATATTAGAGTGGATAGTTAGTGGAGAATGAGTCCCACTTTTTTTGATATTAATTATGTTTAAAATTAAGGGTAAGAGGGTAATTTCACTTATTTTGATCCACCTCTAAATAGAAAGTGTATCACTTATTTTGATACAGAGGTAGTATATGATTGCAATTATTGTATTAGTTTAATAATAGTCAAACTTTGTGAACAAAATGATTAAAGGGGTTTTTTATGTAATAAGGATGCACTTCATGTGACTTTTAACCCATTTCATTTATTACTTTTTAAACAGTTATGGATACAATATAACCAAAATCAACCCATTCGTAAATAAATGGGTCGAAATTGACACATGTAGTAGGACTAGTTGCCCTTGTTTGATATTTTAGTTAAACTAGCTCAAATCTGAATTGTTATCAAATCTCTTCTAATTTTATTTTTTTTATTATTCTTTTATTTGACAGGTGTACTATGTGTATGGATTTATGCTACTTGTTTTTATTATTCTTGTTATTGTTACGGTTTGCGTTACAATTGTGGGAACATATTTCCTGCTAAATGCTGAGAATTACTACTGGCAATGGACTTCATTCTTCTCTGCAGCTTCTACAGCTATTTATGTGTATTTATATTCAATATATTATTATTATGTCAAGACTAAAATGTCCGGCTTTTTCCAAACTAGCTTCTACTTTGGATATACAGCCATGTTCTGCCTTGGTTTAGGAATCCTATGCGGTGAGTATTTTTATTTTGTTTTTTATTATTATTATTTTTATTTTTTCTCAAATTTTTGTTTATCTTTTTTATACTCCCTCAGTCCCAAAATAATTGTCCACTAAACAAAAACACACGGTTCAAGAGAAATATAACTATTGCTACTTTTAATTGGTCCGGCAGTTTTCTGTTTACTAACTATAAAATGCTCTTTTTTGAGATTTATGATAGGGGTAGTATAGGAAACATTGTCAATATTACCACCATTTTTTTTCTTCATAGAACGTGGACAATTATTTCAGGTGGACAATAGTTTTGGGACTGAGATAGTAAATAAATAATAATCATGATAACCAGGATTAAAAAAGAATAATATTATATCAATAAAAATCAGAATCAAATAGTTTAGGAGGTATTTAATTTTTTATTTTTTATGCATTAAAATTACACTTTGGACATGCTTGACCTGTTTCCAACTTTCCTTCGTATTCAAGCTCTAAATTTGACCCGTTGGAGATAAAACAATCCAAATTGGCCCGTTGTAACTAAATGGGTCGAAATTATCACCTCTACATAATTACTAATCTGTGCTCTTTAATTTTCTGATTTCCAGGAGCTGTTGGTCACTTGGGGTCTAATCTGTTTGTTAGAAGGATCTACCGAAACATAAAATGCGATTAAAAAAGTGATTTGTATGAAGAACAACACGAGCAATGAATACTTAAACCTTTGTAGTTTATTGTCATACCAAGTGGAAAACCTTGCATTATGTGTCCATAAAAGATTTTAAAAAAAGGGGCAATTCGCAAGGTTGGGTGAGCAGTTAATATATGTAAAACTCTTGAGGAATGGGGGAAGTTTGTTATAATTTTTTTCCCTTCTTTTCGTGAAATGTAGAAGAAAGACGTACTTTACTTAATTTAGAGAAACGGAGAGATTATTTTGTTATCGAGATCATTAATGGGGATTAGAACACCATGTTTTTGAAATCTATTTACTAAATTTGTTAAGAAAAATAGGGTTTTGCTGATGATAACTCTCACTAAGCGAGAATCTTACAACCACTGGATGATTATGATTATATTTTACTTCCTATATAAAGTTGAATGATAACAACGATATGACTAATCTGTTTTAACAGCCTATTAAACGTTGATTGACGTGGTTAACTTTTATTATAAAGTTGTTTTCTACGATAATCATTATGATCCATCTTTTAATTTTATTAGATTATGCAAGACATTCACGAGGGCAATTTTTGGAGGGATGTATCTGTATGAACTATGAACGTATCATCCTGTTCAAGATTATATATCATCAACGAGAAATTATATTGATTCTTACTTTTTGTGTCTATTTATTTATCTACTCAGTGATAAGATGATACATGTAAATATGTAATCCAATTCTACACGCTACTCTCAACAATTCCCACCTTTGTTTCAGGTCTTCTAGGGCGGTATCACTGGCAGCAGTTATTTAGAGGTTAATGGAGATGTTCTATGCTATTTGAAGTTTGTAATAATCAAATAATTAATTTTTTTAAGTGCTTGAAAATTTTGATCATATAAGTAACTAATAAATGAAATGACTAGAAGAGATATTCTTTCATATTGTTACAGTATAAATTTAAAGAAAATGTTTTCTTTTCAACTATTATCATGTTTTTCTAAATTCATGTTCTTCTAAATTATATACTTGTATGTATTACTTTAGTTTAATATTCATAATACTACAATATTGTAAGAAAAAGAGTGGGGAAATGAAAGCTTCTAATTTTCACTTTTAAGCAATCAGTTTGGTTGCAGCAGCTAATATTATTTACCCCCTAAATAATCCGATAATCATAATCACTTTATCCAAACGCTAAACTATCCCAAAATATTCTGTTAACATTCATTTTATGTTTTATATTAAATTTGGCTAAATTATTAAGTACACAAGGAAAATTGGAGGATTAAAATTACAACGAAACTGTTCCGTCCTTCTAATTTCCATATGAACTAAGGTAATTACACAACATAGGAATCAAAATTAGAAATATAATAAGAGAAGTATAATAACATGATTGAAGAAACAACAACAGAGGTGAATCGAAGGGAAGCATGGAAGTTTATATGCTCGTTCTACAACCATTTCAGACTGAGTCAACCCGGCCCGAATTAAAATACGGGTCCTCTTCCAATGTTCATTTCAGTCTATACTTTATTTGTGTTTTTGAAATCATAACACTTCTAGCTTATATTTTAACAAGTTAAAATGTTGAACAACTTGACCGCATAGCGCAGTGGATTAGCGCGTCTGACTTCGGATCAGAAGGTCGTGGGTTCGACTCCCACTGTGGTCGTTTTTTTCTGATTTACTTCTGTAGTGAGATTGATATATTATTTTGAGATTGATATATTATTTTGAGTAGTTTACAAACATTATTTTTATGGTGTTCTGATTCTGAATTATGCTTTTTTGTTTATATGATCTTCAAAGTTCATTTTTTCATTCATTTTGACATGAAATGAACAGAAAAAAAAGGAGTACGAATTGAGAATCGGCCCAAAAACCGTAAACCAAATCCCTCGATTCCGTTCATTTTTCATTGAGAAAACTTATTCTAGCCAAATGTCTGAGACTTGGTTCATGGTCTCTCATGAATAAACCTGTACTCGACTAACATCAAGCTGTTATAATAGAATCTAACTCTTAATTACATATTAGTCCGAATTAAAGTAAATACTAATAAATAAAGTTGGATAGAACTAATAGTTGGAATAGTGAACTAGATTATGTAGTCATCTAATGTCATGATGTAAAATTTAATTAAAATCTACAATATAAGTATTATATGAATATTTTCTTTTCAATTATTTTTATTATACGCGTATTTTAACAAAGTAAATCATTAAATATATTTTATTACAAAATAAATGTAAATACACTTTCCAATTCAAAAAGCCCATGGACTCGGTCTACTTCTGCCCTGAGTCGATTCGACGTCTGAAGACTGTATTGAAGCATCTATTTCTGCAACTGAACTTCCTCCGCTGAAATCGTCGTCCTCAGGTATTACCAGCCTGAATTTCTATTACTTGTGTGATTAATTCCCCAAATGCAAAACCTAACAAGTTTAAAGCTCGCCTAAACACCCCTAAAAGGCCCACAGTGCGCACAATATCTCTCAAATTAGGGTTTTAGTTCTTACAAAATCAACCGTATCTGTGCAAAAAAGGACTTAGGGTTTCAATTTCCCAGGTTCTATAGCATGGCTTCAACAGCAGGGCCACAACAACCATCAGCTTCACTGAAGAGACGTGATTCCACTCTGACTAGAGAATCAGATATAATGACTATAACTCCTTTAGGGGCTGGAAGTGAAGTCGGAAGATCATGTGTTTTCATGACCTTCAAAGGAAAAACTATTATGGTAAATAATCATTATATTTGTGTTCGATCACTTCATTCGTTTCTAAATTTTTTTTTTAATATTTTGATTTTGGATATTGATAGTTCGATTGTGGAATTCATCCTGCATTTTCGGGCATGGCTGCTTTGCCTTACTTCGATGAAATTGATCCTTCTACCATCGACGTTCTTCTCATTACTCAGTAAGCAGCACTACTCCATTTGCTATAATGCCAAATTGACATGATTTATGCTACAAAATTGGTATTAGTTTTTTATTAGTAGCTGTGATATGGTTGTCAATTTTCTCTTTAACTCATCAGTTTTAAATTTGCATTGAGTTTGAGAATTAGTTCATTTAAGTAACTAGCCTATAGCCCGTGATAAATCACGGGTGGCTTATGGAAATATTCATAATTTTTATAATTTTTTACTTTTATATGGATACTTCATTATTTGAAGATAAGTTTATTGTTTAGGAATGATTGGTAAGCAAAATTTACATAAAACTACAAGTACTTTCAAGATATGATAGTCTTTGTATCATGTAATATAAGCAATGAAAGTTGGTATTAGACTAATAAGATTGATGATGCTTTTTGAAAATTTAGAGAAAAAATTGATACTATTAACTTATGTTTTAATAAACACCACAAAAAAATGAAAGTTGGTATCAGACTTGCAACAAAAGTTGATGTCTTTATAGACTTTAAAGCATTAGTTAGATTGACTTTGACTTGAAGTCAAAATGTTCGTTTTATTACCGGTTTGCAAATGGAAATATACATATTTTTAACAAAATAATTTAACCTTTTTTTGGGTCACGAGAGCCAGGCTCAGTGCAACATACAACCATGAATGCACAACTTACAAATCATCATAGCATGAAGAGTTTTATCTAACATTTCATATTAGAGTAGCTTTCGTTGTACTCGCATGAGAGACCTTCTGATCCAATTTTAGAGATACTTATACCTGCACATATAATGAAATGAAATTATACACATCAGATCGTTACAACTTTAGTCAAATAAGATACCTGCACATATAATGAAATAAAACTATAAAGGAAAATTTAAAAAATTCTCAATTGCATGAGATTATTTATCGTTCTAAATTCATTTAATCATCAAAAATTGTAGCCTCAGCCACACCTGCATAATGTAATAAGAATTCAAACCTGTTTGAAATGCATCCACTGTATCACTAATCTCATACTAGAAATTAAAAGAAAAAAATAAATTATATAGATATCAAAAATGAATTCAGCATGTATAATGTTTATATCATTTCACACAGATTATTAGTCCATAAATATCTCGATCTGAAAAGACAGATTACAGATTTTTGTGTACTTCAGAATTTTGAATTTTTTTGTCTTTTAAATTGGGGAGCTCCAGCTTTCGATGCATAATTCTTCTTTCTTAACAACTATTTGATTTTTTTCTTAACTTCATATTTTCAATTATCTGCAGTTTTCACTTGGATCATGCTGCATCACTTCCATATTTTCTGGAAAAGGTTTTTTTTTTTTTTTTTAAAGTTTTAACGAGCTTCGGTTCCTTTTTATATTATTTAACTGTTGTTTTAAATTATGTTCTATTTTTTGTTAAATATAATTGGTTGTTTTTTCAGACTACATTCAAAGGAAGAGTCTTCATGACTCATGCAACAAAAGCTATATACAAGTTGCTTTTATCCGATTATGTTAAAGTGAGCAAAGTTTCAGTTGAAGACATGTTATTTGATGAACAAGACATTCTTCGATCCATGGATAAAATCGAGGTTTGTTTCAAAAACAGTTACTACATTTTTCCATACCTTATTTGAGTAAAGTTCAATTCTTTCAAGAGTAAATTACACAAATGGTCCTTTACGTTTGTACCATATCACATATTTGGTCCTTTAGTTTCATAAATTACACTGGTAGTTCTTATTCTTAAACTATTAACACAAGATGTTAACTTTTCCCGTCAAACAAACGGGTTTTTATGGGTTTCAAATTGGTGAAAATAAACGTCTGTTTAGGTAAAAGACCAAACGTGTCAATATTTTCAGAAATAAGGACTACCAGTGTAGTTTACGAAACTAAAGGACCAAATATGTAATATGGTACAAACCTGAAGGACCATTTGTGTAATTTACTCTTCTTTTAAAAAACCTGGCATGTTTATTTAACTATTTCTCACTGAGAACCGAATTGAAAAATCGATGCATGTAATTTGACTGTCAACCTTTTTTAGGTCATCGACTTCCACCAAACCCTAGAAGTCAACGGGATCCGGTTCTGGTGTTACACCGCCGGCCACGTGCTCGGTGCAGCCATGTTCATGGTAGACATTGCCGGTGTTCGTGTTCTATACACCGGTGATTACTCACGCGAAGAAGACCGCCATCTTCGAGCTGCCGAACTCCCGCAATTCTCACCCGATGTTTGCATAATCGAGTCAACTTACGGGGTCCAACTTCACCAACCGAGACACATGCGTGAAAAACGGTTCACCGATGTAATTCATTCAACCGTCGCACAAGGCGGTCGTGTGTTAATTCCCGCTTTTGCCCTTGGTCGTGCTCAAGAATTACTCCTAATTTTAGATGAATATTGGTCAATCCATCCCGAGCTACAAAACGTACCGATTTATTACGCTTCACCACTCGCGAAACGGTGCATGGCGGTTTACCAAACGTATATAAACGCGATGAACGAACGAATTCGTAACCAATTCGCGAACGCGAACCCGTTTGATTTCAAACATATTTCTCCGTTAAAAAGTATCGATGAGTTTAATGATGTGGGCCCGTCGGTTGTTATGGCTAGCCCGGGTAGTTTACAAAGCGGGTTGTCTCGACAATTGTTTGATAAATGGTGTGCCGAAAAGAAAAACGCGTGCGTGATTCCCGGTTATGTAATTGAAGGAACTTTAGCTAAAACGATAATTAACGAGCCGAAAGAAGTAACTTTAATGAACGGGCTAACCGCACCACTTAATATGCAAGTTCATTACATTTCGTTTTCGGCTCATGCTGATTGTGCTCAAACAACTACTTTTTTGGAAGAACTTATGCCCCCGAATATAATACTTGTACACGGTGAAGCTAATGAAATGGGTCGGTTAAAACAAAAACTTGTGTCGTTTTTTACGGACCGTAACACGAAACTTTACACCCCGAAGAATTGTCAGTCGGTTGAGATGTCGTTTAATGTTGAGAAAATGGCGAAAACGATCGGAAAATTGGCAGAACGGGTTCCTGAAAACGGGGAGAATGTTAGTGGGTTGTTGGTTAGAAAAGGGTTTTCGTATCAAATAATCGCTCCCGATGATTTACATGTTTTTTCTCAACTGTCAACTGCTAATGTAACACAACGGATCACAATCCCGTATTCGGGTGCGTTTGGTGTGATAAAACACCGTCTCAAACAAATATACGAAAGCGTCGAAAGTGTTGAAAATGTCGAGTCTTCTGACGAGGAGCCCGTGGGGCCCGCTTTGCGGGTGCACGGGCGTGTTACGGTGAGGCGAGATTCGGAGAATCATCTCTCGTTGCAATGGAACGCGGACCCCATTAGTGACATGGTGTCGGATTCTGTTGTGGCTTTGGTGTTGAACGCGAGTAGAGAAATGCCAAAAGTTGTTGAGGAAGTTGAGAAAAACGAGGCGGAAGAAGAGAAGAAAAATGAGAAAATTGTGCACGCGTTGCTTTTGAATTTGTTTGGGAATGTGAAGTACGGTGAAGATGGGCGGTTGGTGATTAGTGTCGATGATAATGTTGCGTTTTTGGATAAACAAAAAGGGGAAGTTGAGAGTGAGAATGAAGGGTTGAAGGAACGAGTCAAAGTGGCGTTTAGGAGGATTCAAACTGCTGTTAAACCGATACCTGTTGATGGTAACGGATCGTTGTAGTTTCGTTGCTGTTTTGTGTTTTTATTTTTGTTGTTTAGATGTTTTCTATGTATTGATAGTTGTTTCTAGGTGTGTTTAAACTATGTACTCAGACTCGAATTGACTCGGTTTTCTTGTTACATTTTATTGAATTATGGTTGTCGAATTTAAAACTTATTTGTCTGTAAAACCACGTGTTTGATCTGATAAATAATTTGCGTATTAGAGTAATTTGTGTATAGGCCTGTGCGTGGTACAGGAATCGGACCGAACCAAGAACCGCAAAGCAAAAACCTGTTTTGAAGAACCGAGAACCGAACCAATTAGGACCGCTTTGGTATCGGGTCTGGTCTGTTTGGACCGGCTTGAACCGCATGGCTGCTGCTTGATTTGTAAACAGTAACACAAATTGTGACCAAACTGAGTTGCTGCTGTATTTCTCATGCTTCTGTACAACTAATCTAAGTTATTGTTTATCAGATTTCATATTATGAATTAAATATAAACATGACTATTAATTTTTAGTATAATCGCTGGAGATTTAAATCAAAACTATAATTCCATATACATATTACAATGTAAAATTTTAGTATAATCTGGAAATTGAGCATCCTCTTAATCGGGCCGATCCAGAGAGTTTGATAATCCCTTTTACTCTGAATCAAACATTGGTCCGGTACATGTATACCCAATGATGCTTGAAAATTATGCTTAAATATTCTTTAATATGCAAGTCATAAACACTGGACAATTATTTGAATTTTACATGTATCAAACTTTAAACACTCGAAACAAAAACCAATATACGGGTAAACTTATCCATAATTCGTCGTATCAACTTCCAAATTGCCGGATTCCTCGTAATTTTGTTACAAAAAATCGATAATTTACCTTCCAAATAAATCCCTTTTAATTTTCGAATCATCTGTTACCGTCCACTTAAAATATTACATTATACTCGACATGTCCTATTCTCGGGTTACCCAATATCCGAATGCTCCTACATAATACCCAATCTACCCGAATTCAGAACAGGCCGAGCATGTAGAATAAGTTTTGGTTATTTTCGATAGTCCTGGACAAAATTGAAGAAGTAAGGAAGAAGTGTTATTGACACGCATATCAGTAAGGAAGAAGTGTATTGCTGATGTACCAAACTGAAGAAGGAACGCTTATCATTTTCTATACTTCCTCCGTATCAAAATAAGTGACACAAATTGGCTTACACATTTTTTGAGGTAAAAGATTAAAGTAGATGTTAAAATAGATTAAAGTACATAATTAGTGGAGAATGAGTCCCACTTTTCTTGAATAAAGTGATATTAATGAGTTTTAAAAGTAAAAGTAAGGGTATAAGGGTAATTTCAATCTATTAAAGTGGATAGTTAGTGGGTATGGGTCCCACTATTTTTACCAAATAAGTAAAGTTTTCAAAGTGTGTCACTTATTTTGATACACCCCAAAATGGAAAGTGTGATTTTGATACGGAGGAAGTATAATATTATAGATCATTTAACAATAAAAATAATATAAAATATGTTACTACTATGGATTGTTTTATTTCTAAAAGAAGATAAATAGCCAACAGTATCATTGGGCCGCCACTTGGTTTGTTTTTATCTGGAAATTAATAAAAATCAAGAATAAAAAATGTCGATTCTCCTTAAATCATGTTTCCATTCTTATGACTCCTCTTCAGTCGCGCAAATTGCCTTCATCTTCTGCTACTTCACCCCAAACCCCAACCAAATTTCCACCACCACCACCGTCACCGTTACCGTTACCGTTAACGCCACCATCCAGCACCACCTAATTTGTTTTTCATTTCCCCATTTTGCTGAATTCCAAACATATCGATGCTTTTGTCTCTCTAGGGTTTTAACGTTTATAATCTACCAATTCATCCAAACGCTGATCAAAACAGGTAAATTTGCTTCCTGATTAGAAAATTCGTGAACTAAATTAGGGCTTTGTAGTGGCTCTGCTTAATTAGTGCTGTGATTTGAAATTTAAACCGCAAGATAGTATTTTTCCAGTAGCTATTTGATACCTATTTGATGATCTGAAACTGTTCTATATGAAGATCTATGAAAACCTGTTTAAGTGATTGTTTATCACAATGAAATCTGAATAGATCTAAAGCTAACACAGGAATTTCAATTAAGAAGGAGAAATTCGAACACAAAGCTCAATTAATCGAGTTTTTGAACTCAATTACATATGTGCGCACATCACTTGCCATTAATAACATGGTTTGTATCTGAATGTAAACGTTTTAGTGTTTTGATGATTTTATTAGTTATATATGTGCCATATTTGTAAATGCTGTTTTAGGGGGTGTTTTCAGGCGTCTTAAGTGATCATTTTGACAAAATAAGTTTTGAATTGAGTGTATGGTAGAAATTGATTATGGTTATGGCATATTCTGAGTCAAAATAGTCAGATTTGGAGTTGCTGCAAGAACACTAATTAACTAATTATAAACGTTTTAATATATGATTGCTAAAATAATTTATTAAAATGATTATTCTTTTATAATAAATCCATTTTGGCCCGTTACCCAACCCATCTAATCTACCAATTTAACCTCCGCTAACCTGAATTTTTCACCTTTTTCAATTTTCATGCAACATGATATAAAAAAATTAAATATTTAACCAAAGTTCTTTCTTTTCTTTTTTTCTTTTTTCTTTTTTAATTCTGTAGCTTACAAGAATGAGACACTCAATACAAACAAACACTTCACAAATACTCCAAACCGATTATCCAATCAGCAAAATTCTAACCGTTTCAGACGTTGACATCACCCACCCGTTTCTAACCCTACCCCGCCAACCAATCGAATGCCACGTCATCAGCCACCTCACACAACTCGAACGAGATCATTTACTCAACAAACAACAAATACCAATTGATGCACAAGATGATGACACAGGTGATATTTATTCCATGAAATTAAAATGGAGTGGTAGTTACTATAATCTTATTGGAAAATGGGGAAGAATTGTAAGAAGTAAAGGACTCGAAGCCGGAAAAGAAATTAAATTAACCTTTTATAACCAATGTCTACATTTCTCGCTGCCACATCAGCAAACGCCACGTGTACAAACCCCACAAAATGCACCTCCACAAATCGTGCCTGTGAATATGAATCATAATCATTGGCCGATTCAAAAGGTGTTGACTTTATCTGATGTGGACACTAGTCACCCGTTTTTACCGTTGACCCGTAAATCGGTTGAAGATCATATAATTGTTCATTGGACACCTCAGCAACGGGAGCTTTTGAGAAACGAAGAACAGGTGAATTTAAACGCGCGGGATGTAGATACGGGAGAGATATATGTAATGAAGCTGAGGTGGCGGGGTAATTATTATAATTTAATTGGAAGATGGGGTAAGATTATTAGAAGTAAAGGGTTAGGTGTCGGGAAAGAGATTAAAATCCGTTGGGCTAACGGGTGTTTAAATTTCTCAGTCCCGTATGAACCAATCGTTGTTCAAAGTCAAAGTCAAAGTCAAAGCCAAAGCCAAAGCCAAAGTCAAAGTCATGCGAGTGTGATGGTGAGTCAGCAAGATGATTGGCCAATTAGGAAGGTGCTGACATCATCGGATGTTGATATTAACCACCCGTTTCTTACTTTACCAGGAAAATCGGTTGAAGATCATATTTTGTTGTTTTGGGGTTTACAAGCTCGAGAACAGTTGAGAAATGAGTACCAGATTAATGTAAATGCTCGTGATGATGATACGGGTGATGTTTTATTAATGAAATTAAAATGGCGTGGAAGTTATTATAATCTTGTTGGAAAATGGGGTCAGATTGTTAGAGGGAAAATGTTGCAAGTTGGACAGGAAATTAGGGTTCGTTGGGATAATGGGTTTTTGGTTTTTTCGGTTCCTCAATGATGTGAGATCTGGTGATTGTTTATAGAAATTTGAATATAGGATTCGAGATATATGAATATGCTTTTGTTTTGTAAATCTGGAAAATGAATGTTTACCAGTTTTCATGACTCTGTTTTTTTGGTAATAAAATAAAAATAGCTGCTATGAAAATGATGCATTCTGGTATATCTAAATTGACACACACACAACCACACTTATACTTCCACCGTTTCAAATAAGTGATACAAATTAGAGTACATCGTTTCTAAGGCAAAATATGATAATGAAGTTTAATTAGATTAAATTTGATAATTAGTTGAGGATGGGTCCCACATATATATTGATTAAAGTGAATTTAATGATGTTTAAAAGTAAATGTAAGGGTACATGTGTCTTTTCACTTAATTAAAGGAGACAGTTAGTGGGTGTGGTCCCCACTACCTTTTACCAAATATGGTAAGTTTTCAAAGTGTATCACTTATTTTGAAACACCTTAAAATAGAAAGTGTATCACTTATTTTGAAACGGAGGAAATATGTATATTACTCAAGGTCAAAAAACTAATTTACTTTTATTTTTTGAACGAAACCTAATCTACTCCATTTTGCTTCATTTGAGACTTGAACATGTGAGTAGTACCACATAAATCATATCACTATGTTATAAACCTTTAATAAACTAATTTAGTTACATTTGTAATTGTATAAATTAAATTGTATGTAGATAAATTAAATAATTGTAGCTTCTTGCTTTTTTTCGTTTTTGTGATGTTTCCTCTTATTTTGAACCTAATAAGGCTCCGTTTGGTTTGGTTGGAATTCTGTTCGAGCTTAATGAACTTAAAGTTCCGTTACAAGTTACAACACAAGTAATTTGAACATGATCCGAGTAACTTGATTTCCTAAGTAAGTTAAATGTGTTTGTGACATGATGAGTCAACCTCCCGTAAAAAAATAAAACTCTAGATAAAAACTTGTTGAATTTCTAATATTTATTTTCTAAATTAAAACTCTAGATAATAACTTCTGATGGTTTTCTTTTAAAATGTTTTAAAATGTTATAATGTGGTTGTTTAAGTAACATATGATAATGTTAAATATTTTTATGTAATTAATTATACTCATACTTATGGCCTAGCTTGTTTTATTGTTTATTCAAAAAATGATTAGGTTTAGATGCTAGTGGTTTGTTCAAGGAAGTCCAGAATTATTATAAAGTTTTAAGGAATATTTTTGGACCTTGGATCAAGGAGATCAATGGTCCAGATTATATCCTCATTTAAAATATTTTTTGTGCGTGGAAGGATATGATGCCCCTCCATATGTAAAACTTATTTTTAATCTTGATCATTGATTAAACTTGATCTAATGGCTGTAAATTGTTTCTTGGAACTTTATAATATTAGTTTTCCTCGAACAACTCTTAAATACTAATCTAAAAGGAATAAAAAATTGATCGATTTGTCGTTTTCTATTGACCAACCCATTATCATATGCCCAAAGCCCAACCCCATTGATTTTGATTTAAGCGTTTCGAAACTTGTCATCAACATCATCAGTGGAAGAATCATCAGTCGAACATTCTCTCTTTCTCTGCATTTTATGGAAGAGAAAGAAGAAGAACAACAAGAACAAGGTGGAGACGAAGATTCTTCTCTACCTCTATCCCCTTCATCACAATCGCAATAATACCTCCATTGATTTCATCGATTCTTACATTAATTATCAAATTAAATTCATCCACACACAAATCGGAGCCAAAAACATCCGATTAAAAACGATTTGCTAGAGCGGTGAAACGGACGGGAGACTGAGAATGGGGAAATCGAACTCATTCTCATTTCGCCGGAGCAATAGCAGCAGCAGCAACACAACCAGACGTCGTAAGACCGCGAAGAAAGTCGGCGAATCGCCGTTACTTCTGTCGCAGCATCCGGCTAACACGCCGTCTCCATCGCCGCCGCGTGACGATGCCGGTCCGGCCGGTGGGAACGGGAAGCCGGTGGCCGGTATGATACCGAAACCGAAGAAGAAGGCCGGTGGTGCGAGGTTGTGGATGCGGTTTGATAGGTCTGGCGAATCTGAAGTTTTTGAGTGTGATAAGAGCACGATTATTAAACGAGCAGGGGTTCCGGCTAGGGATTTGAGAATTCTCGGCCCTGTTTTCTCTAACTCTTCAAATATCCTTGGTAATTGCTTTGATTTAGGGCTCTGTTTTTACGGTTTATTTATATGATAGCTTTTTTGCTACTTTCTGCAGCATTTCTACTAAAATTAAGCAATTAACATGATCACTATCAACTTATGAAACATTTCTGGATTTCTAGCATTAGAATTTTTTAAGCACACTTGAGTATAACATTATACAGTTAATTTTATCTAGCTATTAGGATGCTTTCAGTTTATTTGTAATTTTTTGGATATACTATTATTAAAATTAAAATCTTTTAGTATATTATTTATAAATGCAGCTAGGGAGAAAGCAATGGTGGTTAATTTAGAACACATAAAAGCTATAGTAACAGCAGAAGAAGTTCTTTTACTTGATCCATTACGTCAAGAAGTTCTTCCATTTGTTGATCAATTAAGACACCAACTTTCTCAAAAAACAAACCCTAATAATCCTGGTACATGTCAGCAGCAGCTTGCTTTACGTGATGCAGAGTCAAATTTATCAGCTTCTGGAAGATGGTTACCTGTTCCAGAAACTTCTGAAGCTGAATTACCGTTTGAATTTCAAGTTCTGGAAGTTGCATTAGAGGTTGTTTGTTCTTATCTAGATTTGATTGTTGCTGATCTTGAGAGAGATGCTTATCCTGTTTTAGATGAATTGGCTAAGAATGTCAGTACCAAGAATCTTGAACGTGTCAGGAGTTTGAAAAGTAATCTTACTCGTTTGCTTGCACGGGTACAAAAGGTACATTTTATTTATTGAAATGGAATTATTTAAGAAACAAAAGATGATTATTTATATTTTGTTGGTTTGGTTTGGTTTGGTTTGACTTTTAGGTGAGGGATGAGATTGAGCATCTTCTTGATGATGATGAAGATATGAGAGAATTATATTTAACAAGAAAGCGGTTACAAAATGAAGGTTTATTAGTGGGTAGTGGTGTAGGTTCTGTTAGTTTGAGAAGAGTTAGTTCTGTTAAAAGTGGAGGAAGTGTGTTAACAAGTGCTAATCTTGATGATGATGATGTTGAAGATCTTGAAATGTTGCTCGAGGCTTATTTCATGCAGCTTGATGGAACTCGTAATAAAATCTTATCTGTCAGTAATTCTCTCCTCTTTTTTCTTAATTATATAGATTTTGTTATCTGTTAGGGAATTCATTAATACACCTCAATTTTTAGCTCATACACCACAGGGTACAAGTTTTACAGCTAATTGTACAATCATACTAAGAAAAGGTTGTGGTGAGGACAATAAAATTTGTGGTGTAAAATCATAAAGTGTTAGGCTTAGATAGATTGAGAATTGTTAAAGGTAGTCCTTAATTTTCTTGTATTCTCAAAGGACAAATTTCAACCATTGATCAATAATAACTAATGGTCAAGATTAATCATATATTTTATACATGGAGGGGTATTTTGGTCATTTGACACCAACATAAATTTAAATCCATTTTTTTATTTTATTTTAAAATACAATTATTATTTTTATTATCTTAAAAAAACAATATTATGTGATAATCACATGTGGTTATATACTTAATCACATGTGATGTTTTTGTACAATTACATGTGATCAAGTATACAATCATATGTGATTATCACATGATGTTTTCTTTTTTAACAAAAAAATTTATAAAATTAAAAAATTATAAAAAAAATAAAAAATAAACAATTTATGTGAGTGTCAAATAACCAAAATACCCTTCCATGTATAAAATATGTGATTAATCTTGACCATTAGTTATTAATTATTAATGGTTGAGATTTGTCCTTTGGAACTACATAAAAATTACACATCTCTAGATAGATAAAGTGAAAGTGTTTGACTTTTTGTTAATTAGGTTCGTGAATACATTGATGACACAGAGGACTATGTAAACATCCAATTAGACAACCAACGGAACGAGTTAATCCAACTGCAGTTAACATTAACCATTGCATCATTTGCAATAGCTTTTGAAACCATGGTTTCTGGATTATTTGGGATGAATATCCCATGTCGGTTATATTATATAGACGGAATATTTGAGCCCTTTGTTGTAGGCATCACTATTGTTTCTCTTGTGCTTTTTATTCTTCTTCTTGGATATGCCAGATGGAAAAAGCTGCTCGGTTCTTAATAAATTAAAAAACAGCACCCTCTGCAAACGAATTAATTAGGAAATTTAATTTATGTTTGCATTGTTGGCAAGAATCTTTGGGTTTGAATTTTTGTATCTTATTACATGTTTTTGTCATGATGATGGTGATGATGTTTGGTTTGATGGTAGTTCTTATTTGCAACATATTGTTGATGATCGAGTTTGCTCCTCTTACACTTCTAAATGTTTTTAATTAGTGTTTTTTATTTTTATTTTATTTTAGTAGGGCTTCAATCTAGTTTTTGACTTTGCCTCTTTTAGTATTAAAACTTGCTTGTGTTTGGTAAAGATTCTGACAATTTGTTTGATTGTTAACGGTGATTGGTGAAGATTCTATTTGTAATATTTAATCTCTTAGAGGAAGGGGTGCAATCACGAGCCATGCATCCGCCGGATGCCACATCAGCTCTTTTGAGCTCGCCACCACACCGCAAGTGGTGTGAGTGGTGGCCCAAGTCGGACCAATGGCTGAAGTAACGAACCAATAGGGAGGAGAGAGGGTATTTTTGAGGTGTTTTTATTGGCTAAGGGGTATTTTAGTGGGTATAAAAAATATATTTTAGGTTAAGTTATGGTAGAGGGGGTATTTGAGGTTTTGAATGTGAAATGTGAAATAATGATGTGGCGCATAGGTGGCGCGGATGTGGCACTCCGACTTGGTGTGACCACACCTGATGCTCTTATGAAGTGTTTACACTTATATTTTAAAAATACAAGAGTTGTATACACCTCTTTCCTAGACAAATTAATCAAATTTTAAATTTTAAGAAAAGAGAATAGATAAATTGAGTTGAGTCAGTTTATTTTCTAATATATTAATCATTAATTATACATTCTATAAATAAAAAATCTTTAAAAAAATACCAAATTAATTTCCAAAAGAACATGTATAATAAACCACAACATTTTAAATACCGTTAAAGTGTGTATAATTTAAACTAGGGTTTTGATATAGCATTTAGGGATGTCACTAAGTGATTAAAAAGTTGTACAAGTGAGTAGTTTCTGAAATTCAGGAGTCGGTTATAGATTAAAATACAAGTATTTAATGCATGTCTTATGACAGCCCTAAGAGTTGTCATTATCAAAACCATTTAACCTAATAAACTTAAAAGGTGTGTAACTCAAACTATTTTTTAGTGTACAAATTAGAGTCCAAAATGATTTATGATGTCCTAAATAATTAAATTAGCGATTATCGACCCATTTAGCCCATTTCCATTTGTTGAGTTTATATTGACTGCGTTGGGTTTAAAATAAAGCCGAATCTAGATTACTGTATAAAGTGATCTACGAGTTTTTATTATTTAGAGAAAAAAATTGAGTGACTTTCGACCATTTCCATTGTAGTCGTCGTGGTTATATTGCGCTTGTATTGTGCTAGTATTGCACATGTACACTACCGTAAAAATAAAACACATACAAAGGAGGGGAAAAAACTTATTCATTATTCTAATTTCAAGAATAAGAGAAATAAAAATTTCAATCAGATTACTCCCTCCGTCCCTTAATAAAGTTCTCATTTCACTTAAAACATTTGTCCCAAAATAAAGTTCTCATTTCTCATATTGGAGGGACCCACTCAATAAAATAATATTATTATAATGTACCTCACCACTAACTATCTCTTAAAAGTACTTTCTCTCTCCAAAAAACCTTATATTTTAATCAAATTTATTACCAATGACCCCACCACTATCTATCTCCTAAAATATTGTGCCCATGAGAAATGAGAACTTTATTAAGGGACGGAGGGAGTATATGAGAAAATGATATTCATGTTGAAAACGATGAATTTTTAAAATTAAAACTGAACCGATTAGATGTTTTCGGTTTTGGTTCGATTTGGTTTGGTTTTTTAACCCAAATGTTCTTTCCTTTTCTGAAAATCAAACTGAAACGCCGATGAACTTTCAAAGCTGAAACCGAATCAATTACATTTTTCGATTCGTCCCATTTCCGTTTCAGTCCGTTTTCAGTTCTTTTTTTCTAAAATGCTCACCATTATATTCGTGCGGCAGAATCCAAAATTACGAATAAACTTTTATTTCTAGCAACTAAGCTTATTTAATCATCTCATGAAGCAACCATTTTGCCACCGTGATTTTACCAATTCGTAAATTCGCCGCCTTCTTTTACAAGAGATTTGAAAGCGATTCTGCTGAGATTGAGATATGGCGAAGAAGGAGATTAAAGAACCTTGCAAGAAGGAAGCCTGCGACATTCAATCTTGCCTCTCCAAGAACAACTTTCTCCTCATTCACTCATTCTGGAAACATGAATTTCTGTTTTTAACCTAAAATGGATTTACGATTCTGTTCAATCAGTTTATCTACTTTAATTATTGTTTTATAATTGGTGCAGTAGTTGATCAGTTCTTTATTTTGGGTTTAATTGTAACATAATTTCCTAAGTTGATATCATTAGTCACAAAATATGACAAATAATCAGACGTTTCACATCAACTATGTCTTAATCTGTGCAACTTTAATGGGAGTAAGGTGCTGTTTGATAGGAACAAAATGATTAAGCGCTGAATGATTCAACAGTCTGAATGATTAAGAGGTTTTGTATAAAACTTGGTTTTATTATGAGAAACTTTTTTATAAGAACTCTGACTGCTTAATGATTCAGCATATGTTTTATGAAAGAATGATTCAGCACTTTTTTGCTATCTCATTCAGCATAAACTTCATTCAGCAGTGCTAAACAAACGCACTGAATGCTGAATGATTCAGCATTAAGCGCTGAATGATTCCATTAAGCTGCAAACAAACACCACCTAAGGGTGTATTAAGGATCAGATTTGAACCCCAAATGTTGTAGTTAGCAAAGGTATTTAAAAAGTTTAGTATAAAATCTCAAGTTAAATAATTATAAACCAGATGCCACATGGACCTAAAATTTCGGTATTCTTATTTCTTGTATTGTATGCAAAATGTGTATTAGGGTTTTCAAATTTGTTTAGAAGCATCATTTTCTATCATTATCAAGAATTTCCTTCATCATTTGCTGATTTTTGTCAGCTCTAGTTTGAATAATAAATGTGTTATTTGTGCTTCATTTATTGGAACCTGAAATCTTGGTCAGAACATTATTCATTGTGTAATAAGTCTAAAATATTCTGTGATTTTAGACGGAAATTATGCTAAAAGTTTTTATGAAATTGAAGTATAATAGCTATATTTAGATGGAATTGATCAATATCAACCAACATATCCTATGATTCTCGACAAACCAAAAAAGATAGTCGACTGTCGATCTCAATCGTAATAGTTAAAATCGATCAATATGAACCAACATTTCATATCTAGTTATTCATTTAAAATCTGTTTTTATATTCATATTCATATTAATAAATACCGTTTTGATGGTGATAACAGGTGCATAAGAGTTATTCAGTTACTACAATCATGTTGTGAGCAATGCGAGTATAAATCAACTCATTGTGGCTCTGTTTCTGGTCTTTTGAAGCAAATAAACAAGTAATATGTGCATTACAAACAAGAGGGAATGAATCTCTGCTCCTTATCTTTTTGACATGTTGATCTTTCTAGCCGTTCAAAATAAAATGTAGGAGATAAATACTAGTATGAATCTCTAAACAAGTTGTATAATGAATTACTTTGTAGGTAAGGCTATGTAAACAATAGTTGTGCAATTTATCCTTCTTAATGCTAGCTTCTTCCTATTGGTTGAAATTTGTTATTGCAACTGTATAATAGAGTTGGCAAAATGAAAGGATCAGTTTTGACCAAAACTTATAGGTCAAAACTTCCACAATTTGGGAGATTTATCAATAATTTAAATGAAGGGGTTTAATACTACACTTTGGGCAACTTTTGATCTTAAAAAACTGATAGGTTTGTCTATTACAAATGAATCAATTTGATTTATGTTTCATCTCAAACACTAATTCACAAAACCTCCTAGATCGATTTACTCAAAACTTTAGTGTATTTGTACAATGAATATGGATCAAGAAAGAAACATCCTTATTTGAAGAAGCTAGAAAAGGGTTGTATTTTCGTAATATATACATATAAATATACATATACATACATATATGTACATATATAAATATGTACATATATATAAATATTTAGACCATAGAGATATATATATATATATATATTTTCACATGTGCACCCTCTATATGTGTATATATACACACATATATATATATATGCATTTTCGTAAATGCAAGTTCCGATATGAAAATGCAAATGCAAATGCAAGTTACGTAAAATGCATGTGTATATATATGCGTATATATACATATATATAGGGCATGAATATACATATATATAATATATATGATCTAATTATATATGTATATATACATATATGTTTGTATATGCATGCATATATGTATAAGTTACGAAAATGCAACCATTTTCTAGCTTTTTCAAATAAGGACCCTTTTCTATGGATCATTACCCTTTGTACAATAGTATAATTTTATAATCAAATATAATGCATATTTTTAACTATTAAGTGGATGGAAAGGGGTATGCATTTTGTATAAACCAATTTGCTTACAAATTACACGGAAAAGTTTCCAATTTCCACTGCCCAAAAGGAAAGGATGAGCATTTAACAATTTGCTTTAGTTCTTGCTACTATAGTATATCCATGATGATGTGGTAGATCAAGTGTGAAAAATTGTACATATATAACCAAAAAATGAGCCAAATAAAATAATACATTATGTTTATGGAGACCTCATAAAATTACTGTCTTGCCGTCTCAACGGGATGCTTTCATCATCCATACCACATTCCTCATCCTCCATCTGCTTTGGGGGTTTCACTAACAAAGGTATTGGACCTGTAGTAACTTCAAAGTTTAGGGGTTGTTTTGAAAATAGTGATCTAGTTTTGAAAATATAGAAACATATACCATCAGCCATATCTTTGGTTTTGTGAAGAAGGAAGGTTCCAGAAAGTATTGTCACAAAGCCACATAATTCTGTTATAATTTGGGAAGGATTTTGACCGTCCCAATCCTGTTCACAAAAATTAATTTTATTTTAATCACAAACCAAAGTAAAAAATAAGATAAAACCCTATATTTTACATCTAAATGTCATTATGAATTTATGATATTTAATTAACTTCATATTGGCAAAGAATTACCTTAAACATAATCACACTTGCCAATATTGTAAGAGATGTGAACATAACATAGTATATGGGAGAGACAACAGCCGTATTGAAGGTATCAAGTGCCTGCAATCAATATATTATTTATTATGTGGGATATTTAAAAACAAATATAATATAAATTGTGGTAAAAAAGGGAGTTTTTACCTTGTTTAAATAATTCATTTGGGTTATAACACAAAGCAAAACAACTAGAGTAAAAGCCCATGTTTGTGGATAAACTAATTGATTCATTCCTGATAAAGTAAGCTTCAAAGCAATTCCAATAGCTTTCACACTCATCACCTGAAACAACAAATTTTAATGGGCCGATTTCGGTTATTTTTAGTCTCAAATGGGCCAAATATTTTTGTAACCATATTTGACGTATTAATATATATAAAAAAATATAAAGTTAATGATACGTACCGATAAAGAACCTACTAATGAACAAACTCCAATGTAACACATAATGTGTGTTTGACCGTATGATGGTATATAGTGATATACAAGTATAAATACAGCTATCAATACCAATATTGCATATACAACAAAACCTGCAAAAAACATAACACTTTGTTACAAATTAAAACCACGTGCAAAAAGAGTCTAAAAGTTAAGGAATTCATCCCTCGACTTTTTGTGTTACATGGATAGTCCCTAAATTTAAAACTTCTGACATCAATGATCCCTAATTTTGAAACTTGTAACGATAATAGTCCTTAATTTCATTACCTGGTTCAGTAGCAAGATCCCATACTTCTGTAACTGATTCAATAGGTCGTTCTCTAGGAGCATGAAGAACAATTGTGGTGGACCCCACAACACATAGAACACAACCAAGAATTCCAAAAATGTGTAGTCTTTCTCGTAATATAATATGTGCAAGTATGGCACTGCAATATGAATTAATGTTTATTAATTATAATTATATTTAAAAAAGGGGGAAATGGATTTATATATGTAAAGTTTTGATTTTTGTTTTGCCTGATAATAATGCTGAGTGCCCCGAGTGGAGTGACTAGAATAGCTGGTGCAAATGCATAAGCTGCAAAATTTGCAATTTCTCCAACAATCACTGATGAAAATTGGATATAAGTCTAAGTATTTACATTAAATAATATTTCACGAGTTTTTTTAACTACAAATAACATACATACTCACTCGTTATCATGCCTACCCACCATAGAGGCTCGTATAAGTATGAATATCCACCAACTCCTGAGAATAAAAGTTAAAATTCTGTTAATATAACTGAATTGTTGTAAAACACAAGGCAGATCATGTGATTCCTGAAGCTAATTTGTACATTACTTGGTTATGAATATACAACAAACTATACGAATTTTAAAGATATTTGTGTCATGAAACAATCAGATACAGTAAACTGTCTAAGATATTACAGCATAAAGCAGTATATACTTTATAATTTCCATCTTTAACAGAAACCTTCAAGTAATGTCAGTAATAGAAACACTAATTATTGTTCATAAAGTTATAGAAGATAAAACCGCCTTCTATAAATATCACCAAAAAGTAAATAAGGAAGGTCGCCATTGATTGGCCTCAGATCTCTGATTAACAAATTAACTTAAGTTTCCTAAAAATAACCAAATCTGACTGAAAAACTTCTCCATTTGAGGTCAACAAAAGTCCATAACTACTGAAAACCTAATTAACCTAGGTACAGAATAAATCACTAACTTCATTTCCAGCAGATCGATGAGTAAAATTACACTAAAGTTGAACGAGATCATAATCATCTAATGAATCAAAAAGCAACAAAAAAATAATAATAATCACCTGCTCTAACACCAGAGGCACCTGCTTTTTTGAGACCTTTTTTCTTCACAATGAAGCTAGCACCAATAAACAAACTAGAAGACAATGCTAAAACCAAACCCTTGATATTATCAGCAGACATGCCTCTGTAAGCATCCTTCCAGCTGTGTGACTGTGAGGACGCCATTCAACGTCAAAATCGACAAAACTACTTTTAAATTTCCGCTTTCACAGCCCCATTTCTTCGTGAATTTCACAGCAAACAGTGAAATCTCAGCAGAAATCGGAGAAAACGGATGTTGGAGAGTGAGGATTTGCTAGCAGAGTGTTGGATTATGAAGGTTTTGGGTGAAGATCTTGAGGATTGAGTTAGGTGGCAACAGCTGTAGTGTGTGTGATGGGGTGTTTGCATCAGATCAGGGAAGAGAATGAAGAGATTGAGAATAATCTGAAATTTGGAAATTGGATTTAATTTTTTGAAAATAGTTTTTATTTTTTATTTTTTTTATAGAAAAAGCAAAAGTGGAAGAAAATGGACGACTTTTGTTCGATTCCGTCTCTTCACGTCTCCTTTTTTTACTCTCACTCCTCTATCATAATTTATGTTTTAGTGGGATAATGAGTTAGAAAAAAGCAAAATAATACTTTTAAATTTTATAAAGTAGCAAATGTGATTCAAACAAGTATTTAGTTGGAATGATATTCTTCTTGTGAAATATTGTACGAAGATAAGATAATAGATAACGCAGATTAAGAATATATTTGTAGTACAATAATAGAGTAACTTTTAAGAAAAAATCTTTCAATCATTTTATACCATATTAGGGGATATGGACATCCATTTCATATTTATGAACGACGAACTAATCTTGTTAGTACCATTTTGTGTGAACTTCAATTTTATAAGTTTAAATTCTTGTTAGAAACGTGTATAGGTTTTTTTTTACTGAATTTACTTTTTCCATTTTGAATGTTTTTTTTTAACCGTAAAATAAATTGAATTCAAAAGAGGGGTGCAACACGAGGACTTCCTAGGGGTCATCCATCATTGTAATTACTTTCGCTCAAGCACGCTTAACCTGCGGAGTTCTGAAGGGATCCGGTGCATTAGTGCTGATATGATCGCACCCTTTTCCAATTTGAATGTATCTTGCTATTGCTACAACGAATTGTCAGGTTGGTTGGGACGATAAGAGATATGGCTCTTCATCCTCCTAATCTTGAATCGTGTTGCCAATATCAAATAATCGTTAACTGAAGATCCATGACTGAAAGAGTGTGAGAATCTTTCAAGTGACAATTCTTTGATGGTAACTCGTATAGTCTTCGAATAATATGGTTGTACATCGATTAAAGTCAAACCCGAATCTCCCTTGATTATCGAGTTGGAGTGGGGTAGTTAGAAGTATTAGGGAGGGAGAGAATCTGGTCCAAACCTCTTGTTGTGAACTAAATGTATAGTGGTCGAATATGCAAATTTGGATGTTTCTTATTGGTTTATTATTTTGGTCCATCAGTTATTTAGGGATACTCTTTCAGATTAGTAGGTTGTACTAGACGTGTTCAAAAATATCTGCGAAATCGAGCATATGAGAAAATATATGAAATCTGAAATCTGGATATCCGAAAAATCTAGGTATCCAAAAATCTGGATATCCGAATTTTCAGATAGTGGATCCGGATATTGTTTCCAAAATTTTCGGATACTCGATATCCGGAAAATTATCCAAAATATCCGGAATATCTGAGACATCCGAAAGTATCCAAAATATATTCGAACAATTTGTTTTATTTCAGATGGCGCATATTCAGATTTCAGATACCGAATTTCGTATATCTGAAAATCCAAATACCGGTTTTGAACACCTTCTATGTTGCACCATTAGTCTAAATGGTAACGGTTGTAGCTCTTGTATTGATAGCCTAATCCAAATCATGACATCATTATTTGAATGGTACCATTTGGTCCTTGGCTGATCCAAATAGTTTAAGCGTTCATCTAAGATCATCTTCAACTCATAACACTATTTCTGACACTAAAATCTATAATTATAGTGTAAAAGATAATGTTAACAACTTCAACACATTATACTATAATCCACACTAAAATAATATTCTATGTATATTCCTATTTATCCAACTTTTATAATGAAACGTTAACACTGTATATAGTGTTGATGAATAATATAATATAAACTGTAACACTATATATAATGTTACACTATTTACCAACACTATATATAGTGTTAGGTAATGTATAGTTGGAGCAATATAATGTAAATTATAGTATAAAAGTACATTTTTAGTGTAAGGTTGGAGATACTCTTACACCGTTCGTCCACACTATACCATCCATACTAGGGGTGTGTGTAAAAACCGGAAAACCGGAACCGAACCGGAACCGGCATAACCTGTTCGGTTCCCGGTTCTTAGATTTGATATAAAAAAATAACAAACCTGGTTTACCGGTTTCGGTCTCGATTCGGTTCCGGTCTTTTTGGGTTTGGAACCGGCTTTTAAATAGGTATATAGACTTACAAGTTTTCATATATATATGTTGAAATAATAGGTATATAAGCTTTTAATATAAACATATTTTACTTGAAGCAACCCGTGAACACCCACAAATATTATACTTTTATTAAAAATACGCTATAATATTTAAGTTATATATTTTAAGATGAAAATATGCATTGAAAATGTATAATCGGATGACAAACACAAAAACCGGGTTTACCGGTTCTAACCCCGCTTGAAGACCTAACCGACCCGGAACCGGTTTAACCAGTCCGATTCTCGGTCCTTGAAATTTCCTTTTTTCGGTTACCGGGTTTACCGGTTTCGGTCCGATTCCGGAACCGAACACACCCCTAATCCATACATAGTATTTGGTGATTTTTTTTCTATCTATACTATTAGACTATCACCGCTAACAACTCGACCAACAGTTTTGACCCAAAATAAATTTAGTTTGGCTGGGCCAAAACTAACACATATTAACAATCCAAAATAAAATTTTCTATCTAAATTTTCAGCAAAGCCATTACCCGACCCAAAGGAAGCCAAAACTAACAAAAACATAAAACTCTAGCGAGAATTTAGAAAAGTACAACGATTCAAAAGCAAGATAAAAGATCATTACACCAATCTCTGAAAATGCTTGAATTTTACTAGAGATCAGTGCGTCATTATAGCAAGCAGGGTTGTGAAAAACCTTCTCATTCCTAGATCTCCAATGAACCATAAAACGAGTAGACCACTGCCATAAAAGTGTTGACCTTCCCCCTTTGAAATTAGAATTTTGCCTCAAAAGAGAAGATAATGAATCTCATGAATATTTGAGGCATCAACATTCAACACGACAACACCCCACCAAATTGTGACGTCGAAAGAGCACCAAGTTATTATACTCAAGCACAAAAATCAGATGATATAAACAACTACATATAATAGAGAAAAGAATATTGAATTTTGGGTTAATGAGTGAATTTTGTGGATGATCAGATAGTGTGAATGAATGTTCATTGGATCATTCCTGTTGGTGTTAACAAGTCATGGCTAAATTAGATTTGCCAAGTTACACTATAAAAATAGTTAAAAGATAAATTATATTTATTCCTACTTTTAGTCTTATCTATAGTCATACTAGTTTCTAATCTAAACTTAACATATGTGATCTATTAATACTCTTTCCTCATATCATTCATTTTTTTTTTTATAACACTTGTCTTAATCTAGTGGGTAGAAAGATGAGTAAAACTAGTAGGAAGCAATACCACTTCTCATAATTAAATGCACCATATTAGAAAGTTTAGTGGTAAGAGCTCCCGAATAACTTCCTAAAGGTTACGAGTTCAGTCTCCCTCTGTGTAACTATTTACCAGATGACTGGAAACGACCGCAAAAATAATCAGGTCGCGTAAATCATGAGCAAACTCGTTCATCCGGAGAGCCCTAATTACGAGAATGCCCTTAAAAATAGAAAAAAGAAAGGCGTAGCCGTGAAAATATGTAGGTTTTTTTGTGGCTGAAATGAAAATTTGAAGACTTTGGTGGTATTAACGATATTTTCACTTTTCTCTTCACCAATTAAATAAATTTTTAGGGCTTTTCAGGGACTGTCTTCTAAAACCCTGCTGCAACTTCGCTTCCACAGAACCGCCGGCAACTCCTCTCTATATTCCGCTGCTCGTAGACGTCCCGTGCTCCGTTCTTCATCTCCGTTAAGGTCTGTTTGAAACGCCGTCAGTATTGAATTTGATTGTTTATGCTGATAGTGAAGATTTGGATAATGTGACACTTTCATCACCTGATTTCAATCCGTTTGTACAGGTACTGACCTACGAAGATGAAGAAGGATGGGAAGAAATTGAAGGAAAAGGATTTGAATCAATTAGAGAAAGAAGTTACTGCGAATGGAAAAGAAGTTTTTAGTGATTCCGAAGACGGTAGTATAGAAAGTCCTGTTGTTTCTGATGATGATTATGAGGTAATTTCATGTTTTAGTTTCCAGAACTTTATTTTGATGATTAGCAGATTAGGTACACAGTCGTAGAGATTAAATTGATGTTATCAGATAGTGTTTTCTTAACTCTACTTGTTGAAATTCGTAAAAAATGTTCAATTTTTCAAAATGTTAACTGTTGATATGCATAACTGTGCGCCATTACATCTTTTCGTTATAAATAAATTAAGTTTTGGGATGAAGATTTTGCTGTGTTCAACTGTAGAAGAATAGAATTTTTCACAAATATGTTTAACCTTGCTTTCAGAAACTTTCAATACGGAAGTTTAGAATTACTGCTTTAGTGCTTTTGAGTAAAGCTAGCTGCTTTACTGTTGATTTCTGCGCAATCATGTTGCAAGCACTGAATTATAAGTGTATCATAGTTATGATTATTAACATTGTGTGTCTGGTTCTAGGACTTTTCTGGTGATGACGACTCTCAAGGGAATTCAGATTCAGAATCACAATCAGAATCAGGGTCTGAACAGAGTGATTTCTCAGAAGATGAGGTACATCTTAATTACATGTTTAGCAGACAGTAAAGATACATATATATTTTTTTAAATTAAAAATGTGTGAACTTGCTCTTTAAAAGTCCAAAGTCCAAAATGTATAAAAGTGATAATTAGTTATCCTTATTTGTATAATTTTAGGATGGTGAAAAGCCAAGTGATGATGATGATGATGGAGTTGATGATGAAGGAGGTCAAAGTGCAAGTGAGGATTCTCGTGAAGTAGTTGATGAGAGTGATTCATCAGAAGATGAGGTCTGTTATAACAATTTTCAATTATCATTTTTCATTTATTTTACTTTATTTTTATATTTTTTTGGTAATAGGTTGGTCCTCGAAACACAATTGGTGATGTTCCTTTAGTGTGGTACAAAGAAGAGGAACATATTGGTTATGATATTGCTGGAAAGAAAATAAAAAAGAAGGAAAGATTGGATAAACTGGATTCATTTCTAGCAAGAACCGATGACTCTAAAAGTTGGTAAGTTGAAGAATTATTTTCACAAAACTATTACCTTTTCAACTGTTGTATTCAACTACCTAAATGACTAAATCTTGTTTCCTTTATAGCTAAATTACATACAAATGAGAACTAATAATTGATTTTTTTTTTTTAATTTTCAGGCGAAAAATCACTGATGAAATTGAAGATGAGGAAGTAGAACTAACTAAAGAAGAAACTAAGCTTATTCGCAGAATGTTGAATGGAAAAGCACCTCATGCAGATTTTGATCCACATGCGGTTAGTGTTTTATTGTTATTTTTATGTCAAAATTCTGTTAGAAAAAGATCTAATTTGTTTGTAACTGTTTTTATGGAATCATTATCATAAATTTCTGTCCTTTTTGCAGCCTTATGTTGATTGGTTTGCATGGGATGGTGCTAAACATCCACTATCAAATGCTCCAGAACCAAAAAGACGGTTTATTCCTTCAAAATGGGAAAGCAAAAAGGTAAACACAAGTTAAATTAGAAAGAATTAACACTTAATTAAATAATTTTCAATTCTTTTTGCTTCAGGTTGTTAAGTATATTAGGGCAATTAGAAAAGGACTGATTAAGTTTGACAAGCCTAAAGAAGAACCACGTTTTTATAACTTATGGGGTGATGAAACTGAAAAATCAGGTCATGGATTATCATATATACCTGCACCTAAACCTAAATTACCAGGTTTGACTTTTTTCATCTAAACTTTTTACATCAAAATTTCCATAATTCCAACTGTTTATTTGCAGGGCATGAAGAATCATATAACCCTTCTTTGGAGTATATTCCAACACAAGAAGAAATTAATGCTTACCAGCTTTTGTTCGAGGAAGACCGACCTAAGTTTATCCCAAAACGGTAAATTCATTTATTAAATTAATAAATTCTCACTTTCTTGATTTTTGATTTATGATTTATTACGTACTAATATATTTATAATTTTATTTAATCTTTTAGGTTCACATCTTTGAGAAGTGTTCCGGCTTATGAAAAGAGTGTTAGGGAAACTTTTGATCGATGTCTGGATTTATACTTGTGCCCTAGGGCACGAAAGAAGCGTGTAAATATTTTCAAATATTTTCATATAACTTATAACAGTATTTAAAGTTTTTTAGTATATAACATTAACCTTTTATTAATTTTTCAGATTAATATCGATCCCGAATCTTTAAAACCTAAGCTTCCAAGCCGTAAAGATCTAAAACCTTATCCAACAACATGTTATCTTGAATATAAAGGGCATAAAGGTCCAGTTTCATCAATTTGTACTGATCCATCTGGCCAGCATATTGCATCTGGTATAACCGTATAACTAACATATTTTATATTTTTTTTCTTAAATCCATAAACATGCTTTCGGGCCTTGAGCTGATTTTATTTTATTTTATATTTGTTTTGTATGTGGGATGAAAAAAAGGGTCACATGATGGAACAGTTAGAATTTGGGAGGTTGAAACTGGCAGATGTGTTAAAATATGGGAACTTGGTGAACCTGTGCAACATGTTTCATGGAATCCTTTACCTGAATTTCCTCTTTTGGCAGTTTCCATGTGAGAACAATGAATTAATTAATTAAAAAAACTGATTTATTTATTTATTTTGTATTTAAAATTCGAACAATAATGTGTGAATTTATTTGCACAGGGAACAAGATGTTTTTATCTTAAACACAGGGCTAGAGAAAGAACAAGAAAAGATAATTACAGATCTTTTGCATGTTGAAACTTCAACCGCTCCAGATGATTCCGGTTAGTATTTTTTTGTTTTTTGTTTTTTGGGAATCGGAATTTTTCGTAGTTTGACCGTTGACTTTTTGTTCTGTTTAGAAAGCGTTGAGTCTAGTGTAAGCTGGTCTCAATATGATAAATATGAAGGAATTAGGATCAAACATTTTAAGGTACTTCTAAACTATTTCATTTCATATGGAAGAATTTAATTTAAATTTGTATTTGAATTTGAATTTAAATTTGAATTTACTCACTTTTTGTTTGTGTTGTTGCAGACTGTGTCTTCAGTTGAATGGCATCGAAAAGGAGACTATTTTTCTACAGTCATGCCTGCAGATATCCTTTTTATTATTCTTTTTTATTTATATTTTTATCTGAAATATTTTTATCTGATTTTATACCTTGACTTAATTCTTACGCGAATCAAAATCTGTATTAATCCATCTGCTCTCGAAGAAACTAACCCAAAGATTACCATTTAAGCTACACGGTCTTGCAGTGTGTTCAACTTTCCATCCAACACGATCCATTTTCTTTGTTTCTACCAAAAAAAATGTTCGTGTTTATGATCTTGTTAAGAAAAAATTCATCAAGAAACTTGAAGCCGGTGTTCGTGAAATTTCATCTTTATCTGTTCATCATGGTGGTATGTTTATGTTTATGTTTCTACTCCACTTTATTATTGCCCTACAATGATATAATATATAATATTTTGAGTAAATTACAGAAATGGTCCTATAGGTTTGTACCGTATTACATATTTGATCCTTTGGTTTCATAAATTACACTCGTAGTCCTTATTTCTTAGACTATTGACACGTTTGGTCCTTTGCCTAAACAAACGTTAACTTTTCCTGTTAAACAAACGGGTTTTTATGGGTGTCAAATTGGTGAAGGGAAAGGGAAAAGGACATATTTGCCCCCTCGTGCATCACACGTGACCATACTTGACGGGAAAAATAAATGTCTGTTTAGGTAAAGGACCAAACATGTCAATAGTTTTAAAAATAAGGACTACCGGTGTAATTTACGAAACTAAAGGACCAAATATGTAATATGGCACAAACCTAAAGGACCATTTGTGTAATTTACTCTAATATATTTGTAATAATGCAGGTGACAATGTTATTGTGGGGAGTAAGGATGGGAAATTATGTTGGTTTGATATGGATCTTTCATCAAAACCTTACAAAATTCTCAAGTACGTAAACAAAAGCTGTTATACTATTATGTAATTATTTGAATAAAATGATTTATTTAATTGTTTTATGTTAATAATGCAGATCTCACCCGAAAGATATAACGAATGTGGCTTTCCATGGAAAGTATCCATTATTTGCATCATCTTCTGATGATTGCACAGCATATGTATTCCATGGAATGGTGTATTCAGATTTGAATCAGAATCCTCTAATTGTTCCATTAGAGATTCTTCATGGTCATACAAGTGTAAATGGAAGAGGTTAGTTTTTTTTAATTAGCATAATTAAATAATGCATTTTTTAAAATATAATATTGAATTTTAATGCTGGAAACTGATTGGTTGGTTGTTTAGGTGTGTTGGACTGCAAGTTCCACCCAAGGCAGCCATGGCTGTTCACTGCAGGTGCTGATTCTGTAATCAAGTTGTTTTGTCATTAGATTTCAGATATTTAAAGCTCAGAAAATGAAGTGTAGTTGTGTGATATTGAATTCAAGTATGTTTTTGCTGATGATCTATTTATTATTATTTTACACAAATTGTTTGAGATTCTTTACATTAAGCGAACTTGGATAGATCAATGCGGCATGTATGTTTAAACAGGTAGAGTTTTTTTACACTCGTCGGGTGTTTTTTTGTGAAGATGACAAGACAAAAATAACAACACAAAACACACACTGCTATTCATGATATGAACATAATGAAACGTTGTAGAAAACTTACAATGTGCTTTTACAATTGTTTTTTTTTTCTGTATTAACAATAGGAATGCAACAGAAAATCCTTAAAAATGGAGTAAATTATACTGATGACACTTGTGTACTTTAGTCGCTAATCTTGAAATTTGTTATGCTTTTGATCTTTAAAACTAAGTTAATTTAAATGGTTGTGGGTTCTAAGTCTTGGCGTGACAAAATGGTGTATATCACTAAGGGTTAGTTATATTTTAATTCTAAAACTTCCATCAACCTCAAAGTAGATTATGAGTAATGGTATTGATTGTTTCATATTAAATTAATCTACTTATCATCCTACTTATTTGATTAACCATCAATACGAGTATCTAAATCAAAGGATAATAACATGAAATAGAATTTTATATTCCATATGTTAATCATTTTGTTGGTACACGACTACACGGACGGACGGAGTATGAAGATTTAGTAGGAATTAATACAATTTATCATTAGATTAAATGAGCAGGGAATTGCATTAGGTTTATCAACAAAAATATTTCATAGGTTATGCATTCTTTCATACTTGAAAGAAAGGTCATAATACTCTTCAACCTACACAAAGACATGTTACAGTCAGATTTGGTGTTTGGACACATGCTTATTTTAACAGTCGTTATTGCAATTTAAATAAGCCAAAATCGTACAATCCGTTGATTACTTTGGCTTCTCGTGACAATGATCACTTCAAAGTCATGTCCAAACACCCACTTTAACCACAACAAGGCAATAATTTAAGTATTGGAAAAAAGATTTATAAACAAAAAGAATATTGGAAGAATTATTGATTATTTGTTGTTGGCACGAAGTTGGTAGTAAGGAAGATGGTGATGTGACGCTGATGTGACTCTACTGATGAGCTTGAGAACTCATCACTGTTGCGAGAGAGCTTATAAACAAAATAGACCCATTTTATTACAGTTAACCCGACTAAAGTTATCCTAGATGATTTCTAATAGACTATCATCATTACTCATTAGCAATCCAACACAACCTAATTTTTTTAATAAAAAATAGTTTCTCTCTATTACATCTACACAACCCAACCCGACCTAATTTTCTACACCCATTAACAATCCAACGAAATCCAAACTAACTACCAACTAAAAAATGGCATGTCATGTACTAACCATTAAAAAAAATAAAAAATTGATGACTCTTGCATATTACCCAGTCTCACCCACAGCCTAGGTCGTCACTGTTGTGATGAGTAGAATGATAAATCATAAATCTAACCCAGGAGGGGTATCTATAGTTGGACCTATTCAGAAAAATTGTTGTCCTACGAATGTAGTTTCGATCCTTTCTGTTGGGGTATCCCCTACACTAAATAAATTTTTAAATTCTTTTAAACATTATTTTATTATTATTAATATTATTATTATTATTATTATTATTATTATTATTATTATTATTATTATTATTATTATTATTATTATTATTATTATTCCGGAGATATGTTGATGAAATCAGGCATCAGAAAACGACAACTTAACAGCCCAAGATGACAAATAGACAAGTAAAAAAACAAAATTATCATATGATATACCAATAGCCGTTGACAAAATCCAACTTCCACCTCACATCAAAAGGATTTCATAATCACAGAAGAAGTCACAACCTTGACCCAGCAGCAAGTCAACTGATTTAAAGAACCAATAAATCTCGTTAAGGCTCACATTTCTTAAAAATTATGAGGTGATTTGTAAGAAAAAGTCAAACGAGTAGTGAAGTCAATACCCATGATAACAGCTCTTTGATAGACAAAACTGAAAATCCAACTTCGAATTACATAATCACAGAAGAAGTTAAAGCTCTTTGATCGAGCAGCAAGTCAACTAATTCAAATAACTCGTGTTAGGGCTCACATCTTCTATTTCTTAAAAATCGTGGTCTCTGTACATCCATGGCGTCTTTCAATTATTCATCATCATCATCATCTTCTCTACCAACTGGAAGACGTTCCTATGACGTCTTCCTCAGCTTCCGAGGCGAAGATACTCGCTACAATTTCGTAGATCATCTTTATACGGCCCTGCTTCAAAAGGGAATCCGAGCATTCAAAGACGATGAGGAGCTCCATAGAGGAAAACAGATCTCCCCAGAACTGCTGAACGCAATTGAAGAATCTAGGTTTTCGGTGGTTGTTTTCTCAATAAATTCTTCATGGTGTTTGGAGGAATTGGTCAAAATCATGGAATGTCAGGCTACGATCGGACAGAAGGTGTTACCGGTGTTCTATCATGTGGATCCATCGGATGTACGATCACAGAAGAATGATTTTGCAACGGTCTTTGAGCAACATGAAGAGAAATTTAGGGGAGAGATGGATAAAGTGAATAGGTGGAGGAAAGCTTTAGCTGCTGCTGCTAATTTATCTGGCTGGCATATCATGGAAACAGGCAATGGGTTAGTTTAACTTAATCTATTTTCATGAGCGAATTAATGAGGTTTATCACTTATTGCAGCCACAGTCCTTAAAGTTCATTAAGTACACTGGGAGTCCCTGGTGTTGCCACTTTGTTGCACTCGTAGTCCCTGAAGCAAACAGACGTTAATGAAAGCCGTTAAATCCCCCATGTGCACATCACATGATGGGTAGTATGGTAATTGTCCACCCCTTCCTCATATTTAAACCCGAGTAAATTACATGGAAGGTCCCTGTGGTATACTACTTATTACAGTCTTAGTCCCTGAACTTCATTTATTACACCGGAAGTCCCTGGTGTATACACTTTGTTACACACATGTAAGCCTGTAAACGAACCAAACGTTCAACGAATCATTCGCGAACCGTTCGGCGGGAGTTCGTCTATGTTCGTTCGTTTAGCCAAACGAACACAAATAAGATTTGTGTTCGTTTAGTTAAACAAACGAACACGAACAAAGGCCAGTTCGTTCGTTTATGTTCGTGAACATAAGTTCGTTTACGTTCGTTTGTTAGTGTTCGTTTGAGTTTGTTTGTGTTTGTTTCGTGTGTGTTTATGTTTGTTTGTGTTCGTTTGTGTTTGTTTCGTGTACGTTTATGTTTGTTACGCTAGTTCACGAACGGTTCGTGAACACTAAATTTTCTTAACAAACATAAACGAACACAAACGAACATAAAAAAACACATGTTTGTTACCCTAGTTTATGTTTATTACCCTAGTTCACGAACCGTTCGTTCGTTTACATGCCTACATGTGTGTAACAAAGTGTATACACCAGGGACTTCCGGTGTAATAAATGTAGTTCAGGGACTAAGACTGTAATAGGTAGTATACCACAGGGACCTTCCATGTAATTTACTCGGGTTTAAATATGAGAAAGGGGTGGACAATTACCATACTACCCATCATGTGATGTGCACATGGGGGATTTAACGACTTTACTTAACGTCCGTTTGCTTCAGGGACTACGGGTGCAACAAAGTGGCAACATCAGGGACTCCCAGTGTACTTAATGAAGTTTAGGGACTGTGACTGCAATAAGTGGTAAACCACAAGGACCTTAGATGTAATTCGCTCTATTTTCATCATTGATATATTCGTAATTAAGCTTTTCCCACTTAATCATTGGTTGATTTCAGTTAACCAACTGAATTTAAATTTTCATATGAGTTCAATGCTAATCATGGTTAGGTTCGTTGTTGTAAAACTCGGTCAACTCGGCCGAGTACCGTGTACCCTGTGGTGTGCCGAATCGAGTTGGCCAATATGGGCCAATAAACTCGGTCAAAACTCGCCCAAATTGGTCAAAACTCGCCCCCAACTATCAAAACTCTTCCAACATGTGCATGTCTACTCATTCACATCTAGTCACTTAACTTAATTGCCAATAATTATGTTAAATATACAGGGGTGAATCTACATTTATCGACAAGATTATTCAAGAAATCTTAGAAGATATACGACCTCGTGGTGTGGAGAACAATCTAATTGGTATTGATTCTCACATACATGCATTAACTTCCTTATTAGGTACCAAAGCAACAAACGAGGTACGGATTATAGGGATATGGGGAATGGGAGGAATTGGCAAGACAACTATTGCTCAAGCTTTGTTTAGAAGAATTTGTAATAAGTTTGACGGAATAAGCTTCGTTAAAGATGTTATAGAAAATAGTTCTAGTAAAAGAGACATATGTGCCTTACAAGAAAAGATTCTAAGGGATACTTTAATGGCATACCACGGGTTCATGATTCAAGATCCTGAGTATGGAGGTGAGATGATACGGGAAAGATTATGCCATAAGAAGGTTTGACTTGTTCTTGATGATGTGGATAATTACAAGCAATTAGATTATCTTGCTGCAACACATGGGTGGTTTGGTCCAGGTAGTAAAATCATTATAACGACTAGAGACGAGCATTTGTTATCAAATGCAAATGCGAAATACAAACCTTCTCTTTTGCTCATGGACCAAGCCGTAGAGCTCTTCAGTAGGCACGCTTTTAAAAACAATAGCCCTCCAGATGGGTTTGAGGAGTTGTCAAATCGTGCAATACAACACAGCGGCCGTCTTCCTCTCGCTTTGAAAGTTTTAGGATCTTTCTTCCATGGAAGGCAACTACGTGTGTGGGAAAGTGCTTTAAATAGACTAGCCAAAACACCAGATGCGGAGATTTTTGAGACACTTAAGATAAGTTTTGATGGGCTTGGTGAATCTGAGAAGAAAATATTGCTAGATATTGCGTTTTTCTTCAAGGGAAACCATGAAGAACGTGTGACTAGAATACTTGATAGCTTTGGTTTTGACCCAGTGATAGGGTTTAGTGTTCTTATCGAAAAATCTCTTATAACCGTTTCAGATAAAATGCTACATATGCATGATCTTATACAAGAAATGAGTTGGCAAATAGTTCGTGACAGTTACCCAAATAGCAGATGGTGGGAACTTGAAGATATGAGCTGTAAATGTTATACTCTTTTGCCTTTCAGAAAAATAAATAAGCGTTGTTTTTGGAATTAATCTCACTTTAGTTCTTCATTTCAGAAACTAAAAGCAATTGAAGCCATAGTCGTTCCCATTACCTACTACCATAACGAAAAATTGGGGTTTAGTGCTGATGTTTTTGAAAGCTCGAAGAATATTCGACTACTTAATATTCGTCACAAATTCACTTCGTCTGAACCTACCTTTCTTCCTCGTGAATTACAATGGCTTTGTTGGCGTGACTACCCATTTTCTTTTCTTCCGATAGCAACTTCGTGTAAGCTTGTTGGGCTTGAAATCTTCTTTGGAAAAATGGAAGATTTATGGAATGGGCGAAAGGTATTTATTAGATGAAACCAGTTTCTCGTGCATCGTGACATAGATAAACTAACAAATACTTTTTTATTTGTATATACTTTTGATTTGTGTTAAACATAATTTTGTTTATTTATGTTTTTGTTGGCAGGTTATGCTACACTTGAGATTCATTCACCTTCGAAATTTGCATCTCAAAAGGTTTCCAGATGTCTCGGGGGCCCCAAATATTGAAAGGCTGATCTTGTCAAGTTGTAGCGATTTGGTAGAGGTTCATGAATCTCTTGGATCTCACAAAAGGCTTGTTTACTTGGAAATGCGTCATTGTAGATCGCTCACGTGTCTCCCATCCATTCTTGAGATGGAATCTTTGGAGACTTTAATTCTCACTAATTGTTACTCTCTTGAAAGATTCCCGGAATTCTCTTCGTGTATGGTAAACCTATCAAATATAGATCTTGAATCTTGTCGCACAATAAAGGAACTACCATCATCAATTAAATATCTTTCTAGTCTAAGCTTGTTGAATCTCGCAGAGTGTTCAAGTCTTGAGAACATTCCAAAGACTATTTGTGAGTTGCAGCATCTCAAGAGTGTGCGTCTTAACAACTGTTGGGAACTACAAAAATTGCCAAAGGAGTTTGGAAAAATGGAAAATTTACAAGTTCTTCGGGTAGGGTTAGTTGATGAACTTGATTTCTCAGAAAAGCCACCAGAATCTAGTGATTTTACTAGTTTGACAAGCATGTTTTCCTTAAGAATATTGGATCTCAGTTGGAGACAAATTGAAGCCTATAAGTTTCCTAAAAGTTTTGATTCATTTACTTCTTTGGAAGAATTATACCTAAGTGGCAACCTTGAATTGATTGAGTTACCTACAACCATCTCTCATCTTTCTCGTCTTAAACACCTAGAGTTAAATAATTGCTACCGACTTCAAAATTTGTACGGGCTCCCTTTAGGACTTCAAGTATTGAAGGCAAGCAAGTGCACATCCTTGGAAAAGATTAAAGATCTATCACACGAGTATGAATGGTTGCATAAGATATGGTTGTCAGGATGTGAAAAACTTCAACATGATCAAGAAAAGGAAAGATACCTTAACAAGATGTTACAAAAATCTTTTGTTGAGGTGTCTTATTCTATCTGTCATATCTCACTTTATTTTAAGGTTAATGTCGTAATATAATAACATACTTCCACTCTTATTCCATTTTGGTCATCGTACTTCGTTTCCTACCAATTTAAAATCTAAAGATTTCCGTAAGTCATTAAAAACTAGAAATTATGATGACCAATGTGGAACAAAAGTGTCACTGCTAGCCTTTTTTTTTTTTTGACATAACCCTTTATTTTATGAGTATTCATTTCCACATCACAACTTTTAGGTCATACATCACCAGTATAAATTATGCAGCTAACTGTACAATCATACAAAGTAGTGATTGTGATAAATATAATAAAATTTATGGTGTAAAAATCACTCCCTTTATTTTATATGTTATTTTAACTTTAGTGCAAAGAAAAAGTTTCTGAGGATACATGCAACCATTAGAGCAGGGGGTACGGGACACCCCCGTTATAAGCTTATAATCTCGTTAAACCCACACCGGACTTCTCGTTATCCCCTCGCCAAAGGAGTTTCGCCATAGCCACAACATCTCGTTAAAGGAAGGTTAGGGGTTGGGGGGTTGGGGGGGTTGGGGGGTTGGGTTGGGGGTGTCCAACCAATTAAAATACATCAAATAACAAATGTGGGACCCCTATAACACCACTTTAACTATAACACCAGGGAGTCACTTTTTTATCCCCGAGTTATAGCCAAGTTATAAGCCCAAAAACTCTATAACATGCCTATAACATGTCTTCCACACCTTGTGCTCTTAACCTAAATCACTGCATTTCTCATACAGAAGATTTTATATGCATTACGTATGTAACTGTTTAAGTAAGAATTGAAGTATGATGTTTTCATGTTGAGTACAGAAATGTGCGAGTGTAGATCATCGGTTAAGTATCATTATTTCTGGAAGCAAGATTCCAAGCTGGTTCAAAGAACAACAATATGGGCAAAATATAACATTAAAGGTACCTCCCAAATGTCACACCAAAATCAAGGGGTTTGCAGTATGTGGTGCGTTTCACTTGGGATGGGATATTACAAATGCTTCTCCTAGGATCTTCTTCACATTCGAAAACGATGGAAAACTGATATCTAAGTCAAAGGTTGACCGAATCATCGAATTTACAGCACCAGTCGAGTAAAATGTTGTTTGGCTTACCTACATACCTATCAGTTTCTTTCAACAAATGAATGAAAATTGGTCACATGTCAATGAAGATGGTAATCTTGTCATTAATGTAGAGTATGAAGCTAGTGATCCGGCTATAAATTGTGCGGCGCATATAGTGTATGCAGAAGATGTTGAACATTTTCAACAATTTAAAACTTATGTCTCTGACTACTCGAAGATGGAGTGTGTTACTCAAACCGGCAATACTTTCATTTATCAAGAGAAGTTTTGGACAGCTGATACGCTGACTACTAGAGAACTTGTTTACTATACTTAAGAAATGATCTTGATCGTTGGATTGTAGTAACTTTGTTCATGTATTTGCTAAAAATGGTTATCGAATTGTTTTGGATTGTGCAGTAGTATAGATGAGACTTGTACAAAACAGAAAGAGAGAGAGAATGATTAGATTTGGTGTAAAATAATCTGCACAAAAGTTATTAACAGCAGTCATAATCTTAGAGCATTAACAGACAATCATAAACTACAATTTTGAATATTTTGTTGTACATGGATATTATTAGTTGTATAAATAAGTATTGATGAGTCCACACATGTTGACCCTTTTGTTTCGTGCAACAGGGGAGTTTGTGTTTATAGAATGTTTGTAAATAATAAAGGACATATGAAAGTTCGTAAATTTCTTATCTCACATTAGTTGGGGGGAAATAATATTGAGTTTATAATGGATAATGCATTTGTTAAGTAATGTCCCACATTGAAAAATAATGAACTTGTAATGTGCTTATAAGTGTCACGGGCTATTCATTTTACAACTAATTGGTTTTAAGATGAAATCCCACAAACTTATATGGTATCAGAGTCAAAGCTCACTCGTGACGATTTAGGTGTGCTTAGCATCGAGTTTGTTCACCTACGCGCGCATAGTCTTGTGATACATGGCCCAAATTGGTTCTCATCACATTTATTTTATTCTTGTTGAGAGAGACAGGAAGAAAAATACCGAGACAATTCATCCGTCGTAAGTTAATTAATATACGAGAATCTTAATTATTTATTATTATCTTTTTAGAAAACTAAGTGATCAACATCGATCATATTAAAAAAACACCGGTTATGCACGAATTAAAGAAACATAAAAAGTTCAAACTTTCAGAATCACACGCCCTTCTATTTCAGTACAATTAAAACCCACAAAGATTCAATTAAAAAGAACTAATTCACAATTTAATCGAACAAATAAAAACGATATATGCCAATCGAAATTAACGCATGATTGGTGTATGATCCATGCATGCATGCACATAACTTAACCCTTCAATGCGTAAAGTGGATTTAAAAGAGAAGCATTTGGTTTCCCCTTTTTCTTTGAAAACAAATCTCCCAAAAGTGGTATTATAGGCTTTTTCTTCATCACTTTCTTCGCCGTCTTCCTCCCTCCGCCACCACCCACCACCGGAGCCAAACTTGCCGCCGCTTCTGCCGACTCAGCTTTCGCGATCTTTGACATGTTCTTGTGGAGCTCAGCATTTAAGGAAGCCAAAGCAACCTCGGTTTCAGACTCCCTCTCTTTCAATAACTTCAATTCTTTCTTTGTTTCTTCGAGTTCTGATTCGAGTTTTTTCATGGAGATAACAAGTAAAGATGATGGTTCTTCTTCAATTTCTCGGGATGACGAGCATGATTTCCATGAAGTATGGGAGCTTTGTGTGGATTTCCAAGAAGGGGTTTCTTGTTTTGGTAAGGTGAATGGCGGTTTAGGTGATGGTAAGAAGATTTCTCCGGTGAGGAACCGCTCCCCGAACACCTCTACGGCTTCTTTCACCGACCGGAAAGCACGAGAGGTGTCTACATTGGAGCTGTAGTCGATGGCAGATCGTGGTGGTGGTGGTTGGTTTTCCGGTGGGGTTTGTGTTTCCATGGTGGTGGAAATTATGGGAGGAGAGAGTGTTGGTTTATGATGATATTTGGGGTGAGTGATTGTTTTCTTTGCTTTCACTTCAAATGTCGTTAAAGATGGTAAGGGAATTGACAAGTCAACTACTTGGTCTTTTTCATTTAGTTAATGAACTAATAAGTTGAGTTTGCAACATTAAAACATGATTGCTATATAGGTTTATGGTACTAGGTTATCATATGACCATCAAATCCACAAGATTTTGTGGTGGTTGCTTGGTCAATTCAAAGGATTAATAATTGATGTTGAGTACAAGCATCAGCTAATTAAAAAGTTGTATTTCTTTCTTACTAAATTTTCAAGTCATTGATGATTGAAATATGAAATCTAATCATTCTAGTTATTAATTGTATATTTTGATTTGGATATTTATATTGATCAAATATATTTAAAGATTTACAAGTAATAAAAAAATAATATCATCTCTTAGGTAATTTTAGGGCATCTTTGGGAAGGCTTATTAAGAGTTTTCTTTTTCCTTTTTTCTTTTTAACTTATAAACCTAAATAGCTTTCTGTCAAGCTCAAGCTCGACTACTAAAACTCAAGCTCGAAACTTGACTCAATACTCGATGAGCCTCCACTTTTTAAGCTTGAACTCGACTCGGTGAAAGTATCGACACTTTCTAGCTCGGCTCGACCCAGCTCGATCGAAAGTTTTTGATTTTTTTAACAAACATGAGGTTTTAAAAATTAGACACTTAACAATCACCAATCTGAGTATTACAATTTTTTAAAAATTAAGAAAACTATTTTAAAAATCTATCTTTTATAATAAAAGAAGATTTTAAAATGTCACTAGACATCTTTTAAAGCTCTTATTGCCACGTGTCATCTTAAGAGACCACTTCATTATTTATTAAATTTCGGTATTTATTACTCCCTCCGTCCCACAAAAAAGTTCTCATTTCTCCTAAAGCTTTTGTCCCACAAAAAAGTTCCCATTTCTCACATGTGGTGGGCTCCACACAATAAAATACTATTATTATTAAGAACCCCATCAATAATATCCACTAATTATCTTTCTCTCTCCAAACCAACCTTATATTTTAATCAAAATAATACCAATGACCCCACCACTAACTATCACCTAAAATCTTGTGCCAAAAGGAAATGAGAACTTTTTTGTGGGACGGAGGGAGTATTTTCTAAAAAGTTTAAGATAATATTTTCAAATTAATTTAGAATATTAAAGCAAGATATTGATTATCTCCTTTTTTAATTTTCAAAGGATAATGTTTTCAAATTAATATATGATAATATAAGCGGATGTCCACCTCATTTTTTTTAACTATTTCAAATCCTACTTTCAGTAAAAATCTTAATACAAATTCTATTTTGTTTTCTATGTAATTATAACGCGTGAAATTACTGAATTTTTCGTCATTCTATTGTCTTTATTGGAAAAAACTCTACCAGGTTTTATTTGGAACTTCATTATTTTTCATTAACAATCAATATCCTAAGTATTGAGCAAGGACGACAATTAAACAATATTGTAACAACGATAAATGAAGATTACAAATTGCATAACTACTTAAAAGACTGACGTTGATGAATTAGGTAATTGATTCGCAGGCTCTTCATCGACTAGCTGTTGATGACAAATTACTTGATTTGCAGGCTCTTCATTGACTGGTTGTAGCCTGTAGATTTCGTAACTTCATCGTGCAAGCTGAATTTGAAGAGGGAAATAGTTCAAGAAAGGTGTGTGTACAGAGGATGAGAAATGAAATGGGCTAGAGCCTTTTTCCTCCTTGTATATAAAAGGCAGAAGTGTATATATGAAAAGGGGTAAAAGATAATTTAACAAAAAATTAATAGGTCTAGCGAGCCTAATTAGTTGTATATTCTGGAACTTGAGCTTAGGTCGAAGCCCTACTCGAGTAACTCGAGCTTGAGCTTGACTCTTTTCGCAACGAGTCAATTTTAAATATTTTTCGAATCAGTATCAAATAGTTCATGAGCTATCTCGACTCGATTACTAACCTGGTGAAATCCCTCGTTTGGCAAGCCTCCCGTCGGCAGCTGTCTAACTAACGATCAAGCACACCCCTTGGCCCCTGCCTTTTGGGTGAAAACTCCATTCGCCACTATCATTTCTTCTTGATTCATCAGATCGAAAACTTCCATTAATGGCGACTCGACTACCTTCATCGCATTCCTCTCCATCTCCTCCCTCATCCTCCACCACCTCTCCATCTCCGCCACCGCCGATTCCCACTTCGAAGGTTTCGACGCTGACGAGGAGCTAGAAGACGAATCTCTTCTCCATCAATCACCGATATCCGATCTCCCCCGCCGTTCCCCTCCACCAACCACCCTATCCACTTCCTCCGATCACGAATCACATCATGGACCACCACAATATGATTCCGATCTAAACACTAAACCCTCAGCCACAACGTCTTCGTTTGATGACTACTGGGATGAAGACGAGTTTGAAGGTTTTCCAACGGAAGCAACAGCCTCTGAAGAACCAGAATCTACATCTCCGGCTGATTCCGAACCGGCTGAACCGGATGAAACCGAGAAGGTAACTGAACCGGTTTTGTTAACCAATAGAATCAGGTCATACGCAATTGAAATTACATGTGTATCATTTCTGATCATGTTTGCAATCAATTTTTTCACTGGAAGAAAAGAGAACGAAACCCTAGCCCTAGCTTAGGCAGCAAAATTCGCAACTAAAGACACTATTTTCGATAAGAATTTCAGCTTGCTAGGTGTTGGTGAAGGTGATGATTCGCCATTGTTGTTGAAAGAAGGTCAAAACGTGTTCAAATTTTACGCTAGTGGACGTAGGTTTTGTCAAGGATTGGTAGCTACAATGGAGCTCAAGAGTCGACACGATCTAATTGCTAGATTGTATAACATGATTGTGCCATGTAAAGATGAGATCACTGTTGAGGTTTTTATGAATGAAGATGCAATGGATCATGTAGTTTTTGCTTTAGCTAAGAAGAAGGCTGCAAAAGCTATGCAGAAAGAAGTTAGGGATCTTCAGAGATTTGCCAATTTGATGACTTCTGGGCCGAATAGCAGGAAATGGGTTGCAGATGAACTGACAGTTATCACAGAATCAAAGGAGGTTGCTGGAGATTTGATTAATGAGACTGTGCTTGATCAGGTTAGTAAAGTTTGCTTCAGAACTGTTTTTTAATATTAAATTGAATTGAAGTTTATCAATATCATTTTCCTTTAAATGATACTAATGTTTGTAATGATATTTGGTGCAGGTATTTGGTGAAAAAGCATATGAGAAATTTGGAAAATGGTTCATCTCCATGCATTTCTCAGATCAGCAACAGAGTACACACAGGAAGATGCTGGTTTTCAAATTTGGTATTCCTGATGTTAACCATATGGCCGACATGACACGTTTAGTGGTTTTAATCCCCTATTACATCGACTTAATTGGTCGCTACAAACTCAGTTCACAGGTTCATTTTTTCTTCACACTCTTCAACAAAAGTTATAAAATTGGTATATTAGATTAATATTCTGAAATTGTTAAAAACAGGCGCGAACAAAAACTGAAGCAGCAAGATCAAAAGTTGCACAAGAGGTGTACAAAGAGCTACAAAATGTGAGACAAGAAGCGTTACTGAGAAAGAAAGCAGAGAGAAAGAAAATGATGGAAGAAGCTGAGTCAAAGCTTAATGCTGAAGCTGTTCGTAAAAGGGAAGCGAAAGAGCGGGCCCGCCAGTTGAAGAAATCCATGCCCAAAATCAAAATGTCACGTGGCGGTTAGGTTAGGCTAACTGATGATCGTTTTATTTAAATAGAAGTTAAATGTATTCATTATTATACAACTTAAAAGTTGTTTTGATACAAAGAGTTACTTGTTGTTTTTAGTCCCTGTTTCTGTAGTTGTAGGGTAGGTGAGCCCTAATTGACTTTTTTATTTTTTTGTATTTAATGAGACAAGTTCATGTGTAGACTGTAGTTATGAATCTCTTACTTGAGTGGAAATAAGAAATTGTATTGGTTTTGGGATTTGATTTATTTGGAATGTCTAATTTTCTTTGTGTTTGGTTTATAAAAGTTAACTCTTGCTTGCATCTGATTTTTGCTTTATCATTTCTTTGGATAAAGGAATGTAATTGAGCGAATCACCTATGATAACATGTTCGTACCAAGAATCTTCATTAATGACAATGTCTCATCTCTTATCAACTCTGTAATAAACTGATGCCTTATTTGAATATAGGGGTGAGTGTCAGTTATGACCCAAAACCGAACTAAAACATCAGCTATTTAGAAATTAAAAGCCATCACTTTCGGTTCAGTTAATTCGGTTATTGTTCATAACGGGTTGGTTTTATACTTACTAGATAGGTATCCGGCGAATACTTTATATTTTCAGTCGTATATAATATTGAATGAATATGTAGTGTCCATTGGTTAAAATTAGATATTTATAGATATCTTAATTCAGGTTATATATGACCTGAATCAACATACTTAACAAATATATGCAACCTGAGATTTTAGATATCTTGATTACTGTTTATGCTCTTCATCAATTGCATATACACAAACAAATTGTTCTTGCTATGATATGGTTGATCAAAACCAAATCGTGTTCCTGTGACCCCTGATCCAAAACATTTTATGTATCCGGACAACCACCCCAACCTGCATCACTACAAGCTTGTAGTTGTAATGGGGAACATGTAGGAAAGAATAAGCAATGCTACAAGAATGTAGTGAATGATAAACCAAGAAGTATAAGCGACCCATCTCATATACGTAGTATATGGTTTTAACAATTTCATGTACTATTTTAAAGTTTATGTAGGAGTACAATGACCTAGACAAAAAAGTACAACACTTAAAGTGAAAGTGACTTTAACCAATGTTTTAACCGTCGGGCTGGAAAACCGGTGTGATGTCGGTTGAATGTAGCCCGGTCAACATAATGCAGGTTTTTGACCGAACCGGGCTCAAGAAAGCGGATTGGGCCAGATCTTTTTTTAAGTTTTAACATAATGTTATTTGACGCTTTTGTATGTCGTAAAATGTTTTAACCTGATGCTACATTCTTCAATCGGCACCTTCTTTTTTCGTCACATTCAAGATGATAATCTTCATAATTGACAATTTTCTGAATTTCGATTACTTACAAAATTGTTCATAACTAACTTATCATAGATAATGAATTATACTGTAATCCGGTTCGACTGTATTTAAAGCATTTATCAGGTCAGTCTGATTCAAAATCCAAGTTTCAAAACATTGACATTTAATCCTTTCACTTGAACGACAAAATGGGAAATTTTATATCTTTTAAAGATAAGGACTGTAGTGCAATTTCAACATAAATTAGGGGTAGAAATTGACTCCAAAAGTATATATTTACAAAAGCCGGAATCCGGTCGGGTTTTCATTTTACGCAGGGGGAACAAAACCCTAATTAAACCCATTCCAAGCCGCTTGCCACAGTTTTTGCATTCGCCATCGTCAAACTACACGATAACCAGAGGTTAGTCGTCGTCCACCGTTTCTCACTTTCTCTCAATCAATCACACACACACACACATTGATAATTGCTGTTTTGATTCGAGTATCGACAGAATTGTTAATTAGGTTAACTTTGTTTAATTTCGTTGTGTAGTAAATGGGGAGTAAACGGAAAGATCGCGAAGCTCAATCTGACGATGATGAATCATCGAAAAGGCATACTAAGAGAACAGATAGTGACAAACCTGTAAAACCTCTGTTGCTACCGTCGATGATTAAAAATAAAGATAAAAGATCAGCTTTATACGCAAAATTGAAGCATGAAAAGAAACAAGAAAAGAAAAAAATGGCTAAAGCTCGTGAAGCCATGGAGAACAGAGCTCTTGAGCTTGGAGAAGAGGTTTTTTACATTACTAATTCTTCTGTAATTTGATTTTTTGTGACATTATAATTAACATTATTATTGATTTTAATTTTAATTTTGCAGCTTCCACCAAAAAAGATTCCTAGAACAATTGAGAATACTAGGGAGGCTGATGAAACTATATGCAGGCCGGATGATGAAGAGGTTTTCTGTTTCTTCTATCTGTGGGCATATCTTAATGTCATTTATTTTATGTTAGTTTAATTTTGTTTTTATCGGCTAATTATGACTTAAATAAGCCGGAAAAAATAAGCTTATAAGCCCTAGAATAAGCTAAAATGACACCACCTTAAACTACATTCCATGGGTTTATAATTTTGATATAACATGTTTGTTTCTGAAGCTTTTTGCTGGTAATGATGCTGATGAATTCAACCCAATTTTGAACCGTGAACGCACTCCAAAAATACTGATGACAACCTGTCGTTTCAATTCTACGGTATGTTGTCTTTATTAGTTCTGAAATTTTGTTTTAAATGTGTAACTTTATCAAATCGAATTTTTGAAAGATTGTAACTTTAGAAACATGCTAATTATTTGTGTTGAAATTATATTAACTATAGAGAGGACCTGCATTGATTAAAGATTTACTGACTATTATCCCCAATGCTGAGTACTACAAAAGAGGAACTTATGACTTAAAAAAGGTATACTCTTTTTCATCATTTTCTTTAAAATTATACGCTTTTAAAATAGTCAAATTCAACCATAATTTTCAGATTGTGGATTATGCAAACAACAAAGAATATACAACTGTTATTGTTGTCCACACCAGCCGTAGAGAACCAGGTTATTTCTCATATTTTTAATTTAATTTAAATTTATTTATTTGATCTTATTTCATCCTTTTTTTTTTCTGTTATGCTTATCAATTTTGTTGTGTATTTATAGATGCTCTCTTGATTATTGGACTGCCAAACGGGCCTACAGCACATTTCAAGCTGTCAAATCTTGTGTTGCACAAAGATCTTAAGGTGAAGATTTTTTTATTATTAATTTATACCTATTTCTCAAAATACATTTTTCACAATGATCTTGAAGTTTCAAACTCCCATTAGAAATTTCTAGAAAGTTCTTATATAAGTAGAATTTTAACACAAATAATCAAATATTAATGTATCGTTACAGAATCATGGAAATCCAACGGGTCATAAACCTGAATTAGTGCTAAACAACTTCACTACACGTTTGGGTCATCGTGTTGGAAGGTTTTAATCATTCGATTATGGCATTATTAATTACTTTACTTTCTATACCTTAATTTCTATAATAAAAAGGAACTATTTATTGCAGATTAATACAGTCACTTTTCCCACAAGACCCTGAATTTCAAGGTCGAAGAGTTGTTACTTTCCATAATCAGCGAGATTTTATATTCTTTCGTCATCATCGGTAAGCACAAGTTATAATTTTTATTTAAACAGAAGATGTTTTGGAAATATTTTTTTTAAAGGTAAAAGGATCTGTTTTAGGTATGTTTTTGAAACTAAAGAGGATAAACAGAATGATGCTAGCAAAAACAATGATACTGGAGATGAGAAGAAGAAATTAAAAGGGAAAATAATTGCTCGTTTGCAGGTATTTCTTTTTCTTTTTTCTTTTTTCATACACAGCAGGTGTTATAACTAAAGCTGGTAAAATGGGTAACCAGTCAAAAGGGTAATCTTTTATCAGGGTCAAAAATGGTCTACTTGGTTGCCTGTTAGCATTTTTTTTTTACTTCTTTACTTATTTAAACAATTAATGCATTATATATATTATAGCCATATTAATCTAATTTTCTGAATAAAACAATTTTGGAGGTTGTAATTTGTAAACAGTATATATATTGACTTTGGGTGACTTTCAACCCATTCTACCCGTTTTGACCTGTTTGAGATAAAACATATGAGCTGTGATTTGCATGTTTTTGTCTTGAATTTAAAAAAAATGAAAAGGAAGTTTTCTGCGATTGTTGGATTTCATGGAGGTTTAATGCATTAATTATGTGCAGGAATGTGGGCCTCGTTTCACCCTAAAATTAACGAGTTTACAGCATGGAACATTTGATACAAAAGGAGGGGAGTATGAGTGGGTTCACAAGGTAACGCATTTTTAACTAATTTATTATAAGTAGTTATAGTTATTGTATTATTAATTATATATGTTGTTTTTTGGTTGTGTATCTAACATGATCTTTTATCATGACAGCCGGAAATGGACACCAGCAGAAGAAGGTTTTTCTTGTAATGTGCTATTGATTACTGCCTCTATTTTGACAATTTTCTTTGTGGTCGAAAATAACTTTCATATAAATCAATTAATTTTATGATTTCTCTTACTATATTGACGGATCACTTTCAGAAACCTGTCATTTTTTAGTTTTTAAGTTGTTATATATATGAGTTTAGTTGTTATAACTACTACTTATGTGTTTTTCATGCGTTGATTTTGAAGTCAATAATCATAGTCAGAATGACCGACTGTTATGTGTTTTTCTTGCATTCATTTTGAAGTCATGATTCTTTATTTGTTTTTGATGACTGAGCCTATAAATTTTTGATGGATGAAACAGTCTAAATTTGGATTTAAACTTAAAATATTGGAATATTAATAAAGGTTAAATTCAATCTTAGACAATGGATTGGTCCAGAGGCCTTTTTAAAAATGAAAATTCAAAGTCAAAAAGTATTAAATAGCAAGTAAAAAAAGTGTTGGGGTTGGGTTATTGTAGGATCACAAAAACTCTGGATTTATTACTAATATGATTAAATTTAGGGTTTTTCTAACTCATGCCTTAAGGGCATGAGATTAGAAGCATTGATTGAAGTTACATTTACCTTTTACATTGAGAATTGCATTTAATAGTTGTAAAAATTAGATTTTATTTAATGTATTTTTTGATTTGTTAGGAAATGTTTTGTTCATTTAATGCTTCTAATCTCATACCCTTAGGGTATGAGTCAGCCAAACCCTTAAATTTAATATCAATGACATTATATGCATAATACTCCGTACTTCATAAGTTGAATGATTTCAAGTAGTTTGCTGAATAAACAACTTATATATTCACAAGATTACAATAGAGTAAATTGCATGGATGGTCCTTTAAGTTTATAGCATATTTCATTAATGGTCCTTTAGTTTAAAAAATTACACCGATGGTCCTTAATTCTGAAAGGTTTTTCACCCATAGTCCTTTACACTAACCGACGTTAATTTATTCTGTTAACTCATCCCATTTGCAATGCATGTGAGGGTAAAAAAGTCATTTTTAATTTCTTTTCATTCTTAAACTAATTTTTTTCTCTTAATAAAAGTTTTTAGTTTAAGAATAAAAAGAAATGAAATGAAAAATGATTTTTTTATCTTCATGTGCATTTCACATGGGGTAAGTTAACAGAAAATATTAACGTCAATTAATGTAAAGGACCATCGGTGAAAAACCTTTCAGAATTAAGTATCATCAGTGTAATTTTTGAAATTAAAGAACCATTAGTGATACATGCTATAAACTTAAAGGACCTTCTGTGTAATTTACTCATTACAATATTGAAAGATATGAATGTTAAGAACTATAGGGACTTAATCTTAGATTTTTATTTATTGATGATGGAAATCTCATAAAGATGGTTAAGTTTTACCCAATAACTTCTGTACGATAATTCCAATATATTAGAACAATCTCTCATAACATCATCTTATACAACTAACAACATATATAAATAACTACTAAGTATTACTGTCAACCTTGATATCAAATTTTCTCCTCTACATTACCTTTTCTTGATTGATACATCCATCTAGTGATTCATACACTTTAACGTATATGCATCACTCTTTTTCGTGTAAATATCACAAGTCACCTCCCTTTCTTGATACTAAACTAACAAGCTTGAATAATTAATCCTTAATATAAGTTATTTTGAAGACAACTTTCGTGGTGTTATTGTACCTTTTTTTTCTTCATTAATGAACTTGAATGCAGAACAGACAAGTATTCTTCAACCACCCTTCCCCACCTGCATACAATACAAGATAAATTAGAACATTCGTCACTGACAGTTATGCATGTTTTAATTAACATATTATATTAATGATGTTGTGTTAAGGAAGACACCACACCACCATTAAAATAATAAATTAAAAATAAAACAAGAAGAATATTCACCACAAATTCTTCCCAGACATCCCTTCAAGGAATGCATTGTGTCCTCCGTGTTGTGTGGTTGCTAGAACTATATTTTTGTTCTTGCTGTCCATAAATTACATCAACTCATTTCTTTTACTCCTAAAAAATGTTTAAAATATCTAATAAAAGGACAATTTAGTTATTCATACCGGCATTCATCCCAAGGGATGACTTCATTGGTGCAAACAGGGTCATCAATGGAGTTGATACACAGAAGTGGGACCCTTACATTTGTCACCAAACGAACACTGCTTGCCCATCGATGAAATGCATCAATACTCTACATAAATGCCACATCATCATTTTCCAAAAACTGTCACTGACACAAATATAATAAATAATATGGACTAAATTACCTCAAAATTTCCACTAATTTGACCAGTGTATTTATTGAACTCTCCAACAGTACGTGCCTGTATCAAATAATTAATTGATAAACTAACACATTCATAGCACTACATTTTATAGCTAATTAAAAAAAGCTATTCATAAAGAAAAAAGAAAAGAAAAAAACACTATTCATGAACATGTAAGAATTTTATAATTCAAACCATGTATTACCTTTTGAATACCTTCCCAATCTGCAACACGAGCATAGACAACCGGGTGCCTGTAAAAAGTCAAAACAAATTACTTCAGAAATTAACTAACCATTTTTTATTACTTATTGATATAAAAATGATAAACATTTAATTTAATTTGATTCAGAACGAGAGATGAAGAATTAAATATACATTTTGGCAACATCTTTTAACCCATTTGCTAAAATTCTATCATAGAATCTCTGCATAAGCCCTCTACCAAAAAATCTGTCACCCATCTGCAAACCAGAGTTTAGTAACAGTTAAAACCACCAACTTTTTTATCTACTTTTAAATTTAATTAAATCTAAACTATTAAATAACATCTAATATGTTAATAAATAGAAAAAGTTTGAAAACATCTGAACAGATTTTTTGTTAAGTTCTTACATTTGACCCGTTAGAAATTTTTTTAACCCAAATTGACCATTTTTTAACCCAAATTAACTAAATAAAGACTAACCAAAAGGTCCCAAGGATTACAGATAGATGCAGCCCCAACAATCGGGACATTAACCCCATCTTCACCCAGATATTTTACCTGAAAAATTAATCATCATTAAATATTTTAAAATCATGCTAAATTCACCTGATCAAAATTAACAAAATAATTATATAATATGAAGAAGAAAATATTAAAAAAACCACACTTATTAGGACAACCATACAGATATATTCATCTTTTTGAAGACTAAAATTCTTTGAAGTTTGGACTTTTATGCATGGAATTTGCATAATGTGATTCCATTTGTTAATAACAAAAATAATAATATAAATGCATTTTATATAAATTATATTTTACCAAAATATTGGCACCAAGGCTAGTACCAATAGCAAAAAGAGGAACTTCAGGTTGCCTATGATGAAGGTGATTAACCACTTCACGTAAATCCTCTGTCCATCCACCAGTATAGAAGCAATCAGACTGAAAATAAATAACACAATTAACTACAAAATTACATAAATTGTCCTTGTGGTTTCATCAAAACTACGGATATCGTCCCTCGAGCAAACTAATTACAGAAAAGTCCCTACTTTGCTTTTGGTCCCTTGTTTTAGTGAAATGACCAGAATACCCTTACTTATTTTTGAAGAAATAAATAGTTAAGGGTATCTTAATCATTCACGCACATTGGACGAAGGACCAAAAGTGAAAGAAAACAGTGAAAGTAGGGATGTTATCTGTAATTTTGACAAAGTATTAAATACTTACAGTAAGTGGTACACCTCCAAGTCCCCTATGATTGCTTATGACAACATTCCATCCATGTTTTGCCATTTTATATGCAATGTGTTTTATATACTGCATACATTATATCATTCAATCTAGAAAATAAATGAAAACAATTTATAAAACATATATGTTGCCAGAAACAAAGAAAATTGGAAAAAAAAAAAACTCACGGGAGAATCAGAATCACTTGTTAAGCCAGGAACTATTATCACTATAGGCATAACCATATTATTCCCATCGACTTTATAGCTTGTCTCTGAAACAAAATGTGAATTTTTACTAAACCTAATCTAATCTAGAGAGAGAAAGCTAAAAATGACATGAATCATGTTAATAACAAGTTACCATCATGATTCAGCCAGTCCAAAGCTATTGTTCCGCCGTCAGAAGTGAAAAATAGCTCTCTAGCCATAGAAATACAATAATAAATTAATAAGTTACCGTCATGATTTAACAAATTGCTTTTGTTGCAGGAATGTATTTGGGACAAATTTTTTACCTTTTGTAGTTCAAATTAGGAGTCTTTACCAACAAATGCAGCAATATAGTCTGAAGATGTGGACTAGAAAGCCATGGAGTGCACAAGTATCTACACCAATCAGAATCTAGGGTTCACATGATTACAAAAGCAATGACGAATTCATATGCTAATTACATAATTATAAATCATAAGAGTCAAAATTGATGTGCGAACAATTAAAATCAAATGTTCATACTTCCAATTTTAAGGTTTTTGCGTTGAAATTCAAATATCAAAAACGTAAATCAACTTAACTAGAAATTAAATTCGCAGATACGAACGAAAGTTAACCTTTCATGCAGCAGGTGGCATTTGGATACGACTTCACGGTATAAATCGGAGGATGAATCAAAGGTCAAGGATACATGATTACCTCCAAATCCACTAAAAATATCATGTATAATATGGATTTCGAGTAGATTGTACATAAATATGATAAAAACTATCAATGTCATTAACAGGTAGAGAGGTATCGGAATGAGCATTAAGCCTTTGAACAACAGATAATAAGGTGAAACATCGGTGCTGGTGGTGGCCTCCATTTTCCGGTCGCCGGTATGAACCTTACATTGACCGGAGCAGAGCACAGATGAGTGAGTGAGATTAATTGTGGTTCACTGGTTGACTTCATCTTCATCTATTGATGTTAGTACAGTAGGTAGGTAGGTAGAAGATTTCACGGTGGAGTTGGTTACAAACCCATTTTTGTATTAAACCCACCAATATTAAAAGAAAAATAGTATTTGTGCCTATAATTTACATCTATTTGTGTCTATCTTGACACGTGTCAAAATTAAATAATGATATGAGAAAAAGAAACAGGGAACTACACATGTCTAATTTATTGATTAGTAGACACATAATAGACATAAATATCATTTCTTATATTTTCTAATTACGATTGAATTTATCTAGTGCGGAATGACAATATTTTATAGTAGGATGTAGCAATTATGTAAAAAGGTAAATGTAATAAAAAAAAAAAACTAGATAATACTAAATAAAAACATAAAAATCAAACTTTTCCCAAAATATATAAGTTCAGAAAACCTACAAAAAATATATAAAGAAACTCATGTGTCTATTTTATTTGAGTTTTGCTAATCATTATTCTTATGACTATAATTATAAAATAATAACGAATATTGAAGCATAACTACGTGTATCAGAATTCTTTGTGTTACACTTAAGAAAGTGAGAGAGAATTTTGTGTTGATAGGTGTATCTCGTGTGTTCAATATGTTTTCTAAATGACTAAAGTTCTCTATTTATAATAGAGAATGACATCAAAGACCAATGACTCACATTAATCTCATCAAACCAAGTAATTAGCATATATGCTGCTAGAAAAATGTGTGTTAGGTGATGCTAGAGCCATATACATAGTAAATATTTACATAATACTAAAAGCACCTAAGTTTTCTCCCATTTTTTTTCAAAAATGCTCCTTATTTTTCAAGATCTTTCACAAATAATGCTGTTTTATTTTGACTTTAAAAAATAATGCACTTGGACTCCAGGAGTCCGGAAATGCCTTCGAATTGGAGTCCCGGAGTCCGGATTTCACTTTATTGGAGTCCCGGAGTCCGGATTTCTGTCACTTTCTGTCCTTTCTGACACCAGCATTTCTGTCACTTACTTTCTGTCCTTTCTGACAGAGGTAAAAGCCATTTCCGGACTCCAGGAGTACAATTCGAAGGCATTTCCGGACTCCTGGAGTCCAAATGCATTATTTTTTAAAGTCAACAAAAAACAGCATCATTTGTGAAAATTTTTGGAAAAAGAAATCCATTTATGAAAAAAATTCATTTTCTCCTAAAACCAAACATTAAAAAGAAATCAAAATCCGAGTTTCAATTGATATTCGTTAATTAATCAAATTCAAAACCGTAAATTAATCAATCGACTCGCAACAGCTCTCTCAAGTTGATACACTGAAGATGAATTGGAAGTTAAATAGCCCGAACCGTTTAGAATAGAATACACTAGATCCGATGAACAGAAAAACCAAATTGCCAAAAATCGAACTTCCATTGTTTCATATTTTAAGGTTTTAACTTAAAATCTACCCATCTACCCATATACACCCTTTTTTTTTTTTGAACGCACGTAATCAGTCCAATTTGTTAACGACAGACTTTTATACCAATATCACTAAACTACAAGCATTATGTATATACACCTTGATACATAGACGTAGAGAGTAAATTCAAAAATAACAAACCAATTGCATATTTGCTTGTAGCCGAAGACAGTGTAGAATCCAACTCGAATTACTGTCTCTCAATTGCATATTTTGTTGGTATTGTCACTATTGTGTGCACATTTTGTTTTTTTAATGCACACCAATTGTTTGATGAAATTCCCCAATGAGAGCATTGACAGCAGTTAACACTTAGCAGCAATGCTAATGATGTAATTCCCTACACAAATGAATCTTTAAAGTGGTTGATCATTTTTCTATTAGCATACTGACTATTAAAAAATGTCTCAACTCATAATAAAATACCAAAAAATAATGGCATTATTTACCCGTTTTTCCACAAGCACCTTCAACACTTACAACCAGTTCGTACCTTTATTGATGCAAGAGTCAAATGGGTCAGAGACCCATACCTTGATTTTGCAGTTGAAAAAGAAAAAAACTTGAAACAAATTCTCTCTAAAAAACCTAATAATCTCACAACCTTCAAAAATCATACCTCTTTTGACTGAATCCCTTTGCAAAACAGTTTTCAACCTCTCAACAACCGCTACAAATTTCTTCCGAAAATACCCTTCAGTTTTTGAAATCTTTCAATCCTCAAAACCGTTTTCCCTCCCACATGTTAAACTCAGCCCACAAGCTTTAACCGTTCACAATGAAGAATCCAAGATTCTTAACTCTTCTAGTTACCGAAAAAATGCAGCTGAAAGATTAACAAAATTATTAATGCTTACACGAGCAAAAAAGCTTCCTTTAAATATTATCATTTTGTTTCCAAATGATCTTGGTTTGCCTCATGATTTTATCCTCTCATTACTTCCTGAATTTCCTGAATATTTTCAAATTTGTAATATGGAAAACGATTCAAAAGAGAATAAATCGTTTGGTCTAGAATTGGTGTCGTGGAGAAATAATCTTGCCACATCAGTTTTAGAGAAAATTTACGGGATTAATAATGAAATCCGACTAAATTCCCGATAAATTTACCGAAAGGATTTGATTTGTGGAATTTTTTATGTTTCAAATAAGATTAGAACACAAATGGTTGTTTTAAGGGAAGCTTATAAGAAGGATTTGTTGGTTGAAAAACATGTTTTGATGGGAATGAGGTATCTTCATCTTATGAATCAAAATGTGAAAGTTAAGAGATCTTATGGAGTTATTCAAGTTAATGGTGGGAATAAACAAATTGGTTCTTTTATGAAAGGAGGTTAATGTTTAGAGGGTAAACGGGCCATTTTTTGTTAAATGACGAAATGGGTCGGGTTGACCCACAAACGGTTTCTCGTCCATTATCAAGAAAGGAATGATAATAGTTACTAAATTTGGTGAAATTTAGTGTAAATGATAATACCTTCATGTGCACTGCACATGGGATGAATTAGTTAACATAAAAAAATTAACGTCATTTAATATTTTTGTTAAATGACGAAAGGGGTCGGGTTGACCCACAATCAAATCTTTGAATATGAAGATGATTGAGAAGGTTTTATGCATTAAAGACTAGACTTTGGACGACTTTCAACCCGTTTGAAATGTTCCCCTTTATTAGCCAAAATTTTGAATTTGGCCTGTTTGGCTCGGTTGAGATAAAAACATGATCCAAATTGACCCATACCAAGTAAATGGGAGGATGCGATGTGAAGATTGAAGACAATATTGGTGGTGTGTACATAAGTTATCTTTAGTAAGGTTTATGCTTATGCTATGAATGTTAAATACAATACTATTCACATCCCATGGTTGCATGAATTTCTTTTTGAAAAAAAGATTGTCGTTTTTACTAAATAAATTAATGATATTGATTATGGTTGATATTGATTATGGTATTAGTTAATTTCATAGAATAGTAAACTCAAAAGCTATATTATTGCAATAATAGTGGACCTGGCAATGGAGCGGGTTTTGACCTTGATCCGATCCAAACCCGCATGAATTATATGGGTTTGGATCATAGTTTGTGATTCGTTTACCCGTTTGGGACCCATACCCGTTAACCCTTTTACATAAAGGGTCGGGTAAGGATCAATATCGATCTGATCCGTTTATAACCCGCCCCACATATATTTATAGGAAAAATAATTTATATATAACTCATTTAATGAAAAATATGGACTTTTTATTCGCATAAGCATTCCATTTGGTAATAGGCTAATAGCAATGGTTTAATGTGCCTATTTCATGTCTTTAAAATTGGTATTACATACTATTTTTAGTTTATTCGGTAATTTTTTATTATTTAAATCGATTAATCTTTAAATTTGTTTATTAGTTGGTAGTTTTTACTTTTTAGTTGTTTCTTGTTGGTAATTTTTAAATTGTTTATCGATTGATCAGTTGGTAAATAGGTCGGGTAAATGGGTCGGATATCCGTTGATTCGATGGATAAGGGTATGGGTTTGACTTTTTATAACCTTGCGGGTCATGGAGCGGTTTTAACACTTCTATGTTAAATGTTTATCAGATATTCTTATATTTCATTCGGTGGCAAACCTTGAGAAAATTATTATATGTTAACTTTGAGAAAATAGGAAATTCAGGTTTGAGAACACGCTATCGCTATCGTTTTGACTTTATTTAAATGAAACGACGTAGTTTTATGGGTTTCACGTATAAGGTTAGATGTGAAATAACCTCATAATCTCATATTCACTCTAATATATGAATAAATAAATAAAAATTCTGGAAAACAAACTTTAATTAAAGTAACATAAACGAGCCCAAACGGGACACAGCAAAGCATCGAAACCAAGTGGCTCAAAAAAATGATATTTTTTAATATAACATTGTCGAAAAGAACCCGCAGCATCAACCTACTTTTGGTATGTGGCAAGGCATAAACGTCGGGTGAAACGTTAACTTATTAAAATAATTTATCTTTCTATTCATAAAATGATTCACAAATGTAATTTCATTAATTTTTTAATCAAATCACTTGAATTAGACACTTATATTAATCAAATAAATACAAAGATAAGTAGAAAACATCTAGTATGGAGTATAAGACTATGCGTAAGGGGGTGCGTCCCTCCTTGCGTCGCCCATTCAGTCGCCCACAAAGACGCGTCCCTCCCTTGACATGCAGTGCCCTCTGACCGTTGCAGGTTGCCTAATTTTCGAAGGGGAAGAGTTTTTTTTAAAGGGTAATGGATTGGTTGCATGTTACATGAGTTTGGTCAGGATTTGTAAACATTTGGTCGAGTTGATGTGTCGCTGATGTGTTAGGGGCGATTGGTGTGTTATAGTTGTCACCTCTTTCCCATAGTCTAATTAATGCATTAATGCATGGCTAGTGTTTGTATATTTGAAGATAACGTCAAAGTATGAATAAGTAGAAGTAGTGGTGGAGTCCTTATTGAAATGATAAGAAGGCGTACGTTAAATCTGAGAACAAACAATGACAAATAATGGGATCAATGCAAGTTTGTAATGACAAATAATGGGAAGCTTCGAAGAAAGTGGGTTGTGTACTGCATCAGTGCAAGTTTGTACGGGAAAGGAACTACAATTGATTAATTATATATCAGCTAATAAAAAGTACCCAAATTGATTAATTATATATCAACTAATAAAAGGTACCCAGCATATGTAGCTAAGATTTTATTACTATGCCAAAAAGGTATAAATATATGTGTGAACTTTGTCAAATTGCTGATTATATTCAAGTTGTTTTTATCCTTACGTTATTATGTAAATTTGTATATGTTTGTTTACTTTGTGTAATTATGCGTGCATCTCATGTCAATCCAAAAGATTCATAGTAAAAATAAGATCATATAATCTGTTACTTTTGAAGATTAAAACCTTTTTGAAACTCACTTTGTATAAAAAAAGTATTAATAAAGGAACTCACTTTGTATAGAAAAAGTATTAATAAAGGAATCAAATACAATTATTTCTAGGTCACACATGTCTCTTGGCTTGAAACCAATGCTATTGTATTTTATATAAAAGAATAAAAAAGAATAATGGCTTGAATTGAAGGGGGAAAAAGTCAGATACTGTTTATCAACTTGTAAATGTTATACTTCTTTCGATTTTAAATAAGTGATACATTTATCTTTTTAGGGTGATTCAACATAAGTGATAAACTTTGAAAAATTACCTTATTCGACAAAAAGTATTGGGACACACATCCACTAACTATCTACTTTAACAAAGTAAAATGACTTCTTTATCCTTACCTTTTACTTTTAAATATCATTAACCTCACTTTATTCAAAAGGTGCGGGACTCATTTCCCACTAACCATACAATTAATCTAATTTAACCATTATTATAATCTTTAGCCTCGTGAACCCCAAAGTGTATCACTTAGTTTGAATCGGAGGAAGTATATATAATGTAAACCTTAAAATTAACCTTTGGAAAAAATATTGATTTTCAATAGTTTTATTAAATGAATAAAGCTTCTATATAACTTCGTCGCAACAACTAAAAATATCCGTCGCCATAGTGTGGCTGATCGCGACGACATGTTGTTCCGAAAGGAACTGTCGGTGCAGATTTCCAATCTAAAAGAATGTTTTACTATCATGTTGTGCCGACGACATGTCTTCGCTATAGATTTCGCTGGAAATTTCTCCGGTGACACCTTTGGCGACCACACTTCGTCGCCATAGATTTCGTCTAATATTAGTTCAGTTCTGGTCAACCCAATAGCAGCGACTAGTCGTCGCGATAGGTCGATCTCTAGCGACGGCTCCCACGTCCGAGACCGTCTCCTTACTCGATGGAATATGTGCGGCTCTCTGCTTTAGCCACGGGCTGAACACATGAATTCCAAGAAAAGGTAAATTCTTGTAGTGAGGTATAATAGAAAAAAATTAGGCCGTTATTTAAGTAGAACTATGTTAGATTGACCACCGAGTATACCAGATTCACCAGAAAACATTGGCACATGGGTTGGACCCATACGTTAACCAGATTACAAACAAATAACAAAACTGATTTCATACGTGTTGAGTTTTTCAAGCATAGATTGTCATGAAATTATCTTATTAATTTGTAGGCAGAAATTCAAGATGAAAACCGTTAAATCAAACATAAATCGTACTGATCGAACAGCACATGCCAGTTACGTACGATCCGGGGTCCAAACCAATTTTCTTCTCGATCTTAAGTTTAGTTAAACGTCACCACTTCGGTGAAAATTTAGACTAAAATCATTAGCTAGAAAGAAAATTTGAGACTGGTTCACAAACCGCTTTAAATCTGATGGGTCTGCCATTCACTCAATCACTCATATACTCATTTTTTATACAAGCATGATGTGGTTTTGTACGGTTTGAGACCCATATTTGTACGTTCACAATCAGAATCCCGTAAAATTATATTAATGTATTTATGAAATAGGATCGGAAAGATCATATAACACAATCTCATAATAAATTCTTATCATTTTCACCCGAAAAATTCTGATCATTCTCATCCTTTCGGGATATCTTTAACGAGGTGATACACAAAGATGTAACGCTATCAAAGGCACGTATGGTTTCACGTTTTCTTGTGAAGAAAATGTTATTCAAAGCTGTTCATAGTTATTACTATCTAACTTGACATGATAGGCAATTTAATGCGGATTGAAGCATATGGTTGGTGGATTGGTTAAATGCAATTAATGAAAAATAGTAATTCACTATTCTTAATAATATGTTTTGGAGACTTTTTGCTTCATTGAGTTAATTATTGCTTTGGTACTTTGATCTTATTAAAGGTGTGTTAGATGTACTTCCAAGTTAACGCCATATAAAAAGGATTTCAGTAGTAATTTTTCGTATGCCGTGACGAGGCGGTACCTGTGATATTTCGGCTCGGGACACATTTTATTTCACAGTTATTTAGATGTTAAACATCATCGGATGAATTACTTTTTATTTGCATTGGAAGCACAATATATTCATGCAAGGTGATGTTTGACAGTTTAATAAATCTTCCACTTATTTGATTAAGAGATTGTTTATGATTAAATTGTTCACAACTTATCAGTCTGAGCATAGCCTGGTTGTTATCTTTCAAAATGTGACACTATCTAAGTGAGGTATGGTTTCACGTTTTTTTGTGAAGAAGAAAATTCCATTTTACATTGTTTGTGGTCATTACTATATGACACTGACATGCTACCAAATTATAATCAGGTGGGTCACATCTTGATATGAATCGAACACAATAGCAATAGGAAATTAATCTTAGGGTTTTGTTAATGACAGCCCTTAAGGTTGTCTCTAATATGCATAAAACGATTATACATTCATTGATATACTAGTGTTCCTAAAATTCAGGGGACGGTTTTTATATTACTTTTCCCTTATTATTGACAGCCCTAAAAACTGTTATTATCATTTTCCTTAATCTTATGATTTTCATATTTTGCTGGTTACTGAAATCTATCATTATCACACTTTTATTGTTTTATGTAAAAATATCATTTTACACGCTAGTATTTTGGATGCGAAGTAACCCAAACGATATTAGTGATTCAGATTTAAACCATATCTAATAAGAAAACCTATATTAATTACCACTAATTATTTCTACTTCCTCTTTATATCCATAAAATAATTGATAAGTTGAATCACTATTGGGGGACAAACCCTCAAATTTAAAAACCCCTGGTTGTTGTTTTTTTTTCTTTTTTTAAACGGTAAGTTAGTAAATTAGTGGTTCGAACCTAGACAGTGACATTCACAATGAGTAGTATGGCTTCCCTTGAACCCTCCACGTATGGGAAATAAATTTCACCACCTTTTAATCTTCAAGTTTTACCTCCAAGCTTGAACCAAAACCTAATAAAGAAAACCCCAAAGTTATCTTTGATCATTAATTGATGTAAACCAATTGCTTAAAAAAAACCGTTCTTGTTAATGCCATTTTGGACGGATGCGTCAGCTGGTGATATCCAATACACGGAGACAAAACGACGACGTGACACGTTGGATAAAATCATAAAATTAGTGAACATTTTCCCCTCTCTCTGTTCTCCAGAACTTTCTCTTCACTTATACTTCATATAATCTAGTGAGCTTATTTGATTCATACATCCACATTTTATAATTCAACACAAAATCTCAAATCCGAAAAATATTTGAAATTTTGTCTTGATTTCGAAATGACAAAAGAGATTGTAGGAGAAATCATGGAAGAGAAGCAGTTACCTCTGTTATCTCTGAATCATGTATCGTTTGTCTGCAAATCTGTAAGTCGATCTGTCAAATTCTACGAAGAGGTGTTAGGGTTCGTGCTCATTAGACGTCCTTCTTCTTTCGACTTCGAAGGTGCTAGGTGCGTTTCTATTTCCTTTGATTTCTTTGCTTAATTTTGAATTTTCGTACTGATATAGTGTCGATCTGACCGTTTTATTGGACGAATTTGTCGTTTTGAGTTCAATTTTTAGCATTTATGAAATTGGTTTATTAAACTGAGCAAATGTGGTGTGATATCAATGCTCAATGTGTTTTTATACCGGTTACATTTGCAAATGGAAGTTTGTTTTTGTTTAACTTATTTCAAATGCACTTCGATCATATGCTGTGTGAAAAAATAGACAAAATCTGATAGTGTAAGTGATTTTGCAGCGTGTTCTAGAAAATTAGAAAATAATTGCAAGAACTCATGCATGAATTTTGTATCGTTTAGTTAACTCATTTGTAATAATATTATAGAAGAACTAATTTTTCTAACAGTGGTGACAACTTCTTATTTTTAAATATTTTTTCATCTAAAACCTTAAATTTAAGGGTAAAGAGTATTTTTATGAGAATAATAATACGAGTTAAAACTGTCTAAAATGGGTAAAAATGCTAGTTGTAGTAAGAACTTTTAAGCGTTTAATTGTAATACAAAAGTCTTGATGTATGAAATATGAAAATTAAATTGCTTTATGTAGTTTGCTCTAAATTGGAAGGTTTATCTAAATTATGCCATTAGTGCACATCTTAAGAAACTTAATTAAACATAAATTAACATTTTTAAATGTAGTTGATGTTAATAGCTTTCTAAGATGATATTAATTCAATATTAGGAATGGGTAAACTTGTTGAGTAAAATAAAATTAGGGAACTAATTTTGTCAGCCAACATTTGTAAACTGAAATTCTACAATTATATAAATTTACAAATACGAAAACCAATTTTTCATGAGATTTTAGAGTGCATTTTAGTAACTACCATAAAAGCTTGAGAGTAAACTCTGACCAATTTTTAATTAATTATAAAAAATTTCATAGTATCAAGATATATTACTTCTATAAGTTATTTAATTATTATTAGTTAACTTTCTTTTGCTACTACTATAGTTAATAGCTTACTTTTTATTTTTAATTTTCACTGCCAAGTATTAGTTGTCATTATATTTTCACTCATATCACGAGTAATTTTTGTTATTATTACAACAAATATTAATACTGTGTTATAACTAAAAAGTGAGTTTATAAGATGCTTCTTCATCCGATTAAATTTTCAATCTGAACTTTATTTTAGCACGATAAGTTTAAAAACTCGTTTTAATCAACTAATATTCCTTAACATATGCTTAAGATTACTAAATATATTTTTTTTATTAAATACACATGTCATGTAACTAATTTTTGTAAGGACAGCACATGTCATTTAACTATTAATGCTTGTTTTTTACAAATATTCGCCAGTACATATAGTAGGGTAATTAAATACGAGTAATGTTCTGTCTTTTCTCATTTTTGCTAGTTTGTTTTTATATAATTAACAGTTTTGTCTAGTCGCAACTCGCAAATATTAACTATATACAAAATGGTCCATTTTACATGTTTCTTAGGGACCATCTAAGCTTTTTGTTTATTTTTATATATTCTTGCTGTAATAAATTTAAGGAAAATGATAATGACAGCCATTAGGGCTGTCATTAAAAAGACAATAACAAAAGACAACCTCCTGAATTTTAGGAATATTACTTTTTAATCAATGTACAAGCTTTTTATGCATGTTAGTGATCGCCCTAAGGGTTGTCATTAACAAAACCCTAAATTCAAATATCTTATAACTGATTTACACAAGATTTTAAAGTGCACATGCTTTATACCAGGAATAAATAATTATTTAGTTCACTTATTCTAAAGTCTAGTTAGTTTTTAGTTAGGGGTTTGAGTCTGACAATGACATTCAAGCAGACAATATGTCTTTCTTCAAACTGCGTCTTAAGGGAATAAATTTCACCACCTTTTCCACCTGAGGAAAATCTCTCAACAATACTCTAATCCGAGATATTTTGAAAGAAAATCTTATAAAATTACCCTTAGTGGTTAGTTGATTTATAACAACTGGTTTATTTAGTTTGAATTTAATATGCACTCACTTAGATTGCATACTAAAAAAGTTTGCATAACTAAAAAATTTATTACACTCTTCCTACAAAATACCAATACTAACAAAAACACCTCACATTCTCTTCTATTTACACTTCGGTAAAGAGAAATTAAACTGAAGCCTCAATTGAAAGGGGCGTGCCAATGCTTTCCCCAATCGAATTGAAACCGACTTCCTCGTTGTCAGTGATCTAAATGTACCATTGCAATAGTTTTTAGAATTTAATTTAAGGGCAAAAGAGAACAATACGCTCTTAATTCACATTCTATCAAAACCCTACCTACTACCAGTGACTTACCCTGAATTTTCAAGATCAAATTCTCAAGTTTATTTGGTTAAATTACTAAACTACCCTTGAAAAAACTCGTGAGAATTTACATCCTTACTTTGTGAATTGATATAAAGGAAATTTTCGTTTACTTTTATGTTTCTCTCTGATATGATAATGTTGTAGGGAAACATTACTATATTAGGGATGGTCCATTTATAAGGTGTTGCTATCAATTATATACAGTGTCGGTGTGTTTCCATTAATCAGAACATAGTGGGGATACATTCACTCATTTTTATTACACTGACTCACAATCTTTGACAGATCATCTTAGTTGTAATAGTTACAGAAATGATATTTAGTCTTATTTTTTGATTCTATGTATAGTCTTAATCATTTGATAGGATGACATGTGTAATCTACTAATTATCTTTCTTAATATTATCCCTTGATTTTTACACATGTCTTCATTTAATGAGTAGAACAAAATGGTAGAACTAAATACAATTACTCTTATTATTATGACACTGATTTTTTTTTACTTAATAAATCAATATACTTTTTGATTTTGATTTTGTCAATAACAGCTCTTTCAAATGTATAAAAAATTGTACATTATTTTATAAATTAATAATTCCTAAAATTTTAAGTGTTAGTTATAGATTAATGTACACGTTTCTGATAAATGTTTTAACATATGAATTTCCTATAATTTATTTTAAAAAAATTCAATATTCTCCTAGTTTTATTCAGTTGTTAATTAAAATAAAAATTTGGATCAGGTTGTTCAACCATGGTATCGGAATACATTTGCTAGAAATGGAAACGACTCCAACAAAGAAAGCAAGAATCAACCCAAAAGACAACCACATTTCATTTCAGTGCACAAATATGGATCTCGTAATTAAAAAACTGGAGGAAATGGGAATTGAATACGTGACCGCAGTGGTCAAAGAAGGCGGCGTTGAAGTCAACCAGCTGTTCTTCCACGATCCCGACGGTTACATGATTGAAATTTGCAATTGCCATGTTCTCCCTGTTCTTCCAATTTCTTCATGCCCTATCAAAAACTTCACCGCCAATTCGCAAATCAGCCATTCGGAATCATCTTTCTATGGTATTGTGTTTTATTGACTGTATTTCATCTAGCTGACTCAAATTTTACTTTCACTTTATAATATATATATTCATAACCAAGTTTCAAAAGTATTACGATAATGTGAAATCTTATACCGATTCAAAATAAGTGATACTGTTGTTTTCACGGTTTTGAGGTAAAAAATTATAATGATAATGATGGTTAAATTAATCAATTGGATTGTTAACGTGAAATGAGTCTCACACCTTGTGAATAAAGTGAGAGTTATTTTTTGAACGACAAGTTAGTAAGTTTGTCATTAGTGGTTCGAGTCATGACACATTTACCTTTACTTTTACTTTATTCATTTTCTGGAGAATAAAGTAGATAGTTAAAATGAGGTTAATGACGTTTAAAAGTAAAAGTTAGGGTAAATGTGTCATTTACTATTTAACAAATAAGGTAATTTTTCAAAGTGTAAGCCTCATTATTTTTTAACAAATAAGGTAATTTTTCAAAGTGTATCAATTAATTTAAATCACCAAAAAAAGAAGTATATCACTTATCTTGAATCAGATTAAGTATATAAAAACCTTATAATTAGAACACTTAAATTTATATATAAGGGACATGGTAACCTATTATAAAAGGTAAATTTCACTTAATTTATTCATTTTTGAAACTTGGTTATTATTATATATTTAAAGTAATGTTTGAGTGACCTAAATAGAAATTTTTTGAAACTTTAATACTATTATATGATATTAACCCTCTTATTGAAAGTTGTTATATAATTGTGCTTTTAAGATGTTTATTTTGTAAAAATGTAGACAAAATAGCGTCGAAGAATCAGTTTTGTGGAGAGGATGAGGCGTTGATGATGGAGAATTTGTTAGTTGACATGATGGGGATCTCCTTTTAACAAGGCAAAAAATGGCGTCAACAATATATATGTTATGAGGATTTGTTCTTCCATGGGGAGGATTTTGCACTATTTGTTAAGAGCTTTTAGTTGAGCAATTTTATCCACAGATGCTTTAGTAATAAACTAATAATGGTGGTCTTAGTAATAGTGTTATGTATTCGTTGTACAGTACAAGTGTGTTTTTGTGGTTAGGGAATTTTAGTGATACCTATTTAATTTTAGTATAATAAAAATAATAATAGAAATAATTAGTATTTTATGAATTTCATATGTTAATACTAATATCAATGATCCAACAATTATAAAAGTAAAATAATATTGATGTCTATGATTTGTGCCTAAATCATGTTGCTACTCACCTCTGATTTGTTTAATCCACTAATTCTCTTACTCATATTATTCTCTGATTTCGATATTTATCGATTAAATGAACAGAATATAAGTAGTTTTGATATTTATCTAGATCAAATGAGCAGAATATAAGTAGGTATAAATATAATACGTCATGAATCTCACAAAAAAACTTGGATAAAATAAAGTAATTTAATGGTTTAAATTTAACTGGGAGCTGATTGTGGTATATGCATATCCCATTGATTGTCCAATTGGTAGGTAGGATAACGCAATAATGTCCAAATGTTTAGAATCATTTGAAAAACGTTTCCGAAGTTATTATAGGTAACTTAAGCTTTGTGTAACGCTTATAATTGGGCTTTGCCCTGTATTATTATGACACTAAAAAGGTATTAAAACTTTGTAAATAACAACCAAACTTTAAATTATAAAAGTCCCCAACATGTTATTTTGAGAAATCAAGGGTTGGACCAATAAAAGCTATACCGTTAGTGGCAGACCTAGAAAAAATTTGAGTGGTTTCACTGGTTGCATCTATTTTTCTCAGGGGCACTGTCACGTACACTAACAAAAAAATATTTAAATTTTTTAACCCTATTTTACCACTATTCGGAAAAATTCCAGAGGTTGCACGGGCAATCCCGTACAACATACTAAGTCCTCCCCTGTACATCGCCATGGTTGTTTAGACCCGTTCCATTGGTATTCTTTGGTTACTCATCAGTCTTAACTCTCAACGTCTCACTGACATTGTTGACACGGCCTCATAAATTGAATTTGTTTGGTATACCAATAGAAGAAGAGACTAGAGGAAGATGGGAGAGAGAAGGAGAAAGTGGGACCTGGGTAGGGTTGGGATTATTTTTAAATAGTTTCTTTTTATTTTAAGTTTTTTTTAACATTTTTTAATAATATTAGAAAGATTGGATCCTTTATTTTTAACGTTGTTTAATAGAAAAAAAGTGATGATATGGAGTTGTGACTCAAAACTGAATATGGAAGCAGGGGTGGAATTAAAAATTTCTACCAGCGGTAGTATCTTTATGGTGATAATAAAAAAGCGGGGTTAAGTGGACATTGACCTCTAGTGAGATCCCAGTGGTAACGTTCCGAAACAAAAACAAATTCAACACAAAAAAAATTATATTACAGATCACCCTTTTTAATTACATACAACAACAAATCTTCAAGAAATGGATTTCACAAACCTACAAAATCTACAATACACATTTTATGTTTTTTTATTTGGTTCAAATGTTAGGGTTGTTTTAAGGTGAAGACTATTAACTAATAGTTAGAGGTTTTTTAAAGATTAATTTCGGATATTGAATAGGTTTTAATCCATAGAAAAATGGGTTTTGTAAAATTATATTATATTTCATAAAATACCCCTATGATATATAAAATAAAAAATCAATTTAAAGTATTGAAAAAGGAAAATAAAGGAAAATGATTTGTAATGTTTGGACTAAAGAATTTTTTTTGTTGAAATATATAGTGTAAAAAAATAAAAAGTTAAAATATATGGGCTAAGAAAAAAAAGAAAACTTTATAATATAGTGGCTTAGAAAGGAAAAAAAAAATGATTTTAAAAAATGGAGGCAACAAGATTCAAACTGGCAACCTCTTATATAGAGGCAAGGAGTGTTAGCCACCTGCGCTAGTAGATGGATGTGCCTTATTTTTTCTTTTTGGATATATATTAATGTATTCAAAATACTATAACAATAAAAAAATCCCCAAAATTTGCGGCAACAAATTTTTTTCGAATAGTAACAAATGCCACCGTGTGCTCTATAGTAAATCAGCCCCTGTATGGAAGGATGATCTGTTATTGTGGATGAGTCAGTTAACATGTAGGTGAAAGAAGTTGTGATATGTATATGATGTAAGTGAGGATTTACGGAAGAATCAAACTATTTGGGACCGATATTATATAACGAAGGGACCGGTGGCGGTGGGGAGGATGGGTGGGGTAAGAGAAATAAATTTTGAGTTGATTAAATTTAGATCTAACTTAATTTTTTGTAATTATTGAGTCAAAATATAGATATCTTGATCAACTCGGTTTTCTGTTTACACATTGAAAACACGTGCTTGAGAACTATCTGAATACGGGTGGGCCAGGACGAAAGTGCATGCATAGTATAATTGTTTTTCATGTATTGGGATTAAAATTAAAATTAAAAAGTAAATTTTTTTTTTTAACATTACAAAACAATAAAAAATAAAAACTAGAGATTATGTTTTAAAGTTGTTATATTTGATGATCCATTTTCCAAAAAAAAAAAGGAGTCACTGCATTTTCATTTGTAACCGCTTTTGTGTCGTTGTTTGATCATTGGAAAATGCATCACCGTAAATGACTTGTACTTTAGGTATAAAACACTACAACATTTTTGGTTATCCAGATAAACTGTTTTACATGACAATATGAAAATTAAAAATACATGTCAATAGTATAAAACTTTTTCACCCCCTTCATTTGCCACCCTTTTCAGAGAAGGTATAAGATCATAAAACTGGAAACTTCATATAGCATTTAGGTCGGTAAAAAAAGTAAGAATTGTTAAAAAAGAACATTGATTTTTTTATACTTCCTCCGTTTCAAAATATGCGATACACTTAGAATTTTACATTTTTTAAACAAAAATTTCAATAAATATTAGATTATATTAAAATGGAAAGTTAATAGAGAGTTTAATGATATTTAAAAATAAATAAGTTTTTAAAGTAAATAACTTATTGTGAGATAGTTATTGTGAGACCTACTAAATTTTACCAAATTAAACAAGTTTTCAAAGTAAATAACTTATTTTGAAATATCTTAAAATGAAAAATATATCACTTATATTGAAACAGAGAAGGTATATAAAACCCAAACCATGCATATTCATTATTATCACCAACGAGCTCTCCCTCCGTTAGACTATCCCCCATTAGCAACTAAACTCAATCTAACTCTCTCAATAAAAAATAATTTTTCTCTCTTCCACCTATACAACCCAATTCAATCTTATTTTTCATACTCTCATTAACAACTCAACTCAACCCAACTCAAACAAACCAACCAAATGACCAACCATAATATTCAACATCTTATTTATATTATAATAAAAAAAAGGAGTAACCTTTGTTGGTGACCTAGTCCTCTCCACCAATTTAGGTCACTTCTTTTGGTGACCCTATTTCCTTTTCTTCTCAATATAATATTTGGTGAACCTAGGCCCATCCTACCAATGGGGTAGTCTTACTACGAAATGGTCGATGTGGGTACTGCTCCGGCCACCTGTGCTTGACGACCATGGAGCCACCAACCACCACAATGTATGCTCTTATGCCATTTTCTTTTTTAAATATTTAGAAATTTCTTTTAAAGATGCCAGGACCAATAACAGCTATAGCACTAGTGACAAAGGGGTAGGTTGTTGGGGTGGGACTAAGAGAAATAATTGTAAAATAAAATGTGATATTTTATTTTATTTTAAAGTTCAAACTATCATGTTACTTCAGGCTTCAGCCAAATAGATATGGTTTTTAAACATGAAAAGATAATTGGCATTATGTAAGCGTAAATTAAGTAAATCGTCATATTTATATGCACATAATTAATCTTTTAGATTCTGCCTTTTGAAAATTGAAAGATTGTCTTTTATTGTCGGAGGCGATCGCGATCCCTACTTTTAAATATGTAAGACTATGCGTAAAGAAACAACCAGAGACACCATGTCACCATGGTGTTGACAAGGGTTTTGTCCCTCGGGCGACCGATGGAGGTCGCCTGAATCATGTAATGAACGCTTATATATACATTATGATTGGTAAGTAGTACACGTATTAATTTTAAGGTTTGTTATGAATTTGTTCACCATTACGGGGATTTGTAATGTATTTTATCAGAGGAGAAAAAATGATGTAACATTGATATTGCAGCAGTTTGGTTACCTCTTCCGCATACTTACGGTCGCTCACTCGTTAGTCGTTACCCTATTAGTGAAACAAATAACATTACTATGTTTTTTCCTAAAAGGAACTATAGTTATGAGCATTTAAAAACGTTAAAAGGGGTAAAATATAACACTTTAAATAAAACTTCATTGCTTGCTATAATAACTAAAAAACAGAAAATATCCTTGATATATTAAAAAGTTGACTCAAAATAAAAAGTATCTTAAACTACTCGGTTTTCTGCTTGCACATTGAAAGCATGTGTTTCATAACCATTTGACTACATGATGTTTTCTTTTTTCATAGTTACCACGTGTAAAATTCTAATAGGATAACGCGGTGACACATACGATCATATGACCGTACAATTTGATGTTTATCCAAACACCTCTCTTATCGGTTCATTTCTTCTATATAAGCAAGTGAGCTTCTCACCAAATTCATACATACTTACTTCTACTTCTACTCCTACTCCCATTGTCATAATTTAAAAAACCATTATTTTAGCTTTTAATTTGTTCATCAATGGCGAAGCAGATCAAGATGAAGAATGATCAAGATACATTATTCGGTTCATTGCCTTCATTGCCACTTTTATCTCTCAATCACGTGTCATTTGTTTGTAGGTCCGTTCGTACATCCGCCAAGTTTTACAACGATGTCCTCGGATTTGTTCTAATCCGACGGCCATCCTCGTTCGATTTTGAAGGTGCTTGGTGAGCATCCTGACCATTTTTATTGGTATTTTTAATGACATCACTAAGAGTTGTCCTTAACATGCATAAAAAACTTGTATATTCATTCATAAAGTAGTGGGAACTGTCTTTACATTAATTTTGCTTTCACATTGACAACCTAAAAAACTAACATTATCATTTTTAAAAAAATTATACGATAGTTTTTTTTAACCTTTTTAATGACAAAATCACACACCTAATACCTATTCTACATATAATTTGTTCCCCACATACTTAGTACGTGTGACTTGTAGTTCATATATACTTGCTTCTAATTTTCTAATTTTATTAATTTTCTTTCCTAATTTTATCATTTGACTTGGACACTTATTGATCAAATGAGTAGAAAGATAAATATAAAGATTTAGTAGGAAGAAATACATATGTCTTTAAAGCGTCCTAACAATCAAGTACAAGTTTTTGAAATGTTGTTAATCAATTGTGACAGGCTGTTCAGCCATGGGATTGGAATACATTTGTTAGAAGTGGAGACAATTCCAACGAAGAGAGGTGTGATCAATCCAAAAGACAACCATATTTCGTTTCAATGCACGAATATGGATCTCATTATTAAGAAACTTGAGGAAATGGGAATCGACTATGTGACCGCAGTGGTGAAAGAAGGCGGCGTGGAGGTGAACCAATTGTTCTTCCACGATCCAGATGGTTACATGATTGAGATCTGCAATTGCCATGTTCTTCCTGTTCTTCCCATCACCTCATGCCCACTCAAGAAGCATACACCCATCCCACAAATCAAGCAAGACGAATTAGCCTCCTATGGTATGTCAATTGATCACAAACTCTAGACATTATATATGTGATTTTTTCATTAACAATCATGTTTTCTAACATCTTTAATTTGGGGATGTTAATTACAATATAATGCAGATAAAATGAGATCCAAGAACTACTTTTATGGAGAAGATGAAGTATTGATGATGGACAACTTGTTAATAGACATGATGGCTATCTCATTTTAATAGGCAAAATGACATTTAGTATGTAATTCTAAAAGATTTCATTTTGTTTCCTATATCATAATTCAATATGTGAGCTTATATATATGTTATAAATGTAATAGTGAATTCTTAAATCCAATGGTTAGTTAAGTTTCAAATTGTGTGGTCTTTTTGCTTTGATGTCAATTCAAGGGATGTAAATAACCGTAGCCACGGTTCTAAATAACGTGAAGCGTTGCATGACGACGTAGTCAAACCCCAAGCTTTAGAAGTCATGACGAGGTCATGACATAGCTTAAGGCGTCATTTAAAACGACAACTAGTTTGTATATTAAGTATATATCTATATATACAAATATACAACAAAAAAAAAATCTAACATATAATTATAAATTTATAACATAGTTCATCAATATTTTTCTTTATTTTCGGCATATCTGAATATTATTCAAACTAAATACATTTCGTATTCTCAACGTTCATATTCATTCTAGCACTTCGTTAAAACATTTGTGTCTGGGTAGTGCTTAAAGCTGGCCATAATGTGACCATGAGGTGATCCGATTTGACTTGAGACGAACTGACATGGTTTAAATTAGACTAAGTATGGAACCATTCAGCGTTGAATGCTGAATTAGTCAGCATTCAGTGCGTTTGTTTAGCGCATCTGATTAAGTCTATGTTGAATGGGAAAGCAAAAAACTGTTGAATGATTCTACCTTAGAACATATGTTGAATCATTAAGCAGTCAGAATACTTATAGAAGAAGTTTATCACATTCAAAACAAGTTTTATGCATAGCCTCTTAATCATTCAGATCGTTAAAATTATTCCGCGCTTAATCATTTTGTTCCAATTAAACAACACATGGTGAGACCAGACCTTAGGCGGGGGAAATGATCGGGTAAAGCATGCCGGCATTTGGACATCTATTATCTTGAGCCACATAAAGGATTTAAGAGATGCACTAGTAATGAAATTTGTATCCCCTGTTTATCATTTAGGTTACTATTATTTATTATGGGTATGATCATAATGATGTTAGCCTTTGATAAATTAATGTTTTGCTTATAAACTTTGGTATTAGTTTATAAACGTTTACTATTAAACACACAAAAAAGAACTTTCTTATCTTTTAAATGGTTAACTTGACTCATCCTGTGGTACTGCTCTAAGAGGGCACAATGTCGCCTTGTTAAAGCCGAGTCATACACTCATTAGCATCACAAAAGGACACTGCCCATTGCGCCAAACATGCACCAAAGCCCACCACAACAGTTTAATGGGTCGCCAACGGCTCATTTCGTAATTTGTTTCCATGCTAACGGCTACAAAGTAAGCATGCCAAATTCACAAATTTTGGAAGCAACACCTTCTAATAACAACGATGGTACTCTATAATGACCTCCAGCGTACTCCCTCGTCTATGATCGTGGACAATTTATCCAATCGCAGTGCGTACAACCAATGCTTCCAACCATTCCACGACAACCACGTCTCTCAGATCTACGCCGTATATCAACAGATTATGGTTATGTGACGCATATAGTTGTTTAAAATTAGTCAATGTTGGTTTCCACAAGTAAATAGGACAGAATAATTCAACCACCTGTTGTGCAAATTTATACATATTTTCCTTAGCAGTTCTTTCAGACATTCGTAGATACTTGTCAAGATAATTGGGTGATGACATGTAAGCCATCACCCAAACTGTTGCAGTACAATTCTACAACACACTGAATCCCTGCCTACCTCTAGCATTGTATTTCAACTGAAAGAACGACTACTTGTTTTCTAAGGCAGCAAATATGCGTAGAAACACATTTATACTCAAACGAAACCTTTGTTTGAAATATTTCATGTCATAAACACACACATCCACAAAATAATCTCAATATAGACATTTGTGTCCATCGTAATGGTTGTACATCATGGTGATAAACATATCATCGTTATTAGATGATAATTCAAAAGGATCCATACTATAAAAAAGTTGTAGTAAAAAGGATGAGGGTAGTGTTGTTTTAAAACATTATGGTAAGTATAATGAAGGTTGTGCTGTTTAAATGAAGATAATTAGATATATTTGTAGGTAATAAAATAAATTATTAAAAATAATAATAATTGACCGTTCAACGGTCATAAACCTCGATACAGCATGTGCTCCACAGTGACCATGGCAACAACCCAACAACCCCTAAACATTTTGACAATGCCGTGAAGGGGGTCGTGTTACCATGTGGACCACGCTCGTGATAGTTTGCCATGTTAGCCACTTACCCTACCTATATTCATTAGACTTATGCAAAAATATATGGCATTAACTAGATATATGAGTATCCTATCGCTAACAGACCTATTTATCATCATCTATAAAATGATTGATTTGAGATATTTTCGATATTAAGATATTTATGGAAGATATTATTGATTTACTTTTAATGCAAATTGCCATCAATTTGTTGGCAAGGCTTAAATAAGTTAAATCCTTCTTTTCTTGTTTAACATGTTATGTTTTTAGCAACATCTAATTTTTTTTCATTGGTCTCTACTCCAAAATCGTTTATACTACTATAAAACCCTAAACACTATCAAGTATAGTGTCAAAAAGTGAAATTCGATTCCGATTCAATTCTATATGTTGTAGAATGTACAAGTATCCAATGCACTCACACTCTTTCTCGCATCACTTACTTTGGTTAACCAACGAAGACCCAAGAATTCTACCATTTGTAGAGGCCTAATTAACCTTTAATTGACACAATGCATAGTGAAGAGAGTAGACGAGGCTAGAGAAAATGGTGTAAACATATACAAACATATTTTCAGTAATTAAGAAGAAGATCGAGTAGACCCAAATTTTAGAAAAATATAACATTTCTTCGTTATCTAATGCAAGATATTTCATTAATTTCAAAATCATTTCATAATCTACAACTTGACCTTTTCAGTTGCTGAAAAATCGAGCTTCAGAAAAGATCAAAAAAGCCTCCAATTAATAGAGGATGTGGATGTCTTATCAAACTCTCTCTCTTGAGGCTAGAGTTATCGACAATTTCATTTTCATTTCCTTTTCTCTATTTATTTTCCATATATAAATATATTGATCCCCTACATATATGAGCAGCACATCAATTAAAAGATTATAAATTTAAGTCACTTACGTCTTAAACATGTGGGAGTTATTAGGTAATATATGTGTTCTCATTCGTATGTGGTCATAAGTTCAAGTCCCGTTATACACAAAATGATTTAAATTTAGAAGCACTTTAAAGGGTGTATATTCTACTTTAAAATACTTATATGAATATTTGTGTAAACTCCTTGAGAGCAAATTAAAGTATAAAATAGAGGAATTTATGATTTGGTTTCGTTATATAATTTATTTTTAAAATGTTAATTTGGTTTCGTTAATTTAGTTTTCTTAAATTACAGTTTAGAAGAAAAGAAGAAACGAATGAAAAGTCTTGGAAGTGTAATCAATAAGCCCAACAGCTCCAGCATAAAACTTGGCCACCCTTAATTGCCTTTTATCCTTCATTTAATAATATGCCAGCTATTTGCATTCTTATAACAAAGAATACATAAAGAAAAAATAAAATAAAAAACTGCAATAAAAGAAGTATAAATCTCCCTTATGAGCAATGGGTGTGCTCACGTTGAAGTCACACTAAATCTTCTTTCGCCGCACCAAAGAGATGTGATGCAAATGTTAAACCATAGAAAGTAATTTTAAGGTGTGTTAAAATCATATAAAAAATGCATTTAACATAACTTTAACATGAAATGATACCTTGTATATAACAATATAAAAATAAAAATAATAGTGTACAACTAATCCTATACTGTATATTTGTATAAATCCCCTATCATTATTAATTTGTTATATTTAGAAGAAATTGAAAAGACAAATGGTGCTTATCAAGACAGGTATATAAGCAAGGATTGTTATCAAGACACGACAAATGCTGGCTCAATTGCATTTAATAGATGACGTGGACATTCTGGTAAAAAATGGTGTATAAATTTTGCTACCACACTTTTTGATGTCTATACTATATTGTACAAGTACTTTTGTATACCGTACAAATAAGTAGTGCAATTGTTGTGGTAGATGGATTAACATATGTATTGTAAAAATCACACCTCTATACTTTTATCACTCATTCGCACCTCTAAATTCACAGTTCACACCCATCATCTAACTATCTGATGCTGACTGGGATGGATGCCATATGCTTCTCAGTGATAATCGCATTTCATGGTCTTAAACATGTTGGCTCTCGTTCGAGTTCCAAAACGAAGTATAATGTTATACCCGAGCATATCACAATAATTATGTAACAAAAATCTGTTAGGAAAAAAAGAAATACACTCTAACGGATATCACAACCAAACATCCAATACCACTAATGCCAAAGTTACTAGTTTTAGAATGTTAATTTAGTAACTAATACTCTCTACACAAATAATTCCTCCCACATTTTCTACAACATTCGTACACATGAAAGAATAATACCACAATCATTTAAATGAACTATACCACAACATACAACACAACTTTACATTTATCATTAACGGCTTTTACACGCACCTTGGTAAATAATAATCAACCATTGGTCCGTTCCTACCTTTGAATGAATTTCTTGAGAGCAAGTCAATTGCACATTAGTTATCAGCAAGTCAATTTCTGATGCTATGTGAATTTTAGGGTTTATGGTGAGCTGTTATCATTCACCTAATGCAATGACAACAAAAACGTCATCAAGGGACCACTTAACGAGCTTATCCTTGTTTACAGGGTTAATTATGGCACGTTCTGCTGTTGCCAAACGATACCCTATCACAATTTCATGTCTCTCACGGCCTCTCATCATTATATCATAAAAACACACTTCTTCTTGATCGTAAAGATAGAATTCTGCTGGTTTAATGCACATCTCGTTCCCCTGCAATTCCTCATGTCATAAGTTTTTTTACAGTTATATGTCACATGTTTACTTAACACATTAAATTACAAGAATTGTCCTTGCGGTATTTCAAATTCTACGATTTTGTCCCTATACATTTTTTTCGTTTTTTTTGTCCCTGTACTTTTTAATTTTATGGTTGCTGTCCCTATGGTCTACAAATTTCATTTTTTTTTGGCCATTTTAACCCTAATTATATATTAAGGGTATTTTGGTCACCTTATGTCAAAATGGACGATAAAATGAAATTTGAAGACCATGAAGAAAAAAAATGTATAGGGACAAAATCGCAGAATTTGAAATACCATAGGGACAAATTATGTAATTTGCTCTAAAGAGTACCTCCTCTGCAAAAAGTTCCTCTAGTACACGATTGATCTGTTTATCTTCAGCCACCATTGCAAGAGCCATACTCACGAGCTCATTTGATAACACATAATCACTAATTTTGGTAACAGAAACAAGGTTTCTAGTTCTAGAATCCAAAATCTCACTTATTATTATTGATTTATTAGAAGCTTGTTGCATTTCACGGATCCACGAGCTGTGAGAGAAACCAGAAACCCGTAGTGGTGATGAGCTTGTGTCTTTAGAAGGAAGACGCTTTGACTGCAACCATTAACAGAATAAATATAAATAATTTTACGAGTATATTACACAAATGGTCCTTTAGGTTTGTACCATATTACATATTTGGTCATCTAGTTTCAAAAATTACACTGATAGTCCTTAATTCTGAAATTATTGACACATTTGGTTTGTAAATAGTTTCATAAACTATTTGGTCCTTATTTCATAAATAATTTTTACGAGTAAATTACACAATGGGTCCTTTGGGTTTGTACCATATTACATATTTGATCCTTTAGTTTCATAAATTACACTTGTGGTCCTTATTTCTGAAACTATTGACACGTTTGGTCCTTCATTTAAACAAACGTTAACTTTTCCCGTCAAACAAACGGGTTTTTATGGGTTTCAAATTGGTGAAGGGAAAGGGAAAATGACAGATTTACCCCTTCGTGCATCACACATGACCATACTTGACGGGGAAAATAAACGTCTGTGTGTCAATTGTTTTAGAAATAAGAACTACCAGTGTAATTTATGAAAGCAAATATATAATATGGTACAAACCTAAAGGACCATTTGTGTAATTTACTCTAAGTTTACATAAAAATAAAGTTATCAATAATTAATATTTAACTTAAAAAAAAGAATGGGAATAAAATAAATTACCTGAATATCTCGGATGAGAAGAAGTGTGGCTAAAGACCGTGAGTCTGAATGCACAATTGAGTCTTCTACAGATTCATCTGCAAGGATCAGAATCTGTCCTTTCAGAGTTAGTAATCAGAAATTTTTTATTTTTTTTAAATGCTTGTTTCTAAATTATAAATTATAATTCTAATAAATAATTTTTTGTAATCATATTTAACACATTAACTTACGGAATCAAAGGTCTCTAAAGGTAAGGTTTCCAAATGCTTTTTAATAACTGCATTTCCTACACGATGAACAAGTTTAATATTAACCAGTCCTGAAATATCAAGTCCTCCATCAACTAACTTTCTTTCTCTCTCCTTTTCAACCACCTCATTAAACATCCATAATTCTGAACCAGGAGCTAAAAATGCTTCTAAAACCTATAAAACACAAAATAGTATAATTTAATAAATAAATAAAAACAAGACAACCAAATTTCAAAAAAAAAAAACAGATATCAGTTAGTTACCATAATCATATCGTCAATATCACGTCGCCAGCCACAAAATAATATCTTTTCTGGAAATTTAGGTGGGTCCACCTTTTTAGGGAAGAGACCCTTTCGTACCTGCAAGACAATAAAACAAAGAAACATTATGTTACATAAAAAATCCTATATGGACAAAATGCACTATAATTTCGCGCATTTAGTTCCCGAAAATTTTCTCTAATTTTCCAACTCCATTTTTCTAGAAAAAACACATAAGGGATTTCTTTATCTCTAGAAAACTATTGAAGATTTGGAAAACATGTCCAAACGTTTTCATTTTCCAGTGCAGAAAACAAGAAGAGTGTTTCCATAATTCCATCTCTAGAAAGGAAAAAAGTTGAAAGCTATAAAAGTCCGTTTTCAGAAATTTAGTTATAAAATAGAAAAGTGAGTTTTCTCTTTTCAGAAAACTTTTCACTATTTGAACAAATTTCCTGTTTTTTTTTTAATTTTCATTTTAGAAAAGACTGACCTCTGGTAAAGAGCCAGGAGAATATGTATCATCATCTTCAGCAATAACCAGTATTTCATCACCTTCTTTTAAAATATATTCATCTTTTGGATTTATATTTATTTTTCCTCCCTCAGAAGCAACTTTAACTCCACAAGGGATTGCATCAGGAAATGATAAAAGTACATCTTGAAATCTTAAACCATCCAGTTGAGGCCACCTTTTTATATAAAACTCCGCATTTTCAAACCCTAATATATCTTCCCATATCTGTACAAAAAAAGTGAAGGGACGATATCCGTAATTTATACAAAGTTACAAACCACAAGGACGATTTATGTAATTTACTAAAAGTACCTGTGCAAGACCGGGTTGTAGTGCACATTGTATCATTAACCGCCCAATGACATCATGTGCAACAACTGTCTCAATTAGCTCTCCACCAACAAGTTTCACCAACGGTTCGTTATCAAGATCACTCATTTCAACAACAACATGACCCCTTAATCCCTCTTTTACTCCAGTTAGGCTAAGTACAACTCTTAAAGCACGTGCATCACTCTGATAATGTTAAAATAATTAAATTAATCTTTAAAAAAAACAGAGTTAATTACACAGATGATCCTTTAGGCTTATACCAAATTTCACCAATGGTCCTTTAGTTTCAAAAATTACACTGATGGTCCTTATTTCTGAAAGGTTTTTCACCGATGGTCCTTTATGAAAACGGCCGTTTATTTTTTCATGTTAAGTAACACCACGTGTGATGCACGTGAGGGTATTTTGGTCAATTCGTCTTTCTCTTCTCATTTACTCCGAGTAAATTACACGGTTGGTCCTTCAGGTTTGTACCATATTACACATTTGGTGCTTTAGTTTCATAAATTACACTGATAGTCCTTATGTCTGAAACTATTGACACGTACGGTCCTTTACCTAAAAGGACGTTTATTTTTCCAGTCAAGTATGGTCATGTGTGATGCACGAGGGGGTAAATCTGTCCTTTTCCCTTTCCCTTCACCAATTTGAAACCCATAAAAACCCGTCTGTTTGACGGGAAAAGTTAACGTTTGTTTAGGTAAAGGACCAAACGTGCCAACAATTTCAGTAAAATAATGACTACCAGTGTAATTTATGAAACTAAAGGACCAAATATGTAATAGGGTACAAACCTAAAGGACCATTTGTGTAATTTACTCAAAAAGAAAAATAAACAACATTTAAGTAAGACTAAGACATACCTGATCTGCATTTTCATCTGCTGCAAGTACTATTATAGCACGTGCTTTTGAAACCGATACTTTTTTCAAGTCTGCAAGTATAAGAGGACTGCCACTCCTGCAAATTACCGAAGTGCCCATGAAGCTAAATTCAAGCTTTGCTATATCCATCTCCATTTCCTCTTTATCTCTTTCTGCTAAAATAACCACCACCCCACCACCAATGCTCTTATTTGCTATTGCCAGCTGTTTTAAAAGTGAACCCTGTAATCAAAATACCCTTTCGATAATTACTAGAGTAAATTTCACATATGGTCCTTTAGGTTTGTACCATATTACATATTTGGTCCTTTAGTTTCATAAATTATACTGGTAGTCCTTAATTCTAAAACTATTGACACGTTTGGTCATTTACATAAACAAACATTAACTTTTCCTGTCAAACTGACGGGGTTTTATGGGTTTTAAATTGGTGAAGGGAAAGGGAAAAGGACAGATTTATCCCCTCATGCATCACACATGACCATACTTGACGGGAAAAATAAACGTCTGTTTAGGTAAGGACCAAAAGTGTCAATAGTTTCAGAAATAAGGACTACCGGTATAATTCATGAAACTAAAGGACTAAATATGTAATATGGTACAAACCTAAAGGACCATTTGTGTAATTTACTATAATTACTATCTGTAAAAGAAGTGCAAAAAGAAACTAAAACTTACCAATTTGTCACTCCAACCAAGAACAAGTATGTGATTGCTTTCAATCACTTCACTTTTCCCTTTCCTCAATGAATCCACCTTTTCTGAAATAGCATCCGAAACAAGCCCTAACATCATTGCAAATATCAGCATTCCTCCCGAACTAATGGAAACCGAAACGATCCGCGGGCCAGTTCCGACCCGATCCGCGTGATTTCCCGAATCAGCCACAAATGTCCAAGAAAGCCAAAGGGCTTCTGCAAGACTACCATCACTCACAGCATAAAGTGCCAAACCACCAAATGCTATGAGAAAAATAGTTGCAAAGAGTAATGCAAGCAACTTTGCATAAGGATAGATAGAGAAACAAACATCAACCATATATGCGATTCTCTTCTTTAATGGAACTTCTTCTTTGTTGTTCTTGGAACGTTTTGAAATGTTTTTAATTCGGGGAAGATCGTCTAGGTATTTGTATAATATAAAAGGTGTAATGAGAGTGAATAGAACACTGTAGAGAGCAACTGTTCGACTGTTGGTATATATATATGAATCGTCACTCTCATGATTCAGAATTGCAGTGTTTTCATCATGAGAAATGTTGTTATTTCTACAAATTCTATGATTCTCTTCCTGCAAACAGGTTTATTATCAATTGATCGATTACAAATATGAAGTAGATGAATAAATAATTCAGTCATGAACTTGATACCTGAAGCTTTGTGACTTCATTCCTTAAGGTAATTGCATAAGATGCAAACACTGCACATAAGATTACTAGCTGCATTAAGGAATATTATGGTTATAATCAGACACTGAACATCAGAATGCAAGATATGATATAACAAGGAAGAAATAATTCACCAGGTTGAACATGAATGAGCTCCTGATTCTGGCGGTTTTCCGAGCAGGAGTTGATGAACTTAGGGCAGACGAAGAAGTCAGCGAAGAAACTGGAATTTGAGCAGGAATTGGCTTAACGACTCTCTCTGATTTAGAATCTGACGCCGGCGCCGGTGAATTTGACGTGATCGGACTGGCACGAGTCAATTCCGTTTCGCTTCCCCCTGCAGAAGCCAGATTTTTAGGCATCGAAGCGCTCCGAACCGGAGAATGAGACGGAGACGAAACAGGCGGTTGTTTCCTCAGAGACTTAGAGGCAGAGGATTTAACAACGGTGACGCGATTCCGAGTAGTATTAGGTCCGAGAAATGACGGATAAACATAATCACGATCAGCAAAGCCGAAGGTTTGACCGGGGAAAGTATCGCTGGTGGTGGTACTGGAGCTGTCGGAGGAGTCAAATGATCGTCGAGGCGACCAGGTAGAGGAGGAGGAGAAGGAGGAGGAGGAGGAGGACGGTGGAAGAGGTGGAGTTGACTCATCGGAGGTGGAGACACGGCGGACGGCTGGAAAGAGTGGACCGGGGAAGTGCGCAGCAGTGGAGTCGGCGATCGTCCTGGATTTTTTGAGGAGAGGACGGCGTTCAGGTACCGGAATGTTAGGGGTTGGTATGGTGTTGGGTGGATCTCCATTGGTGTTTGACATGATTTCGCCGGAATCTAACTGAGACACATGGCGGTAGTGAGGTTTTATCGGCCGGACAATTAATTAGTGGGTGTGGTACAGTAACACAGTCCATTTTTGTTATTTTGTTTTTCACTGTTGCTAAAAGGTAAGTCACGTGTTGTTAACTTCTTTATCATGGATTTGTATCGAAAGAGAAATGATATATCATTTGTGTTTACTTATATACTTATTAATTTAATTATGATAAGTGTTGATATAATAGATGATATAAGGAAAAAGAATTAGTTGATATAAGTGAATAGAATTATAGATATTAAGAAAAGAGTTTTTCTAACTCATGTCCTAAGGGTATGAGATTAGAAGCATTAAATGAACTTGAAAATTCCTTTTATAATGTTGCTCACATATTATTGATGTTTATTTTTTGCATGTATTAAATATTTTTTAACTTAAAATAGCAACTTCAAGTGTATTTAATACTTCTAATCTCATGCCCTTAAGACATAAGTCAGCCAAACCCATAAGAAAATATAGGAAGAAAAGTTTGGTTATCATTTTGGTTATCAAATCACATTAGTTCACACCAACAGGAGGAAAAGTTTGCATCAATTAGTCTTCAAATTAAGAATTTATGTGTAAAATCGTAGTTATTAAATAAATTAAAAACGATGCCTTGTTAGAATAATACACAGTTGAGCAAGAATACTCAATTGTATAGCAATCTAGTGGAAATAACTTCGAGTTCGTCGTCTAAGGAATGTTTAGCGGGCAAAACTAATTCCTAAATTATTATCTATTTAACCTTGTTGTAGAATGATAGCCAAATATGACTGGAAAACCTTTCTTTAATTACCAGATTGGGACCAAAAAAAAAAAATCTTACTATCAAAATAGACCGTCTCAATACTTATAGTTTACAAAATAAATTTTAGTTAAACTATAATTACTAAAACGGTCCATGTTTAAAGTATATTGGTATTTTATATGAAAAGAAAATAATGTTAAAATTTAGATATATTATTATAAATTTCATATTAATTACGAAGTATATAAATATATTATTATGTATTTCGATATTCATATATAAATGTTGCAACTAAGTTTTCTATAATGAGTTTTCGATAATTAGTTAAAACTAGAGTTAGTCAAAGAAAGTTATACAGGAGAAAATAATAATGTCCAATCTTATAAATTAACATAAATAATAAAGTATTTAATACCATGTTTTATCTAGAAATGAGGAAAAAAACATACAGAAAATCGCATTCATACGTGGCCATGTCGTGAATTCATGTGTTCCTGACCACGCACATGCAAGCAAAATACAGATTCGAACCTTAGCTCATACAAAAATTGACATGTAGGATTCTTTTAAGATTCTGTATCTATTTTCTTGTATCCATATTCTCGCATACATTGATAAACTAACCACTAGTTGGTGTTTAATTTAAGTTAGATTATTTAAAATTAGGAAAATGCTAATGACAGCCCTTAGGGCTGTCATTAAGAAGGCAAAATACACAAAAGACAACCATTTGAATTTTGGGAATATTATTTTTTTAATCAATGTAGCTTTTTATGCATGTTAGTGACAACCCTAAGAGTTGTCATTAGCAAAACCCTTAAAATTAATGTAATGTTTTTTAATTAACTTAATTTAACGAAAATATTTTATATTTATTTTGTTTAATTAAAAAATGGTGATATGGTTAAGCTGGAGAGGAAAAGAAGAGATGTCATTGATATGAACTTATAGTTGTCAGTTTCTTATTAATGGAAAGAAGAATGATATGATAGTTTCTTATAGTATATGATAAGTTTAATGTTAGAAGATGCGTAACTAAATATGTTGGGTGGCTTATAGGAGGAGAACTCCTATTCATAGACATCTCATAAATTTGTGATCAAACATTTCAGCACAAACCACGATATATCACCGCTTCTGCCACCACAACAATGATCATCAGCAGATCCTTTTGTTGCCACCCAAAAAAAAAAAAAGCAGATCCTCTTGTTGGTAAAACACTAATATATTGGTTGTGACGGTAGAAAAAACAATATGTAACTTGTGTTTTAGGTTTACTTTGCTTCAACGTATTGTATTATGGTTTACAACTATTGGTTCCTTGTTTACGTTTGTTTTTTGCTTATTCTAATTACGGATATTATAAATGTAGATCATTCGTTCATTCAACTTTTTTCATTAAAATAATTAGTAATTGAAATGTATTAATATGCATCTAAGTATGTATTAAGCTTCGTTTATACTGAATTAAGTAAAAATTCATGGATAATGAAGATAATGGTAAAATAGAAGAAACAAAATCATTCGATACTTAGAAAAATAGTAGAAAAATTATTATAGTAGAAATGCTGAACCTTAAAAAAGCTGAATAAAATTCATGTTATTTAGCATGGGTTTGGATATATATAAAACTAGATAGATAATTGTTTGCGTTATAGAAGTATATGAAGTTATTTGAATAGTTGAGTGAAATTAATGAAACAATGTGTATAGTTGAAGAGTCTCAAAAAAATAAAGAGATCTTGAGAATAATGTTATAAACATATACATTTATCGATATAAATTGGATATCAATCGGTATTATCACGCGTAATAGGATAACCGATTCCATGTCTTCGAGTTGGGAAAACAACAAACAATGTACTCGAAATGAGACCAACACCAATAGGAACAATATCCAATACCTCTTGAGTTTCATGGCCTGGGGTCGGGTAAAAACAATTCACCACATTTCTATCTCTCAATGCAACCGCGCCAAAAACCAAAACCGAAAGCACCGCGTGAATCCAATCAATAAACATCAACTTGTAGTTTCTTAAATCGGGCACGTTTTTAGGGTCATAATAGTCAAATAGCCACATCCCTTTGAAAGTTGCAAATCCGTAGTAAAGTTGACCATCATTTGACTTGAAACTGTCGGTAAAGCAAGCTAGAAAGCACGAGACCGCTAAGAGGACGAGAAGGATGGCGGTTAATGACCGTGTGGCGGGATCACACGAGCCGTTATTTGTGAAGATTGGTGTAAGGACTTGGAAGACTAAAAGGGTGCCCGTTGGGAGGAGTTTGGCAAGGTTTGCGGTGCTTGTTAGTGTTTGAGAGAGTGTTGATGGCGGTTGTCGGCGGCTTCGTGGTGGTTCTGTGGTGGTGGTGGCATCGGTGTTGGTGGCGGCGGCGGTGGGTTGTCTAGCTCTTAAGGACATTTTGTGGTAGTTAAAAGAAGGTGATTGATTATTTATGTGATGGTTGTTTAAAGAAGTAATTTATAGAAATTGAAAAAGTTGGTTGCCAAAGGGATTATAGTGGCGTGTGGGCTTTGTATGTACCAAACTCATGAAATTCATAATTATCGTGAGAATTATATAGGTTTTGTATAAATAAAATCATAAATGATGTTTTAAAGCACAAAAAATGGGTGATCTTTTTTTTATATGAAGTATTGACAAGTAGACACGTTTTGTAGGTAGGTTTTAATTTGACTTAAAAGAGAATGAAACGTGTATGGAGGTTTCTTGTATGGTCTAAACTTTAAGTAGCTTTTTTAAGATAAGATTTCGGTTAGTTGAGTTTTACTCGTGATGTGTAAGATTTAATCATTGTTGTGATCGTTTTTGGACATTCTCATAACCATTTGATAAATGTTACTCAGGAAGAAATCAAACTCGTGATTTTTAATAAGTTATTTGGAAGTCCTTACCACTACATCATATCATAATAACTATGTTCTAAATTTGTAATAGTCTTGGTTATTATCTTTTGGAGCCATTTAAAAATTCACGGGTGTGCTCTTGAGATTTAATTACAATAACAAAATTGAAGGATTTTCATCGAAAATAAAAACAAATTTATTTATACCACTAGTTTCATACTTTCATGTTTGTTTTATAACAAAAGCCAGTTCTTTAGATTGTTTTTTGCGTGTGTGACGTACATGTGTTACAAGTACATCTTTAATTTTAGTAAAAAGAAATTATAAAATTGAAACATGAGTTATTAAACCCAATCTTGGTTAAGACAACTAAAAATTAAATCAAATTCTTTAAAGGATGGATAAAGTCAATAACTCAAATGACGTCATAAACGACTTACTTCAATTATAAAACTGGTTTGCTTAAACTACTAAAATTGTAAGGGTTTATGTTAAGGTGAATTAATGATCTTAAACTTTTCAAGAAATTCACAAAAATCATTTAATACATCACTTCAAATTATCAAATTTGAGTTTATTAAATGTCCATTGCTACAGTTTAAGGAATTTTGACTTTATTAAATGCCTCTAAACATATGCCTAGGGAACATATATTAGAAAAACCCAAATTGTAATAGTCGTGTCCAAGGGTATATATTTGTAGAACTATTTATTTTAAAACAAGTAGAATATTAAATTCATTTGGAATCTTTTGTCACAAGATGGTTAATTGGTCAATTCAACTCAATGTTTAAACTTTAAACACATACTATTTTCGTGAGAAATACTTTTTTTTTGAAACGGCAAATATAATTTACACATAATTCAATGAACACGACGGTAGTTTTGCAAATTTCGATTTAGTCTATGTTAATTACATTCAAATAAAATTAATTTTACATTTACATTTTTTATTTTTCATTATTTTCGTTATTTTCATATATATGGTCTCCTAGTTAGCCTCATAAATGAAAAAAAGATTACTATTATATGTTTATTAAAATAAAAATACATTTATATCAAATATTTAAACATCTTCCTATATTCAATTAGATAGGGTTTTTTTTCTTGACATTTTAGTCAATTTTCATTTAAAATACCATACATGCATTAACATATAACATGTTTAAGAGTTAATTTTTATTTTATTATTACCTTGATATAATGAAAACTACATAATTGAAGTATATTTTATCAACTAATATTAAAGAGATACGCAAGTTAAGAATCTGGTGACCTAGAATTTAAAACACATTATCCCCTTTACTACAAACTACACCATATTACAAACATAAAACTCTTGAATTTTTCATGTTTTCAAGATTCCAAACTTCCATTTAAAAAATGGAAGTTGAACAAAAACATAATAACTTGGTTCTCATAAGCTTTGACCAAATTAATTTGAATTCCTCTAATATCACCCCAATTACTTGTTGAAGAATGTTGCAATAGCAGCAGCAATGGAGTTCTTGCGAGAAGAAGTTATAGGATGTTTTACCGATTTATTCAATAAAGATTTAGGATTTTTGGGAAATAAAGAAGCACATAATTCCAAAACCATTGGATTATCATAACGTTGCTGAAGCTTTTCATACAATTTCGCCTTCTCACCAGCATCCATTAATTCCTGTATTCGTAAAATAAAATGGTTAGCCATAAATGTTTCATCCAATTTTATATTAATTTCCAAAATTTATGAATTAACTAAAAATTCAAGTTTTATTCCATTCAAAGAACATAAAACAAAAATTGAATTACCTTAGGCCTCTTCTGATGTTCAACTGCTGCAACTTCATCCTCCTCCATAACCATCTTGCTGACATCATCCTTGATGACATCACCTGCTTCTGCCATCTGTACATCTTGTTTTTCTGTCCCAGATTTACTAACTACCTTCAAATTTTCAGTTATGACACTTTCTTTTTCTTTTTCTTGTTGCTGCTTATTTTGCAAAGTGCTTTGTACCTCTTTTTCAACTTTCATTTCCTCTCTCTTATCGTCCATGTCAGCATCTGCATCTTCATTCTGAGAATTATCTGAGCTGGATGACACGTCATCACCATTCAAACTTCCTGCACCTGATGTCCCCTGCACAGTTTTTAAAAAAATAAAATAATAAATGTCATTTATTTATTATAAATTCTTGAAAATTTTCCCTTATTGATTTTTGTAATGTATTTGACACAATAACTATTTATAAAGAATTTTAAAATATCCAATAATAAGATGAGTTGACTGACTTACCTCAAGTTTGACCTCTTGGACCAAACTATCACTTGTTTCAGTTTGGTCATTAGGATTCATAATTTTCTCACGTTCCTTTCTTCGCCTCATCATGATGCATATAGCACATAAACAATCATCCTTGTGAAGTTTCACACTGACAAATTAAAAAAAAAAAAAATCAATATATAGATTTTGTTTTGACACAAAAATTTAATAAATATATCTTTTTTTTTATAAATATGAAGAATACCCATGTTTTTTCAGTGACTTATTTTTTGGATTCCCACTCTTGCTGGATGATTTACCATGACTAGATATGTTGCCATCTTTCTGATCACCTGCAACCAAGATTTCAAGGGATAATTACCAAACTAACCTTATTTTCGAAAAAAAAAATTAACTACTTTTTCACATAAAAACTTCGATTTTCGAAAATAAATTTAAAAAAAATCATTTTTGGAAGGAAAAAATTTATTACCTTGGTGTTGATTATACAATCCTGCAGCAGCCCAATACTTTGAAAAATTCTTTTTCACACGTTTCATGAGTTCAAGAACATAATCGCCTTTATTATTATACTTGTAACAATTCTCCCATATATACTTCACATCTTTGTACACATCCTCTGAATTTTTATACTTAACTCCACTTTCAATGTTGCTACAAATCGTCCCAAAATCCATAGGTGTTTTAATCACATCAAAATAGTCCTGTAGTTGTACCACCAAAATAAAAAATAAAAAATCCAAAAACTAATAATATATGATCCCGATTTAAAAAAGAAAAGTCAATACTGGTATTCCAAGAGCAACAGGGTTCACTGGAACATTGAAAGGCTCTGCTGCATCCATTTTCATAATCTTTTTAATCACCTACATAAACAAACACCATTACAAAAAAAATTAAGACATGTAAAAAAAGTCAAAGTTACATAAATCGTCCCTGTGGCTTTTCAATTTTGTATGAACTCTTTTTCTTTACAACTTCCAAAATTAGGGACGTTGATGTTACAAGTTTCAAAATTAGGGACTATCCGTGTAGTAAAAAAAAGGTCGAGGGACGATTTATGTAATTTACTGTAGAAATAAAATTTAAAAAAATGATTTTTTTTAACTACCTCAAGGGAAGCATTAAGTTCTTGTTTGTTGTAAACAGAATCTTGATCAGATTCTTTGTGATGAGTTTTCTCTAACTGAGGAGCTCCAGTTAAATTATTACAAGGACTCAAACTTGAACTAAAACTTTTTGATGATTTTATTTTTATGCTACCAGTTTTTTTCGGTTGGTTTGTTAAACCGCCTAAACTGCTTTCAGGTACCGAATTTGCACTATCTTCTACTTTCTCACTAACTGCCTGTTTTTCAACACCAATAAGCTGACTACTTTTGTCAGTATCACTATGTGTTGTATGTGCATCTGAAGAAGTAATTTGAGGTTGTTGTTCTAATGCTTTTGAAGGTTTGATTTTGACTTTGACTCGATTGTAAACTAATCGACCGATCGGTTTGTCTGTTACTGCAGTTGAAGTGACAGCTGGGGGTTTTTCGGGTTTTTCGAGTTGTTCGGTTCCTGTTGATGGAGTTTTTTCAATATCCATTTTTGGGTTTGTTTCGTCTTTTTGGGTATCTTCTGGACTAGATACATCTTCATTACTTAAATTATCAATGGTTTGATCATTTTCTGTTGTTCCAATTTTAGGGTCTTTTTTGGATTTTCCCTTCTTTCCCCGCTTGCGTTTCATGTTTATACAGTTTTTAACCAGATTGAGGACTCAACGAGTGATGGAATGTAAAAAAAGGTAGCCCTAAATTATTAAAAAGGTAAGTACAATTGATGAATCTAACTAGCTACATTTTGTAGTGTGGTATTTTTTGTTATAAATTAGATAATATTTCAGAACGCGTAAAGAGCTCAAAGAGTCAAAAGTACTTCATAATCAAGTTAAGCATTCTAATTCATTAAAGGAAAAGGTTTACTAAACTAGGAGCAAATCAAGTACTTCATAATCAAGATATCTAATCAGAATTTTCCCAACATTCAAACAACCAATTATCTAATTTATAACTACAAATAGCAAGGTATGTCTAAACAATATCTCATGTATCATGCTTTAATAGGATTAGAATCACATAATCAAATTCAAATTACAGATCCAAACACCCCCTAACTAAATTCAGATAGAGTTCTCATGTGAGCACAGCATTTTAAACTAAATAAGCACAGAAAGCACCAGCACCCCTAAATAAGAAACTAACAACATCGCGGAACAGAAAAAACATGAGATTGTAAATTGCATCAACGCGTAATTGCTTCATCAAAATTCAAGGAACCAAAAAAGATCACGAACAGAAACAAATGAAAGCATATAATTGACTCAAATCATATAACAATTCACAAGCAAAATCGATTAAAAAAAAAAAAGCGAATGAAACAGAAACCCTAGAATGTTGGGGGTAGAAATTAAGCTAAAACGGAGATGAATTATGAAGAAAACACTACCTGAAGATGGTAGAGTGTAGTGATGCTTGAACTTTTATACGTTTTGACTTGAGAATGCGAAACGACGAATTCGAATTTTTCAACAATTTTTTGAACGACAATCAAAAAAGGATGAATGAAAGAGGAGGATGATAAACTGTGATGGACTTATCAGACAATTGGCCTGGCTCAACAATAAGAGATATTTCGGGCTTTTATGGCCCATTTTAATATTGTTTCTGGCCCATTTTAATATTGTCGTAATTATTTAATTAATGTATCAACTTTTATGGCCCACTCTGAAAAGAGTTGCATGACACAAAATTGGACTAAATCAGTCAATGAGATAGTAAAAACACAAAGCTAACAAAACTTTAAAAGTTAAACGCTAAGTCAATCAAAGTTTAAGATAAAACTATTGGGTCAAATCAATGAAAGTTGAAGGATTAAAATATAAATTAATCTTTAATGTAATTTAAACCTAATAGTCACATTTATCCCACATTTAACTCTATTACGTAATCTCTTTTTTGTCATTTTACATTTTGTATTAAAGAAATGGAATCCGTATCGACCACCACCAAGACCCATAACCCACCACCAATACCCATAAAAAAAACTTGTAACTTTTGTTTAATGAGCTTATTGCCACCGTCATATTTTTGTCATCCACCTCTTCCTTTGGTATCCTATCCCACCCTTCCTGCCAACTAGGGTTGAACAGAAAAAAAGGATAACCGGAATATCAGAAATCTGTTAGGAGGTTTCGGTTCCTAAACTAATGGAACCGTCTTAAGAGGTTCCGGTTCCAGTTCTAAAAATTAAGGAATGGGAACCACTGGTTAACCGGAACCGGCGGTTAACTTTTATACTTTTACTAAAAAAATATAACATAATATCAGTATTGTAAAAGTCGGCCAACTCGGCCGAGTACTCACTGAGTACTCGCTACTCAGTGGTGTGCCGAGTCGAGTTGGTCCAAACCGGTCAAAAACTCGGTCAAAGTAAAAAATGGTCAAAACTCGGTCAAAATCGGTCCTACACGGTCAAAACTCGTCCGACTCGGTAAAAACTCCTTCAACTCAATCAAAATCATCCAACTCGGTAGCCGGCTAAACAACGCTCAAAGAGACTAACCTTACCAGGCTCCCCGGTGATGCTAGACGAAATTGGATGTAAACCGTTGCCGGCCGGCCATTAAGATGGAGTGCAGGTCAGTAGGTCTGGTGGAGGCCACAAAAGGAAGAAGGTAGACTTATCGAGTTAGGGTAAAATAAATTTGGTGTGGTGGCGGCTCACGATTTCTTTTGAATGATAGGCCCACAGTTTATTTTTAAATGACAGGCTTTGTATTTCTTTTTATATGATAAGCCCACGATTTTAAAATTATTTAAATTAGGATAAAATGGTTAATGGTTTTGTAAATGGGTTTAATTAATTAATGGGCTAATATATTTTTGATAAATAAGCTTCTTTTACTTTACATAATAATTTTAACTATTTATATTTAAGCTTTAGCTTATTGAAGTCTTGGTTTAAAAGATTAAATTTTGTAGACATGTAATTATGTTTATGTTATATACAATTTTTTTTATTTTGTATATAAAAACTCTCAATCCGAGTACTCACCGAGTAACGAAGTACTCGCTACAGGGTCGTCGAGCGAACGGGTAGCGAGTTTCACAGCCTTACATAATATACATTTAAATATACTAAATCATATTAAATTGGTCTTTCTACCAATTTAGCCTTACAAGTTATACTCATTTAAAAAAAATATTTGTTAATCTTGGGCGAATGGATAGTTTCATAGCAGCTATTGTGATATCTATGGGTGTTTGTTTGGATGGTTTGGTTTTATCCGAACCAAATAAAGTCTGGTTTTTAAAAGTTCAGCCTCTTCCATATCATGCTCAGCGTCTTCCATATCAGGATGTTCAGCCTCTTCCATATCATGCTCAGCCTCTTCCATATCAGGATGTTCAGCATCTACCATATCATGCGCAGCCTCTCCCATATCATGCTCAGCCTCTACCATATCATGCTCAGCCTCTTCTATATCAGGATGTTCAGTCTCTTCCATATCAGGATGTTCAGCCTCTTCCACATGGGCGGTACCAAGGGGTGGGCAGGGTGGGCATTTGCCTACTCCAATTTTTTTAATTAGTATAAATTTTTATAGATAAGTTTATTTTTTCGTTTAGACTAATTAAAATATGTATTATATATCAGCGATAATAATGCAAGTCGTATCTTACCTCTGACTTGCACAAAAAACTTTTGCCCACCTTTGAAAAAAAAGCCGGCAAGTAAAATTTGTTTGCCCACCTATGAATAAATTTGTTTGCCCACCTATATATATATATGGGAGGGTCCCTTTGAGAATTGCAAAAAGTGTGAGAATCAAGCAAAAAAACGCGTGGTGGCATTTTTGTAATTAAGTCCAACTTTTCTTTCCCACGCGCTAGTTGAACGGCAAAATCGTCAAAATGCCAATGCCGTTTTGAATTAGATATTCCGTCAAAATCTTCGCGTCAAAAATCATCAACCTCATTCTCTCTCTACACAATCGATCAATCCATCTTCAAAAACCCTAACTTTCCACTCAAAATCTCTTCATTTATCAGAAAATCTTCAAAAACCCTAACATTTCCGTCAAAATCTCTTCATTTATCAGAAAATGTCTATCGATGAACAAAAAAAAGCAACAGCCATTGACAAACAAAGGTAGTAGTTGAAAATGATTACACATCATTTGATGATCTTACAAAAAACTCCGTAAAAACAAAATAGTTTAATCATACATGATTACACACCATCTAATGATCTTACAAAAACTTCGTAACCACATACTAGGTTAACCATAGGTGATTAAAAACATTCATCAATACTCAATGTATATTACCTTAAAGATGATTCGAATTTTCTGTTGTATTCTCATAATTATGAAACGAACTGTATTCAAAATCATTCACAAAACTCGATGAAGACGCCATATCGAAAAACAACCTGCAATAATTAAAGTAATAAGAATTAGCAATTAAGCTGGAAAACGAATTTCATCGGAAAAACAAAATTAAGTTAAACTGCGACAATGATCGACTGCGTTGGTTTGCGATAACTAAATGTTTTTAACAACAAAAAAAACCTTAAAAAATGAATTCAGATTAAACGATTTGATACATTGCGATGATTTACGAGATTTGATCGGTTAAACCTATGAAAACGACAACTAAATTAGAAGAATATAATAGATTTTGATTAAGATTACCTGAGCGATTTATGATTCAGATTCTTTCTCAGAAGAAGACGCAAAATAAAACTGGATTATGAATCCTTGATTAACTTTTTATATCTTTGGAGAATAAGACGCAACTAGCAGAGAATGATCCAGCAGGATAAATTACCATCTTGTCCTTGTTCGTTTAAAAAGTGCGCGTGAGGTCTGGAAAGAGACGAGAGACTGAGATCTATTCTCACATTCTTACATAATATATTAATTCTCAAAGGAACTCACTTATATATAGGGGAGAGTTCCTTTGAGAATTGTAAAAACCGTAAGAATGTGAGAATTAGTGTAATCATCGATGATTACCCTATATGTATTCATAGAGTAATCATCGATGATTAAACAGGGCACATGTGCCCCCTCGCGCCGCGCAGCAAATTTTGCCGGGCCGTGAGCCCCAAATCCACCCAAATCAATAGCTGAGATTTATTCTCACATTCTCACCCAATATATTAATTCTCAAAGAAACTCATTCCTATATATATATATATATATATATATATATATATATATATATATATATATATATATATATATATATATATATATATATATGAGATAGTGTGTTGCTGTCACATACCTAAGTTTAGGTGTGGAACCACCCAAAACTACATAGTTTTGGTTAAAACTCTTATTCTTAGCATTATTTTAGCATATATTAAAAAAGTAATTTTAGACTTTTCAACATCTAATATGCTTATATACTTGCAAAATGAAGAGTAAGAATTAAAGTTATTTCAAATTCATATTTCTAAAGTATATCAGGTTAATAATTGCGTCTCATTTTCTTTTGTTCTTTTTCGGTGCTTTCATATTTTTGAGATGAACAACACTACAATAGGATTTGATAATTTTAATATTATGAAATTTTATATTATCTTTACTTAGAAACAAAGTTAACGAATTCACAGATCCTACTTCATGATTGAATTTGAATTTCTTCGTTTTGATTCCAAACTTGTAAACAATAATTCAGGATAAATGTCCATTTCGTGAACACTTGAGCTAGATATAATTACATTTTCCCGATTTTGGGTTTGTCTAACAACCACCATCACGCCCTCCAGCTTTAAATTGAATTATATGTAAAACAACACAAGAGAATTTTAAGTGTTTTAACCAAAACTACATAGTTTTAAGTGGTTTCACACCTAAGCTTAAGTATGTGACAACCATACACTCACTTTTCCCGTATATATATATATATATATATATATATATATATATATATATATATATATATATATATATATATATATATATATATATATATATATATATATATATATATATTCGGTTTATTTGGACAGTTCGGTTTTTTAAAATGAAACCAAATTCAATCAGAAAACTAAACTATTAATTTGGTTCAAGTCTAAACCGATCCAAAAAACCAACGAACTAATCCAAATTGTCCAATTGGACAATCCGATTATATCCGAATAGTGAACACCCTAGTGATATCTCCATGGAAAGACAATAGGGAAGAACAAGTAAATGATTTATTTTAACGGCATAAAGCTTGAGACTTGATTAATATATGCTTATTTATATTTATATTTTGTTGTTACAAAAGCGGAAGTATGTTATGACCTCTTCAGGTATGGTGGTGCAAGTACGGGTCATATTCGTAATCGTTATTTCTATTTTAAACAATATTTATAATCGTTAAATGATATATGTAACTTTTTTTTTTTGTGATTTGTTCTTTTTATTTAGTTATTAATCGTTAAAATTATATGATTTTATAGACAGGGTAACCATAAGCGGTAGTTCTGGTTTCGAAAATTTAGGAACCTGTACTACATGTTACGGTTCTGGTTCCAATAATCCAAGAACCACCGAACCTGGTTCCTTGCTTTCTCACCCCTACTGCCGACGATTTTCCTTGCTTTCGCATCTCCACCACTTCATGATTCATGAACCATAGCCAGCCACCTCCTTAATTACTTTCAACATCCCCATCACCGTAAATGACTTTTACTTTAGGTATAAAGTTAATGCAAGGAAAATTTGGGTACAGTTAGCTATTTGACTTCCGATGGCAAAACTAATGATTTGCATATATCGTCTCATAAGACATAAATTATACAAAGTACAAATACATACATTAGCATGATATAAACAAAAAGAATACACATCAAGATTCCAAAGTTCTCTTAAATCTACCACCCTCTATAACCAACTACATTTACTAAGTTATCAATCGATCTTTATGTTCTAATTCATAAAGAAGCACCGAGCATGTGAGACGGAATTTGACAACTTTGTGCACATATGACATTTTTAAACAAAAACCCAAGCCAATTTCGAAAGCTAAAACAAAAATCAACAAAACCCGAACTCTCTAAACCAAAAGATGTTGTCCGTGTTTTGGGTAAGTTATATCTTTATCAAATTTTTTCGGTTGAAGAAAAACAACGGATGATGACGAGGTTTCATTCTCTGGTGAGTCTCGTGGGAATTCCGAGAGCATTTGAACAACCTCTCTCATTGTCGGTCTTTCAACACTATTTTCTTGAATGCATAACATTGCAATAAAGAACAAGTGCATTGCTTCATCTTGAGGAACATTGGCGAGCCTCGGGTCAATGATGCAACTGACTTCTTCTTTACGGTTTCTAGTCGATGTCCTAGCCCACTGTACAATATCTACACCGTCACCGAATCCTCCCACCGGACGCTTCCCCGTAATTAGTTCAAGAAGTACAACTCCAAAACTGTAAACATCACTCTTTTCATCCACTCTTAGCGTATAAGCGTATTCTGCAAAACGTTCACAAAAGTATTCATTAACATTGCAATTTTAAAATCCCAGACTTAATGAATCCACTAATTAACCACCCAATTATCATTAGTACATTACCAATAATTATCAAAAACAAATGCTTAACAAGAATAAAATAAAGAGAAACGGCCGATTGGTAAAAGCTCTTAAATAATTTTATAAAAGTCACGAATTCGGTCTCTAGGTAAACAAATACCAAATGATTAGCGAAAGCTTCGAAAACAATCATGGAAAATATTACATTGCGGATATTACAAGCATAAGTTAGATCATATGCAAACCTTTATAATGTCAATACTTTTTAGAAAAATGTTTAACAAGAATAAAGAAAGAAGAAAAAATATTGGATTCGTATACTTTTTTGAAAGTAATACTAAAATAGAAATGAAAGACCAAGACTGTGTTTAATACGTGGAAAATGATGTGGATATCAGTCAGCTTTCACAACAAACGAAACTGTGTATAGAGACATGGATCTGTTATCAGATTGTGTGTTGAGTTGCGGTCTGTGTCAGTTTTTGACACAGGCGGATCCCACCGTCCATTTTACTAGGGGGCACTGCTTCGGTGTGGTTACCCATAAAATTCTCTTACCATGTACCTACAAATCCTACGTCCACTGTTTACTTCATATCTCTAGCATAAATCACGGGTGTCTTTCATACGACACGTCACTTTCACTCACCAGAGCTCTGATCTCCTAAACAACGTACCACCACAAGTCCACAACCTTAACACTACATCCCCTTGTTACTATTACTATAACTTTTATTTCAAACTTAAACCTTATTAATTTAAATAAATGTATTATATACAAAATTAAAATAAAAAAGAATGTTTATGTACCTGGAGCAATGTAGCCATAAGACCCTGCAATTGCCGACATACATTCGGATGCACCACCATCGACTAGGTACTTTGCGAGCCCGAAATCAGCTACATGAGCCTCGTAGCTCGAGTTTAGTAAGATATTATTCGATTTCACATCTCGATGAACAATCAAAGGTGAGCAATCATGATGAAGGTAGCACAACCCTCGGGCCGCCTCTATTGATATTTTGTACCTTAAACGCCACCCTAGAATCCCGCTTTTGGTTTTTGCATGCAACGCTTCTCCTAAACTCCCGTTTTTCATGTATTCGTACACGAGAAGATTGGTGTCTTTGTTTGAGCAAAATGCTAATAGTCTCACGATGTTTCTATGTCGAATGTTGCCCAGGGTTCGGATTTCGGCTCTGAATCCATGGTCGTGGGTTGTGTTCCCGAAACCGACGAGTTTTTTTACCGCGATTTCGGTCCCGTTTGGCATTTTACCGTGGTAGACGATTCCGGCTCCACCTCGTCCTATTACATTACCGTCTTTTATGCATTCAAGAACGTTGGAAACGGTAAACTCGACTTTTTGGAATGATGTCATTTTCCAAGTATCCGAACCCGCTTTTCTAAATGACTTGGCTTTTACCATAGCTGCAGCAGCAAAAACTAGTGAGCAAATAAGGAGACCGAGTGCGAATATCAACTTAAACCTTCCCGACTTTTTGTTAGTGGAATCAGCAATTCTGCTAACATTGCATGGATTGTTCAACAATTGGCCACAAAGTTGAGGGTTACCTGCAAAGGAAGAGGCGTTAAAGAACGAGAATTGGCCCGTTTCGGGTAGTCTACCCGAGAGATCATTGAATGAAAAATCAGCGATTGTGAGACTTTTCATGGTTCCAATAGACTTAGGAATGGAATCGTTAAAGTGATTTCTCGAAATATTCAAGTAGTTCAAGATTCGGATATCTGAAATTTCAACCGGAATTGATCCGGAAAAATTGTTCTGACTCAAATCAAGGTAAGTGAGATGGACACAATTTCCAATATCGGGTGGGATTTCACCGGAAAACGAATTCCCACTTAAGTCGAGCTTTGATACCTCGTGGAGTTGACCGATAGTCGCCGGAATTGGGCCCGAGAATTGGTTTCCGGCAACTAAAAGGATTTGGAGGGAAGAGAAATTTGAAATTGAATACGGTAAAGAACCCGAAAGTTGATTATTCGATAAATTAAGTTGACTTAATTTGACCGGTCTTGAAGACGGGTCTTGGTTATCGGACAAATTACCCGACAAGTAATTGTTCTGCAATTCTAGTAAATTTAACTCCGGCAAGTAAATGAGTCCATCCGGAATGCTACCATTCAAGTAATTCTCCCCTAATCTCACTCTAACAAGACTCGAACAAGAGCCCAAATCCTCTGGAATCGGCCCGAATAAGAAATTTTTCAATAGAATCAATATTCTTAACTGATTAGATGCACAAAGATCACGAGGGATAGTACCAGTGAGCTTATTGCTCGACAAATCGACCTCACGAAGATTCCGATTCCGGCCAAGATTCTCCGGAATCACACCGGTGAAATTGTTGCTCCAAAGACCAAGAGTTTGCAAATCCGGAAACTCTGCCACAAAATCGGGTATCGAACCATGTAATCTGTTCATGAAAAGATTCAAAAGCTTAAGACGATTGAGATTTCCGAGCTCATTCGGGATTTCTCCCGAAAGTGCGTTGGCTGAGAGGTCAAGATTGGTCAAACTCGTTAGATTGCCTAGTTGCTTCGGAATCGGGCCCGAAAGGAGATTAATGTGAAGATAAATGGTGTCAATGGAAATCAAATTCCCGAGTTCCAGTGGAATTGGGCCATCTAATTCGCATGAGGAAAGATCCATGTGAACTAGATTAACCAATTTACCGAATTCCTTCGGGATTCCACCTTCAAACACATTGTAATAACCCATGTAAATCTCTCTCAAATTTGTAAGATTACCCAATTCCGGTGGAATCTTTCCATGGAGGTCATTTCCGGCGAGTGATAAGTATTCCAAATTCACCATTTTTCCGTAAATTTCAGGGATTTCGCCGTAAAAGTAATTCCCACCCAAATCCAAGTATTTGAGGGTTTTGAGTGTTGTGATTCCAGTAGGCAGAGGAAATGAGAAATTGTTGTTGTACACGTCAATAACTTCAAGATTTTGTAGGGTTGAGTAATTCCATTCCAATCCACCACTAAATGCGTTATTTGAAATGTTGAGAAATCGGAGAGAAGTTAAATTTGAGAGATTAATTTCTCCGGTGAAGTTGTTTCCGTCGAGCGAGAGTTCGGTGAGGGTATCAAGAGACGAAAAAACAGGGGAAACAGAGCCATGAATTCTCATATTTGACAAATTGATTGAAATTACTCTGTTTTGGAAGCATTTAATTCCAACCCATGAACAAACGGAATCAGGGTTAGAGGAATTCCATGTGTCTAAAGCAAAAGGAATGGAATCAAAGCCTTGCTTGAGAGTGACTAAGGCATCAAAATCAGTGGAAACAGAGGTTTGAATTGAGAAACAGAGTGTTGTGATTATGACAAACAAAGACAACATTTTTGGTGGGTTTTTGTTTTTCATCTTGTTGTTCATTTTTAAGGAGAATTTGTTTGGAAGGATTTGTAGAAGAAACAAAATAATTTATCGGATGGAATGGAATTGGGTTTCTTCAAAAGGAATGGAAAAGTGAAGGGAATCAAGAAAACTTGAAGGCTCAAAGAATCAAACATCTTCAAAGTGAGTCTTGAAATTCAAGGAAGAAGCTAAACCCTTCCTTTTTTTCCCTTTATTTCTTTGCTTTTCTATTCTCTCTCTAAAAGTGGTGAGAAATTTGAAAAAGGAATGGAATTGGCAATTCCTGTATTTATCAAAGACCTTCTTTAGGCAAAGGTGAAATAAAAAGAAATGAAATGAAACAGCCGTTGGATAACAGAAATTTGAAGATTTTAAAGAGGTAATTCCATCTTGTTTAGACAGGACTTGCATGTCATGCATTAAAAGTAGTACTTTGTGAAGAAAAAGCTGTACACTTGTTTGGATTTTGGCATGTTTTGCTTTGGGAAAGAGATCGATTTTTGAGATTGGGGTAAAGATAAAGTTGATTCTGTCTATCTTTATACTTTAAAGTGACAAAAATACCCTTTAGCTTTAATCAAATAATAGCCATCTTTACTTTGAATGGGGGTAGGCTAGGGAAGAGGTGATGGAAGATGCACTTTGGGTCATGAATAATGGATGAATGGTCACTTTTTATGTCATGATTGATGATGATGAACATGTATGCATATTTGGTGACACACATAGATAATATACATTATGTGGAAGTATGTTTCAAGGTTTCATAATCACAATGATGGCGAAATATATATCATTTGTGCATGTTTGTGTCAACTCATCATCAGCAAAATAGATCCTACTGAGATGTGTTAGGTTAAACGGACTAAACAAAAAAGTTTGGAAATACAAAAAAGGACCATTAACATATATAATAGAAGTACCATGTTCATTAACATAATACCATTTAGTTCTTGACTTCTTGGTTAAATTACACACCCCTTGATCATATATAATACCATTTTATAACTACAATTTACAGACTTATAATCATTAACATCATTCATTTGTATATAATTCTAGTTCCTAGATTGTCTAGGTTTTGCCTCATGGCCTCTTTTTATCTTGAGTTTAATTAATGGACATTGAATATTTTTTTCTTTAAAGCGGAAAATGTATAAGAATTTTATATTTATATGCAATTCTTTTATTTAAAGGAATAAAATTTGTTTTTAGGCATAAAGGATAATGAACTTATAACGTTAAATAGTAAACTTGATAGGATAATTCGAATCTCTATAACTTTTCAAACCTAATGCGAGGCCAAATAGATCGTGTGGGACAGTCTCGGTTCGGTGGATTTAAATACCATGATAATTTAAAGACGTTGGTGATATTGTCATATTACGTAAAGTTTTTTTCCGAATCATTTAGTAGCCTCAGATCGCATCTAATTATTAAAAACGATATTTCTCTTTATTATTGTCAACGTATGTATCTTTAGCCATCAACTAATATATAAAAGGACCACACTCCAAACCTCTTTAAGTTGTCATTATCGAGCCGTGAAGTAATTATGTACAACAATCTTTTTTCTTTTATTTTCTTGATGTATCTTTAAGTAGCCCCTAACTAATTATGAACAGCAATGATTTTTCATATGTTTTAGTATAATTCATGTAGCCCCAAATGTAATCACATAAAGTACGATGACAGAAACAAACTTGGATGGCCTGAAGAAAAAAAAAGAAAGAAAGCAAAGTACAACCTCGTAAGGTGTTGTGATGTTTTTTTATACATTGCACACTCCAAACCGTGAGGTGCGGAGTTAACGTTACGAAATAGATCATAGTGGATGTATAAGGCGTGACGTAAGATAAGACGTCTTAAGGTGTGATAAGGCACGGCTTATGATGGGGTTTTTTTTTTTTTTGAATCTGACAAACAAATTTGAATTTATAAAAAAAAATTATATATATATAATTATAAATTTATATATAATATTTTTTGTGAACTTTATATATGAATTATCACATAAATCAATAGATCGATCTGTCTTTTTTGTGAACTTGTATTTATAAATTATATAAAAAATTTCCCGTCTTAATTCACGCGTTGAAAAACATCATGTCTCGCTGTAGCTCGCCATGACTTGAGGAAGCTGTCACGCCGCCCCTTACAATTTTTAGAAGCTTGATTGCATCATAATGTAACATGTCAAATGATGAATATAGCATTAGTTACATGAAAATGTTACAACTTTAGCCTATAAAACGGTTTTGGGTAAATTAAGGCAATAAATTTTATACATCATCAAAACGTAGTTAGTTATTGTATAGAGATCGAGTGAAATTCCCACTCTATGAAAAGCTAAAGCTCGCGAACAGACAGGCCATAAGACCACTATCAACCGTTAGACATATTATCATTTTGTGTTAAATCAGAATCATGTCAGCTCAACCGTTAGACATATTATCATTTTGTGTTAAATCAACATCATGTCAGCTCACACTCGATCAACTGACACACCCCCTTCACTAAATATTTTTATGCATAGAATGCACACATAAAGTGTCAACATTCACTAAAATTACCTTCTCCTTCGTCTCTTTATCCGTCTCCAAAACAAATCAATCAACCAACCATGTCATGTCAACGGTTTCCACAAACCGATGGCCGTGAGTGGAGACCAACGGTGTCCGCTGGCACTCGTCTAAAGAGCAAAGTTAAAGACCAAAATTAGTATGAATAAGATGGTGGTACTTAGATAGCATACACATACATTGCCCAAAAACTTTTAGTCGTCTAATTAAATTATTTACCTGAAATATTTGATAATTTTTGTACATTTTTAACAAATATTATATATTGTTATTTGAATTAATATTAAATTAACAACTATAAAGGGAGTTGGCGAATAGAACGATGCTGGTGACAGTGTAAGAAGTGAAAAGAGAAGATTATAATTCATTTATCATTACAATGTTTTTCCAATCCTTCATTTCATGTTTCTGCAAAAGATCGACTGCATGGAAATAAGAAACCCTTTTCTCTCTTTCTTGATCTCTCTCTCTATACATATATAGGTATGTATATATATGCATATATATCTAGTGACGGACTCACTAAAAAAACTGAGTACTCCGTTGCACTTGTTCACTTGTTTTTCCTCAGGTTGTTAACTATACTAATAAAAAAAATTAATTTTTTTTAACATTATTTTAACATTATTTGAAAAATTCCAGAAGTTAAGTACGAATAACCCCTTGCACCATACTAAATCTCCCTCTTTATATATCTTTTTCTGAGTGTGAGAAAACACACACACATCTACGTTGGTGTGTGTGTTTTGTTTATATGGAAGAAGTTGATGGAATGGTCTAAAAGAGAGGACTGAAAAGCAAAAGAAAGATTTCATCTTCCACTTAGAATAAGAAAAAGAAAAAGGAAAAGAAAACTCCCAACGATCCCACTCTTTCACATGGAAAAGAGTGCTATTGTTTTTATGCTTATTATTTTTCTCTAGTTTTTACTTTTGGTTACTGATTATATTTTTCTATGTCCTACTATCTTTAATATTTTTTATTTGTATATAAATGTAGATAGTTTGCTTTATATAAATTAGATTATTTGTGCTTCATTTTTTTTTAAATATTTTTTATAAATTTACCCCTTGCACATAGGGGTGTCAAATCGGGTAGTCGGGTCGGGTTAGGCTCTTATCGGGTCGGGTCCGTCGGTTTTGAGTAAAAAAATCTAACCCGAAACCCGACCCTATAAGGAATCGGGCTAGTCAGGTTCGGGTTCGTCGGGTTTCGGGTTTGTCGGATTGACCCGATCGGGTTGGTCGGGTTACTTATAAAAACAATAATAAATTTAGAATATTACGTTTTTAACTTTTTCATACTTAAAAATACAATGTAAACTACATAATAATTAAAAATAATATTATGCATTTTGAACGATACAATTACTGATTATGTGTTGATTGTTCGTTTACAAATAAATAACAGGTGCATCACGTCAAAATCATGGGTTGATTTCTTATGTTGTTATGTATGTAATTCTAGGTACTTATGATACAAATTAGATACTGATTATGACCATATCACACTAATAGCACTACATATTTAATGGTAAAAAGAATATCTAAAAATTATAAAAGAAAAGTTCTTTAAAATTCAATCGGGTCAACCCGAAACCCGACAAAGGTAAGCAATTATAACCCAATACGACCCGATGTTAACGTCGTGTTTGTTGGGTCGGGTTAAAATAACCCGAAATCAACACAAGACCCGAATACACCCAACCCGACTAGCATAATTGGGTTCGGGTTTGGGTCGGGTCGGGTTGACCCTTTTGACACCCCTAGGTGTAGGTTTTGATAATTAGGGTTTAAATGGGTGTCTAATGTATTTTCGGGTGTTAGATCGTGTCTTGAAATAAATAAATATAGTGTTTCAGGATTTCAAGGTTTCGGGATTGTGTCTCATTCGCTATACACTCTATTATTTTGGGTATTGTTCTTTTATCTTTGAAGCTTATCGAGTTGTTAGTTCGAAGAGTTTTTTGGTAAATATTCATGTTCTGCATAATTGTGGTTTAGTGATCTAGTTGATAAATTATTGAGAATGGGTAGTTAATCATGCAAATCAATCAAATAGAAGTCTAAAATAGGGAAGATAAGCCCTTACCAATATGAACATTTGTGCATTATAAAGGTACCTACAGTTGGATCCTAAATTCTCCACCAGACCACATGTCATTATTTTCTTTTGTAAGAATGTGAAAAAACAGATAAATGAGAAGGGATCTCTATTCAAATTATCCTACCGAAGTTGCGTTGCTAGCACCGTTTGGTTGCTGGAGCGACCATTGCCGGTTGCTTCATTTTTCATAAGGGAAGGGTTAATTTAAAAAAAGAATAGGTTTGGTCACCTGGTACGTAAATTTGGTCGGTTGAGAAAAAACTGATGTGACGCTAAGATGGTAGAGATGAGTTTGGTCACCCCTTATAAATAGTCTTACTCTCTTTTGAAATCTTAGTAATTCCTGACCAATAAACCTTTTTGAAGATGTTTTATGTAAGAGTGTGAATTAGCTAGACATAAATGTAGGAACATTAAAAAAATATTGTAGTATTATGAAAAACAACTAAATGCATATATACTCTTCTTTACTGGCATCTAGAACCGAGCGTAATAGACGACCGAATGATCGGTCACGACCGCTACATCCTCGATGCCCGACGCGTCCCGCCCGTTACACCCTCCGATCCCCGACGCGTCGCCAAGGCCCAACGGTCGACTATTCGACCGTTCGCAGCCCGCTCCAACGGCTCCAAAACACCCCTTTCAAACTTAATTTTTACCCCTTTTTTTACCATATAAATACCCAATCTTTTTCTAAAAATTTCACACTTCTCATTTCTTTTCTTCATACTTACTCACATCACACACACTATCTTAAAAATGAGTTCCGACGATGAAATGAATGTCGCTAATTTCATTTTTGGCGACGAGGAAGAGGACAGGGTTATACATCTTGGTTTTTTAAAAACGGCGGTCGCGTTTCTTGAAGGTTCTAGTTCTACTATCCCTAGAACTCCTAGAAGATACGTGCATAGGGACCGTGGCGGTGCGAATGACCGTTTCGTGGCAGCTTACTTCGCTGAAAATCCGATGTATAACGAGCAAGATTTTCGCAAATGTTTCAGGATGAGTCGTGATCTTTTCACACGCATTGTTCGCGATCTCACTAATACCGTCCCATTATTTGCGCAACGTTATGATGCACTTGGGAACCCAGGTACTTCTCCGCTAATGAGGTGCACGTCTGCAATTCGTCAGTTAGCATACGGTACCGTACCAGATGCTCTAGACGAATACCTACAAATTGGTGAGAAAACTAGCCGTGATAGTCTCGCAGAGTTCTGTAAAGGGGTTATGAACTTGTATGGAGATGAATTTTTGCGAAAGCCTACTCATACTGTAACGACCCGAATTTTTTGTAAATAAATAAATTGTACAAAAATATGATAAATAAGGATAAATCGTTTAGGGAACGTAGGAATTGGTTTCGTGTCATTCGGACACCGTACGAGAAAGTTATGGACGAAACCGGGTCGAGCCAAAGATCAAAAACTGCAGCCTGTGCTACGTGTGAAGTTCACGGCGCGAACTTAGTTCGCGATCGTGAAGTCGGGGCAGCGATTTGGGTAGTTTGGCGCAAAGTAGTTCCCGATCACTTACCGATCGCGAAGTTCGCGTATTCAGCAGAGTTCACGACGCGAACTTGATGGCGATCGTGAACTCCATTTCGACACCAGCATTAAAGTCGGGAATTTTCATTTATTACACCCCAAAACCCTAGTTTTTCCCTCTCATTGTGTGTGAACGATTTCTGAGTGAAAGGGGACGTTTGGAGCTCAATCTTCATCAAATCTTGGTGATTCTTGCTCCTTATTGAAGAACAAAGGTAAATCTTCAACCCTCTTGTGTTATAAGTCTTAGATTCAAGTAGGGAAGCTTGAATCATAAACCCTAGTTATGGATTTATTCATGAATGGTTAAATGGAAGTGAGATAACTTAGATCTATGGTATTTTAACAAGGAAAACGTGGTCATGTTATAGATACACGAAAATATGGTGATTTATGAAATTAGGGTTTGGTGACTTTGGGGAAAATGGTGCTAGTAGTTGACTAGCCATGGATTATGTAGTTAGTACAGATGATTAATGCAAACCATTGTATTGGTTTTGATAATAGGTTATCGGTTGGAAGATTTGAGGCATTCAAATCTTGAGAAGTGATATTGGCGTTTAAGGAACACAACAATTGGTTAAGCTTGGCTAAGGTGAGTACATGTGAACTTTCAAAACTGAGTACATAGTTAGTAAATGTTTATAATTAAATGCTTTTATCGAGTCTTTAAGTAATTTAGTTAATTATGTGATTTTTAATGAATTGCTTATGTGATGATGAATCGATTAATTGAATGAGAAATGATGGAGCTATAGGCTCACTATGATAAAAGATAAGTGATGACGGTGATGTTGATGTCCCTAGGGCCGTAGTAGATTGGAGGCATTCCGGTTATTACGGTACCTTAAGGTTAGTGGTAGATTGGAGGCATTCCGATTACCCAATACCTATGAGTCCCGGTAGATTGGAGGCATTCCGGTTACCGTGGATATGACGGTCTTGATAGATTGGAGGCATTCCGATTATCTTGACATTGGCCAAATGATGAAAGTAATGAAGTGACTCAAATGAACCTAGTAATATTATTTTAAGTTTAAATGATATTATGTGACTAGTTGTTTATCGGGTTTTAAACCCATGTATCTCACGAGGCAATTTTGTCTCACGTACTATGTTTGTGTTTTGCTATGTACTCAGGTTCGGGATCGAAGATCTAGGAGGCCCGTTTAGAAGAGGCCTTGTTGAGATTAGCTCGGTGTTGATGATTAGAGTCCTTATCCCATGGTTAAGATATAATTTGTAACACCGTTTTTGAAAACTCTGATAATCTCGAACAAGAAACCTTTTTGTTTTTGTAAAACCGGCATTTGATGTTGATACAATATTATGTATTTTTGGATTAAATGATATTTAAATGTTGTTTTGAAAAATGAGGTGTTACACATACTGATGTGGCGAAGCTATACGCTTTTCATGAGGAGAAACATGGGTTTCCCGGTATGCTAGGAAGCATTGATTGTACTGGTTGGCCTTGGGCTCAATGTCCAAATGCTTACCGTGGGCAATATGTTAGAGGGGATCACGGGAACGAACCATTTATCTTACTTGAAGTGGTTGCCTCACATGATTTGTGGATTTGGCACGCGTTATTTGGTGTCTCCGGGTCGAACAACGACATCAACGTGTTACGAGCATCCCATATTTTCAATGATCTCAAAGACGGGAAAGCACCTGAGGTACCCTTTTTGGTAAACGGGGTGTCTTACAAATTGGGATATTATCTTACTGACGGGATATATCCGGAATGGTTTGTTCTTGTTAAGTCTATTTCACACCCAAATGCGAATGATGTTAAGCGGGTGAACTACAAGAAAGCACACGAAGCTGCAAGGAAAGACGTAGAACGAGCATTTGGCGTTCTAAAGAAAAAATGGGGTATAATAAAAACGGCTGCAAGGTCCCCAAATGTTAACTAAATAAGGGATATAATGTACACTTGTATCATATTACATAATACAATTATCAAAGACAAAGGCAGAGCCATATGTCCCGACTTTCATCCGGAAGAGCGACATAGTGAACTTGACCCCGTACGATCACATGAAGAAGTATTACAAGTTATCAGGGAGATCAATAATCAACAAACTCATCTTAATCTTAGATCTGATTTGGTGGAACACATTTGGAATCGACAAACACACCAGTAGTTTTTTTAATGTTTTTTTAGTTATGCTTAATGTAATGTTTTAAATTATTTTTAATGTAATGTTTTAATTATTAATGAAATTTAAAAAAAAAAAAAAGTCGATCGGTCACCCATTACGGGCATTTAATCGTTGTCTGGTTATATGTTTGATCAGGAGAGAGAAAGCTGATGTGGCGCAGAGGTGGCAGTGTGAACAAATTTTACGGACAATCTAAATAATCTTCTATTGGTTTTATTTAATTTCTAATTTTTAACCTTAATAAAAGCTAAAATCTTATCAATGAAAGAAGTTTCTTTAACACTTTAACGACAGCTTATTCTTCATAAAACACAAAAGCTAAAATTTTAGATATCTTTAAAAAATCTATTGTCCCTCATACCTTAGCTTTAATTTTAGCATATTTAGAATAAAAGAAATCGTAAATGTGTAATCATTATTTATAAATACGAAAATAGTTAAATATATGAAATTATACAAAATAAAGGTAAAAAGATAGTAACTGCTGTTTCTTTAAATTGTATTCTGTAAACATAGTTTCAAAAGCTATAATTTAAATGCTTACATTTATATAATATACAATAACCATACAGAATTAACTGTTCATTAACATTAGTAACCCTGTTTTGAAAATCCCGTTACACATGGACTTTCCGTTTTTCAGTCTATTTAATTTAAGGACCCTTAATTTAATAGTATTGTATAATAGATTGTGAAAAAGTTGATTGGTAATCACATTGTATAGTCTTTTCTCCTTTTCTGCTTATATTTATTACTAGCTACAAAACCCGCCCGATGGGCGGGTATGCTTCATATTTTAGTATGTAGAAAAATACCAACAAAGATTAAATAAATTTCTAAATGACATAATAATTGATAGATGTGATGATGATTTTGTACAAAAATTCGATACATGAAGAAATGTTACATATAATTTACAAACGAAATAAGACTTCTTTGTAAACGACATTTGTTGTTGAATTAGTGTAATTGCCATCTCTGTCACAACAAATGACCTTCAATCCTTTCTTGCTCTTAACTCGAGATACAACTACATAAAGCTGGCCATGTGAGAATACTGGTTTTTGCAGAAACAAACCAACCTGAGACAACGTCTGACCTTGACTTTTATTAAAGGTCATAGCAAAGCATACCTGAACGGGGAATTGCCTCCGATTCAATTTGAAAGGCATCTTGTTGTCGGAAGGACTTATGACAATTCGAGGGATAGCGCAGTAGGCTCGCAGCTTCGCCAGAAGCTACGAAGGGGGGGCCTCGGCCCGGCATATTGTACTCACCTTGCCGCCGGATATTATTTTACCCTCGATTATATTTACACCCATCCGTAATATCTGAAGTCTGGTTCCGTTGCACAATTCAGCTTTCTGATCAATATTCCGCATACACATTACCGGAACGCCGATCTTTAACTTCAATATATGCTGCGGTTGCCTGACATTTTGATACTGTTCAAGAATTCAGAAGTGTAAATATCAAGGTTGAACATAGTATCATCTTCATCTGCAGTAGAAACAGAGTCCGATGACTCGTATGTCTTTTCTTCTCCGAGAATTAAAGACTACGTCGACCATTTCGTGAGTGGGAGCAAGGATGGCTCTATCTTGAAAAAAGTTGTGTTGCCATAGATTATCAAGCAAATGAGGGTATGTTTCTCGAATAATAAGCCCCCAACATTATCATCAGACGCTGGAATGAGCATGTTGTCCGGGAACTCTATTGACGACTCACCATCATTTTCACCACCTGTTTTTAGGTAATTAGAAAATAAATTGATATAATTAAAAAAAATAGTTGAATGGTTTATTATAAATTAGAAATAAATTAAATACACACCTATAGTGCCTTTCTCAATATCGAGTATCCAATCTGCGAATTCCTTTATCTCTTTTCTTTCAACATCAGATGATCCAGAACCCAGCCTCATGTTTACTGTTAAATTCAAGACAGTGCAGTGGTCCCAAAGATATGAAGCATTGATCGTCGCATGAACCACGTCTTGCCTAGAGCCGTTTGGAATAACAGGGAGAATTTGCCAAAAATCACCACCAAACAAAACAACTTTTCCACCAAAAACATGTTTTGATGGTGTCGACGGGTCCTCCCTGCATATGTCTCTCAGAGTTCTATCAAATGCCTCGAAACAATATCGGTTAATCATTGGTGCCTCGTCCCAGATAATTAGCTTTGCTTTTCGGATCAACTCAGCAAGGTCACCGTCGGCTGATATGTGGCACAATGAATCTTCCACTACATTAATAGGAATTGCAAACCTGGAAGGAGTACATAATTAGAAATTAGCATACAGAGTATAGATGATAATAGTATTATGTTGTGTTCGAGTATAATAATGACGTGCAAACCTGAAATGAGCAATCCTACCACCGTCTAACAAAAGGGCCGCAATACCACTTGATGCAACATTCAATACTATTGACCCTTGGGAACGTAATGCAGCAGACATAGTTTTGTACAGGTAAGTCTTTCCAGTACCAGCGTAACCATATACGAAGAACATTCCACCCTTTTCATTATTAACGGCGTCCATGACTGTTCTGTAGATACGTTTCTGCTCTGATGTAAGACTGGCATAAAGAGTTTGATGCTGCTCGCGGAGTTCATCTCTGTTGTAGGATTCCTCGTCGTATATTAAGCGGTTGTAATTTTCCATCGTGTATTCAGCATCAGGATATGACATGTTTGAAAAAGACTTCAAACTCTTGTTCAGTAATACACGTAAATAATAAAGTTCACCCCATGAGGGTGGGACATGATGTATACGACCAAGTGTATCTCCTCGTTTTCTCTTCTGCCAAATACGTTGCTGCTGATTCCAAACGTAATACTGGGGGATCTCAACATACAGGAGTTTACGCGCGTCTAGATCTCTCTCGTTCAGTTCCATCCATGCTATAAACTTTGTTTCGTTCACAGATGACTTATCTAACGCGTAATCAATACTTTCCATTGCATCAAAGATTACTGGCTGTTCATCCTCTAAATGGAATGACAACCTTTCGACTGAAGGTGTCCTTTTATGAATATCAAACTGAAATATACGCCAGGTTGCCTCGCAGGCGGAAAGATACCTACAATCATAATAATCTTTTATTTCGTCGACCTCTTCGCCCTCCACGGCAACAGTAACCCTGTCCGGTCCTATGTTCACATACTTAAACAGAAGAAATCACGGGTTGTCACTTTTTACGTCGAATGTCATTAATGAGGAAAAAAAATTTGGTCGTTAAGTTCATGAATCATGATGATTACATTGACTTCAAGAAAATATTAAAAAAAAAAGATGTCAATAACATGCATTACTAACTTGTAATTTCAACATGGAGGAGGAATTCTCAAATGTAAGAGGACGATTATTAGTAAGTTTATAATTTTTTATGAATGTCTAAACATGTTATAGGTTGTCATTATTAAAACCTAAAAATAAAATATAACATTAATTCAAAATGTTAAATATTAAAAAACAATGTCTTTAACCAAATAATGCATTCAGATATGATGCCATGATAGATTGATATCTCTAAATTTTGCATTGCATGATAATTGTTTACCCATTTTATTTCTTCGCAGCAAAAGACTCCACTCAATCATCTTTGTCTGATACAGTGAGTATAAATAACATCATAATGTACAAATTAAAGTCGTAAGAATATAAAAACCAAATTAAGATTTTAGCAAAACTTACCCAATTCTCAAATTCCAAGTAATCTTTATTAGCATACGGTCAACAAAACAGTAAAAAAAAGTCAAACTTATTAACGTGAACCAAATTCATATATTATCAAAATATGGAATATATGGAATATGCTTGAGTCTTTAAAGTCAAAAGAATTTCACAACATCAGATGAAGCAGTAGCCAAAATTGTTGGCTTGTTTGAGACCAGTTTCTACAAATCCATCTACTAAGACAATTCATGATATATCCAATCGAAATTGTTTTTCTTTTACTTAAGAAAACATATATGATTTTAACTAAAAAAGGTGAGAATTTACTTCTGCCATGTAAAAGGTATACACAACTTCGCTTGAACTTGCAAGTTGCAACACTACATTTTTTAATTGACCCGTTAAAGGATAAATGTGTTTTGAATATAAATAGTCCAAACGGGACGAAAAGTTGTCCAATTAGTATTTTTTTTTAAATTAAAATCTCGTAACCAATTTTACTTAAAAAATTAGCTTGTCATTTATATAATTTAAGCTTTTGACACATGAAATTGTCATTAATATCATGTACAATTTAGAAAAGTTATCTAGTCACTACATATCAATCTTTTGGCAAATAGTTTGACTTAGTAAAAGTGAATCAACACAACTTTGATCAAGTGTGAATAGTTTGACCTGATAAATTTTAAAAAATGTTAAAAAAAATACAAAAATTAATTGAATCTAGCTCATTGCACCATTTATCATCCTCATTTACCTTACTAAGTCCTTTTTTTGTCAAGCTTATATTTTACCTTGCTTCCCTTGCTAATCTCATTCGCCTGCAAAAAAATAAAAAAATAAAATAAGATACAAGTGTGTTGGAACATGCGGCGTAAAAGTGGATCATACTGGCTTGTGTTCAGGTGTATGTTAAAGGATAACACCTTCAGCTACGACTTCTGCTAGGATTTCTAATTCTCCAAACATACAGCCCATTCACAGTTTTGTAATTCTTGTGGGCCCTTTAAGAATCCGTCTGTTACTAAAACCTGCTTGTAATTCAAAAGAGAGATTTGAATTAAAAAAACACCGTGTTTTATTCAAATTGCTTTATTAATTAACTTATAACAGAGTGTTTGGATATGGGTTTCAAGAATTGGGTTTTTAAAAAAGGAATCGGATAGAACATAAGATACAAGTATACAACCAACTGATGAATGGTTCGAAGAGTGTTCTTTTTCTATTTATGATAGATCAAATAGGTCAATCAAAACATTAGAAAGGAAATGGGTTAAATGGATAGAGAGTAAAATCAAACCCCTTAGCCTCTTGACCGAAGAGATCTGAGTAAAGAATCATTTAGCCTATTAAAGATGGAACCTTTTCTCATTATTTACTCCAAAAATATCAATTTCACCTACAAATTGAACCAAAAGCTTTATGAAAAAAAGTAAAAAAAGGTTCAACTTTAAATATAAAAAAAAATGTAAATAAAGATTTCACCATGATAACAGGCATTTGGCCACCGAACATCTAAACAACATCCATTTGAGGAATAAGTTAATAACCTGAATGAATCTGCTTGATAGTTGACCTGCAATTGATGATTCCAAAATAGATGTTACGTCATAACTTCATTCCCGACATGCTATGACAAAAATTGATACCTCAAGAGGAAGGCATATGAAACTTTCAGATGGATTTGAGTGCATCTATTTCAGGTCCTGTAAATCACAACATAGAAGATTCAAAACCTAAAGAAGTGTTCTAAAACCTTAATCAAAATGATAAGATTAATTTTACATGTGCATAAACTTTTCATGGAAGCATTTTATCGAACACTTGTTATGCAATTTCATGGGCATTTGCTACCTAGCCATGAAAGAACACAAACAAACCATTATGAGTCAGAGAATGTGACTGACTTGAATCACTTCTTGATCCACATAGTTATTTTACTGAAAGCATGCTCAAATTACGTATCCCCATTTTGTTCATTAAAAAATATATATAATGCCTTTAATTGCGGGGAAAAAGTGCAATACCTCATATGAAAATTTTCAGATAGTTTTAATTCAGTTTTTTTCAAAAAAAGATTAAAAATCTAAAAAGATGGAGTTTGAAAAGATGATATAGTAGTCATACCTGTAGTGATTCAAAATATATCCAGAATTAGGTCCAGTTGTAGCAGGTGATGAATTCAATTGTTTAAGGCAATCTATTTATAATGCTTGAAACATGTATAAAAGATGGGAAACAAATTTCAAGTAAACTATTTAAATTCTTACAAGCGAATATTTTTCCATACATTTAATCAAACAGCTGGTGTGCATAAAATCTAGAAAACTCATCAAAGAAATACATACCTTATGATTGAACTCCAACCAAAGAAGATTCCTGCACCATATAAAACTCTGTTTTCACATTATCCTACACATCATTCATTATTAATCAAAAGAATTAATTTTTAATTTTCTTTTATGTAAATCGTTACATATAATCAGCATAAGAGACAAAGACTTCCAAAAAAGTAATGAAAATGCATATCAGGTTACGAAAGACCTACATTGAACACTTCACAACACAATGCAATGAATATAGTGACACTAACTGGAAAGTAATCACATTAACACATATCGTGTCTGAAAAGCCTCAATCGAACACCTCAGAACACAATGAAGAGTGTTTAATTACACTAACTGTCAATTAAACGCTAAATCAAAATCACATTAATAGAAGAGATACGACGCAGACACACAAATAGTGAACATAACTGGGGCGGTGGCAGTAATAGTGAACATAACTGGGGCGGTGGCAGCAGTTGGATGCGGAGCAGGGGTCGCGTGAGATACAAAGGTGGCCGGATAAAACCAATTTGGGGAGAATTGTGCAGGAAGACCGGATGGGAAGCAGATTCGAAATTGTGTGTGAATGACGTGGTCCAATCCCTGAATTACAGGTGGCATTTAGGACCAATCAGAATCGTCGGAAGTGCCTAGGTGTCGAACCCTCTTCAAAATTAGGGGTCATATATAGGGTAAGATTATAATATTACATACATTGGAAAACTTAACTATTATACAGTATAAATATTAAGACATGAACCAAAACTTATTATTACTAATAGTATCCTATATTTAGTAAAAACACCAATTTAAGAAAGAAAAAAACAGGTTTAATAAAGTTTTTATTTTTCCATATAATAATACATGATTAAAAAATCCGCGGCAACGCACTGCAATACATACCTCGTTTTTACAAACATACATCATAATGTAAAGTTTATTTATGAACATATGTATCTTTTATCAATTGTGTTTGAGATACTTTTATCATTTCTTTTTTCTGTTGGATCCATATTTTTTCACCATTATCATCGCGCCATCAACCCCCTTGAAAAGTCGATCAATCTCAAACTCTTTCATGCGGTTTCATTCTCCAGTTGTTCCGCCGACGGTGACATTCAGTCGACATCAATTGATTTAGACAATTGATGCACGTCGCTAGAGGAGTTGGTGTTTTGCAAACGCAGATTGATAGAGCGTCGCTGGTGACCGAATAACTGGAGAAAGCATCTGTAACACCTCAATTTTCAAAACATCTTTTAAAACATATTTTTAAATAAAAATATTGCAAAGTCTAATATCCCAAAATACGGTTTAACAAAAACCTTTGAAAAGATTACCAGAGTATTAAAATCCGGTGTTACATAAATAATATCATAACCATTGGATAAACGGGATCTACCTACGAGCTCCCAAGCTAAACAACACTAGGTCACTTCTATCGCGACCTTTTAATCCTTCGATCATGAACCTGAGTTCATAGCCAAAAATAAAGTAGTACGTGAGACAAAATAGTCTCGTGAGATACATGAGTTTTCGACTCATTATCAAATATAATAAAAATCTTATTCATTACTTTTCTTTATTCATTTATTACATATTAACTCGTGATCTTATCATTTTTATACATATATACTAGTAAGCTAACCATAAGCTTACTCTCATCAAAATCACATACTTGTAAACTAACCTGTGCTTACACATACTTTATCACATACGCTACGGACCTCTCCGAAGCAAACTCCCCCGATGTGGGTTAACTAGGTAAACTCCCCCATTTCCGGGTTAACTGAAACTCCCCCGATTTCCGGGTTAACTAAAACTCTCCCGTTTCCGGGTTGACTATTTCTCCCCCGTTTCTGGGTTGACTATTTCTCGACAGGATACTCTTGCGCAGGGTGGTACCTCCCCAAGTATATGTCACTAACTCCCCCAACTTGTGTGGGTTAACTATGATCCGGATCCTTTTCTCAACACGTAATGAAATCATCAAATACGGGCCTATGCCCCAATAATACATACTCAAACATAAATTAGAATACATATATTCTAATTACCATGTTATTCTCGTTTCTTATTCAATTTCAATATTGACTTACCAAGTCCTTTATTAAATAAAACATACTTATCATTTATCAAAATTATATTTTTTAAACTTCCCTTTGACTAGAATACAAATCTATTTCTAGTCACTTTATATTTATTCTCCTAGCAATTCAATCACTACTCTCATTAGTATAATATACTAATCAATACTTGATACTTGAAAATCATTGTTATTAGCTTTATTAATTCATATTATTAATGAGCCAAATATCATACTTTTTTTAATCATTACTCTTAGTCAAACATCATATTAATAAAGAATTATTAGTTACTTTTCATTATCATAATCTCTTTAAAAATCATTAGTCATTTAGACATAATAAAATAGTTAGTACTTGCATTCTCTTATCCTTTTAATCATATCTTTATTAAAAATATTTATTAATAAAGACTCATGAAACACCATAGTGTTCAAAATCATTTGCTATGTTCAGTAAAAGTCTCATGTACTCACCAAACTTTAGGTCTTCTTGACCTACCATCAATATCATGATATAATCTAGTTATTATCCATAACTAGTTACCAATAACTTCATAACAACATTCTTAACCACCAAGTTCATCCAACTTGGTGGAACCCAAAACCCTAGTTCAAGATTTCCATCAACAAAACCCAAATCTAACAAGAACACAAGGTTCTTAAGCTTACAAAGAGTGTTCTACACTCATCTTAGTCATCTTCCCCAAAGATAACTTGGTAGGTTATCCAAACCACCACCTTTCCCCAAATAAAGTTCATAACTAGCTAGATAATCATCAAATCCATGTTATGAACACATTTTCCTTGACAATATGTTGTAGATCTAAGTTATATAAACCCAATTTCATGACCCATTACAAACCCTCCAACTAGGGCTTACATACTTCACCATTTTCACCCAAAAACATCATCTACAACTAAAAAGAGTAGAGATTTACCTTATATTTCAACAATGGAGTGAGAATCTTCAAGATTGAGTGTCAAAATCGGTTCCAATGGCCTCCTTACACTCAAAATCGTATACTCACATTTGGGAGGAAGTTCTAGGGTTTGGAAATGAGAGCAAATGGCCATAATCCCGTATTTATGACCAGATCTGACACTTTCGCGTCGATAAACAGAGGATCGCGTCGCTAAAGTCGTCCCTGCGCTAATTCGCGACGAAGTTAGCGACGCTATCTCCGTCGCTAACTCATTTTCGCCGTAACACCTCAAATTTTAATACAAAACATTGCCCAAATGTTATCATTTTACATAAATAGAAGAACTATTCCAAAAATATGGATTTACAAAAACCTTTGGTATGAAAATCAGAGTATAAAGTTTGGTGTTACAAAATAGATCAAAACCAAAGCTAAGCATAAATCCAATCTAATGTTCTTCTACTCTAGGCCCCGCACCTCTATCCATGCGTACCTAAACCTTCGATCCCGAACCTGAGTACATAGCAAAACAAACAAGGAGTACGTGAGACAAAAACGTCTCGTGAGCTACATGGGTTTAGACCCAATAATAATAATAATCATAAGACATACAACGAACATACAAGTAAATCGTCCATCTATCTAGTCACCCTATTGTGACTCTAAATCCTTGCTTTCCTAGCAAACATATCTAGTTATCGGGTTGCCCCCAAACTAACTAGAACCACATTAACTCATTAACCGGGGATCCCCCGCATTAATAAGTTTCAAGGTAAAGGCAAGAGGGAATCGCCCAATCTACCTATACCTGCCTTACTCGCCGGACTACTTCCAGTTAGCAAGACTACTATCATGGAATGGGCCGACGGGGATCGCCCAAATGCTCCCCATTCCATATCCTCATGACCGGGGATCCCCCGCGTCATCACAACGTCTCATCCTTACCATAACTCAATGGTTATGTCAAACAAAGCCCTTGGCTATCACGTCTATCATCCAACAAGTTAGTTTAATACTATCATTGGTATAACTAACTATCAACTACTAGTCTACACAATTTAAGCAAATAGACCATAACACAAGTAATAAAATGTATTTCATAAGCTATGTACTCAGTAAATTTCCACACGTACTCACCTTAGCAATTAATGCTCCAATTGTGTTCTTGACACCAAAACTCTTGCTTCCACAATTCGGTCAAACTTCCAAGACTTCACCAAAAGCCTAATATAATAATCATAAGATGTTCAACATCACATACTACCAATAATGTATTCATTTATCACTAGATATCATCAACTAACATTTTCCCCCAATTATGGTGATTTACCAAACCCTAGGTTTAACCAACCCTTATGATTCTTACAAATCATAATCATACACTTGTTTCCTTTGTTAATATACCATCTATTAGGTGTATACATCATTTATTCACCATAAACCATAACCCCCAATAACTAGGGTTTCAAACACATCCATCAAAATACATGGATCTAAAGCTACAAAGATCAAGAAGTGATGATTTACCTTAAATCTTCACTTAGGAGTGAAATCTATCAAGCTTTGATGAACAAATAGACCCAAATCAGCTCTTGCACTCGAAAATCGCCAAGGAGGAAAACTACGGTTTACTATTGCATTAAATGAGCCAAAATCCGTCTTTAATGCTGTCGACCCGAGTTCACGGCGCGAACTAAGTTCGCGTCGCTAACTCTGCTCTTTGCACGCCAACTTCGCGATCGTTAACGAATCGTGAACTACATTACGCCCAATGGTCAAATTCACTGTCACGACTTCACGTTTCGCGAACCGAGTTCGCGTCGCGAACTACACCCGTAGCCAGGGCTGCACTTTTTCATCTTTGTCTCGACCCGGTTTCGTCCATAACTTTCTCGTACAGTCTCCAAACGACACGAAACCAATCCCTACGTTCGTTAAACGATTTATCCTTATTTATCATATTTTTTTATAAATTTATTTATTTACAAATTTCGGGTCGTTACATTCGCGACCAACCCCCTTCTGCTATTTCGAACCTCTGAATGGATCGTCGCTAATCGCGTCGCTATCACCCAGATAGCGTCGCTATCACCCAGATAGCGTCGCTATCTGGGCGTCGCTAGACCACGCTGCAACTTTTGTTGTTTCCTTCGACACGGTTTCGTTCATAACTTTCCCGTACAATGTCCAAATGACACGAAACCAATTCCTACGTTCTTTAAACGATTTATCCTTATTTATCATATTTTTACATAATTTATTTAATACAAAATTTTGGGTCGTTACAGCAACCAGAGTTAGGGGTTGGGGATGCATCAACTTTCCAGAGGTTTGGCGACATGTCGATAATGGTGGAATAATACGGATCCATGATGTAGAACTGAAAAGATAGAAAAGATTAGAATTCGTTGATTCAAAGGAATACCGGATTAATCTAACACAAAACACGTTGATTCAAAGGAATCCCGTGGATTGATCTTCAAAAGCTGTTCAACACAAGAACAAGTTTTGGGAGAGAAAAACTCAGTTTTTCATAAACATTCAACTTCTCCTATTACAATAAAACTGACTTAAATAAGCCAAAAGAAACATCACTAACAACCATTAATTCAAAATGGTTACAATATTGAAAAGACAAATGGCTTTAAAAGCCTTCTTAAAATCTAAATTAAAATGTCACTAATGGACATTTTTTTGTAACTTGTTTTCTTAATTATTATCCTTCCATGCAATAATCCATGGTCACATCATGCATGCATCAGATCTTGATTGTTGATTAAGTTTGATCTGATGGATGTGAATTGTCCCTTGTGACTTTAAAATATGTATAGACTTGACTGAACACAACTCAATAATTATAAATAAAACATTTTTGTTATATCAAATATTTTTAGTTTTGGGGCTGATCCATATATCGGCACCATAACAACTAGACAAACCTTACTTTATCATAATACAAATTGACAATTGACAATATATAAATTGGGATTTGGGGAAAGAGCTCATAGATTCACAATGGAAGATGGCAGTGTATGGTAGTAATCTAAAATAATAATAACAAATATAAGAAAACAAACAACTCAAAAAAATTGGCTAATGAGTTATCTAACTTACCTTCATCGCCCATGGCTTTCTCTTTGTATTATAGTAATTTGTAAAATATATGGAATCAGGACACAACGTTACAGTCGATAGTTGTCGTTGTAGTGTCATTGGTCATTTTCACCGGTCCCAAAAGTTGATGTATCAAGATTTGAATTATATTTTAAGAAACAAACAAAGTTTCCTAAATGTCCCACTTGATTGGATTACTTTTGATCTCAAATTTACCCCGTCTTTACGGCGCGCGAAACACTACAAATTTTGCTACATATAAAAGTGTTAAGATCGAGATTTTGTTACAAAGTGTTTTCAACTCTATAAGATCAAGATTGTAGAATCTGATCAGAATCGAAATATCCTACTTAAATGGCCAATTCCTTTTTTTATGTGTTGCTCTAGAGGTGCAAAAATCAGTTTTTTAGAAAAGTTGAATCGGTTTAAAACCGGTTCGGTTTTGGTCAACGAAGCTCAAACCAAGTTTTAGAAAAACCGGTTTCTGGTAAGCGGGGGTATGTCCGGTTGAAACCGGTTCGGACCGGTTAAAACGAGTTTTTTTGGTTTTTAAACGGGCATTAAGGATCGGTTAATAAAAACCATTTTTCAAACCGGTTCATCCCCAATACATCAATCCGATCCCAAACCAGCGGTTTACGAAAATTATCAAATTTCTGATTCCAGTCTACGAAAATGTGAATGCCACTTGACGTAATATGCCATGCGGAGATAACCTTCTGACTGGACCGATAAGGCGATAACATAGTGAATTGATAAAAATAATTGTCTCCTATAGTTTAAAGAAGATAAGTAAAATACATTTAATTAAAAACTGTTGCATACTAAAATTACTGAACTATCTAATTTGTTACCATTTTTTTGTTAACATCTTAATAAACTGGTAATTATGTCAAAATATCTGATTATAATTGAGATTAGAGCTATAATTATAAAAATGTAGAAGTTAAAATTAAAAGAAATAAAAAAATTAGTAACTAAAAAGGAAGATAATTTCGTTGAAAATATAAATTATAAACATTTAAAATTTAATATATAAATGCAAAATTTATAAGTGTTAAAACCATAAAGTTCGAAAACTTCAAGGTAAAAAGTGAAGCTAGCACAAACCTTTTAACGGCAAAAAGGAAACTATTGTTGAAGAGTTTCTCATGAGATTAATAAGGAGATTTGGTTTATTCTCTAAAAAAATAGATATTTTTGAGGTATGTATACTGTTCATTTGAATATCATTACATATATTTAACCACTAATTTACTAACTCATCATTTAAAGAAAAAAGTTATCAAAAACGATTTTTGCATTTATCATGGAACAAATAGACTAAAAAAGTTAATATGGTACTCACAGTCCACAGATTCAATATTAGATATTTATAGTTGTTCAAAATTACATAACATGGTAAATTAAAGTCAATTTCAATATATTGAAGAGAAAATGTGTCAATTTGAATGAGTGACGGTAAAATATAAGATTACTAGTGACTGGCGGATACCAGTATTACATCAGTGTACTCTCTTCAAATCAATCACATGACCAACCCTTATAATGGTGACCAAACACACATCAATTTATTAACAAAACATAAAGTAGAACATCTTATATATAATACAACAAACACCCATCTTACAAAAGTTCCGTTGCCTAAGCGAAGAAAACCGCAAGAAAAATCGTTTATGGGATGCGTCACCTTCATCCTTAGGTCATGGTCACCTATTACAGCCTTACAGGTGGGCTAAGGGGTCTCGAACGCTTTAGAGAAAGAACTTAGAGGTATGGTTAAGGGTTTGCAATCTAAGAAATAACTTTGTTGTAACAATAAGTTAAACGTGTATCTTATCAACATGCTTAACTGTCTCATTTTCATTTTCTCCACTTATATCAAATAAAAACAAAATCTTATAACACATGAAAACATGTGTTAGATAGTGGTAACACCATAAATCTTATTACAAATGTTTAAAATGCGACTTATTGAAGATGTGTACAAAAATTTATCCTTACTTTAACATTATTAAATTACAGGATTGACCTTGATGTTGTGGGGTTCCAATGGGTGGACATCCAAGTCATCTCCAATTGGGCTTGTCTTTAGAGGATATAATTGTCACTCATTGCAACCCACACCTTGAATTATACATATGTCATCTATTTCTAAATATGTAGGTATAGATCCTATCTTAACTGATGTCTACTTCTATTATTTAGAGCATCTATCTCTAGTACTATACTCTATTTTGCAAGTGCAAGGAACATACCCATGTGTGTTTCATCTCACACATTTAGTTTTTTTTTTTTGGTTTTACATACTTACATAATTTATATCTTACTTCTTACGTCATATTTTAGAACTGTAGTTTCACATGTTTTTCATGTTTTATACGCATCTATATACTCATTAAACTACTCATGTTTATTTCATTTTATTTTTATTATACTTCCATCATACTTCAAGTTGGGTGTTCGTGACTAGCGCCGATATGCAACCTTCTTATTCTTATACACCTTGTAAAAAGGACTTGTTTCAAAGCTAAGGGCACTTTTGACGGATGTTTTTTGTAAATCAGACTCTCTACTCCTAGGTAGAAGTACGTCTACCTATATCTCACCTCCCTTATATCCGCCTTTGGCGATATTGGGTGGCGTTATTGATTGACTGATGTAGGGTTGTGCATTTGGGCTGAAAAAACTAAATCAAACCGAAATAATGACATGTTACCGGTTCAGTTTTGGTTTTGAAAATCATTATCGGTTCGGTTCGTTCTTAAACCGAGCTCACCCCAATATACGTGTGTACTTATTTATATGTCTCTGATTTATGTTGTTGATTGATTTATGGGTATACTTGTTGGCCCATTAGCTATTGACCCAAAATAATAAAATAGCGAATGCCCAATACGCATAAAATCATAATAAGTGAAAATAATTATGTGGCCCATTGTTCGAAGGCCCAAGCCTCCTTGCGGCTGTGACCTGTGTGGCCTAATTTCAAACCCTAAAACGCTGAACGCTTTGATCGATCTGATCGGACGGCTGACAATCATCTACAAAGTGTTATAGAAGCCGTTAAAACCCTAACTAACCAAAGGCTCATTCTCATTCATTCGTTCATTTCAGCTCAGATCTCTCTCGCTCAATTCGGTTTTCAGGTATACTTTTCTGATTATTTCTATTGATGCTACTATGTTTGATCGTATTGTTCTCAACTTTTTTGTAGATATAGTAATTTAATTCTGTATTATGTTTGTGCTATCGCCGTGATTACTTCCGTGTTACTTCATACTTACCCAATTGATAATGTTTATGTCTAGTTTAGCAAATCCGAGCTCGTACTTTTAGATCCAAAGTTGTTGTTTATGTTCTAATATAGCAAATAAAAGCTCTTATATAACAATCGATTTTTTTTACCAACACAATAGTATTATATTTGTTTTCCAGCATTATTTGGAAATTTTAGCTCGCTAATTTCTAGAGTTTGTTCTGATTTTCAGATCTGATGATTATATTGAACATCACTATTTTTTATCTGTGATATTATGTCGATTAAAACTAACACTGGATATATAAAATTTTGATCAATTTTTTATCATCTTGTCTTTTTGTTTATACATCTTTTTAACATACACTAATTAGGTTTTTTGAAACGATTTGTAAATGCAAGTGTTTTATCTTATTGATTTTGTTTTATCTATTTGATTGTTATTTTTTGAGATCTTTGATCTACCTTACATGCTGGATTTGCCATATGTGTATAGTGAATGAAATGGTCTCCTAAATGATACACTTAATCAAGGCTGGAGTCTCAAAAGGGCTTGTTTGCCAAATGCAAATTTAAATTTGGATTTGCTAAGAAACACTAATGAGTCTGAGAATTGGCATAAATACTTGCCATAGGCCTTTGGTAATGGAGCATTTTATTTACTTTATACAATATGTGGTAAATTCCATGTGCAGATAGTCAATTATATCTCTATTTTTATAATCTTTTGTTCATCAGTTTTTGATTTGTGTTTTTAACAATGTAAAACTTAGATTATATTTTTAATTTTGGAAAACAAATCTAAATCAAATTATAATGTATGCAGATACATAATAATTGTAGTTTCTGCATGTATAGGATAAATGAATTTTTTGTTATGATGCTTTTTAACAAAAGTTCTTTTTAATTAGTGGTGTTCATAGAAAAAGGTTTATGTAGTCTCTGATTGTGTAAGTTTGAAATAATTCTGCCAAAAATGAATTAGATTCACATTTGAACTCTTAAATCGGATAATTCTTGAAAACAAATCTCAACAAATAAAAATAATAAGATCTCAAAAATTTTAAAATGATTAAACTCGAATATTTTTATTTTATTAGCAAGAATATAAATATTTTATTCTGTTTTCTTGAAGGTTAATCTATTATATTTTTGTTTATGATATGATTAATTTAAAGCCACATTTTTAAAAATCATCTGGTTAGATTTTTTTGGGTTTATTTAAATATATGTTCGATTTTCTGTTTCAAATTCTTTTATTTTTTCATTTTTTTGTTGATTTATAATTCTTCACAGGTTATTCCGATTTTCAAAGTTCTAGTTGGCTTTATTTTAAATTTAACAATTTGTAAACATTTTAAATCTAGCCTAAATCTTATTTAGTTATGACAATTTGATATTTGGTTGTAGCCTCAGTTTTTTTAGCTGCATTCATATATATTGAGCGCTCTTAATTCTAAATATTTACATGCACATTAATACCATATCCTATTTAGGCATCAAAACACCCAAGTTTTAACACCTCTTAGTTAACACAAGTTAAATTTAAAAGCATATCTAACTTATTAATTGTGTAAATTTTTATGTATTACTTTTTTGAAATTAATTATAGCATATAATATGAATAAGCTTATCAAACATTTGTTATAAAAATAGTCTTTTTTTACCTCTAATTTGATTAGTGTTTTATGCTTTATATCATATAATACGAATACGAATATGCTTATTAACATTTGATTAGTGTTTTATACTTTAAACCAAGAGTTGAAAACTTGAAATGATCTGAATTGAGACATTATTTGTATGGTTTTTTCAGCTCGTTTGAAGTTGTTTGGAGTAAGTAATAGAAGCTCTATTTGTTAGCAACCCTGCAAACATTATTAACATTATTTTGTTTTGCATATTATTTTTTGAGTATTTGGAAATGAAATTAATTAGTATTGCAGATACGTAAGAAGCATGTCTCACCGTAAGTTTGAGCATCCAAGACACGGTTCCCTCGGGTTTCTCCCTAGGAAACGGGCTGCTCGTCACAGAGGAAAAGGTTTACTTTTTAATATTCTTTTTCTTCAAATTGCTTTTTTTCATCAAATATCATAGTGATTGCTTATATCTGTTTTCATCCCAAAATGTTTGTAAAATCTAAAAATCAATATTTTCCAGCTTTTTATTTGCATCGGATGTCTGTTTTAGTGTATTTTTGAGTTTAGGAGTTTATATTTCTTAAACCTAAAATTTTCAACTTTGTTTTTCCGGCTTCTGAGTTTATTTTCTAGTTTTAAGTCATAATAAGCTATTTCTAGGCTTAAGTCATTTATTACAATGATCTGACTGTTGTACTTATTGTTTTGTTGTAGTTGATATTTATATCTAGCAGCTTTTTAAAATTCTATATCATACATTCATACGTACCCAAAGTTAATTTTGTTTTTGCTAATGTGATGTATATTTTGTTATTACAGTGAAGGCATTCCCAAAAGACAACCCTACCAAACCATGCCGACTAACCGCGTTCTTGGGATACAAAGCTGGAATGACCCACATCGTCAGAGAAGTCGAAAAACCAGGGTCAAGTAAGTCATTTCACAATACAAAAAACCAAAGTCCAAAAATCCCATGATTATCTAATACATTTGTTTTTTTTTTGGTCAGAACTTCACAAAAAGGAAACATGTGAAGCAGTAACAATCATTGAAACACCACCAATGGTGGTTGTTGGACTTGTTGGTTATGTCAAAACCCCACGTGGGCTTCGCAGCCTCAACACCGTGTGGGCCCAACATCTCAGTGAAGATGTCAAAAGGAGATTCTACAAAAACTGGTGCAAGTCAAAGAAGAAAGCATTTGCCAAATATGCATTGAAGTATGAATCTGATACAGGAAAGAAGGATATTCAGTCTCAATTGGAGAAAATGAAAAAGTACTGCAATGTCATCCGTGTTCTTGCCCACACTCAGGTAACTTAACCTAACTAACTAACACAGCCAGATATTTATTTTATAGCAAATTACACAAATGGCCTTTAAGTTTGTACCGTACTACATATTCGGTCCTTTAGTTTCATTAATTACACTTGTAGTCCTTATTTTTGAAACTATTGGCTTGTTTGGTGATTTATGTAAACATGCGTTAACTTTTCCCGTCAAGTATTGTAACATGTGAAGCCCCACGAGTAAGAGAAAAGGACATATTTAACATCTCGTGTATCACATGTGACCAAACTTGACCGGAAAAGTCAATGTTTGTTTAGCTAAAGGACCAAACGTGACAATAATTTCAAAAATATGGACTACCAGTGTAATTTTGTAATATAGTTAACGTACCATACTTGATGGTACCATACTTGATGGTACCATACTTGACGGTACCATACTTCATGGTAAAAGTTAACGTATGCTTACATAAAAGACCAAACATGTCAATAATTTAAAAAATAAGGACTACTGATGTAATTTATCAAACTAAAGGACTAAATATGTAATATGGTAAAAACCTAAAGGACCATTTGTCTAATTTACTCTTTATTTTACCACATGATTAAATGTGACATAATTTGTTTTTTTTTTTGTTTTTTTGTTTTTTGTTTTTTAAGGTTCGGAAGATGAAAGGTTTGAAGCAGAAAAAGGCCCACTTAATGGAAATTCAAGTGAACGGTGGTGACATTTCTCAAAAAGTGGATTTCGGGTACGGTTTCTTTGAAAAACAAATCCCGATCGATGCAGTTTTCCAAAAAGACGAAATGATTGATATCATAGGAGTAACAAAAGGTAAGGGTTACGAAGGTGTTGTGACCCGTTGGGGTGTGACCCGTTTGCCACGTAAGACTCACCGTGGGCTGCGTAAGGTTGCGTGTATCGGAGCGTGGCACCCAGCTAGGGTTTCTTACACTGTTGCAAGAGCTGGACAAAACGGTTATCACCACCGTACAGAATTGAACAAAAAGATTTATAAACTTGGGAAATCTGGTCAAGAGACCCATGCTGCAATCACTGATTTTGACAGGTACTCAGTTAACTTTTTTATTTTACAGTACGGATGGTCCTTTTAAGTTTATAGCAAATTTACACTGACGGTCTTTAATTATGAAAGGCTTTTCACCGATGGGCCTTTATATTAACATGCGTTAATTTTTTTTGTGAACTTACCCCATGTGCAATGCACATGAGGGTAAAAAGGTCATTTTTCATTTCATTTTATTCTTAAACTAAAAACTTTTATTAATGGGTGTAGGACTGAGAAAGATATTACTCCAATGGGTGGTTTTCCTCACTATGGTGTAGTGAAGGATGATTTTCTGATGATAAAAGGTTGTTGCGTGGGCCCCAAGAAACGTGTGGTGACATTGAGGCAGTCATTGTTGACCCAAACCTCGAGGCTTGCAATGGAGGAAATTAAGCTCAAGTTTATTGATACGTCTTCTAAGTTTGGGCATGGTCGTTTCCAGACTGCTGATGAGAAGGCTAAGTTTTATGGACGAATAAAAGCTTGAGTTTTGTTCTTTTATTCTTGAAGAAGTTTTGTCTTACTTTTGTTATTTTGTGTTTTTAAGAGTTGGATTTTGAGATTTTTGCTGTTATGCGGTGATTGTGGTGGTAACTCATTAAACATTTTCCTTGTTTTACCAGACTTGTTTTGGGTTTTCTAGTTAAAATTTTGTTGCGCTTGTTAAATGATTGGTGATGGTTGATTTTAACTTTTGTTATACCAATTGAATCTCATATTATCCCATTTATAAATGATTTGATTGGTTCATTTTTAAAAGTGGACATTTAGTTTGGCTAAATTAAAACCAAACAAAATCAATCAACATGTTACTAACCGTATCAAGAATAGTTGGTAGTCAATATGTTTGGTTGGTAATACTGTACCAATTGTGTAATCATGGTATGGTAATGGTACAAATTTTTTAGATACCGTGGTACACCGTACCAACTAAAATATATAAATTATTCTTAGTTAAATATGTTGTACCAAACTACCCTAGGCTTCTAGCGTAGTGGTATTGGTGAAAAAACTAAGGTGTTCTCCATGACCAAGGTCATGGGTTCAAGTCCCGTTGTAGACGTGGCGTTTATTCTCATAAGTGGAGGGTTCGAGGAAAGGCATACTGCCCCTTGTGAATGTCACTGTCTAGTCTCGAACCACTAACTTACTAACTTGCCGTTCAAAAAATAAAAAAAAAACTACCAACCTATTTCCCCAAAACTCCAATTACAATAAAATAACTACATATTTTGTTACTTTATCGTACTAGATTATGTTTATATAACACGTAACATATTATATCATTTTGTTTATTTTGTTTCCGTGTTCGGAAAACTTGTTAGTATGTTTAACTGGTCGATAATGATAAAATATCATTGTTATTATGGTTTTTTTTTTTAATTTCATATAAGTTTGTGATGTTGGTATATACCATTACCAATTTGTACCAACCACCATTGTTGGTAGTCAAACAAATTGGTACCAAGTAAACTTGGTATGATATTAGTAGCTAAATCAGTATACTAATTATAGTTTGTATGGTACATGGTATGAAGAAAATATATATGGTACCGTACCATGTTAACCCCTACTTAATATGAGACGGAGGAGGGAGTATGTCCCCCCCCCCCCCCCCCCCCCCCCCCCCCACAAAAAAAAAGTAATATTTAACCTATTTGCGGGTGTGAGGTGTCTGAATTGGAATTGGAATTGGACTGCGTATTCGATAACGTCTTGGAGCAGACTCAACTGTACTTTGATTTTTTTAAGTTTTCTTTATCTGTTCAGGACTGAAAATTAATCTTGCATAACATATTAAAATTGAGAATTTGTATAATTCGGTCTGGTTTGGTTCTGCGATTTCAGACTATTCATGATATAGTTTGCACATTGGTGACTTTTACCTCAATTTTATGTTAAAAGTAGTCGACTATAAATAAAACAAGGTTCATATAATTATTCTCATTTTTAAAGTGACTAAGTCAAACTTTATGTTTATGGTTCAAATAATGTGTTTTTTTTATTTGTACACAATAAAAATCATGAATTTTTAGTTGTTACTATTGTACCCTTACATAAAGAAAGGATAAAAGGAAAAGAAGTTGAATTGGACATAGTTGTCCAATAGTCCAATCCAATATTTTAATTGTATATAAATGAAAAGAGACATGTTAAATGAAATCATAAATTAAATGTTTTTATCTTTAATATATAATAGAAGTTATACACTTCTGCTTATATTTTGTGGTTCTGCTACTGAACACAGTAATCTGATTTGTTTCTGCATCTAGTGGCCAACATGTAGGATACATTTTCATAAAGTTTAATAGAATAAGTGAAACAAACAATCGAATAGATTTCCATGTTTTTTGTTCGTTCGTAACAAAATATTACCTTGCTCCTATTTGTTTGTCCATTCATCCAGATCAGTGCCGTCTCAAGCCGATTTGGGGCCCGGGGAGAAATATAAAATGGAACTCTTAACATGCTCCGAAGTCCAAACCATGCTCCACACCATAATACATGAAAATAACAACTATATAAAACTCTAAATAAACTTGCATTTTCTAGCCTTTTTAGAGGTAAAGTCATCATAATGGTATCACATTTGATATCGTCTAACATATCTTTCTCGATACATAATATAGCCAAACCATTCAATCTTTTTTGTGACATTGATGATCTCAAATAGTTTTTAAAATTTTTTTAATTTGAAAAACTTCTTTCGGCGGATGCTATGGTAACCGGTAGAAACCAAATCTCACAATCTCATTGCTTCAAAAATCAAAACCAGAAAACATAAATCAGAAAGCTACCAAATCCGCTGATTGATAATCAAAAAATCGATATATTAAGATTTTAGAAAAGTAGAAAACTTAAACTTACTAGTCTTGGCAATCGATGGTTGTACAGTCGAAATCAAGTGCCAATCGATGCGTTTCTAGCAAGGAATGATGCGTAAATATATAGAGAACTACTAAAATAGGGGGCTCTTTGGCGTTCGGAGGCCCGGAACGGTCACCCAGCTTGTCCAACCAATTGAGCCCGTCCTTATCCAAATGATAAATAAACATAGATGAATGTAAAGGAACACCTGTTTCCAAAAAAAAAAATGTAAAGGAACACATAAACGGACTAATTTAACAATCAAACATAAAATGAACCTACACAAATGAACATAAATGAAGCTTAATGATCAAACATAAACAACGTTAAACGTTCGTAAATTAGACCCATATTGTTCGTTTATTAAACCAAACTAAAAAAAAAAAAAAAATTATGTATCCGGTAATTTGATAATCAACAAACGTAACTTCAACTTTCAATTCGTTTATTACATAGATACAGATAGGAGAACTCCCCACTTTCTTTTCCTCAATTGTCTTTTATGGGATTTGTCTTTTTTGAAAGCTTCTTTCCTTTTCTCCCAATTTTTTATTACTCATATGAGTTAAATACATGATGTTCTGAATATCTCACTCGATCCGATCAGAATAATATTCAATGAAAAATTATGCATCTATTTATTAATTGTCCATGACCCATTCTCTTAAGAATATTACTATTTTGATATGAGATGTGATATATACATCATAAAAAGTAATTCATTCATCAATAAGTTTTAAATCAGACTGTATACATATATCAAAATATAAGCTGTGATGTATGAAGTAGTTTCTATAATGTTAAAACCACTTCCATCTTTCTTTAAATCTACTTTTGTTTAGCATATATATATATATATATATATATATATATATATATATATATATATATATATATATATATATATATATATATATATATATATATATATATCCGTTGGAAAATATTGTGGTGAATAAGATATCGGGTGTTTGATACAAGAAAATCAAGTGTGAGAAGTTGTCCTATATTGAAAAAATACCAAACCAAGTAGTAGCTCGGTTATGACGAACTTGGTATGAGATCGATAGTTACGATTTTGGGTATTTAAATCCGATTTCGGTTAAGATTTCTTGTTAGTGAATTTTATTACATGAGTTTAATGTTTTTATTAAACAAAGAGTTACAATTTATGTTACAACACCTTATACCATATTTTATTTTATTAAATTTCAGAAAATAAATTTGATAATCAAGAAAGTAACTTTGGGTAAACCTGTATCATGAAAGTGTTACTGTTATAATACAAATAAACTAGAAAGTCTTGTATTTATTTAAAAGGGGAAAGTGATTAATAAGTAATAAGTTAGTGTTATTGGAGCAGCCTTAACTTTGTTTCTTTATGGCAGCTTTCACTTGTATTAGTGGGAGGATTATGCATTATACATGGGTTCATATATAGTTTGGGTTAGTATTATCTATTGCACAACTTGTACTATACGCATTCGTGGTTGTATTTACTTAAAGCATGGCATTCTATTTGCATGTTCAAATCCTGATTGTGAATAAAATAATAATCAAACCAGGACAATCGGTCACCTTTAATTTTTTATTTTTTTTTATTTTTTTGTTTTTAACATGCTTTTCAAGGATGGCTGAATTTTGCTCATGATATAGGCGATCTAACCGTTGTCGTAGCCACATCCCAACATTCTCTTGACCATCTAGTAATGTTTATCAAGGGAATGGATCAAATCCATGACCTGTAGGAGATCATTTCAGACGCTCTTACCACTTAAAAGGCTATTTATGTTTATAACAGGCCGGTACCCCTAGGGTGGCCGGACTTATATTCAAGATGTAGTCGTTGTTGTGACTATTTCCGAACCTTTCATGATCTGGTAAATATTTACCTAAAAATAAATTAAACCATAATTTCTAAGAAGTTAAAAGTTATTATAAACTCTTACTACTAGACTATGATGGTCCGGGTAAAATCGCACCTGAAGCATGAAAAATACCCATCTACATAGTTAATGAATAATGAAAAAGCGAAGATTGTGTTGCTTTTAAAAAGAACCAATAGGATACTGATGTTGTGGCTCTCCACATTTTAAACCATATTTATTTTTCATTTATTTTTATTTTCTTAACAATTTCTGATTAAACTTTAATTTGAGTATACTTGAATTTTCTTTTATTCTTTTTTTATGCTATATATGTATTGAACTTTCTGACTAATTTAGTGTAAAATAGTTTATGGTTTAATACAGTGGTATATTAGTAAAATCAGTTCTTATAAAATTAAGAGATTAAGAAGAGTGCTAAATGTTTAATAAAATAGTAGAGATTATTATTAGGAAGCAAAAAAATTATAATGCTTTCAAAGATAAAACAAAAAAGAGACATCGTTTTATATTTTAAGTGAGCTAAATTAGAAAGCGTTGTCTTCTTTGATTACATGAAATACTATGGTATTATGTTTATTTAACAAGCATGTTTGACAAAAGTAATTGTAAATTGAAGACAATAAGTTTTACTTAGGGCAGGGGTGTAGCAATGTTATATGTTCGTCAAAGCCCCCTTTAACGCGTGCCCGTCGTTAAAACTCTTCTAAGAAAGTGTGAGCCATTAAATATAAAATATATATAAAAAAATAGACTTTTTAATTTTTTCTATCAAACTATTAAGTGAGTTTAAAAATTTAAAATTATATACTATATAAGATGTATAGAAATGATGTCCTTTAAAGTGTGAGCCATATACGGCTTACACCTCTCAAAACATACATGATAAAAGAATTACTTACATGACTTTCTAAGACGAGTGCCAACCGTGCCAAACCGGCGGCGTCGCTTTGCCGTGACTTTGGGCCAACCGTTGGCACGAGGGTATCAGTTTTCTCGCCGGTTAAAATTCGCCGGTTTGGAGACGGAGATGAGGGGTGGCGTTAGTTTGGTGGGTGGGCCCAAAGGGGTATTTTGTGTGTGTGTGTTTTATAATGGTGGGTCCCAAAAAATTAAAAGGAAGTGTTATTGTTGGCATGAGTACGTCAGTTTAGTGTCGGTTAGAGGGTGAGCTGACGTGGCGCTGATTTGGTAACAACTGACGGTATCAGTTTGTCAAACCGTTTGGGAGTGGTCTAACCATATTTTATATGATAATTGTAAATAGCTTGGAAGATGTATTTAATGGATACTTATTGGGAAGTTAAAGCATCTTACACCATAGCATAGAGTGAATATAGTGAATATAGTTGTCCTTCTCTACAAGCTCCCTTTTTCCCCCAAAGAGAAAAACAACACAACCATGGACGAGTTTGATACCGAAAGATCAAACTACGTGAATGTGCACGAGACACCGCTACATGGTGACAATGACGGCTTATGGAAGACCTACGGGACATCGATTTCTTTAGGGTTTCTTGCCACCGCAGCCTTGATATCTATGTTCCTCATTGTGGCTATTATAGAACAATTTTTCAGACCAAATGCTTCATTCCGGGTTACACACCAACCCAACGACCCAAGACCGATGCACAAGCTCGTAGATCCACAAAAACACGTAAGTTACTTATCGTGGTATTTGAAATTGTATCGTTTGGAATCTATGTATGGTACAAACCGTTAAAGCATCTATTTGTGTTAGGTACAAGTCGGAAATGCACCGGATTTATCGGTATTGATGCCTGGACATAAGTACCCGACCTACATTGCACATCCAACACCTCTACCTTGTTCAAGGGAAGGAGTCTATTGGCCTTCACATAATTTTGTCCATCCTTAGCTTTTTATCTTTTATTTATTACGATTAATGATAATATTACAAGTTTATGCATTTTACAATTTAGTCAAACTTATACTTCATTTTGTCTCAAGAAACCTACGTGGATCATTGTGTGTGCAAAAATGGGCATAACGCATGTGTACCATCCGTTTATTAGGAATCTTAAGGCTATTGAACCCGACACGAATCAAACATGCAATCTCATGTTCGTCTGGTCGGGTCAAGTGGAATGAGAAAACGAATGGACAAATAATGTATCAATATGATCAAATTATCGTTCTGTTTGTATTTGCCATTTTTGTCATCTTACAATTTGTTTTATTACATAATAACATCTTATTGTCCAACATCCAGTTAATTTTTGAACTTTAATCCTTAAAAAGTATGGTTCTCAACTTCTGATCTTGTGTTAAAAATAACTATTAGTACATTAAATCGTAATATAATGTAGTATGATGATAACTATTTTCGTGCTAAAACATAAAAGCATATTATTAAATATATTTGAGAAACAATAATACAATATGCTTCAATTATAGAAGTGTAAAGTATTAGATGTTATACATGGAAACATTTTAACTTCAATAATCCATTTATTTTTTCCTGAAAGCTATTAAAAAATCATTTTTCCTACTTTACTATTGAGATTCTTGCCACCACCACCGATGACTAATCATCTACCAGTTACCAATTGAGAGAATAAAAAACAACAATCAGGTACAAATATTTACTTATAATAAAATACTTTAATGATTATCGGTTCAAAACCACACTTTTTTTTTTTCATCTTTGCTGATATATTTGTGATGGTACCTACTGGTTTATCATTAAAGGGATTTTTGGATAGAAAAATAAATCTGGATAGCTTTTTTGTGTAATCTTATATCGACTGGTAAAGAGGGAAATATGTGATTTGGTGTTCTTTTTGGCTAGTCACAACTCAACATTTGAAACTTTATTTATAGTAATGCATAACTCAGGGGGTGATTTTGTAAATCTATAAATCCCAAGGTGTTTTCGCAAATATGATGTAAAAACTAAAGGGATTTTATAGGAATTGAACCCGACGTGAATCGAACACGCAACCTTCTGATCTGGAGTCAGACGCGCTACCATTGCGCCACGGATCCCTTTGACGTATGTTAATCTTCATCTAGAATATAATGTAGATTCAAAATTTGTAAAAATGAATAATGACGTCACAAAATCAAGCAAAAAGAAACAAAAGAATATACGTGTCAACTATATGAATCCAACCTTGCTAATAATGACCGCTTTCTTTACATGATCACAAAGTAACATGTGAGATTTTTCTAATGCGATTGAAATAAACATGCCCTTAAAAGCAAGAGTCTTAGTGCTTGAACCATCTTTCTCCAGAAAATTCGAACATTGCATTGAAAAGCCCTCAAGGAATTTTCCCATTGTTCTTTCAACGAGTTAAATTCCATGGATCAAGTTTTCGGCGCAGTCTTAAATTCGGTATTATATGTAAAATATATCGGTTTTCTTACTTCTCTATCACATTGATGTTGATTCTAAATTTTCGATCGAATTTGCTAGCTACAACAAACATGAGGTTTAATTAATGTAACTAACGAGTCCTGTTAGGATCGCGCTTCGCTGCTCGTATGTTAATACATAATGTTTCTTTGTCTATTTAATTGCAAGCTTTATAAGAAATCCTAAGTTTTCAATACTATTGGTCTATTGTGTTGAATTTGGTCATTTAATTAAAAAAAAGTGCACCGTCAAATTGGTCTAGGTTAGTTAAAATTATATGTTAACTATTACATAGATAGTCATTTTAAATTATACCGTTAATCTTTTATATATAAGATTGTAGGTACAAAATGTTTTCAATAAATATGAAAAGTTGTTATCCTTTTAAATTACAACGTTAGTCTATTCTGAGAATTTGTATCATGATAAAACGTGAAAAGGTGTAATCAATTTAGAGAAAAAAAAGATTATTAATTAATACATAAAAAGATGAATAACGTATACTTGTATTACTTTCAATCATTCTTTTTGTAAATAGCAAAAACATTATATCATAAAAACGAATACGGAAATTGATATTTTTTAATATTAAATTATTTTTCAATATATAAAAAGATTATCATTTATCATATATAATTTGTTTGTTTAAATATTGATAATCTATATGTATTGTTTAAGTGAAAATAAAGGTATTGGAAACCTTACGCACAAACCAACCAAGTATCATGTGATTGATTTTTTTTTCCTAATTATTGTTGTTGCTACTCTTACTAACAACCGTTTGTTTTAAAATCCCGTTTACTCATTTTCTAATGAACAGCAATGTTGTTTTATGACTATTGTTTACATAGAAGAATAACAAGCCATTCTAATCTGAGTATTTAATTTCTAATATATATCAATCATACAAGCTTGAAGAATGAACATTCACAAAAAGTTAAAGTTGAGCTGATTTTTATTACCTGTTGAAACGATAAAACATCTGAACGAAATCGAGCCCTTTCACCTTCTCGTTATTTGCCGGATGCCCCATTTAAAAACAAAATTTAATACAACTCCTATAAGTACCCCTTCATTTACCTCAAACAACTCATACTCTTTAACACACACTTTCATTTCTATATATACTATCACCCTACAATGAGTTCATCCCGTAAAGATTCTTCCGATTCGAGTTCATCGGGAGAAGAAAAGACTTCAAAAATTGACAAGGTTAAACGATTGAAACAACTACTATTAAACCTTGTGTGAAGAAGACGAACCCAGAAGTATAAGATTTATCCAGCGAGATCAACTTGGTGCCGAACAACGACCAATGGAAGATTATTTTAGCGATGCTACAAAATACCCCGCGCGGTACGTATTTTAGACACCGATACCGTATGAGCTGCAAAAAGAAATCATTTGATCCATTATGGTCCTTCCACTATGGCAGCAGACACTCCCAGAAAGAAAACTGAGGGGTTGCACAAGTTGCACATTTTTTACTTAAGGTTAATACCTATACACTAAGATAAAAATATTAAATTTTTTGTAACACAGTTGGGAAACTTTTAGGGGTTGAACGCGCTATCACATGCCACATGGTAGGTCCGCCCCTGTCAGTGGGTCTCCGTTAGTTGGAGGCATGTGAGCGTATATCGGTCTTTGGCTTAGTGAGTCTCCGTTAGTTGAAATATCATGTGAATGTTGACATGTTGGTTTCTATGTCGTTGGGAGCACATTTCAAGGTATATACTATGAAGGACTGTCCATCCAATGAATAAGAAGTGTAAAAGAAGTGTAAAAGATGTGTAAGGTTCCATATGCAAATGTTGTAGGGAGGTTAATTGTATTTGATGGTATGAAAATTGACCAGGAAGCAGTGAAGTGGATTTGGAGTATTTGAAAGGATCAGTTGAGGTGGATTTAGTGATGTGGGTCTTGTTGTATATTTTAATCAAGGGTGTGTGCTAGTGGTAAGAGTTTAGCCTTCATTAATGAAAATATTTGAAATTCTCAAGTTCAAATCCTACGAGCAAAAAAAATACACTTTTCTAGTCCAGGGTCATCTGCGTAGACTCCGGACCACCAGCAAAGCAGATGATCTCCTTGTTATTCAGGTTAAAAATATCAAAAGGTGCACACACTATTTCACCAATGCCGTTTAAGTTAAATAAAGAAAATGTATAAATAGTGACAAAAAGCGCCCATGGCCTAATGGATAAGGCGTCTGACTTCTAATCAGGCGATTGTGGGTTCGAGTCCCACTGGGCGTGTTTTATTTTCAATTTTTTTTTTTTAAATTTTCGACAAATTCAAATATTTTAGGTTTTGTCCTGTATTTCTTTTTAGGGAAAATGATAATGACAGCTCTAAGGGCTATCAATAAGAGACTAAAACATGCATCAAAATTTATATAATAATCAATAACCACCCCTGCATTTTAGAAATCATCCCCCACTAATAAAAGTATAATAAAAGTATAGACACCTTTATGCATCTAACTAACAAAACCCTTTTTTTAAAAGATTGGATCAGTTATGAATGGTTATTTCAGATTTACTAACTAAATCCATACGAATATATAAAATTCATAATCGGATTCCCAATCTCCCAACTTTTTTGTGGATTTCATCAATGTCGATCATTGGCGGTGATGTTGAATCGGTGGCGACTTCCGTACCGAGTTCTACCGCCGGATCGGCGTCGGCGCCGGCGACTCCTAGAAACCGGGTCAAATTTCTCTGCAGCCATGGCGGCAAGATCCTCCCTCGCCCCGCCGATGGGCATCTCAAGTACGTCGGCGGTGAAACCCGCGTTATCTGCGTTCTTCGCGACATTACATTACCCGGTATTATCTCGAACCCTAACACTCTGCAAACCACTATTTTGCAATCTAATTAGGGTTTCAGTTTTTAATTTCATATATGTAACGGTCTTATATTGGTGGAATACATAAGTGATTAACCGTCATTGATTCAACAAATTATTCGGTTAATCATATAATAATCCTGCATAATCAATCAATCGTAAATAAATACCAATAAATTTGTCATTGTGAAATTAGGCGCGAATTTAAATGTAGATGAATCAAGTCAAACGATCCACGAAACAATCACCAAACAACTAATCAAAGTTTAATTTCTAGAATTTACAGTTATGTTTATTTTTGTTTCAATCCACTATCATTGATCTATAGTCCTTGCTCTTAATTGCCATTTTAATCAAACTTTTTGCTGTACATTGTACAATATAGAATTCAATTTAGGGCTAACTATGATTCAATTCAACAGAACTTATGATGAAGCTTACAAGCATGTTCGATGGTGAAATGATCCTAAAGTACCAGTTAGCCCCCGAGGATCTTGACATATTAGTTACAGTTAAATCTGATGAAGATGTTCGTCACATGATTGAAGAATGTGATCGCCATGAATCCTCAGGAGCACCAAGGCTTCGGGCTTTCCTTTGTCCATCAAAACCAATCATTATGGTCAACAATTCGGATCACCAATCTCTTGAACAAAGATACATCAATTCCATCAATGGCATTCTTGTAAATCCACCAACTTATAACAGCAATTTTAAACCACTTTCGACTAACACTAGCTACACAACATGTAGTGTTTCCTCTGCTTGTTCCTCCCCACGATCACCGCCAGCAACCACCACCACTGCCGCCAGTGCTACTAGCGGTAGTTCACTAACTAGAAACCATAGTTCACCTAGCATGTGCAATCTTGGTGGTGATGACCAAAATCAGAATGTGGTTGGAAATCACCACCTACGGCCGACACAGCACCACCACTTCCACCACCAACAGCCGCCACAAGGCCACCATTCTCCCAAACCGCCACTAGACCGCCACCCGAACAAGACATCTGGTTATTACAAGAAGCAAGCAGACTATAACACAAGAACAAATAAAAGTCATATGCACTACTATCAAAAGGGTTCATTTAATGATGATTATAATGGGAATTGTAGGTTTGAAAGAACCAATAGTCCTCCAATCCCTGGTGATCTGTCACAAAGGTCTAGCCGTTAATAAATCGAGAAAAAAGTTGACAAAAGTGGTCTGATATGTAAGCCTCTATCTGACTATTTTTGTTTGTAAATAGTTAGTTACAAATGTAAATAGATGAAATGTGATGTATACTTGTAAATCCTGATATATAAGATGATACGAAATCGTTGCTCTGTGATTTATGTACTATAATTTTTTTAACTTCATACGTTACACAGTGCAAGTTTTATAACAAACTATACAACTACACGAAACAATAATTGTGGTGATTGAAATAAACATTATAGTACATAAATCACCATGCATTATTTATATGTGACAGTATGCAGATTTGGTGTTTTCTGTTATCTATGACTTTGTGTTAGTGTCAACTTGTTCTATCGCTTCGTGTTTTTGGTTAACACGATAGACACAAATTCTTTTTTCTCAACCTGAACACGATACAACATGAAGTTGGGTTTTATTTTGCTAACAGGACCACGACCCAATTAAAAAAATGATAAACATGATATACATGATAACACAAGATAAATTATAAAAATACCAAATATTTTACTTAATACATGCTTAAAAACACGACAAACATGATAAAACACAACAAAAATATTATATAAATTACTACTGAATGTTCTTAAAATCATAATTATCATGGCAATTTCGTATTAATCTCTGAACCCGAACATGACACGACTTCGTTTTTATTTTACACGTTCATCCCAATTTCGTTTCGTGTATTTTTATCGTCTCTTATATTATTCATAAATTAACTAAAGCGAGTGCCAAATCTTGCAATATTTCATAGTCAAACTTAACTTATTTCAACCCATAATTGCAATTACACTCCCACACTACACCTTAAACACACCCCTAACACCAAAATTGAGACAAACATCTCTCATCTCATTCTTAAATATTAAAAAAAAAAAAAAAAAACTAGCATTTTGACGAATTTTGTTTAACGGGTAACGCTCGCCAACCGATATCTTTCCTATAAAAGCCGCCATCCCATTGAATTTCTTCAACAGCTCGATAAGCTCGGTCTCTTGCTTCTTCAAGATCTTTTCCTTTTGCAGTTACACCCAAAACACGGCCGCCATTTGCAACATAGTTTCCATCTTCATCAGCATTTGTTCCTGCATGGAATATTTTAACACAAGGTGCTGCCAGCTCAGCTTCTTCTAGGTTTTCAATTTTGGTCCCTTTTTTGTAGCTGTTAGGGTAACCGTTACTAGCCATAACTACCACCATTGCTGAACCTGGGGCCCACTCGAGAGTAACAGAGTTAAGTTCACCTTTACATGCTGCTAACAGGACTTGTGCTAGATCGGATTCTAACCGAACCATTAACACCTGTCAACATACAAACATCATAATTTCATTATTTAGTTAAAGATTTGTTCAAGGCATTCCTTAATTATGGACACATCTCAACCATTAATCAATAATAATCAACGGTCAAGATTAATCACATATTTTATACATGGAGGTGTATTTTGGTCATTTGACACTCACATAATTTTTTTAATAAATTTTAAGCTTATTTTTTTATTTATTTTTAAAGAAGGTTATTTTTTTTTTGTTAAAAAAACATCATATGATTATATACTTGATCACATGTGATTAAAACAATAACATTGCATGTGATCAAGTATACAATCACATGTGATTATACAAATATATCACATGTGATTAAGTATATAATCACATGTGATTATCAAATAATATTGTTTTATAACGGAAAAAAATAATAAAAAAATTTATAATAAAAAGAGCATTAAAATGTGTACATTAATCAGCAACCATCCCTTGCATTTTAGGTATCACTTATCTACTAATGAAAATACAACTTTCTAATACATGTAATAGCCTGTTATTGACAGGGATATCATTATCAAAACCCTAAAAAAATATATATATATAATATAATTTAACAAAAAAATTATAAAAAAAAATTGGGTTAAAATTAATGAGTGTCAAATGACATATACCCCTCTGTGTACAAAATATGTGATTAATCTTAACCATTGATTATTATTGATCAATGGTTGAGATGTGTCCCTTGAAAATACACAAAAATTAAGGACTACCTTGAACAATTACATATTAAGTTATATTAATTTTTTTTATTATAATTACCCAGATCACATAATCACTTTCATAACCGCACATATAAAAATAAAAACGAGAGATAAACCTAGCTTACCTGGCATTCGGGATCTCCAAACCGCACATTATACTCAATCAATTTCGGTAGTCCCGATTTCTTCTCAATCATAAGTCCCGCATACAAAACCCCAACGAATTTACACCCTTCTTTCATCATCCCTTTAACCGTAGGAACAATTATAGAGCTCATAACCAAAGATTCAAGCTCACGGGTCAAAACGGGTGCAGGACAATACGCGCCCATTCCACCCGTATTCGGGCCCGTATCACCATCACCGACCCGTTTGTGATCTTGTGCAGATTCTAAAGGTAAAGCATTTTCACCATCAACTAGAGCAAAAAACGACACTTCTTCACCTTCTAGAAACTCTTCTATGACAGTTGACGAGCCCGCGGGCCCGAATGACCCGCTTACAAGAATCGAGTCAACTGCTTCAAAAGCTTCTAGAAGATTCATTGCAACGATTACACCTTTTCCTGCTGCTAAACCGTCTGCTTTGACAACAATTGGGGCGCCTTGTTGTTTGATGTAAGCTTTTGCAGCTATTGGGTCAGTAAATGTTGCATACTGCAGTAAAAAAAAGGATAATTTCATATATATCCTTGTAAACTTTCAATATTACAATATTACGTATATATCCTTGCAAATTTCATAATTACGTATATATCCTTAAAAACCTCACTCATATATATATATCCTTTTACCTAATTTTAATAATATTAAATCTTCTAAAATTTTAAAAACATAAATCCTAATCTAAATTAATGATAAAATAGCCTAAATACCCTAAATGAAAGAAAATGCAGTTTGGCCAGAAAATACCCTTGACGAAAGAAAAAACCGTTAACCTTTACGGGTATTTGGGCATTTTACCATTAATTGAGATTACAATTTATGTTTTTTGAATTTTAAATGATGTAAATATTACTAATTTAGGTAAAAGGGTATATGTGAGAATTTTGAGGATTTGGAAAGATGTAAATGTAATAATGAAATTTGCAAGGATATATACGTAATATTAGAAGTTTGCAAGGACATATATGAAATTATTCCTGAAAAAAACCCGAATTGTTTATCGAAACAATAAAAAACAAATTATAAGTCGCAATAATAAGATAATCAGTTTAAAGATGCAAAACCAAACAGCCCAAATTATAACAGAAAAATACAAACCTTGGCAGTTGGAATCCCATATTTATCACACAAACTCTTCATAAAATTCTTGGAACCTTCTAGAGCAGCAGCTTCTGAAGAAGGCCCAAAAGCATGAATTCCTGCTTTCAAAAGATCATTTGTAAGCCCAGCAACCAAAGGGGCTTCTGGGCCCACCACAACAAGCCCAATTTCCCATTTGTGACAAAAGGCTATAACTGCTGAGCTGTCAAAAATATCAAGATCTGAAATACACGTGGCATCTCCTGAATTTGAAATGCCAACATTTCCAGGAGCACAAAAAACAGCATCGCATGATTGGGACCGTTTTAATGCGTAACAAAGTGAATGTTCTCTTCCTCCACCACCAATCACTAGTACAGAAACTCTTTCTTCTAAAATGCAAAAAAGATAAATATAAATATTATTTTATTAATATTATTAGGGCAAATGACATAAAATGATAAAATACTGATACACTTTAGGTGGTGGTCCATTTTGGTGATTCTATGTTTTTAAGGTCTGTTTTGGTAATAACAAGTTTTTAGAGGGCCAATTTTGGCAATTATAGTGTGGTAAAAAAACGTATAAACTAATCACATAGGGCCCACAAAACTTCTTTTAATTACCAGTATGGATCGACTAAAAACTTGCAATTTATGAAACGGGCCATAAAAAGTTACATTTACTAAAATGAACAATGCCTAAAATCACATTAATCGTCCTTGTGCTATGTATGAAATTATAAATTTTGTGCCTCTGATTTTTTCTAATTTTGAAATTTGTAAAATTAATCGTCCTAATTTTGAAACTAATTGTAAAATCACATTAATCGTCCAAGTTTTGAAATTTGTAAAATTAATTGTCCTAATTTTGAAACTTGTAAGATCAACGGTCCATAAAAAATTAACAATCTTTTTTTTGCTCAAGGGACCATAGGTGTTACAAACAAGTTTCAAGATTAGGAATAAAAGAAGTCAAAGGACTAAATCCAAATTTACATACAAACCACAGGATGATATATGCAATTTACGCTTAAAATTAAAGTTATAATGTAGCTATTGTGTTTGGTTCTCACCAGAAATGTTATGATCTGATGAAACACTGTTGAAAATTGTGGTGAAGGATTGACGGCGATTTAAATGATGATAATATCTGGAATTAGTAATCTTTGATGAGTTCCAGTTTGTGGGTTGCAGGAAGAATAGTTGAGAAATTTTGTTCGGAAATTGGCTTTGATTTCCTGCAGGCAGTTGACTTAAGTTCATGGAAACACCAAAACCATGTGAAATGCAAGCCATTTTATACACTTTATAGGAGAACCTGTAACAAGACACAAAAAATGAGTCTCAATATAACAGAAAATGCAAAAAAAAAGAGGGACTAAAATAAGAATAAGAAGAAGAAACACACTGTAAACAAGTAAAGAGTTGGTTTCCTAGTGAAATCAAAGCATCTTGCTAAATGCTATATTACATAAGTGGTAGCAGATGACCACACAAATTTTCATTTATATTATAAAAAAAACATGATTTGAGTATAATCCTTTGGTTGTTCATTGATTTATAACAGTTTTAATTTAAAAAAAATAAGCAAATACCCTAGAAATCAAAGAAAATAAGCAACCAACAAATGGTGGCGGTCGCCTCCGCCGGCGATGGAGTGAGGCTGTGCGACTGGCGGCGGTGCGAGAGAGTATGGTGATACCATATACGCAAGAAGTTAATTCGATATATGCACATGAAAAATAAACACAAAAGATCCAATTTTTCACTCAGGCAATTCATCGAACACTTTCCAGGCGATATATACATGAATTAAAAACACAAAAGATCCAATTTTTTCACTCAGGCAATTCATCAAACACTTTTCAGGCGATATATACATGAAAAATAAACCCACAAGTAAAGAAACGTGTGCTCACCTTATTAGCAGCAAAATTCTTCAACGGAATCAAAATTGTATTGGATTCAAAACCAGATAGGCTGTATTATATAGATAAAACACTATTGAACCTCGAAAAAATGCACCATATATATCTATTGGCGGCCAACCGGAGAGATGATATACAACGTTCTATTCGCTCTAACCAAGGTTATGCCTTACGATTGTACGTTGTGCATATGTGATTGTACATTAAGCACAGGGTTTGATTCGGAGGTTTTTGGGGAGGGTGCTTTTACGTTTTATCTATTTTTAGTAGACATCCCTAGGCTTTTAACGTTTTCAATTTCAGCCCCTTACCTTATCTACTTTCTCATGGAGTTTGTTTTAACGTTTTCAAAAGATAAAGAATTCTTTTTCCTTTTAGGGTTTTTCTAACTCATGCCCTAAGAGCATCTCCAACAATAAACTCTATAAAATCACTCTATCTCTATAAATTGGTGGCCCATTCACTCTAAACATCCTCTCAACTCCAACCATAAACTCTATCCATCTTTTCAAAACTCTTTATAATTAGTGGGACTCATATTAGATCTACAATTACACTCACAAACAAAGTATGAGGTCCATGGATAGAGTGGATTTCTCTCACTCTAAATATATATATATATATATATATATATATATATATATATATATATATATATATATATATATATATATATATATATATATTTTTGAAATAAATGGAAAGACTAGCCCTCGAGCTTCGGCATTGCCATCACCCAAGAACTAGCCTACCAGAAATATATTAACAAATAATGGGATCAGTCATACATCCGGAAACAAAACAAACTGGAAACAACTACACCAGCAAGCAGCCATACAACAAACACAGACCTACACAATGCCATTATAACTAGCAAATTGAACATTCCAGATTGCAGCCACTCTATTCACTTGCCTTGAGCTCTTCACTTTGAATCCCATGATCTGCATTCTGATGTTGTCCTTAATTTGATTTAGCAAAATATCAGCTGGCTTACAATTCATCTTAAACAGTCTATCATGTAACACCACAATCTTAGAGCCATTTTTTTTTTCTTTTTTTTTTTTTATATAAGCATACGGAAGCGATTTAAGAAAACTATAAATCTTAATTATTACATATCATGAAAGCCATTTACATATTAACCAAAATATATAAAACATTTAAAGGTGTTACTAAAAACAGGCTCGACCCGTACAAAATCAGAGTACGGTCAGACTTCCAAAACCCGACTCTAGTCAAGCTAAATCCACAACCTGAAAAGAGTCAACAAATGAGGGATTAGCACAAAGCTAAGTGAATAGAAATAAACGTCAATTTGCATAACCACAACAAATTAGAAAATCAAGAGAAATCAATAGGGAAAACCCGTCCAAACTTCCACAAGCAATTGGACGTTATAAGAGGATCGGCGGTCGGGCGAGGACCTTCAACTGTTGTCGGCCAACAACAGTCAACCGATGGCTTCTTTACTAGAGGCACGGTGATCCCTCCTTACATAACGAATACGAAGGAGTCCGATCGCCCCCACCAAGAGTAACGAAGCGTAGCCGAAAACCACCATAGCTAACCTCTAAAAAAAACATGTGCACATACTACCATTAACAATCCCACAATTAATGGCACAACTGAAAATCAAAAAATGTCAAAAAAATGCATTTTCCCAAAAATCAGCCAAAATAGCGCCGCTATCTAAGATAGCGCCGCTATTTTGAGATAGCATCCGCTATTTCGAGTTTCTGTTTGAAAACCAGCCAAGATAGCGCCGCTATCTTAAAGATAGCAGCTATCTCCCCAGATCAGCCAAAATCCTGCAATTTTTCATGTAACTCTACCATTTCATAATTTTTGCAAATTACACAAGAAGGAAGGTTAAATCCACTCACCTTAGCTTCCTTTTAGTGTCGAGCTCAGTAAACTTATATTACTGAGGCTCCTTCTCTTTTCCTGTACAAAACGAACACCGAATTAGTCACCCGAAATCAACAATTTTGCAACAAGTAATATAAATTCAAGATTTCCTCTTTATACCACAACTTACAACTAATTACTTGCATTTCCACATATAATAATTACCAAAGTCTAGAATTCCATCTAGTTAATTCATTATGCATTTCAATCCAAGTAACACATATTCGGCCCGAACGGGTCAAAATGAAAACAATGAATCGGTAATATAAACAACACCTTCCAATAAGCTATACTACTACTTAACATCAAAATCACATAACTAACATGTTACTTGCATCCACTTGCAAGTTTAACCAACTTTGACCTTATTTAGGTCAAATTGCACAATTTGACAACCAAACGGGCCAAGACCCGAAACTAACACAATCATACTTCCAATTAATCAAGTAACACATTTATGACATGAAATTGATTTGTGAGTGGAGTAATGCACGTGTTGGGGTAGAGGTGAATTAGAAACACCTGTGATCCTTTCCTTCTTCTTTTTGCTCGTTCCATAACACACATACACATTCACACAACAAAAACTTGCATGCTCTTGGTTTCTTCTTAAAATCAGTCCAAGGTCTATTAATCTCCATCCCTAAATTCCGAAATTGAAGCTAGCTTAAGGTAAGAAATCCTCTATCTATTCTAGGGTTCATAGTGTTGTTAAAAGATGAAATGGGTTTTTGAGTTTTTGATGATTTCTTGTTGAAAGTTAAAATTGATGGTTTATTTCATGTTTATACTTGACCGTTTAACTATAGTATGCTGAATTGTTGGTTAAAAGAGCTTGAATTGATTATGTTTGAGAGTAATCACCATTAATGGAGACTTGGAGGAAGAAGATGAGTTTTCACTCAAATTCTTGAAAGAGAAGGTTTATGTTTAAATCTTGTTAAATTAGGTTTAACCGCCGATCCTCTTATAACGTCCAATTGCTTGTGGAAGTTTTGACGGGTTTTCCCTATTGATTTCTCTTGATTTCTAATTTGTTGTGGTTATGCAGATTGATGTTTATTTCTATTCACTTAGCTTTGTGCTAATCCCTCATTTGTTGACTCTTTTCAGGTTGTGGATTTGGCTTGACTAGAGTCGGGTTTTGGAAGTCTGACCGTACTCTGATTTTGTAAACCGGGTCGAGCCTATTTTTAGTAACACCTTTAAATGTTTTATATATTTTGGTTAATATGTAAATGGCCTTTATAATATGTAATAAATAGGGTTTATAGTTTTCTAAAATCGCTTCCGTATGCATATAAAAAAAAAATGGCTCTAAGATTGTGGTGTTACATATCATTTCTTTCTTTCCACACAAAATATACTGCAGCTGCTACAGTTACCCTTCTAACCACACTATTAATATTGTTATTACATGGAAGGCCAGCTAATTGATCCACTATATTCACCCAATCATTTGCCAGATGTGTTGCTTGACACATTTTCATTAATTCCTTCCAAATGTAATTAGGGTAGCTGCATTCAAAGAAAATGTGTTTGTGCGAATCATTAACCTGTTTACAATAAGGACACAACAAGACAGTGTTAGTGCACCATTTCATCATTTTATCCTGAGTAAGTAATCTTTCTCTGATTGCCAACCACATTATAAAAGCATGTCTGGCATTTCCATGGGGGAACCAGACAATCTTATGCCAATTTACTGTATTACCACTACTACTCATATTTTCCCAAGCATACCTAACTGAAAAATCCACCAATCTGCCATCATTCAGCTTCCACTTAATCTTATCAGGTTGCTGATCATTAATGGTAGGCACACTAATATTCTGCAACTCAGAAATGGATTGTAACCATTCTGGAGGCCATTTCCATCTTCCATTATCCACCATATCATTAATTGTGGCATTGTCATTCAACCTAGCCTCATAAATGTATCTTTTGGTTATAATCTTGTGAAGAGGGCATCTTTCATTCCAATTATCATACCAAACACTCACATTATTCCCATTACCAATCTGGTGCACAATAAAATCATAAATTTTATCTCTAATACTCAACATAGTCTTCTACATCCAACTGTCTTGTTGTTTAGCTGAAATTTCCCAAATATTTCTTCCTTTCAGGTTTACTCTGTTGACCCAGTCAACCCAAAGATTACCTTTCCTGGCTGCAATGTTCCACACATGCTTACTTAATAAAGCAATATTCCAAACTCCCATTTGTTTTAAACCCAGCCCACCTTTATCTTTCGGAGTGCAAACAACCTTCCAAGCAACTTTAGCATTTACTTTCTTATTATCCCCTTGATTCCACAAAAACCTTTTCAAAATCTTTTCTATATCGTTTACTAGCTTTGGGAATAAGGAACACCGACGCCCAGTACACATGAATAGCAGATAAAATAGAAGCAATAAGTTGCAATCTTCCAGCAAAAGAAAGCAATTTATTCTTCCAATTGTTAATTCTGTGTTTGACTTTATCAACTAATTGTTTACAGTCTTTAACACCCAGTTTTTTATCCATCAATGGAACACCAAGGTATTTAACCGGAAGTTTACCCTCTAAGAAAGGTAACTCTTCCAGAATTTTGTTCTTGGTTCTGTCATCCACATTGCTACAGAAAATAGTGCTTTTCCCAATGTTAGGCACCAATCCAGAGCTCTTACTGAATTCCAAAAGGACATCTTTAATAACCCTAACAGAGTTAATATCCCCATTGCTCAAAATTAATAAATCATCCGCAAAGCAAAGATGTGTAAGCTCCATTTCTTTACAATCTTTATGGAATTTAAACTCTGGATTACCTTTAGTTTTCCTTCTCATCATTAAGGTAAACACCTCCATAACAAGGGTGAAAAGATAAGGGGATATAGGGTCTCCTTGTCTGAGCCCCCTACTACTTTTAAAAAAACCTTTTCTATCCCCATTGACACATATAGTGAATGAGGCAGTGGTTACACACTCCATGATCCAACCAACCATCTTTCTATGAAAACCAAAACCAGTTAGAATGACCTTAAGAAATTCCCAGTCAACTGTATCATAGGCCTTAGCAATATCAACTTTAAATGCACACCTCCTAGGCCCATTTTTCCGGTTATAACCTTTTAAAAGCTCTTGAGTGACTAGCAGATTATCTTGAATTAATCTACCAGGTATAAAAGCACTCTGATTGATATTTACAATTTTCTGCAGCCCTCCTTTAATTCTATTAGTTATGATTTTACTAATACATTTATATATTACATTGCAAGAAGCAATTGGCCTGAAGTCTGTCACATTCTTGGGAACGGGGATTTTAGGAATCAATGTAATAACAGTTGCATTGATCTCACCCAATAGTTTACCATTCCTAAAGAATTCCTTAATCGCCCTGCACACATCAACTTTCACAACATCCCAAGCTTTTATGAAAAAAGCAGAAGTATAGCCGTCTGGACCTGGGGCTTTACTTTGATCAATATCAAACAGTGCAGCCTTAATTTCATCATCAGTTACTTCAACAATCATATTACTAGCTTCATCTAAGGTGAGGACTTTATCAAACAGATTCTCAATATTCTCAATTGGCCTGCAATTACCTCTAACTCCTAGGAAATTTTTAAAATGGTTCACAAATTGATCAGGAATGGCATCCCCCACAAATTCTGTTCCATTAGTATCACATATTTTCACCACCTTATTCATATGTTTCTTACTTTTGACAGCTTGGTGGAAAATTTTTGTGTTTTTATCACCATCATTAAGCCACCTAACTTTTGCATTTTGAAATAGCAAAGTTTCTTCATCATTAACAGCTTCATTATGATCTTCTAATAACACTTTAACTTTCTCTTTCAACTGACCATTATGAGGTTGATTAACCATATCAATTTAGGCATGTTTTAGTCTACCTCTCAGGTTGTTGACCAGCTCAGTCAAATCACATTTCCTCCAACTCATCTGTTTCATATAGTATTTCATTGCTTTTAACGTCTTAGCCAAAACATACATTTTCCTTCCCATAACAGCAATATCCCAATTATCCTTAACAGTCTGTAAAAAATCTTTTTTGTTGGTGATGTGATTTGAAAATCTGAACGCTTTACCATTTTTCTTCATTGTTCCAGGTATCACCACCACAATTGGGCTGTGGTCAGATGTAACAAAGGGAAGGAATTGGACAAAGGCCTGCCCATAATCACTAATAAAAGTGTTATTAGCCATCCCTCTATCCAACTTTTTCATAACACTGTTGTTTGGATTTTTAGGCGATTTAATCCAAGTATAATACAATCCAGTGCTACAAATATCATCAACCTCCACACTGTTAACACAGTCTATAAAGTCTTGCATATCCGCATTTATAAAGGAACCCCCCATAGAGTGCTCACTGCATTTAAGTGTAACATTAAAATCTCCCATAAGTATCCATGGGTGACCACTTATAATGCTTTTAGCCAGATGAAGATCTTTCCAAACCTCCCTTCTTTCTCTAGCACTATTTGCAGCATAGATAAAGTTTCTCACTCTAAATATAGAGTGAGCTTTTCTCTCACTCTATATTTAGAGTGAGAGATAGAGGTGAATTGGAGGAGAAAATCCTTCAAATATGGAGATAAAGGGGGTGATAGAGGTTGGTTGGAGATGCTCTAAGGGCGTGAGATTAGAAGTGTTCAATGAAGTTCATGTTTCCTTTCATAACGAATAAATGCATTTATTAGTCATTAATGAATTCTATTTTTTTCATAATTTAAATATATTTCTAAATACAAATGATAAGTTTGAGTTCATTAAACGTGTTTATCTCATGCCCTAAGGGCATGAGTTAGCCAAACCCTTCACTTTAAAATATTTCCTTCATTTGTGAAAATTTCAACATGTCATTATACGGCTGCACGGTCCAAAACCGAAATGATGAACAACCGAAACCAAACTGATTTTATTCCGGTTTAAGTTTTTATGGGTCAAATTCTCACTCCCTACTTGTGATTTGCGAATAACTCAAGTTCACAATTAAGCACAACCAAAATTCAAGGTTCATGTATCATAGCATATTACAATAACTGAAACCAACTTAAAAGGAAAGCTTAATGGAACACTTACTAATAACTAGCTTGAATGATGCACTAATTGATATTCCAAAGTCGGCGAATGATTCCGGCGGCTCTGTTCGTCCGATCCTCTTCTCCCAATATTCGACGGCTGTTTATGTGTTCTCGTGTATACGGCCGTCTTCTCAAAATTGCGAAAATCCAACTTAAATAAATGAACATGGGCCCCCTTTATTCCAAAATTGCGTCCGATTATGTGTTTGTTGGTCCGGTCCGCAAGGTAAATACAACAGTTATAAATAGCAATATTGGTTTGAAATACCTTAGAGTGTGTGAATATACTTTTAAATGATAAATGCAAAGCAGTATATAATTTTTAATGTTTAATTCTTATTAAGAAATAATAAAAATTTACAAGTATTAATTGCGGAAATAATAAGATGAGTATATATCTAAACTTAAACTGATTGAAAGTCAAGTGCCTTCACTTCACAAACAAACGAGCATTTCTATTTAAACAACGAACAAGTATAAGCGAGTACGCTCCAAAAGAGAATACGATCGATACTTACTTCTAAGTTAACTGCTTGAGTGTTTGTAAATCCGCATTTACTTCAGTTGTCGAAGGGAGTATATATACCCGAAGATGGATTGGGCAAATTCTTGTATTAGGTCAACGTGTCATCTTCTCATTCTTCACCAACTAAAGTACTGCGCATGTCAGAATATATGAACCATTTGCACTTTATCATGAACAGTACCCCACAAGGTGTACTTTTATGTGCAATGATGGTTAATGTACCATGCATACATTAAATGTCATCTAAGGCTCTCAACCATAAAAGATATTTCCATATCTTTTGTTTCAGCAACTAAATGATATTTTGCGGTAAGATATTACCTGGTAAGTAATAGAACACATCTTTGTAGAGTACTTGACAACTAAAAAAAACATCTAAGTATCCCGCTCGCCAACGACCAATAACATATCAACGATACCGCTCGATGTGTTCTTTCTTCAGCTTCATCTTTCAACTCTATTGACTTTTTTTCTTACTTCTTAATCGAGACCATACTAACTAATCTAAGTATATGGAAATAACTATAAAAATATCACAAAACCTATAATTAGTGAAGTTAAGCCTTAATTACCTATAATACGTGCAAGAACTTAACACCATAATTAAGAATTGAGTCGTGTGAAACACGTACTCTCTTCATGAGTATCATGATAGGACCGGTCCTGGGCATAGACTACAAATTGAAAGTGGGAAGAATATGCTCCTTTCTCTTATATATTATGTATTACAAATTGAAGTATATATATGTAACAATACAAGTAAATAAAAATAAATATTATTATATAAACAAATTAATTGTATATACTATATTCCTACAGCATCAAGAAGTTGCGAGTGTTGCGAAACCGAAACAAGCGAATTAGCGACAATGGCACCGCTAGCCGCAACAGCCGGAACACCGATTCCCGGGAAAGTGGAATCTCCACAACAATAAAGTTGCGGGATTGGAGTCGGGTGTCCAGGAAACGAGTCTTTCCCGGCTTGTATTGCGGGCCCGTACGTTCCTCTATTTCTCCTAAGAAATCTTTGGTGTGTTAATGGAGTTCCAACTAATTTTACCTCGCATTTATCGCGATTAAAACCTGGCCCAAGTGTACGCTCCACTGCTTTCCACATTACCTAGCGTATTTGTGTAATATTTTATATAATTTTTAGAGAGTGGTGATAGTTTCAAAATGGATTAATTCGGGTTATGTTTACCGTGATGTGTTCAAAGTCCTTAAATTTTTTGTAGTTTCAAGTGACACATTTCAATCATTGATCAATAATAATTAGTGGTCAAGATTAATTACATATTTTATACATAGATGGGAATTTTGTTCATTTTTACATAATTTTTTTTCTTCTAATTATTCTTTTTAGAATTATTATTATTTTAGAATTTTATTTATTATTATTATTATTATTTTAGAATTTTATTTATTATTATTATTATTATTATTATTATTTTTTAAATAATTTTTTTCGTTAAGAAAATATCATGTGATTGTATATTTGATCACATATCACATATGATTGTTCAGAAATATAACATGTGATCAAATATACAATCACATGTGATTATACAAAAATATCACGTCATTAATTATATAATCACATGTGATTATCACATAATATTGTTAACTTTAATGGAATTTTTTTTTTTTTAAATTAATTTTTTTATTAAAAAAACAGATAAATTTTATGTAAGTGTCAAATGACTAAAATACCCCTTAATGTATACAATATGTGATTAATCTTGACCATTAGATATTATTGATCAATGGTTGAGATTTATGAGACTACACAAAAATTAAGGATTACCTTGAACATTCCTTCTATATCATATTATTTAAAAAATTATAAAAAAAGTTAGTAAATGACTAAATGTACCTCAGATCTCTCAGATTTAAGTTGCTTATATTGTGCACTTTTACGATCAAGTCCTTCCCAAATTTCAAATGGCTCGGTTCCAGGTGTGTAAGCATGTAAAACATGCTTGCCAGGTGGCGCTAAATCCGGACTGAGTACACTAGGAACAGAGATTAATACCACGTTTTGATCAGCATCAACTCCACGGGCCCAATCATTTACAACTATGTGATGAATTCCTAAATCTTCACGTATTCCCTAATTAATAATTCAAGTAAAATTAGAATCAATTGGAATTTTGATCAAGTAAATAATTTTTTTAACAATAAATTACACCAATGGTCCTCATGGTTTGCACCTTATTACAGTTTTGGTCCTTTAGTTTCATAAATTACAATGGTAGTCCTTATTTCTGAAACTATTGACACGCTTGGTCCTTTACCTAAACAGCCAACGGGAAAAATAAACGTTTGTTTAGGTAAAGGACCAAGCGTGTCAATAGTTTCAGATATAAGAACTACCGGTGTAATTTATGAAACTAAAGGACCAAAAGTGTAATAAAGTACAAACCATAAGGACCATTGGCGTAATTTACTCTTTTTTTGAAGACTCACCTCTGCATCAAATCCTAAATGCAGATGCATAAATGACTCACACTGCTTTGTATTTTGGATCCTTTCCTCATACGCTTTTGGAACAGCTTCTTTAGGCAATAATTTTATAGTATCCCACATGGAAGCATTGCTTACAACCGCTTTCTTTGCACGCACAAACTACAAATCACAAAATTATTAAACATAAAATTAAATAAAAATACGAGTCATTTGATACTCACTTGACCATTTCTTAACTTAACGCCAATTGCTCGCCCGTTTTCAATAACTATATTTTCCACATGACTTTTTAGAGAAATTCGACCACCGAATTTTTGTAATCCGCGAACGAGTGCATCAACAATTGCTCCACTTCCTCCAATGGGATATTCTAAACTGCATCCTGGTTTATACCATTCTGCAAACATGTAAATCTGCAAATATGGAATATAAATCTCATATTAGTAAATAGTAAATTACACAAATGGTCATTTAGGTTTGTACCATATTACATATTTGGTCCTTTAGTTTCATAAATTACACTCGTAGTCCTAATATCTGAAACTATTGACACGTTTGGTCATTTACATAATCAGACGTTTATTTTTCCCGTCAAGTATGGTCACGTTTATTTACATATCTGAAACTATTGACACGTTTGGTCATTTACACGAGGGGTAAATCTGTCCTTTTCCCTTTCCCTTTACCAATTTGAAACCCATAAAAACCCGTTTGTTTGACGATAAAAGTTAACGTCTGTTTAGGTAACGGACCAAACATGTCAATAGTTTCAGAAAGGACTACCAGTGTAATTTATGAAACTAAAGGACCAAATATGTAATATAGTACAAACATAAAGGACCATTTGTGTAATTTACTCTATTAGTAAATTAAATTACAAGGCATGAAATGAGAAAAGAATGGACTAGGTCCGTCTTTTTCTTGAAAAAGATGATATATTCTAGAGGTTGCACAATGGCGGGTCGGGGGGATTGGATGACGAAAAATCTTTTGATTCGACCCGTTTGGGATAAATGGGTCAAAACCAAACGGGTCGAAATTCCCACCTCTACTAAAACATAATTCAGATCTCAAAACACATGTGTAAGTAACTAATTACCATTTCTGCTGAAAGTACACCATCAGATTTGACTCCAGCAAGCAAAAAAGAAAGCAGATCAACCCAATTCCTAATAAACGGATCTTTAAGCCCCAAAGAATCAACAACTTCTGAAAACGGTCTCAGAAGTTTTGTAGCACCAAGAACACCTTGCGGGCCCATTTTTGCAAATGATTGAATTAATGAGATTGCATATCTTGATCCAGCTGTTGAAAGAACACCTAAATCACCCCTGATAGATAATGGTGGTAAAGCCATTGCAGCTGCAGATAATGGAAGTATTGCATCCTGTTTACAAATTTGAGTCATATATTATTAACTGATAATTAAATAAAGTGTAATTTAAAAGACAAGAAAATGAAATGTTACTAACAAGAAGTTTACGCCATTCGAGTACCGCGTTCGGGCCAGCGTATGTCTCTAAATCCTGACATGTTAATAAAAACAATAAAAGAAATAAAATCTTTAATGAGATATATAAAATCATAAAATAGCAACCTACTTTTTTTTTTGTTACATTTTCATAATTATGCTTTTTTTGCCCGTTTAAGTGAGTATACTTACTTTGAATGTGCAATTTTGTGAATTTAGCCTACTATATTTCACAAGCTACCGATTTAGCCGGTTACAATAATGAGGCTCCAAATCAGATGTACTTAATATATATGTGGCTTATTAATATAAAAGAAAAACGAGGTTAGAAACTTCTTTATATATTAATAAGCCATGTAATATATTAATTACATGTGGTTTGGGGCCATGTTAGCTTTGTAATTGGCTAAGTTGGTAGCTTGTGAAAAAAAGTAAGCAAAATTACCAAAAAAATACATCCAAAATAAGTAAACCTGAAAAATAATATAATTACCAAAATGGAACACAGATGAATAAAACCGCATGTAACTATAGTAAAAGCAGTCATAAATATAAATTATAATGAGGAATGAAATACCTTGAAAAATTCAGTTGGACCAATGCGTGATAGAAATTCCCCTTCAGGTACATACACCATCCACGAGTCATACTTGGCACAGGGAATAGACTCACCCAATGCATCCAAAACCTATAAAAAAATCAAAGAGAAATAAAAATAAATATCATATCTTACCTTTTCTTAAAATCACACACTAAAGAAAAACAAATATGATTTTAGAATAGGTTATATAAATAGTATGAGAAATACTTGTGCAAGGGGATTGGCCTGAGGACCTCTAGATTGGAAGCCGGAAAAGAGAGATGGACCAGAGTCAAATTTGTAATCTTTGACCTCAAAGGAATGAGCGGCGCCACCTGGCAAATCATGGCTTTCCAAAACTAAAACATCTTTACCATATCTTGCTAAAAGTCCACCACAACATAATCCACCAAGACCACTTCCTATAACTACAACATCTGCTTCCGCTTTCCCTGCATTACAATTTTACCACAAGTTATATATCAGGCATGTTTGGGAAAGCTTATTTAGGGGGCTTTTTAGCTTATTAGCTTAATAAGCCTAAAATAAGCTTGAATTTTCAAATCCAATTGCTGCAAATCTCCATTGTTGTTACTCTGTACTCTTCTTATTCTTCAAAATTAATCTCCATCTTAAATAAGCCTAAATAATGTTTGAATTTTCATGTATATAACTGTTTGATATCCATTGCTGTAAATCTAATTGATAATTGGCAATTTTTCCCCTTTTCGGTTGTTTTTTTATTTTATTTTCTAGGTTTTCTTCAAAGTGAACTCGTTACTCTGCAAATCCTTTAAACAATGGTTAAATTACCTGGATAACTCGGACCAGTAGCTATTTCGGAAGTGTAAAATACTCAAATTAGCCAAATCAACCGTAAAATTAGGAAGATACTCATACAAAATATCACTACTACAAACATATATGTTGAATGATAGACTGACATCATACCTGAGAAGGATTTCGGTTGTGTAATTGTTGAAGAGGACGATGACGAAGCCGCTTCCTCCTCAGTGACGTTTGAAGACGTTCGCGCCAAAATTGTAGAATTACGTTGTTTGGTAGGGTATACGAATTTGTGTTTGTTGAAGGAATGAGAAGAGGTAGGTTTGAAGAAGTTTGCTAAAGCAGCTGCGGAAGCTGCCATTAACAGAAATTAAGAGGAGTTAGCAGAGAGAGAGGAAGGTGAGTAAAGGAGATTGATGAAAATGGTGGGGTGATCTTGTAGTTTGAAAATGGCCACGCTGCAGTTTATCATTTCTGCACATGTGGCCACACAACAATATCAAAAGCCAAGCTCTCACTTCGTACTCGGATTTTCTATTCTTGGTAAATTAGACGGATGGTTTAAAAAATTACATGGATGTTCCTTAAATATGAAGCTTTGTTATGCTTTTGGTCCTTTGTACTAACGGCCGTTAAAAGAGTCAGTTAAATTACGTAATTTGCAATGTGGATAGGGGTATATTTGTCTTTTTAACATCTCTTTCATTCCTCAACCCTCTTTCCTCTAAAACACCATTTCCTTCTTTTCCTTGCCTCTTCAATACACCAATCATTACAGTAAATCCTCAATTTTAAAAGAACCCTAAAATTTTAAAACTACAATAATCCTTATTTCATCAATTAAATCTCAAATCTAAAACCTTACATCGATTTGAAACACAGGATGAAATCTATGAAATTCCAGTAAAGACTTGGGTATCAATGGAGGTTTCAGTAGATACACGGAGGTTTCAACTGATGAAATCCAATAATCTTTATTTCATCAATGGAGGTTTCAAAGGAGACATGGGTATCAAGTAAGGACTTTTTTTGACGTCACTATGAGTAGGAAGAAGCCACCGCCGCCGTAGCTGCCACCGACGGTCAAGATGAGTCAAAGGTCAGTGATGTCAAATGTCGATCATTACCAGCATCACCATCTGTGGCGGAGATGCTTGAACAGAAGCTTGTGAATGTGGTGGGGTATGCGTCGTGTGTGTTGACTAGATTTTTAATTTGAAATAATTATGTGTCTCTTGAAAAGATTATAAGAACAGTTGCTGAAGAAATGGAGCTCTAATTTGCCCATTTTGAGAAACGGAGCTGATGACATGTAGATGATGGTATGGATAGTATTTTAAAAAGTCCGATAATAAATTAAGGAAAATGATAATGACAGTCGGCTTTCAATAAGAAGGCAAAATCAAAGTAAAAACCGTCCCCTGAATTTTAGGATTACTACTCCATCAATGAATATACAAGCATTTTATGCATGTTAGTGACAGCCCTAAGGGCTGTCATTAACAAAACCCATTAATTAATACAATTAATAAACAAACTAGCAGGTCACCCGCGCAATGCGACGGCGGGTACCCTGACTAAATTTGACGACGATCAATTTTTTTTAAATATGGGTCGTTTTAGCTATGTTGAAATATCTCATAAGTTTCTTTAAATCCGAAATTAGCGTTTTTTTAAATATGAGCCGTTTTAGCTATGTTGAAGTAGGGGTGCCCAACGGGTCAACCCGACCCAACCCGGCTCTTATCGGGTCGGGTCCGTCGGGTTTGAGGTTAAAAAAATCCTAACCCGAAACCCGACCAGATAAGGATTCAGGTTTGTCGGGTTCACGTTTCTGGTTTGTCGGGTTGACCCGATCGGGTTGGTCGGGTTACACTTGAGTTAGGTTTTTTTGGTAAAAATTAAAGAAAATTTTTAATATATTAAATTTTATGAATTTTTATTTAACACTTGTAATTATTAATTGATTTTTATTGAATACTTTATCATATAATTTGCTAATTAATTGATTTAAAAGTAAAAATATCTTAACGTTTATAGAAAATAAAATACTTAAACTTTAATCGGGTCTAATCGGGTCAACCCGAACCCGACAAAGGTAAGAAATTCTAACCAAAAACCCGACCCGGTAACGAATCGGGTTGGTCGGGTCGGGTTTAAAAAACCCAATAATAACATGAAACCCGAATAGACTCAACCCGATTAGCGTAATCGGGTTCGGATTTGAGTCGGGTCGGGTCAACCCTTTGGGCACCACTATGTTGAAGTTTAAGGTTATACTTCCTCCGATTTAAAATAAGTTATACACTTTCCATATTTGAATGTATCAAAATACGTGATATACTTTGAAAACTTACCTTATTTGGTAAATAGTAGTGGGACCCACACCCACTAACTATTTACTTTGATAAGGTGAAATGACATCTTTACCCTTACTTTTACTTTTAAATATCATTAACCTCACTTTATTCAAAATTTGTGGGACACAATCCCCACTAACCATCCAATTAATCTAATTTAATTATCATTATCATATTTTGCCTTATAAACCGTGAAACCAACAATGTATCACTTATTTTAAATCGGAGGAAGTATATATTAGTTGCTGGCATAAAACAAAGTACTCCCTCCGTCCCACAAAAAAGTTCTCATTTCATCTTGGCACAAGTTTTTAGGTGGTAGTTAGTGGTGGGGTCATTGGTATTAATTTTGATTAAAATATAAGGTTTGATTGGAGAGAGAATGATAGTTAGTGGATATTAGTAGTGGGTCCTTAAGAATAATAATATTTTATTATGTGGAGCCCATCAAATGTGAGAAATGGGAACTTTTTTGTGGGACAAAAGTTTTGTTAGAAATGGGAACTTTTTTGTGGGACGGAGGGAGTATCAAATAGATCAATTGGTTAACACACAGTCCGTACGCGCAGAAGGTCTTGAGTTTGAATTCCCTAAGCAATATTTTTTTTTATTTTGTGGTGTTTAAGATTTTTCTCAAAGTAGAAATACTTCCTCCGTATTAAAATAAGTTAATCACTTTCCTTTTCGGGGTGTATCGAAATAAGTGAATCACTTTAATAATTACCTTATTTGGTAAATTTTTATATTTAAAATTACATCTTTACCCTTACTTATCTCTTTTTTAAACATCATTAAAGGTGTGGGGCTCATCCATTTTTGTCATCTTCCTATATTTGTATTTTCACCATTTAAAAAAAACAACAAAATAGTATAAGGTGTGAGGCCATTCATTCTAATTAACCAATTTAATTTTACTAATCTCTTATTATCTTATTTTGCCTCAAAAAACGTGAACTTCAAAGTGATTCACTTATTTTGATACAGATGAACTATAAGATTAAGACCGTCTATACTTAGAAGACCTAAATGCTTTAAGGAGTAAGATAACAATAAGAAAATGTATATAAACAATAAATTAATAAAATTAACATGAATATACAACAATACCCTCATGTGCATTGCACATGGCAGCCATTAACAAAAGATAATATTAGGGACCAAAAAGTGACATGGTTTTGTAATTAGCGACCATGTGTGTAGTTACTAATTAGTAAGTGGGTAAATGAAAACATTTGGTTAGTTATTTTCTTTTTCTCTTTAACTTGGGAACATAAATAAAATCTTACTTTCTTTTATTTTATGTCCGACTCGGAAACACAAAGAATACAATTATTTTCTTTAAAATATTTGTTGTTTTTTTGTTCTGTTTTTTATTTATTTCTTTTTTGTTTCATTTTAAAACTCGGAAAACACACGGTAAAGTTCCACCCATCACTGGCCTTTTGGTGTGACATTTTTCTGTTAAGTATCTTTCAATGTGCTCTTGATCGTACCTTGATACCAGGAGATCTAAAAGCAAAATCTTAATAAAAAAGAGTCCCATATGTCATTAATAATTTGTAATAGAGTAACACACGTTTAAAACACCATAAAGAAACTCAAGGAACTAAAGTTGTGACGACCTCAAGAAGCATCATAACATAGTATTCGTAAGACATTAGACTTGAATCTTAAACAATCATAGGGTGAACAAACAACGACTTAATGTGATTGATCACTTCTTCCCCAACATGTTTGTAGCTATCATTTCCTTTATAGAGGACATCGCACACACGTGCAAGGTTTATTGCAGGCGCAAGTAGCGGAAATGGAACATCCGTAGGCCTAAGCGACTCCCGATTTATAACTTTCCATGCATCTTCAACTTGTTTTGAAAAATATTGATATGCTTCCTCCTGCGATGCACCCGATTCCTTTTCATAGCATTCAATGCATGAAGTAATATGGTCTCGGTTTTGTTCCTCCTTAAATACTTATATAGGTTAATTATGTGACAATAATACGTATTCCATGGTTTATATTATATACTTGCATAAATACCTTGTGTGTGGCAATATCATTCATAAGTCTTATAATCAAACATGTAGCTCTAACAAGAGGAGGATATGTAGACACCCATTTAAAGGTTTCATCGGTCACCATATCGCCACCACCAACATAGGACCTTGCTATGATGAGTGCATAGGCACCCGTTACCAGTGAATTGCTTATGTATTCTTCTAATGTCGGCATGTACCCGTTTCTTAACCACCTGCTTTCGACTAAGAGGCTCCGAGTGTACTCTTTCGCCTGCATTCCAAATGACAAAGTAGCATAACAGATTACTAGAACTTATTTAAGACCCCAAAGGGAAGCATATATTATTAACCACTATTTATATATACGATACATATTAGATATTACACACGAAATATCATACAAATTTATTTAAAATGTTTTTTTGGATTGAAGGGGATTGAGTATTTTTCTAAAAAAGGGTGTGGAATACTTTATACTTCGAAAAATTATTGGGAGCTTTTAACCGGAATTCTAGATTAAAATGAAAATCTGTCTTAACTTTGATTCTTTTTTTTTTTTATTTAATTATAGCAGCTGTACTATTAAAGTGTCAAATGATGGGTATCGACTTGCTATATCTTATTGAGTATCTGCTTTTGTTAAGGGAGCTGATTTTTACATAACAACTTTTATGTATACAGAGTAATTCCATCATAAATGACAATCATGTTCTTCATTTTCTTTTATCACATTTTGCATTTAATCCCCTCCAATTAAGGGCATCCTTGTCATTTGAGATGAAATTAATCTGTAAGAATAAAGATTATTTTGTAAGAATCAACTCCTTTTTGGCAAATTATGTTTTCTTATCTTGCAGAAGTCTTATTTATAGCTACGTGTCTGGATTATATTATGCTACGGAATCAAACGAAAAAAATGCATCATCAGTTGTATTCTTTTCTTCATCTAGAATTCTAGATCAAATGATCTTCAATATTAATTTTGTTATCATCACTAGATATATTATAGGTGGAGTTAACACTTAACACTCCACAAACTGTTTATTGAAAATTATACCAAAGTGGCCCAAATCCTAACCTTTTCAATCAGAAAAAGACAAGAAATTTAACAAGAGTGAGAAATGAGAAAAGCGAACCGGAACCGGAACAAACTGACTTAACCAAACCAAAACTGAAATATGTAATGAGTTCGGTTTCAGTTTTGAAAATTCATCATATCCAATTTCGATTCGGTTCGGCTTGGTTTGTGAACCTGCAGCGTGGCCATTTTCAAACTACAAGATCACCCCGTTGCCATCAATCTCCTTTACTCACCTTCCTCTCTCTGTAATCTCTTAATTTCTATTAATGGCGGCTTCTGCAACCCAAGAAAAATTGACACTATTTTGGGTCGAGCTCAACAGGCTGTTTAAGGTTACGGGCCAAGTTGGGCTGCCTAACAGGCCCAGATGCGAAAGAATCCTGAGACCTGAATTGCATCATGGGCTGTGGTAAATTTATGAGCTTGATAAGCAGGCCCATCATTAAAATGAAAATTAACATTAGTGTTGGACAAATCTTAAACAACAGTAGAGTAATTGCCTCTGTAGGTGTTGTTTCTTGAATTTTTTTTCAAAAGTAATGTTTATTTTTTTGAAATTTTCACAAATAATTCAATTTTTTTTTTCTTTCACAAATAAGGTTTATGGACTCCTAGAGTCCGGAATTAGTCTTAAATTGGACTACCCGAGTCCGGAATTGTACTTTACTCCGAGTCCACATGTACTATTATGTCACTTTTCTAGCAACTGGTACTTTCTGGTACGATGTAAAGTACACTTCCGGACTCCGGGAGTCCAATTTAAACCTAATTCCGGGCTCTAGGAGTCCATAAACCTTATTTGTGAAAGGAAAAAAAAGAAATTGCGGTAATTTTTTTTTTTAAAAAGTGCATTATTTTTGAAAAAAAAATTCTGTTTCTTGCAAGTGAATTAATAGATAAATTCGATCGTTCTTCTACCGTGCAAGACTTGTTAGAATCAAGATTATAAATACACCTAGATTCACCTTTTAGGCACGTTCCATGTATCCAAATATTGTCCCAATATAGTTTCGTCTCCATTGCCAATTCTCTTTCTAAATATATTTGTGTATATTTGATTTAATCTTTGTGAAGATCAATATCTACTGATATGAGGTGTATATAAAAATGAAAAAGATCATACAAATAATGCAATCCAATCGAGAGGTTCCTAAAAGGGAAATGATTTGTTCAAGGTAATTTATAATTCATACAAGACAAATTATAATTTTTCAAGACAATTAAATAACTTTATTTGCCTTAAATAACTTTATTTGTCTTATATAAGTAAATTATGCCTTGAACAAATCAGTTCACTTTCTAAAAGCTCAGAATGGATGGAAAATCGAAGGATAGTTACGAGGGTAAGTTGTTGATAAGGTTCACAAGCCTTTGCAATGCAAAGAAGTCGCCATGCGGCATGCAACAAAGAAAAAATAAAGAGCCTAAAAGAGGGCAAGCATATTTATCTCACATCGACCAAGGAAGCAAATTAGCTAAAGGCAAACCACAACTTTGAGTTGTGCATATTGTTGGTGTTTGATATGTATAACAAATTAGAAATTTCTAGAAAAGTAACACCGAGAAACATGACATAACCAGGATGGAAAATTGCAAAAACAGTAAAAGTAAGCCGAGCTGTTCGTGAGCTACTCGAGCTCTGTTCGTTAAAAAAACGATAAAAGCTCGAAGTCGATCTCTCTAAAATTTAAACAAGTCAAACTCGAGCTCAGCTCAGCTCATTTACACCCTTACATCTAGCTATATAATATTCTTTTCAACTAAAAAAAAATTATAATATACTTTTTTTTTACCTTTAGCTACGACATATGGTTTTATTTTATTATTATTTTCGGAAAAGCTCTAGTGACGACATGTTTCACCAAAGGTTATTTTGTTTTTCTCCCCTTTTTACTGAAAAATCTTTAGCCACGACGCATTTCGTCGCAAAGGGTAATTTAATTTCAATTCCCTTTTCAGATCTGACCTTATTCCGACAAATGTTTTCGTCACAAAAGATATTTCTCGACTACGGCTATATCTGTTGTCGCGAAAGGTTTCGTTAATTTGACAAGTTTTTTGTGGCGATCCCTTTTCAGATGACATGTCATCGCTAGAAAACCTATTGACAATTTAGTCTGCAACGACATGTGGTGATTTTTCTTGTAGTGGTCACTGGTTCAACTGATTGATGTTGTCTGTTTAATTGGTCGTTTTTTTCAAAACTATTGGTGCGTAATACATATAAATACAAATTATATTTTCCTCTAATACTGAAATTTATTTTTTGATAAGAAAAGATGAGTAGCTATAACTTATAGATTGTACTTACCATCTCCTTAACATAGTCCATTTGATACGCCTTTCCTTCCGTTTCGATTGATTCTCTCATTTCTTCGTGAATATTAATAAGTTCTTGATATATTAGCTTCATGTATTCGGGAAGCACATCCAAGTAGCTTATGGACCATCTAGATAATGCACAATTAACATTCGCAAAATTAGTGAAGGTAACGGTTAAAGTATGAGAGGTGATTTATACACCACAATATAACTTCTTGCATCACACTATATAATATTTAAAGCAAACTATACAAGCACTGTAAAATAATGATTATAGGAAATAGATTAGTTTTTGTGGTGTAAAAATCACCCCACCGCTTAAAATGTAAGGCCAAAATGGATATTATTTACCTTTCAACCGCTTCTGTAAAGATCTCAAGTTCCTCATAAGTACCATAATTATCAAATGTGTCATCCATAACGACTAACCACATGCTTGTTTTGATCAAGAACATCCTCGAACGAGAATGTTTAGGCTCGTAATAGACCCCCACTATCCAAAAGTAGCCTTCTACCAATCTGTCTCGAACGTAAGGCAACTTTTTCTGCAAGTCCAAATCCTTCCACCATCTGTATGGTTTATAGCTAGTTTAATATATTAATGAATTCTATTTTACCTTATATACACTAGTTGAAAAGCTTTTTCAAATTCTATCTCCTAAACAATTTTGATAGAACTTCTGTCTTCTAACCCCTACATTTTTGTAACTTATTACCTTCACCTTTTATTTAAAATACTTTATTCATTTTTTATTACTAAAAACACTTTTCTTCCTAAACTTTCTAATTTATACTTCTAATCTCATTTAAAATATTTTATTCATTTTTTGTTATTAAAAATTTATGAATTAACTCTTCTACATAAAATTTAAGGTTAAAATCGTGAGAAAATTTTACAGTTCATATTTTTGTTTACTAAAAATATACGTTCATATTTGATTCATTTTTGTTTACTAAAAATATGCCCCAAATCTTCTATAATTTATAGGGAGTAATAAATGTACCACATCTTTTAATGGATACACTACAAGTAATGCTTCATATGTTTGTACAATTTGCAGTTTGTATGTAGGGGTGTCAAATTTGTACCGAACAAAACCAGCCAACATGCTACCAACCATACCAAGTATAGTTGGTAGCCAATATGTTGGTAGCCAACATGTTTGGTTGGTAGTACCGTACCAATTGTGTAATCATGGTACGGTAATGGTACACAAATTTTAAATACCACGGTATACCGTACCAACCAAGATATATATTATATGATTTTTAGTTTAATATATTATAACAAACTAGCAACCTATTTGCCCAAGATTCCAATTAGATATTAAAATATACGATATTTTATTTAAATTATAGACGTGCCCAAAAAATATCTCTAAAACTAATATAATATAATAAGACATACTTATTTTAACTTTAAAACTAAAAACATCTTTGAAAATATAATATTTTATATGTACATTCACACAAATCAGTGATTCAGTTACGACAAGATAGCTACATCTTTTGTTACTTTATCGTACTAGATTATATTTATATAGCACGTAACATATTATATCATTTTGCTTATTTTGTTTCTATGTTCGGAACACTTGTTAATATGTTTAACTGGTCGATAATGATAAAATATCATTGTTCTTTTGTTATTAATTTTTTTAATTTCATATGAGTTAGTGATGTTGGTATATACCATTACCAATTTGTACCAACCAAAATTGTTGGTAGCCAAACAAATTGGTACCAAGTAAACTTGGTATGGTAATGGTAGATAAATCAGTGTACCAATTATAGTTGGTACGGTACGCGGTATGAGAAAAATATACGTGGTACCGTACCATGTTCACCCCTATTTGTATGCTATGGTGTATAAATCAAAAGTTGTGGTGTAGAAATTAATTCTCATAATTTATACATTTATCCTTGTTTAAAATATTATTAGTTTTTTGTTACTAAAATATTTACACTGAATTTTTTTACATGAAGTTACGTATATGTTAGTTTTTACATGAAGTATATAAGTAGAATCGTGATAAATTTATGTACTACGATTGTTTGTATATTGAATGATATTATCAAACCACGTAAAATACTAGCCAGTAGCCACCCAAAAACAAAAAATTAATTATGAGCCAAATATTGTAATTACTAATTAGTTAGTGGATAAACGAAAACATTTTGTTAGATAATTATTATTTCTTCATAATGTCACTAACTATAAGATGATACATACAATTTATTAACAAAGTCAATCAAAGTATGTAAATATATAACACAGGATAATAAGATGTATAAATATATATATGAAAAAAGTTGGATAATTATGTTACGTACTTGCAGATTTGGCTAAGTTCCTTTTTGTGTATTGATTGAAGCATGTTAAAGTCTAATTTTGCAAGCTTCAATAAGGCCTCATTGTGGGAAGCTTCTTGGTAGATAGGTATGTAGCGTACGGCCTCTAGCCTTGGCAACCTTTTTCGGAGTGGCTGTTTTAGCGCTTGTTGTATTTGGGTTCTTAAAGAGTCACAAGAAGGATCGTTGACTATGATACCAAGGTGAATTTTAGTGAACTCGAGAGCGTTATCGAGTACTTTTTCACCTTCCACCCTCATATTTGCTGCTTCATACAAATTAAGAATACCTTGAGCATCGGTACGTAGTGATTCCTTAAAATTTCCCTTCTCGTCGATATAGTTCATAAAAATTTCTGTAACGTACATGATAGAAAAATTGGGGTAATACATAAATGAGATGGCACGATCGAGTTCAATCATTTTATGGTTAAACATATAGTTCGAAAACGGCCACACTAAAGGTCCGGTTGCGTACATTACGAACACTTAAAATGGGAATACTATTTTAAAAATAATAGAAATAATTATACCAGATGACATTTAAAGATTTTATATTGATATTCTTAATATTTAACTTAAAGAGGGTGTGAGATCTAGATCATGCCCAAGTAACTTGTGATTTGTGTAGTTAAAGGTTCTAAACTTGTTATAAATACCCGATGAGATGTTAAAGCCTTGTTGTCGTAGGATTCGGAAACAAAGAGAAGTGCTTTCGAGGTTGTTATTATCGATCCAATGTACGCCATATGTAACATAGATATGTTGCAAGGCATCCTCAATCTGGTCTTCAAAATGATAGGCTATGCCGAGGCGTTGAACTACATCAATAAGTTTTATCAACTTCATATGTTGCATTGCGTCATTAGAAGCTTTGAGGATGAATTCTTTTCTCACTTCTTCCTTGAGTTCTTCAACAAGTTGTTTATAATCCATAACTAAATCTTCTGTCTGCGTGTGCAAATTAAGAACTTAGAAGATGATGTTTTCATTAAAAATGGACAATCAATAAATCACATAGAAACATAAAAACCTCATCATTTGTAAGAAACTGATCTCCCCATATGCTAGCACTCGGCTTCATAGTGTTCCGGATAACATCTTGCTTTGTGCTAGACGAGGATGACCATAAGGAAACACTAGAAACCGGTAAAGCTGACATCAGAAATCTTTTAAGTTTGGTTCGCTATAGAAAATTCTAAAACGAAGTAAAAGATATATATAAGGAGGTTCAAGTAATGCTAATATATAATAATAACATTTGAGACACGTAAATATATAAGTCTAGAAATCCTAAAGCCTATATATCCTAACTCGCCTAAAAGGAAAAACATCAATCCTCTATCTAACCGGTCCTAATACTAGTATTGCAAGAATTCCTATATAAGATCATGTACTCGAAAAGTTCAAGATCCTTCTGATCGATCTTGATAACTTCCTCCCACTCACGCTATGGTGTACCCTTTTTCTTTGTCCTGACGATTCTTCCTTGATTTGTGTAACACTGATCCCAAGTATCTAAAGGACTCTTTCGGGTTTAGGGTATGCTCTCTAATCTAAAATTCAATTTTATGATTTTATCAACCTTCCTACTCTCAATTGTGGTGAAGTCGCGTCATGAGTATTCTGTTTTATCCCTACTAATTCGCAGTCCACTACCTTCTAGCGTCTCATGAGAGTACTTAATTTAGCAATAATCCATTGATTCTAATGAAGAAGATGAGATCTAGTGTGTGAAGTACGTGTTTTTAGTAAAGATTTCTTAAATAATCTCCTTAATATCATGTTCGATCCCTCCCTAAATAAATATTTATCAAATAGGCAGGAAAAAAAAAAGGTTCAAAAAACAGTCACAAGAACAATTTGATCACATACATTGTGAGCAAAGATCGATCACCTAGGGCCGTAAGATAGTAACATCCTCCCTAAAGCAATCATCCAAATCATGGTTACCAAATAACATAACAAAAGAAAATGACGAAAAACAAGATGACACTAAGCTAACCATTTCCTTAGTGGCATGTTAGTCCTCATTGCAGGGCAAGCAAACCAGTTACAAAACACCATACAAACATGCTCATATATCTCCATCTATCTATATGCATAAAAAACACCATTTTAAGTTGGTATTTACAGTCAACCATAAAATTCACCTATATAAAGACCGCCAACAAACAAAAGCCATGTATTTGACAAGATTCATAACCATAGCTTTCGTTTATAGACTCCCAATAAAAGGGAGACTTACTTTTTTCATTCAAGAAAAAAAACACACATCACTTCTGTTTATGTTTTATGTTTCTGTTCCGCTTTCTTTTCCTTTTTTACTGTTCCCTTTGTAACTAGGGTAAAATCTCCATTTTACCCCCACAAATAAGCAGCAGCTTTCTTTCATGTCATGATCTTTTTGCTTCTTTGATCATAAATGAATCTAGCAAAAGAAAACTTCCCCATCTCCCAACTCCAATACTGTTAAAAAACCACGTCTTCTTCAATCAACTGCAAATTAACAGTAGTTAAATAAACAGTTATGAACAAGATGCAGTTTTTGGTCCACACCAGTATTTGACTTTTAGTCAAAAGACTTTAAAAGTCAAACATTGGAAATGTTTTCAGAATTTACCTTACTGAGAAGACTAAGGACCAGAATTTGACTTCTGAATCCAAACCTGTTTCTGCATTGCCATCACATTATATTAATATTACCAAAATTAATTAAAAAGTAAACAACTATTTAATCAACCCTAATTTTAAAGCAAAACACACCTCATGAGAACCATAGCCTCTTTTCAAAGGTTTTCCCTCACTACCATCTGTATCTTTACCAGATGGCCCCCGCCTACCACCATGTTTATGGGACCCTGCATACGTATATTTTTTTTTATCATAAGGTAAAATATTATATAATTAAGAAATAATTATTTATTTTCGCGTCTAATAAGATTAGATATATAGTAACTAAACCTTGAGCAGAATCTGGTTGAGAATTAGAAGAATCATGAGAAGGCCTCCAAACAGCACGATCAGGTCTATCTCTGTTCCTAGGGGTACGTTTGTCATTATAAAATCCATGATCATCGTTAGAAGGTCTGGTTGGTAATTTTTCCATATTTGGAATCTGGTTTTGTTGTTGTTCAGATTGATTTTGTTTGTTGATAAGTATGCTTCTAACAATCCTTTCACGTTGTTGGTTCTGGTTCTGTTTAATAGATTATTCAAAATTATAATTAATGAAAATGATTATTAAGATATTATTATTATTTAAAAATCAAGATTTATTACGTTGGGAATTTCCTTCTCCTTTCCTTTCAAGAGGAGAATTTTCTTTTTCCCAATATCTGAAGACCCTGCAACAGTTTAAACAATTTCAAAATTAATATGTTCTCATTTTCCACTTTAGAAAACTAAAAGGACTGGAAAGGAACATATTTGAAAGCTATACCTCTTCCTTCCTCCAGCACAACACTTCCCGATACAGAGGATGGCCTTTCAGAGAGCTGTTGACCATCGTGTTTTTGGATCTCAACATAAGTTGACTTTTCTTTACCACTTCTACCTTTGCCAGTATCCCGTGGGACATACTGTCAATAAAAGATATAAAATATATATTTCAACATTAATAATTACAAATTTTTCTCTGGCCATATTAAAGTTTTCTTATGGTAATTAAAGGTTTTTTCTAGCTATATGTGAATAACAAGTTAATAGACCACCGCCTAAAGTATATAGATATTTTAAGACATTTATTTTTTAAACTGTTTTTATAAAAAGTCAACTACCATGGTGGTTGAAGTCCTCCTTCTTTCAGAACCACGTTTCACTGCAGGAGAAGTTGAAATTGAAGAAGATGCACCACTAGTCCTTCTAGTTGATTTTCCATTAGGTATAGACCTCTGTAATATGTGGACATATGGCATAATAATCACACAATATTATACTATATAAAATTTATAATGATAATAATGATTACTATAAAAGATGGGAAAACAAATAAAAGAAGGGAAAACAAATTCCTATTTTAACAACCAAATAGAAACCCTAAGATGTTATAAGTTATTAATCATAAACGTCTGTTTAGGTAAATGACCAAACGTGTCAATAGTTTCAGAAATAAGGACTACCAGTGTAATTAATGGAATTAAGGGGCCGAATATGTAATATGGTACAAACCTAAAGGACCATTTGTGTAATTTACTTGATAAAATTATATAGAGATAAGTGAATCCTACCCGGGGTCCACCTTTGGCTGCTCTTTTCTGGCGAATAAAATCCATTAAAGGGGTAACTATAGGTGCTTCTTTAGCAGTACCTTCAAAACCAAATTCATTAAAAAATTTATATAATAAAAAATTCCATGTTAATTTGCATATAATCATATATTTAACTAATTCTATATCTATTAATCATATTTAGGACTAACCGGCTCGCTCGGCTTCTTTTCGTTCCAACTGTATCTCTGCACTGGGAAGATTCTCGACAGGTTTTGCAATTAATTCGAGAAATTCAAGATATTGTGGATCTATTATGTTTATAAGAAAGTTAATTATATAATATAGAAAAATAATGAATAGTATAGATAGAGTAAATATATTTTAATATACCTTTTTCTATGGACCCTTCACGTCCATCTTTTTTAGACCATTGTTTTGGAACACGTTGTGAAGGTGCATACTCAACAATAGTTTTAAATTGGGTACCTGGAAAAAAAATTAAAAATAAATAATAATAAACACGAGCCCTGAATCTCGATTATATATTAACATTAAAGTGGATGAATAAATACTAATTTATAAAGCATGTTACAGTATTACCCTTTTCATTAACAAACACATGTCCATCAAAGAACTCTGCAAACTCAAGGACATCATCTGGCTGCTTAAAGTCAATGTAGGCTCTGGAATACGATTGAGTCTTCAGACTGCAAACATGTTTGATGGAATTTGTTAAAATTATTATATGCTAAAAGGAGATGATTTTAACATATGTATTGAAAATCTGGATGTAGTTCTAGATTTTAAAGCGCATAATGAAGCTACTAAATATGTGTATAATACTAATAAATCCATCTTTCACCAATCTAAGACCAGTTAGATGCCCAACCAATAGCAAGTTATAAACAAATATATATTAAAATGAAACAAACGAAAATGGCATCTTGTTTAATGTTTACCAGATATTCTATTCTTAATACTGGATAGTTTATGCACAGATTCAATTAGGTAGCAGAAACCAAACCCTAAGGCATATACTATACTATTTCTTACAAAATCACAAACCCCAAAATCACGTCATCAATTGAAGTTATAATTTCAAAATAATAGCACTAGATAAAAGCTAAAAGAGAATGCTCGTAAAACCCTAACCTGTTCTTGCCGGAACGGAAACAGAACCAGTTGTATCGACCGGAGAAACGGGCATCAATCTGCTCCATGAGGGCGGACTGAGAAATATTGTGCGGCAAGTGCCGAAGCACAACCTTCGTTCGATCCAACGAACCTTTCATTCGTGCTTATAAACGTTTTCCACAAATAGAAACAACCAAACCCTAATAATATTATTTAACTTGTAATTCGTCAATTTTCCCTTTCAATTACATCTTCCCCGAGGCTTCTGTTACCACCGATCGTAAATTGGTTGCTCCGTGCCCTAACTTTTTCAATTTTGATCGAAAACAAGGGCCATAGGCATGCAAATTAACACAAAAAAAGAGAAAGTTACACACCGGAGATAGATGGAGATACGGGAGTAGCGATTCGTGTGTGGATTGCGTATATGCAGATGAAGTTTGTTTGAGTGATGGTTTTGGCGTACATATTTGTGTAGAATCGTTTGTAATTTGCAGAAAGTCAGAAACAAATAAAGGTCAAAATCCCCAATTTGTAAATTACTATTTGAAACCTTGCATGTTTTCTTTAGGTGTAAAATATTTCAAGACATAAAAAGCATTTGTGTAACTTTTTTCTTGTTTTGACATAATCAATTTTTTAAAAGAGTAAATTACAATGTGGTTTGATATTTATTACAGTTACCGTCTCTGATCTTTATTTATAACATTGGAAGTCACTCGTGTATTCAATTTGTTACACCGATCTCACTCTGTCAAAACGGACGTCTAAAAGATCTGTTAAGCGGCCTATGTGCACCTCACATGATGGGCACAATGGTAATGCTCTGTAAATAAATGATCATGAAGTTCAGTAAGAAAAAAAAATTCAAAAAAATCACAAATACTCAAAACACATACCGTACAGTTCATTGCAATCATTTTCTTCATCATTCGTTCCTCTTTCACTACTCGATTGCCCACCATTGTTGGAAACACAATGGTTTTTTTGAATAACAAATAGATTGGAGAGAAGAGAGGGAAAGATGAGTGGGAATAAGTGAAGGGACAATTAGTGTAAAATGGGGAAGTCATGTTTGAGGGGAGAAGGAGAATTACCATTTTTTTCATCATGTAAGGTGTACATGAGTCACTTAACAGATCTTTTAGATGTCCGTTTGACAGAGGGACGTCAGGTGTAACAAACTTAATACACCAGGAACTTCCAGTGTAATAAACGAAGACCTTGTTGTAATAAGTGGCAAACCACAGGGACCTTCCATGCAATTTACTCATTTTAAAATTTATACTACCTCCGTATCAAAATAATAAGTGATACACTATCAAGTTTGGGGTGAATCAAAATAAATGGTACACTTTAAAATTTACCTTATTTGGTAAAAAAAAAAGGATCCATTCTCCACTAAATATACACTTTAATAAATGAGGTCAAAAGAATGCACAAATCACACTTATAAAAGAGTGATGGCCTCACAATCTGAAAAATCACATGTGTCTCCCAAATCTTTAACTACAATTTGGAGACCAGTAGTTAAGAAAGAGACTGACATGGTTAAAACCAAGATAGTTTCCGTGCCCATCATTAGATGGGTACCGAAAAACCTCTAATTATTTTCTCCTATATATGAGCCTATATTTGATTTACGTTTGTCAACTCAGCAGTTTGGAGCTCTCTCATTGGTCCATATTGCCACGTGTAATTACACCATTGGCCAACGATTTTGTAAATTCGGTATAAAGAATTAAATTCAGAATTTTCATTGATTTTCATTAAACCTAATTAAATTATTTCCTTTTATAACCTAACTAATAGCTAAAATCGGGTTCTGAACAACCCTTGCTATAATTATGGAAGTAATCAATTAATTCTTTATTTTTGGTAAATATTAATTTTCACATATCATTCCACTCAATACCAAAAAAAATGGTAAAAAATCAACAAAGCACACGTATTATTATTTTTATAATATAACAATTGACAAATAATATCTTCATTTTAAAGATCCATGTATAACAATTGGCAAATTTTTGTTCTGGTCTGAAAGTTAACATAAATATTACACTAAAAGTAAGTTAGATTATTTCTTAATAAGAAATCATATTTGTGTTTGTAGTTATGATTATATATAGATTAAACTTTTAATCTGTTCATTTCGTAGAGATTTATACTGAATCGTGAAACATATTTTAGCTAAAATAATCTGGTTTCTCTCAAGTAATTGTTATTTAATCTATTTTTATCCTAACAGCGGATTCTTATCCCAGGTTTCCTACTCCTTAAATTGTGTAGTCTAATTAATTGTCGGTACTTGCTGTTAGGATTATGGGTATGCATGTTTGCTATTTGTGCTCATAATTATAATATGTTTTCATCAAAAATATTTACATGCCAAGTTCGTTTTGCAGTGGCCGAATAAATCAGGTAAAAACTGAAAATTCTTCTCTTTATATTATCATACTTTCTTCTATAACATATGGTTGCATAAAGCTTTTTTTCTGCAGGATAGTTTTTCTTCAGCATCATATAAAAAAGGTTATTGTTTTTGCATATTGTATAATTTTTTGTATATTTTACATAATAAAAAATTTGTATAAATCTATGTTCATCTTATTCATATTGTAATTTTGTACAGTGATTTTATTAATTTTCTGTTCATCCATTAATTGTATACGCTAATCAAATTTTAGTGTTATTCTGTTTATACTGTAATTTAATTTTATTTTCTGATCATAGTTCATTTGCATCATATATATAAACAAGATAGAAATTAGCATTTTTTCCAACTATATGACTTAAATGGTCAAACATTAAAGAGATTTTTAAACCTGTGAAAACAATAATAACATTTATATTTATTCCAATGTTTTAATTTTATCAAAATTTCTTTTAGTTTCTATACTATTATGTTTATTGGTAAGGGTTAGATTTAGGGTTAGTAAGGAAACTCAACGTCAAAACTTGAATGTTTATTTGTTTTAGTTTTTCAAATTTTATGTATCTGTACACGTTGACTTTTAAAGTCAAATTCATGCTTACTATTTAAACTCAATAAAATGAATCACAGTTGTTGTTTTCGGCTAATTCTTCATTGGGCTATTGTTATGACTTAAAATAATGGTGTATAGTGCCGGAATGAATTATGTTGTTGCATCTTTAGACTTTGTTATTTATAGATTAAACTAATTTATTAAATAATATAATTTCAAAAAAAAATGGAAGGAAGACAATTCTACTAGCTATTTGTTTTGCTTTGACCATTAATAAGAGTCTAGGTTAAATTGACTTATGATTATAATCTGTAAGCTTGAATTCCTAATTTGCGTTATAGAAGCATTATATTTTTTTTATTGTATATGTGATAATCATGCAATTAATGATTAATTTTTGTATTATATAAATATTATGTTCAGCAAAATTAGGAACCACCCATGATTTCTCACGGGTTAAGAACAAAAACGGATTGAAGGTTATTTGTTGCGACAAAGATATCAATTAACTAATTCAACAACAAATGTCGTTTACAAAGAAATATTATTTCGTCTATAATTTTTTGTAACATTTATTCATGTATCAAAATTTGTGTCAACTTATTATTACAATTATAGATTATTATGCCATTTAAACTGTACTAATATTTTTGTTATTTTTCTACATATCTCTTGAAGCGTGCCCACCCAATGGGCGGGCTTTGAAGCTAGTTTTGGGTATATGCAGGGCAAACAAAACGAAGACATCTGGTATATGGACACTGGATGTTTCAGACATATGACTGGTTGTAAGTCCCTGATTAAGAAGTTCACAAATAAGGCTGGTCCAAAGGTTGTTTAAGGTGATAATTCAACCGGTCAATGAGTTGCCCAAGGGGATATTTCTAATGGGTCATGCACTGCGGATGGGTTCAGACATAATCTGATAAGCATCATTCAATTATGTGATGATAAATAGATGGTCACCAAGAAAAGATGATATGTATATCCTTGATATGAATTCAGCAACACTTGAAAGGACTTTATGCTTCTTTGCTTCAACTTCATCTGATATTAAGCATAAAAGACTATCACACTTAGAATTTTTGAAGACCAATCAACTTCTCCTGAAAAGGAGTTAAGCTCAGATGATGAGAGAGTATATACAGTTTTCCAAAATTAAAACTTGGATTCAAGATGAAATTAAACGAAGAAAAGGTCTGGTAGTTACAAAAGAGGAAGAGTTCAGAATGCAGGCAAAACAAATGGAAGCCAGAGAAAGAGGAAAGTTTGAAGAACTATGCCCATGTTTTAATATTCGATTTTATTACTTTTTAATCTTTGTAATTGAACTAATGCAATTTTGATTCTCCTAGTAATAGAATTATATGTTTCTAAAATTATACTCGAAGAAATTTCACTGGAGCAAACTTTCTTTGTATAACACAATTCAATGTTAATGTTCTTGAATTATTTATCAATTTCCTTATACCACATACACAATTTCTGTAATTTACTCTTTAAATTATTTATCAATAAAAACTTCTTTTACTAATTTATTGTATTTAAAGTTATTCTTTTATAAATGACAACATCATTAATATTTTAATTTACTAACACAAAGTCACAAACCCACATTCAAAATCGACCAGTACAACTCAGCCGCCACTAATAAACCCAAAAAAACAACAAATACGCTTCTCAATCGTTTATTAAAGATTTAGAGTATTAAACGCAAAAAGCAAAAGATTCGGACTTTAAAAGAAAACTGAAAAATCAATGCATGTGTATATATTCTTTACACAAGGAGAATACGATGTATGCATCTACGATATTTTTTTCTTTGCTTGCTGGCCGCTTTTCTCATTTCGCTATATATTACATTTTTTAAAAGTTTTGTTAATGACAGTCCTAATAGCTGTCAATAACATAAATAAAAACCATGTACATTTATTGATTGTAGTATTGATCGTAAAATTCAGGGTATTATCTTTACATTAATTTTGACTTCTTATTGACAGTCCTTAAGACTGTCATTATCATTTTCTTTTTTTTAAAGGCACATAATCTACTTCTATTTGTGCACAACAGAACTTGAACTCATGACATATATATCATGAACAACACCTTACACAGTACACTAATATCACTAGCTACAAGCCTTAGGTATATACAAATGGGCATGGTGACGTAAAGATTATGTACATCTTGAGCAAAACTTAATCATCCCAAAAACTCATAAATACGGTTTTAAAATATTTTATGAGTACGTAGAAAAGTAGATATAAAAAAGAGTATATACAGTTTTCCAAAATTAAAACTTGGATTCAAAATAAAATTTAGATCAATAACGAACAAACAACAACATCAATAACAACGATATCCAATTCGTTAAAGACATGAGTATTGAGAGGTAAAATGTATACAATCATACTTAGAGTTAAGATACTACCCTATGAAAAACAATGATCATTCATGATGTTTTATATGCCTTGCTACGTTCTCGTTGAGCATTTTCTATTACAACTTACAAGACTCGGTACAAATTCTCCCTTTAAATATACACATTGGTGTACAAATTTTTAATCTTCAAAACAAGGGTTTCGATTTTGGAAACATACTCATGTGGGTTGCAGGTCGTGAGTTCGAATCCCTTTGGGAGTGTTGCATTAGCGTAACTTAACTCATACCTCACACGGGCACATATGGGGAATTTTCCTTGGAAATCCCTTTGGGGGCTGGGTTTGCCCGCTTATGCGGAGCTCGAACTCGGGGTGCTCGCTGAAAAATTGCGAGTAGGCTTTCGTTATTTCATTTGCCGTTTCCAGAAAAAAAAAATTAAAAATCATAACATTTTTAATCATTATAGAATATACTAATTAACAAAAGATTAATTTGTACTTTACTTTGACCATGTGACTTGTGAGGTAACTGCCAACGTAACTAAAGAATAATACACGAAAAAAGAAATAATTTTAAAGATTCTTAATAGGATTATAAATAATGAGATCTTGAAAGCAAGATTCACATATCAATAGCAATAGCAATGGCACAAGCAAAAACTCCCACCATTCCTCTTCTTTCTCCATACAAGATGGGCAATTTCAATCTGTCCCATAGGTAAGAGTTTTGGTAACTTACAATCATATATGCACAAAGTACAAGTTATTTTCAGATTCAAGATCTTTAATGAAAAATATAACTCGTATTTTGTAAATCAAACTGATTACAGGGTTGTTCTCGCACCCATGACGAGAGATAGAGCGTACGGTAATCTGCCACAACCACACTTTGTTTTGTATTATTCTCAAAGAGCAACCGATGGCGGTTTCCTTATTACTGAAGCAACTGGAATTTCTGACACCGCACAAGGGTAAGTACTAAAGTCGAAAGACTTGTAAAGATTTTTTAAAATGTATTCAATTCCCGGTTTGGCCGAGCTTATGCTAATGATGTTCGCGACCTAACCGCTGCATTGACAATTTTCGAACCTTTCTCTGACCATCTGGTAAATATTTACCTAGAAAGCCATGACATTTGGGAAGTAATTTGGAAGCTTTTACCGGCCACTAGACCACCACTTTTACATTTAACTATATTTTTATAACAATATTGGAATCGAGTTTCGAATACTAAAATGATACTGATAATTAATGCCAAATATGACTCAAAATTAAGGTACGTTGACACACCTGGAATTTGGACAAAGGATCAAGTCGAAGCATGGAAGCCGGTGGTGAATGCCGTTCATGAAAAGGGTGGTATAATATTTTGCCAAATTTGGCACGTGGGCCGTGTCTCAAACTATGGTAAGTTATTAATTTCTATTCATATTTCTCAACAAATGGCACTAATTTACAATTTCTTTTTTAATCACTAAAATCAGGATTCCAACCCAATGGTGTAGCTCCGATATCTTCAACGGACAAAGAACTAACACCAGGTGCAGCCGGGGGAGATTGGTCTCCGCCTCGTAGACTAAGAACCGATGAAATTCCAGCCCTAATTAACGACTTTAGGCTAGCCGCGCGCAATGCCATTGATGCTGGTTAGTATAATTTAAGGTTCTATAAAACGCGTCATGGCGGCATAGCCCATAGCGGCGATGTAAGGAATGGCACATTATAAAATGAGATATGGTGGCCTGAGGAGCGCGCCTTATGCGTTATGAAATTTGAAATATTTTTTAATAAAAATATCTATATTTGACAAAAAAAGTTGCATATACTAATTATCATATAAATCAATATATCTATAATTTTTTTTGAACTTCACATACGTATAAATAAATTATATAAAAGAATCGTTGCCTTAAGTCGCGCTTAAAAACATCACGACTTGTTATGTCGCGTAAGACTTAGTTAAGACTTGATGATGTCGTCACGGTGCTCTTTGTGTTTTTTAGTAAACCTTGGTATAATCACCTTATCTACATTTTTTTCCTTTCAGCAACTTTTAACGTACCCAACTTGGATTTATAGGATTTGATGGAGTAGAGATCCATGGAGCAAACGGATACATAATAGAACAATTTTTGAAAGACGAAGCGAACGACAGAACAGATCAATACGGTGGAACCCTAGAAAACAGGTGTCGATTTGCTTTAGAAATAGTAGAAGCAGTAGCAAACGAGATCGGAGGTAACAAAGTTGGCATAAGGTTATCCCCATTCACGGATTTCATGGAGTGTGGTGACTCGAACCCTGAAGCCCTAGGGCTTTACATGGCCAATGCACTTAACAAATATAATATCCTTTATCTCCACATAATTGAACCGAGAATGGTGCAAGCGGGCGAAAACTTTGAAACACCGCATAGTTCTCTTCTGATGAAGAAAGCTTTTAATGGTACATTTATTAGCTCTGGCGGTTATAAGAGAAGTGATGGAAACAAAGCAATAGCTGAAGATAATGCGGATTTGATTGCGTATGGGCGCCTTTTTTTGGCCAACCCGGATTTGCCTAGGCGGTTTGAACTTGATGTGGGTCTTAATAAGTATGATCGGGATACTTTCTATACTCAAGATCCGATTGTGGGCTACACTGATTATCCATTTCTTGAGGCCATTGTGTAATGAATAAACCGGAAAAGTTAAATGTATCAATAATATCTTATCTTTAATGTATTTTCAATAATAAAGAAAAATGTATGCCAAATGTGAACGAACTTGTTTACCATTTTATGATTACTCGATTGATGCTAAAAGAAAAATACAAAGATGACTCTGACCACTAGGTTTCTGTAAGGATTAAAGAAGATAATCAATGTGTTTGTTTCTTTATAAATGATTTGATGCTTTTAGTTGTCTCATGATGCTAATCATATGTATTAGGTGAATAATCCATTACAAAAGATAATGATGCAATGTAACGTTTTAATATAGTTGTTGCTACTTTTTTTCTTTCTAACTATTAAGAGGGTGTTTGGGAATACTTTTAAAAAGTCCTTATTAACTTATTAACTTTTCAAGAAGTTAATAAGTTAAAAAGTTATTTGGAAAACATGAAAAGTACTTTTTAAATAACTTTTTGATAAGTCTTGAAAAGTTGTTTTTGAAAAGTAAGGAATCCCTTACTTTTCAACCAACTTATTAACTTTTCACTAAAACAAAGTAATAAGTTAATAAGGCTGCTGGGTATGGGCACCACATGTGGTGGTGCTTTTGCCTGCCACATCAGCGCCACCTCAGCAACCACACCACCTCCACACCACATCATTTGGTGGAAATACTCATCACACCACACCACACCATTTTATTTTCCATCTCATCATTTCTTTTCCATTTATTTTACACAAAACTAATATTTTACACACAACTAATAATTCATAATACTATATTATTAAAAGTTTATAAAATAATTCAGATTTTAGTTAAAGCCAAATTTTTTACAAAAAGTTATTATACAAAGACTGACTCAATTGTAATAGATATTAAAGTCCAAAAGGAAACCTTTTTTTAAGCCCAAGATTCATTTTAAAAGCCCATAAAAAAGTGTGATAAAACCTAGCCTCTCAAGTCGCCGTAATGTGGTCGTCTTCTTCAAAATTGCATCTTCTCTTCTGACCAGCTCACAAATCGCAAAGGGGAAGCAGGTTTTTTTTCTTAATTAATGTCAAATATTACCGTTGAATGATAAAACCCACCCATTCACGCCGTTGTTAAACGTGGCCGTGGCCACCTCCCTTCCACGGGAACCCCCAACGGGGTGAGGGGGATGGTGTGCGTGCTCTCCTCCACGGCGTGGGCTCTTCCAACTCAGCACCACGGGGTGTTAAATTCGACCCATACCTACCGGCCTAAGCTAACACAAACATTATGTTTTAAAACTACTTTTTAAAACTAAAAAGTTAATAAGGACTTAGTTAAAAGTCATTTTATAGCTCAAAAAGCTTATCCAAACATACCCTAAGTGCATTTAGGTTTTGATGGATTTATTCGAGCGGTGCCAACCCTTTTCTTCTGTTGGACTTCGGTGTCCTTTGGTAAACCAATGATGTTGACACCGTGGCGTGGTAAGCTAACTTTAGTCGGTGCTTTGGTTTCCAGAAGGAATAATAGTAATGGGTGTGTCAGTTGTAAGTTCTATTGCTTAATTATTTATTTTAATTTTAATATATTGATAAAATTACTCAACGCCATCTTCAGTTTTGTTATCATGAAGTACTTTAGTTATATAGAGAAATGCCTCATTGACGAAATACTTAGGTGTTATTGGTAAGCCTCTTAATGATTCAATTAAGAGAGCAACCTCTTGATCGATATATCTAGAGCGTTTGGTAAGACCTTTTAATCAGCATCTGAATAAAAAATTAAACATGTTATACCTCTTAGTTGGACATCATTCAAATATTAATCATCCAGATTTTACTAACAACACCTTAATAAATAATAATAAGGGTGTGTTTGGTTTTTGGGAAGGGAAATCAAGGTATGAGTTTTATTATTATGATCTATATATACATATACCATCGAGAATTTACTGTTCATAAAGTTGTTTGTGTATTTCTATATATAAATGCGAAGACATGAAAAGTAACCTGAATTATCAAGTAGCATAGTGGTCCACCTAACTTTTGTAGTGGACTGTGTTGTCGTGAAGCCAGTGTTCGACACATAGCCATGCAACTGTCTTTTTTCTTTTTTGAAGATGTACAACATTTACACTTATAAACCTTAAACTTTCATAACTTTTTCTTTTAGCCCCAAAATTTAAATATACACTTATAAACCTTTTATTTTCATACTTTTTTCTTTTAGCCCCTAAATTTGAATAGTTAACAAGAAAAGTTGAAATAAATATTGCCCATAAAGAAAAATGTAGAATTAAATAAATTATTTTCATTGATCATGTGAAGTATATCTTATTAAATTAATACTTGATAAAATCTTATAAGAATTATTATAAGTATTTTAAATATATGAAAGTTTATTGATAGATTTAGTTTGTAATAATACTATGTTAAGAGGGTGTTTGGCAAAGCTTTTAAAAGCTACTTATTAATTTATTAACTTTATTGAAAAATTAATAAGTTAAAGGTTATTTGGATATGATAACTTATTGGCTTCAAAAAGGAATTTTTAAGAAGTAGGCCACTCTTTACTTTTTAAAACTCCTTATTAACCTTTTGAAAGAAAAGCTATACGTTAATAAATTGGTTTGCCAAGCATGCCCTAAATCTACATAACATCTAATTTAACATAGGTGTGTTAATCTACATGATGTTTATATGCGCCACTAAATAACCAACGAGAAATGACTTGAAATTGTTTGCTCTCTCTTACACACATCCACGCGATATGTAAAAACAACTGGTTATGATCGCTACTAAGAACCTAAAAGGACTTTTCGAAGAAGTCAAAATAGGACATAATAATTCATTATACAGGTAGCTATATATACTCGTAGCAACGCGCGGACGTACAATCCTCGTTCTTATATATAGTGGTTTTGTCAATGGTTATAGTTTTTCTATTTGGGTGTCAAACTCATGAATTTGGGCCTACTCTAAACCATAAAGGATGATTTTTTGCAATACTTGGGATCGAGAGAACCTGACTTGTTGTATCAGTTATGGCTTAATGCTCACTAAAGTAAAATTCTACTTCATTTTTACGTTCTGGTTCAGGTTCTCTATTTATATATGTCATTTTTTTAATTTATATAACACTTTACCATTTAAAAACTATTATATTTTTATCTTAAATTATATTTATATATGTTTCTACAACTTTAAGTAATACAAAAGTGATGTAGATTAGTGTCAGGATCGAATAACTTAAATAGTTATTAGAATCACAGATCTACTCACGAATAGAAGTTACAGCGGATTAACATTATTGTGATGATCAAGAACAATAAACTGTAAATTATATGAAATAATGAAGAGCACAGTTTTTCACAAAAAGCTTCAATGTATATTAATATTAACGATCAATACACTCGTACGTTTACAATTCGTAAGGAACTATATATATTAGTCCTTGAAGCCTAACAATTTACCCTAGTTATTCTAGGACTAGATTACAATACAATTTAAACAGATACGAACTTCTAAACAAGCTTTCTTAAGATCTCGGACTCGATATTCTTCATAAATAGCATCATCAGTAGTAATGTCGTTGATTAGTAGGAATTGACTTTATCAGTAGTATTCGTATCATCAGTAGTAAGTCTTGTAGCAACACCAAGACTTGATCAGTATCAACTGCAGCATCAGTAATAAACATGATATCAGTATTAACTCTGTGATATCCCAACAATTAGAAAAAGATAGAATAGATTAGGATCTGTTGATTCAAAAAATACCAAATTAATCTAACCAAAATCACGTCGATTTGAAAAAATACGGTGATAAAGGTCTTCAAAAACTGTTCATAGACGAAGAACACTTTTGGAGAGAAAAACTCAAATTTTGCAAAGTCATCAACTCATTATTTCATTGGAAAAAATATACTTTAAATATGGCCCAGATTTTCGAATAGGCCTAAAACGACAAACGAGCTAAAAACTGGGCATAAACAAAGTTCAGAAATTTAACGAAAAACACAAAAACATAAATATAGTGTCCAAAACAATGTTTTTTGGGCCGGGAAGTTGGGTAAACCGCCTACGGCGTTTATCACGTCGTAGCATTCGTCTCGAGCTTCGATTTGGCGGTTCATAGGCATGAAACGGAGACCCTGACCAAAAGTTATATAGCCTTTTCAGTGAAGGCCCTTTTCTATCACGGCCCTAGACTTCCATAAACACAAGGGCCCATTCTTATATCGTTGCGCCTGCATCAAAAAGTTTGCATCCAATCTCATTTATGTTCTATTAAATACAAGGATCTTAAGCAATCAAAGATCTTAAGATTCCACTCATTTTAAGTGAAGTCTATGTTATTGCCACAACTCCCCTTACCGTTTCTATATTTGACCTCACAAAGTGCTTGGTCAAGCCCTCTACAAATTCTTTTTCTTTTTAAAAGTATATTTGTTACAAGGGCTTCTCGGGATGACTGAACTTATGTTCATGTTATACACAATCTGACCATTGTTGAAGGTGTTTTTCGAATATTCACTGAATCTAACAAATGTTTACCTTTAAGAAATCATTCACGAACCCTACAAACATATCACCACCGCATGAGTCATGACTCTCAACAACCAATAAGTATATAGCAGATTTTAGCATGCTATTGCTTTATATTTATTACACCGGTGTCAAGATAAGTTTATCTAATATTATCAAGTGAACTAAATTATTATATCCTCATAAAATTCATAATTGCCATGGAATTCATTCCAATTGACGTTGACCATGTGACTTTTGATGTAATTGCGTACGTAGCTATTGATCTAATGCAACAATAAACAAATAATTAAAAAGATTCTAAATGCGTGTATAAATAAGAGATCTTAGAAAAGCAAAATTCACTTAGCAAATTAGCAATGGCACCCACCATTCCTCTTCTTTCTCCATACAAGATGGGCAATTTCAATCTCTCCCATAGGTAAATTATTTTCTTCAATTTACATTCATTTTTTTTTTAACCTGGCCACCCGCTTTGCGGATAGAACGAAGTCAGCGCGGATGAACCTCTGTGACCCTAAGTATATCTCTTTTGCTCCTAGGGATTGAACCTAGAACATTTATTAAATTTCACCGTTATTAAAATCAAATTCATATTATGCATAAAGTATAATTTATAGTTATAGTTATAACTTTTTGAACTTATTGATGTATGAAATTATAGGGTTGTGCTTGCACCCTTGACGAGAAATAGATCATATGGTAATGTGCCACAACCACATGCCATTTTGTATTATTCTCAAAGAGCAACCAAAGGTGGTCTTCTTATCACTGAAGCAACCGGAGTCTCAAACACTGCCCAAGGGTAAGTACAAATGACATAAATGAATATTCAAATGTTTGGCATTTACATTATGTAGTATTGTTAACGATGATTATTAAATAACAAAACGATCGAAATTAATGTTTCGAATATGATATTTTAAAGATACCCGGAAACACCCGGAATTTGGACAAAAGAACAAGTCGAGGCATGGAAACCGATCGTAAACGCTGTCCATGAGAAAGGTGGTATATTCTTCTGTCAGCTTTGGCATGTAGGTCGTGTCTCAAACTACGGTATGTTATGTCTCAATAAGTTGTCGTATTATTTTTTAAGCCTAAGATAAGACCCGATAAGGCAGACCCGCTTTATCGCAATTTTGTTTTGTAATACGTTATAAAAGTTGAGTTTTGTTTAGAATGATATCATATATATGAATATCTATAATTTTTCGTGAACTTGATACACACACATATAGATATAGAGATATATAACTTGTATACAAAATTTCAGTTTAAATCCTATGGCTTGAAGCTTGATGGTGACATCATGACGCGACTTAATTTTTTAGAACCTAGTAAAATACTTGGTAAATTGAGATATAGAAAACATTACATTTTAAGATTTTCCCTTCATTTATATCTTTCTTTTTCTTGTGTAATCATAAAATCAGATTTCCAACCCAATGGTGAAGCTCCATTATCTTCGACTGATAAAGTAATCACACCCGGTCTAGATGGTGGAGATTGGTCTCACCCTCGTAGACTAAGGACCGACGAAATCCCAGCCCTAATTAACGACTTTAGGCTAGCCGCACGAAACGCCATTGATGCAGGTCAGTATAACATATAATCACCACATAAATATTGTTACCACAATGATACTCAATCCCTTTAAGGGAGGGGTATGATCGAGGAAGATAAGATGTAGACAGTCATATCTCTACGCGAAAGTAAAAAGACTGCTTTCGGTCATACATAAACATTGTTATTTTTTGTAAATAATTGATAACATAGGACCTTGAATTTATAGGATTTGATGGAGTAGAGATTCATGGAGCAAATGGATACATAATCGAACAATTTTTGAAAGATCAAGTGAACGATAGAACCGATAAGTACGGCGGGACCCTAGAAAACAGGTGTCGTTTTGCACTAGAAATCGTAGAAGCCGTGGCAAACGAGGTCGGATCGGACAAAGTCGGGATAAGATTATCCCCATTCGCTGATTACATGGAGTGCATAGACTCTGACCCCGAAGCCCTCGGGATTTACATGTCTAATGCACTTAACAAATATAATATATCGTATCTCCATGTAGTTGAGCCGAGAATGGTGCAAATTGAGGGCAAATTTAGCACAAAATATAGTACTCTTCCTATGAAGAAAGCTTTTACGGGTACGTTTATTAGTGCGGGTGGTTATAAACGAGACGATGGAAATAATGCGATAGCCGGCGGGAATGCGAATTTGATTGCGTTTGGTCGGCTTTTCTTGGCGAACCCGGATTTGCCTAAGCGGTTTGAACTTAATGCTGATCTTAACCAATATAACCGGGACACTTTTTATATCCAAGATCCGCATGTTGGGTATACGGATTATCCATTTCTTGAGGTGTAATGATACGGATAAAAATAAGTGATAAAACCATAAAGAATAAGATGAAATGCATCAACAATAATAATGTAAGAAATGAAGGAATTTACCGGATTAATCGGTCGGAAATATAACCGTAACGATATGCTATTTCAATTTTATATTGAATTTTGTGTTTTTATAATAGAGAAACGTTCAAGGAGGTCCATCATCTTTAGAAAGTCCCAAGGAACAAATCTCAACCATTGATCAATAAGATCTAATGGTCAAGATTAATCATATATTTTATATATTGAGGGGTATTTTGGTCATTTTTTAAAAAATAATTTTTTTTTATTTTTTTTATTTTTTATTTTAAAATTTTTATTTTTTTTATTTTTTATTATGAAAGGGTATTTTGGTCATTTGGCAGTTAAAAAAATTCCGATTTTTTTTATTTTAAATTTTTTTTATTTTTTTATTTTTTTATTTTTTTAATTAAAAAATAATATTTATTTGATAATTACGTGTATAACTTAATCACATATGATTTTAGTGTAAAATCACATGTGATTTTAGTGTAAATCAAATGTGATTTTAGTGTAAATCACATGTGATTTTAGTGTAAAATCAGGTTTTAGTTAAATCACATGTGATTCAGAATGCAATCACATGTTATTCACTATGGAATAACATTATGTGTCATTAATGAAAATTTAATAATTTTTAAAAAAATAATAAAAAAATAATAATTTTTTTTTAAAAAATAAAAAATTTTAAAATAAAAAATAAAAAATAAAAAAAATAATATTTTTTTCAAAATGACCAAAATACCCCTCAGTTAAAAATTAAAAATTAAAAAAATAAAAAAAAATTAAAATTTTAAAATAAAAAATAAAAAATAAAATAAAATAATTTTTTTTAGTGCCAAATGACCAAAATACCCCTCTATGTATAAAATATGTGATTAATCTTGACCATTTGATCATATTGATCAATGGTTGAGATTTGTTCTTTGGGACTTTGTAAAAATCATGGACCTCCTTGAACGCAACTCTTTTATAATAATATTACTTTTCTTTTCTTTTCTTTTTTTAACGGCTAGTTAGTAAGTTAGTGGTTCGAGTTTAGACAGTGACATCCACAAGGGGCAGTATGTCTTCCCTCGAACCTTTCCACCAATTTGTCCATGATGGCATGATGGAACTTGAACTCACGACCAATAGGTCATGGGCAACACTTTAAACCTTCCTCTAATACCACTAAACTACAAGCATTGGGTAATAATAATATTACTTGTATTGTTGGTTTTTAAAATAAATAACTTGAAAAATGATTTATTTTGGGAAGATTTGAATAAGGTGAAATTGGCCACATCCCATGGTCAACAAGGGGGTTATATGCAATTTACTACATAGAACGCATTGCAATTTATCACTGTCATGGTTGATTGCCAACTTCGAATTATGTTTTAGCTTTAATTTTTATTGTGTAAGTAAATCGACATCATAAATAATACTTTACACATCATAACTTATGTTTTAATACGTTTATATAATCCATTTATTACTTTGCCGTTGATTATATAATCCACCTCTTTTGACTTTAGTAGTGTAGTTAGACCATGTCAACGCTCGTCGTGGCTTGGCGTCAGCAGCAAATTGGAGCCCCAGACGTCGTGGAGACGACGGAAAACCTCAGCCGTCGAGGGGGTGTGGCAGGTAAGAGAAGAGGAAAAAGGGGGTGGTTTGGATTTTTGCTTGTACCAACAGCATCAAAACCTGTACACATTTTTTTCTTTTTTTCTTGATTTGTTTTGTAAATAATATTATAAAAAATAATTTTTTTATAAACTTTCTTTTAAGTTTTTAATAATATATTAAATTTATATTTAATTAAAAATAGTGACCTGACAAGGATAGGTTAGTAACTCGTCAATAAGGATGTAAGTGATGTACCGTTACTATGGTTTTTAGGGGTGAGCATAACAGATTACCCGCCGGTTCCGACGGGAACCAGAACCGGAACCGCAGGTTCCTGAGATATTAGAAGCGGAACCTGGAAGACAGGTTCCTAAATTTTCAGAACCGAAACCGTCGGTTCCAGGGTAGGTTCCAGTTACCATGTATCTAAATTCAAAATTTTTTAACATTACTTACTGAATAAACAAGACAATAAATAACACAAACTAACGATTACAAATATCTTTTATTGATTTTAAATATAGTTTAACGATTACGAATATTGTTTAAAATACAAATAATTGAATAAAAATGACAAAAAAATATAGCAATTGCGTGATTCATGTCAACGTCGGTCACAAAGATACAACCTCGGGACGAGTGAATGTCTCACTCTGGCAATTTCTGACTCAATTTTAACGAGTAAGGTCAATTTTATATTTTTGTTTGAACTAGTATTTTACATTTAGATAAATTATAAATCTATTTAATTTAATCATGTATAATATATTATATATTTTAATAAAAATATATCGTGTAATCGCCGGTTTCAGGTTATCCACGGGTTTCAGGTTCCTTAATTTTGTGTAACGCCCTGAAATTTTAGAGAATTAAATAATAATTTAAATTAAATTTAAACTACGTCCCATTTGACTAGGGGTGCCCAACGGGTCAACCCGACCCGACCCTTATCGGGTCGGGTCCGTCGGGTTTGAGGTTAAAAAAAGTTAACCCGAAACCCGACCCGATAAGGATTCGGGTTTGTCGGGTTCGGGTTGGTCGGGTTTCGGGTTTGTCGGGTTGACCCGATCGGGTTAGTCGGGTTACACTTGAGTTAGGAATTTTTGGTAAAAACTATAGAAATTATTTAATATATTGAATTTCGTGAGTATTTATATAACACTTTTAATTGTTAATTGATTTTTATTGAATACTTTATCATATAATTTGATAATTAATTGATTTAATAGTAAAAATATGTTAATTTTTATAGGAAATAAAATACTTAAACTTTAATCGGGTCTAATCGGGTCAACCCGAACCCGACAAAGGTAAGAAATTCTAACCCGAAACCCGACCCGATAACGAATCGGGTTGGTCGGGTCGGGTTTAAAAAACCCGATAACAACATGAAACCCGAATAGACCCGACCCGATAAGCGTAATCGGGTTCGGGTTCGGGTTAGGGTCGGGTCGGGTCAACCCTTTGGGCACCCCTACATTTGACTATGAGTGGCCAAGTAATCATTATGTGATGGACACGTATCGGTTGTGTTTAAATTGACAAGTTAAGTTATTAAATTAGCCGTGATCTAATTTCCTTGTGTGCTTATAAGTGTGTATGTTAAGTTTAATTCGTGACGTTTTAAATCTCGTACGTCATTGATTCGTGTGAGGGTCGGGTTGTGGATACTTCGAGGCCGGCCAAGGGCCCGGGCCGAACCGATTATTTCTCCTTCTTGAATTCGGTTTTAAGCTTGCGAATTATTAAGTCCAGCTAGGAGTGTTTGCTTTAGGCTCGTGGAATTAGTGAGGAGTCGGCCCAGAAGTGAAGCATTGCGGGCTAGAGGCCCGAGCTCCCTCTTCATTATTAAACTTCGTTTTAGACTTTAAACCAATCCCTAATGGTACCGTCTCCACCCCAAACCAGCCGCTACCTTCAATTCTCGTTCCCACGTTCCACTCAAAATCGGCAAAGAGCAGGTGTCGATCCAAGCTAGTGATGGCGTGAGTTTTATTGCCAGTGCCACATGGAAGTTGATGTGTTGAGAAATCTATTTGATGAGGTTGTCTTGGGCATAGAAGCAGGTGAGTCACAAGGGGAAATCATTGTGATCGGTAGAAGTGAAGCAGGCAACTAGGTGTCGAAATGGTGGTATCCTTATCTTGTTAAAAGGTGGCCTTGTGTTATTTTTGGGCATCACGTGAGGAAGGAATTAGGGAGCAGATAGACTGGCTGCTCTTCTCGTCTCTGATCACGTGATCGAACAACAAGAATCAACGAGCAGGTCACGTTTGGTGTGAGTATCTTTCTTTTGATTACCGATATTTATCCCGTTTTCTTTTCTTTACTGTTTCTATTTCTCCCATCCGATTCAGGCATCAATTTGCTGTAATTCCTATTGTTCCGAGGTGTTGCGATTGTGAGAGAGATGGGCAGCAGCCAAGAGAACCGAGCAGGGGAACGCATTGTTTAAAGAAGCCAGCCGAGCAAACCACAAGTTCGAATAACAATCCATCGGTAGCAACCTTGTTCTATTATGGTTCGTTTCCGTTTTATTTCCTTCCGATACTGTGCTATAATCTGTTTGTGTGAGGGGCCTGGTTATTTCGAGCATGAGAGCCAGTAGGTTGCGGATTCTGGTGGGGAGTGTGAGGTCGAACCATCGTGGGTTCGGTATTTTGTGTTGTCTAGATTAATTGTTATTCGTGGTTCGATTGTTGTTCGGTTTTTTTTTTTAAGGTTCTAAGTTTTCCAAAAGATGAGTCTAAGTTTCCATTAAGTTTAGTTTCGGGTTTTGGTCAGCTGAGTTTTGAGGATGTCGGGTCACGAGTTGGATGAGGACCGTTTCTAAAAGATTAAATGTTTTATTGATCGAGAAATCGGAAACCGAGCCCGTAGGGTCCTTTGTTCCCTAAACCGAAATAGATTTCTAAATAAAAGAATAGATAAATAGTAATCATGTTCTGAGATTAAAAATGAGTTTCGGAAATTTTGGGTATCTCGGGAATCAACGGGTTGGTGTCGGGATTCAAAATGGGTTTTTAATCAACAAACTAAATTCTGGCAGAATCTGTCCTCTGAGTTCGGGGACGTTTTTACCACACTTAAAATACGTTTCTGGAATTTTGTCCCGTGCTGGTCACTAGTTTTCTGAGTCCTCTTTCCAACGCCGCAACCCTCTCGTTAATCCGATTTGCGGTTTAAAAGTTATAACCATTTTAATATGCTGCTGTTAGGAAAATGACCTGTGCAACTATGCTGTTTGGTGAGCCTGTTTTGAGGCCCTTAGATTCCGATTTTGGGAAGGAGCCACTTGAGAGTGTTTTGTAGTATTCTGAGTCTAGTTTCTGTGGTAAAAAGATGGGAAAAATCTAATGAGCCATTTAAAAGTTATGGCAGTTCCCGTGAGACTGACGGGTGCTGCCAGTTTTCTGAAATAAGCCCTCGGGTAGGATTTTTAATTCAGGGTTTTGTTTTTGGTTCTAGGGCCGCCTAGGAGACAACGTGTTGTACTTTTGGCTGTCGGGAGTCCTTTGGAGCTTACGTTTCTCGAGGTGAGTATTCTCACCGTGTATTCAGTTTTAACGTTGTACATGCATGACTTATGTGTTACATTTCTTGCACCATAATTGTTAACTGAGTTTGAGCTTTTATCTGAGTTTGATCCACTATCTGAGTTTGATTTGTTATCTAAGTTTGACAAGCTATCTGAGTATCTGAGCAGCTGTTGATTTATTTTAATCTGAGACATTGTGTCTGGGTAACCGAGCTCGGCACAGGGTCATTCTGTGCTACTACTTGCTAGGGCATCTGAGATAATTATGTTAAAGAGATAATAAAACATAATAACACACATCTGAGTTTTTGGCTATACGCCTGGGATCACCTCCCGTCTGAGTTTTGAGTTAAACATTAAACATAATATATATCTGACTTGACACCGAAGAGCACTGGTGTCAGACGTTTTGACTTGGCACCGAAGAGTACTGGTGCCAGGCCTTTTGACTCACACCGAAGAGTACAGGTGTTGAGGTGGTGTGAGGCGGGTCGAGGTTGATCTCTCGTCCCAAGTCACCCTAGCGCGCTATATAAATTAAAATCTGAGTAATAAAATCTGAGAAATAAATCTGAGTAATTAATCGAGTAGATTCTGAGTAGGAGTACACCAATGTGCCCTCATGTGTTGTATGTTATGATTGTTTGCATTTTGAGATATTCACTCAGCTTCCCCAGCTGACCCCTATTTCCCCCACATTGTTTCAGGTACCAGCAGAGGAAAGGAGAAGGTGGACGGTTGACCGTTGTATCTTTCATTACCGATGTGGACGGCATTTAATATTTTAAAGACACTTAATTTTAACTATTTCCGCATTAAATACATTTTTAAATGAAAATACTATTATTGGAATTTAATTATTCAAGTTATTGGGACCTTTTGATTATAATTTTGTTTTAAAAAGTTTTAAAAATCTTGTAAATTTTAGGGTGTTACATTTTGAGAATAGGAATCGGAACCTCTTAGGGCGGTTCCATGATTTTAGAAAGCGGAACTAGAACCGGAACCTTCTAGTAGGTTCCTAGTCAAGGACCTCCGGTTTCAAGATGATTGTGATTCTGGTTATCTCTCTTTCTGCTCATCCATAATTTTAGTGACGCGTTAATATTTTGAGAGGACTTAAAACATTATATTTAATTATTTACAGAAGACTGTGATATTAAAAAACACGAAAATCGAAATGAAAGCGTTGGGAATTTATGTTTGTATCATTTGGGGGCATTAATTAAGACTGTCTGCTAAGGGTATTTTAGTGACAAAACATTCTTTTTCTCCGTTCAATTTCTCATCTCGTTTCGTGGTACCCATAAATTTCTCTCGTTTCACAACGACGGATTCAACGGCGACTGTGTGTGTGTGTGTGTGTGCGTGTGAAGAAATAGAGAGAATCGGAGATGGCGAGGAGACCAGACGATGAGTACGACTACTTGTTCAAGGTCGTGTTGATCGGCGATTCCGGAGTTGGTAAATCAAATCTTCTTTCTCGATTCACTCGAAACGAGTTTTGTTTGGAATCTAAATCCACTATCGGCGTTGAATTCGCCACTCGTACACTTCAAGTACTATCTCTCTCTCTCTCTCTCTCTCTCTCTTTCTCTCCATTTGCTTTCGTTTATCCTTCTGATTTACAGTGAAATTAGTAGTGTTTGACTGAATTGACCTCGTTTTATGTTACTGATCCGGATTTATTAGATAATAATTGTTAAATTCGACGTTAATGGTGATTTTATTGCTTGATCTGTTATTTAGAGATGATTTTGGGGGAGCTATTATCATTTTGCTGAGGATTGTTAAATTAAATTGAATTATGCGCAGTTTCTGCAAGTTATTTGATCTGATCTGTCGACCGGTTACATTTCATTTGTAAAACTAGTTTATCATAGAACGGTTATGACCTGTTAATGGTTTTTGGTATAACTATTGTTAAACCTAATGATTTGTAATTTTGTATGTACGTTGTATGTACAATCTCTTGAATAGTTGAATTGAAAGTATTTCATACTGAATTTCAATCATTTTTAATAATATTATACGGATGGAAATCCTGGCTATGAAAGGAAATTCCTTTAATCCTTTTCAATTATGTGAAATTGTATGCAAGGATATGCTAAATATTAGTACCCCAAAGAGCCATCACACATCAAAAGGGTTTGTCTGGATGTCAGTTTCCAGAACTGATTATGTGATTATTGCAACTAGAAGCTGCATTAATCCGTTTTCAATCATAAAACCGATTATACTTCTGATTGTTTTATACAAAATTACCTTTTTTAGGTAGAGGGAAAAACCGTGAAAGCTCAAATATGGGACACAGCAGGACAAGAACGATACCGAGCCATAACAAGTGCATATTACCGTGGTGCCCTTGGAGCACTTTTGGTATACGATGTGACAAAACCAACAACTTTTGAAAACGTAAGCCGGTGGTTAAAAGAGTTACGAGATCACGCAGATTCAAATATCGTGATCATGCTTATTGGAAACAAGACGGATTTAAAGCATTTAAGAGCTGTTACAACAGAAGATGCTCAAACATTTGCTGAAAAAGAAGGCCTTTCTTTCATTGAAACTTCTGCTTTGGAAGCCGTAAACGTTGAAAAGTCTTTTCAGACGATTCTTGGTGAGATTTATAGGATTATAAGTAAGAAATCTCTTTCTGCAGGGAATCAAGCAAGTGATGCTACTGTTAAACAAGGAGAGACACTTGTGGTTGGAACACAAGATGCTAACATGAAAAAGCCTTGTTGTTCTTCATTCTGATTTTTCTAGAAAACTATATTTGTTTGGATTTCTACTTTCTTCGGTCTTGTTGGTTAGTTTAATTTTATGGTATGGTTAATTTTTTGTTATATGTGTAGTTTTTGTAGATGAAAAACTTGATGATTTTGAGTTTAAATTCTACTATTGGGTATGGGTATGGTCTAACTAATCGCCAAGGTGGTTATTGAGTATTAAATTAGTTGATTGTTTCAAATGTTATACTTTTGTGTTTATATTAGATGTATTAATTATTGGGTTTTGTTAACGCTTTAAGAAATTAACACATGTTATCAACTTGTATTCTCAACAACAGAATCAACAACAGAATAAAGATTCTTTAAATGCATACTACCCAAGGTTCTAAAAAGCGCGGCGTGAGGCGCGACTCCGCCGTTACGAAACAGTCCATGGCGGCAGTATAAGGCGTGGTGGAAAAAAAACGCGGCAGTATAAGGCGTGGTGGAAAAAAAACGCGATAAGGCGGCGTAAGGCGCGCATTATGGCGAGTTTTTTTTTTAAAAATCTTGTAAAAATTTGAATTTTTTTGAAAAAAATGATGGCATGTAATTATAAATTTAGATTTAACATTTTTATTATAAAATTCACATATGAAAATCATGTAAATCAATGGGGATATAATTATTTTTGAATTTGATATACATATATATAAAAAATATATTAAAAAATTTGCCGCCTTAAGTCACGCCTTGAAAAACGTCATGGCTCGCCACGACTTGCCATGCTCAAGGCTTGATGGTGCCGACACGCCGCGCCTTGCGTCTTTTAGAACCTTGGTACTACCGTACCCCTTAAAGCATTTTCGCCAATGTATATTTGATTTATATCAACTACATATTCAACTTGCATAAACTGCATATTCAATTCACATCAACTGAATATTTGGCTTGCTTAAATACAACGTAGTGTAGTGCATGAAATGAAAAACTGGTGGGTGTTCATGGGTTAATGGAAGGGTAAACTAACTACTTACTGAGGAGACCTCTCTAACAAGCAAAACTTATTGAATTTAAATATAGGGTTTTTATAATGACAGCAAATAGGGTTGTTTGTTTGGTATAGTTAGATGTATAAGTTTTTGATGCATGTCTTATAATGGCTGTCGCTATCAAAACCCTTAAATATACCATTTTCTATATTAAGGTGTTGTTTGGTAAGCCTCTTAATGATTCAGTTAAGAGGTCAGTCTTTTAATCGAACAAATTCAGAGCGTTTGGTAAGATATCTTAATCAGCCTCTGAATCAATAATTCAACATTCAACATGTTCTGCCTCTTAATCAGACAGATATCAGGTGAAGTCTGAATCATTCAAACATCAGCATCATTCATATATTAGTTATTCCTACAAACAGAACCTAAGTCAATTACTTCAAAATAACATCCTTAGCCTACTCTTTTTGGGCCCTTTTGGATTTCTAATATCTCTTACGTTTATTAAAAAGAACAAACACTGTTTTGTGCACTGCTCGTAAGATTTCTAAAACTAACATAAAAGGGGTGATTTTCATACCATAATTTTTATTATATGTATTACACTTATTGCTTTGTATATTTATACAGTTAACTGTAAAATCTGTACAGCGTAATATATGCATTAAAAGTTGTGGTAAAATTAATTCTCAACATAAAATACGGAAAACGTTGACTTTTTATATTTATGTTCATTAAAAACAGGTCCAAAGTATGAGAATTACCAAAAAAAATATTTGAGAGTTTTTAAACAAGTTACCCGTAATAATATATCATACGAAAAATGTTATTATTCGTCTATAGTATATGAATATTGTTTTTTTTAATGTAGTGCTATGAATTTGATAGTTTATAAATATAATTTGTATTATTGCAAAGTTGTCGTGGGCACGTGCTCTCGTTCAAAACAATTCCAAAGTATGCTACCTTAATTGATAAATTCATAAAACACATATAGTTTTGAACGGCTAACACACACCCATTGATTCTACACTATTTTGTCCACGCTGGGACTTAACCTCAGAACCATGTGAAACACCATAAACACCGGATACCGTTGGGCTATAAAAAACACTGCGTAGTATATTATCCCACTTTACAAATTTCCCTAAATTAAATGCAAAATGTACCATGTCATTTAATATGTTAACGTAGAAATTAATTAGTTAACGTTACAACTATCACCATATTATAAAAGCATAATTATGAGATATTGTTTTTACGCTCAATTCTTTTTCGATACACTAAACAGAGAAATACAGCCAACAAAAGAAATGAAGACTATTGCAATCTTTGTTACCCTTTTACTACTTATCACAGTAACAGCACAAACCACGTCAACATCAGGTATGAGTTCTTATATGAATCTTATATAAATGTTTAATAAAATCATTGTAGTCTATTATTTTGAATTTTCGTTTTATTATATGTTTTTAACATGAATTATGCGACAATATTTGTTTGTGTTAGGTGACGAAAATAGTCAAATGAAGTTTAATACAAAAATATGCAATTCCTACACTCGATGGAATGATGGTAATTGTCAAAATAGCAAGTGCAAAGAGTCTTGCGGAATTTGGGCATGGGGAGAATGTGCGAACGCTAAAACGTGTCATTGTCAATGGATTTGTTAAACCATGTGAAACTTTTATATTTTGTGTTTAATCTGTTATTTATGCTATGTGTATGAAAAGTCAATCGATCTCCGACAGACTTTGTTGAAATAAACGGGCAAACTAAATTGATAGAAAAATCAACATTTAAATTAGAAAATGACGAAACGATATTGAAACCGATGGTATATTGATAATTATTCTTTTAATTGTATAATTTAGACTGAATTAACATTTTTATTTATAATTAAAAAATATATGTTGAAATCCAATCCGACCCGTTACATAGCACTAGCAGGTATCCGCGCAATGCAGCAGCGGATATCCTGGATTATATTTTGCGGCGAGAATCTGAATCGTGTTTTAATATAGCTCCATTTTATATATAATACACGTGCAAATCTATTTCAAGTTTAAAAAGGACAATTCACGAAAACTAAAGGTGGCTCCTAAATGTCACAACAATTTTTGTCAGCTCCTACTCTTTTGTTTATGGGTAAAGATATGTCAGTCAATTAAAACGCACCTGTTGCCATGTTGTCATCCTGCTGCACCCATAATCAAAAGGATTAGTCATATATTAAATATGAAATGAGCGGTACGGACGGGTGGGTTGGGTTGGGTTAACACATCAAAATGAATACGAGATGGACTGATATGCAAACATATTACACACATCAAGAAAAAGAACAAGGGTCCTATGAATATGGCAAAAAAATGTTATTGTTTGCTACAAAATGTGCCTATTACATGCATCTTGGTATCCATCACAAGATGACATATATGTGTAATTTATTAATTTTCTTTCATCTTATCATCCCTTGATTTTACATTTGTCTTGATTTATTAAGTAAAAAGATAAATACGCACAAATTATAGGAATAATAACATTTCCCAAAAGGGTTTTATAACGTATGCTCTTGGGGCATACGATAATGACATTCAATAAGCAGGAATTTCCTTTTAAACATATAACCGTATTAAATGCATCTTCTAAAAATAGTAAGAGTTAGAGTTCATTAATGTTATTCAATACATATTAGGAAATTATTGCTAAGATATTTTCATATGAATCCAAAAAAATTGTTTACATAAATAATGTTTTAGTTGTATAACGTCTAGTTATATGCACACTCTGTATTATTCAGATGATTGTATCGAGCTTGCTTTATCTTTAGTTGCATCATTTATTTTTAGTTTGTGTAGAAATGTGTGCTACTCACTCAATCCAAAAACCTTATGGTCAAAATAAAACCATATATTTTTTTCTATTTACTTATCAATAGTCCATAAGTCCACAACCTCACAAACTTAATTATTTTTTCCCAAAGCCCTTTGACACTTAATCTACGTACAAACACAGTCAACACTTGATACACACTTCGACAGTTCAACATGTCCAAAATCATAGAGACATAGACACACACACACACATAATCCTAGGTCTCTCAGAAAAGTCGATGGTCCATATATTCGTTGATGCTTGTCGGAGATGACGGAAGCTCAAAGGTACGACGAGACAATGTTTTGTGCGACTGATGTGATGTTTTTAAAAAGTGAGCACTAGCTAATAATTGTATTTTTTTTCTCAATTGACCACTGCATGCAATTTTGTCATTTTCAAAAATTAAATAAACCTTGAAGGGAGAAATCTGAACAAACATGTAACGTGTGGATCTGTGAACATATACATACTTAATTAAATACTAGCAAGGTATCGGTACAATGCGACGGTGAGTACCATTGGTGGACTTATCAAATGGAACCTCACCGGAAAATTTGACTGTATCTTGATGCGTCAAATTGGTGGGTGACGATGGCGGTAGTGATGGTGTGGTCGCAGACGGTAGATTGTGGTGGTGGGTGGTAATTTCAACATTTTAAGGTTTAAGGAATTAATAAACAAAATTAACCAAATAATAATTGTAGAGGAGCTGACTTCACCCAGACTTTGTATTCGATAGGTCCCGGGTTCGAATCCTTGCTACTGCTTTTTATTTTAAAGTTGAAAAGTTAAGATATTCCTGGAATAAAAAGTTAGGATTAAGACCTATCATTTAAAGAAAATCCCAAATGCTTTATTAATAGATAATAAATAATAGATTTATCAATGAAGCATTGTCAATAACCCCTTGGGAATATCCAATGTAACTATATTTTGCGTCAAACTCAGGATATAGGCTTTTCGGCAAACATTTTGCCAAAAGGGTTGTCTCCAGCTTGTCTAGTACAACATGGTTGGCAAAAAAAAAAAAAAAATAGCGATCACAAACGACAAAAAAGATAAAATTTAGTGACCATATTAAAATTTAAAGAGTTTGTTTTTACGTGACGAGAATAGGTTAGGTTATAAGAGTATGGGTCAGGTCATTAAAAAAATAGGGGAAATGGATATATGATAGATGAGACAAAGCTAAATATTGGTTTCAATTACAAAAATAATCCGTAAATATCCCGTAATTTAATCCATGTATCCGTTTCCTTTGAATGTGTCCGTTTTTAATAGCAACTAAATTGAAGCCAATATTTTAAAATTTATCCGTTATTGAAACGAAATTGAAGCCAATAATTTAATATTCTTTTTGTTTTTATATTAAAACACTTACCAACTTTATCTCAAGTAAAATTGGTAATGTTTGAGCATTTAAAGCCATATATGTTATGTGAATAAGTTTATTGAGTATTTGAAACATTATCAATAATCTTTTGTAGTTGAGATGTAAAGTTTGAACTCTGTATATAACTAGGGGTGTACGTTCGAGCGGTTTACGGTTTAGTAGGGTTAATCGGTTTGGTTTAATAGGTTTTTTTTTACTAACCAATATCCAAACGTTATTAATTAAAATCAAACCAAACCAACTAAATAAGTAATCGGGTGATTTGGGTCGGTTCTCCATATAACCAAATAAGAGAATGTTCGATAAAAGGGAAGAAATTGGTGGTGAATTACCGTGATTTTAGTTAAAATTAGTTGCGACAGAATCACCCTCAAAGATTAAAGATGATATTATAAGTAACCTAGGGAGATTGAACCCAATTCTAAATAAAATTTGGTTGAAGGTTTTATGTAATGAAATTTAATATATGTAATTAGATACGTTATTTCCTATTATTCGGTTATTCGGTGGAAACCGAATAGGAAAATTTGAACTCAATTCCGAAACATAAAACCGTATATTATTTCGGGTACACCTAAAAATCCGAATCAAACCAGATAAGTCAAACCCGTTTCACCCAATGTCATTTGGATCGGTTGGTTTTCTAGGCCAAACCGTTTAATGAACACCCCTAATTATAAGGGATATAGATATAGATAATGGTATACCAGACTTTGCATGGATACAATGTAATTATTAAATGTGCATATGGTTTAATTCGTGAAACGTACTACTTAAGTAATAAACGTTACAACTAAAAGTATATTATAAAAGCACAATTACGAAACAAGATTTATCAATTCACTATTCACAATTACATTCAACAAGGCAACAAAACAGTATCAATGAAGCTTATTAGCATGTTTATAACCATTTTACTAGTTATCACAACAACAAGAGCAGCGACGTCAATAGCACGTGAGTTTTCTATATATTATGTATATTGTGATAAAGATTGATCGTATTTTTTTGTGCTTAACTTTTTGTTTCAATATATGGTTTCACATTTTGTGTTAGCTAATGAGAATTCGGATATGAAGATAAACATCAGGTTCTGTGAATTGGATCTTCTGTTTGGTGGTAATTGTGAAAATTCAAACTGTGATAAGGTTTGTCGCGGTTCGCATGGGAAGTTCGCGCGGGGCAAATGCAATAATGCCGATCAATGTCATTGCACATGGATTTGTTAAAAGCTTGAACTTTTTATAATAATATATATAGTTGGTTGATTATGATGATTATCTAACTGAAATATCTTGGGCCTTTTATTTAATATATACAATTTCCCAAGTAAGATTACAATTTACAGCAGCCCATCAATTCCACAATTAGTAGCAGCCCACTAACTAAAACAGTAACATAAAAATTAGTTTCCAACAATACAAAGATATTTTTCAGTATATGTATTCAGACTTTACAAAATAATTGATGTCATTAATGATCGTATACAAATTCCAGTTCTAGCCCAAATGAAGACAACTCAGCAATTGATATATTTTTTGTACCAGTAACAATTATCAATTATTTTTTGAGTTAAATGCAAGAATGGTGTTTGGCCAAATTGTACGTTTGATCCCTGTGTTTCATTAAGTGCAGACGCGGTACCTGGTATGCATTTTTGTGCACTCGTGGTCCCTCCGCCCTAACAGTGTTAAGTTAGCTCCGTTAGTTGAGGGCATTTTAGTCATTTTGCATGTTTCTTCTTCTTCTTTGTACAATGACCTGCATCAGTTTCTTCTTTGTGCTTCACAACCACCACCGAACCTTTCGATCATCTGCTCTACCATCTAAAAATTCCTAACTTCAACATGTTGATTGAAAATGTAAATCGAAACCCACCTCCGGGAGTATTCAATAAACAAGAACACAAAACCATCTATGTATTTCAACAACATACTAATATCGTTGGTATATAGAATCAAAATATTAAAACTCTGTTAATTAGCTTATGCAAAACCCCAAAACATGAAACTTTCAATCAATTTGAAAAACTTCAAGCTGCACTTTTGGTTTCAAACAAACCTCCAAACCAGGAGGAAGAAGATGATGAAGCATCAGGGGTCGATTCGACGACTTCAATTAGGGCTAAAAAGCTTATTGAGCATGATCCCTGCACCTTCAATTATAAAACGCCCCCAAAAAGGCAATCGAGTAGCGGGATTTCAAGTTTTTACACAGATCTCTTTCTCAAGCCGGAAGACGAACTGTTTCGGTTGAGCATAATGGAAGAACATGAAGGTTGCTTATGGAAGAACATCGATGGAGCTACATCAGACGATTATGATTTTTTTTCTTGTGATTTTGTATGCGACATCTTCGTTTCCATCTTAGTTAGAGTTCTTCTTCAGTTTCAGATTTTAATTATGTATTGTGCTGTAATTGAGATGGCGGTGTTGCCGGCAGTTATCCGATCTAGGGCAACCACCTAATTTTGAAGAAGAAGAAGATGATGAAAGACATGAGAGGATGGGTTGGGGTTGGGTGAATTTTTTTAAAATTTTTAATTTTTTTAATGACTAAAATGCCCTCAACTAACGGAGCTAAATTAACACTGTTAGGGCAGAGGGACTATGAGCGCACAAAAATGCATACTATAGGTATTGCGTCTGCACTTAATGAAACACAGGGGTCAAACGTGCAATTTAGCCAAACCACAGGGACTATTCTTGCATTTAACTTTTATTTTTTAGTAGATAGTATAGATAAGAATTGCTTTATTATTGTATCTAAGCCTATGTAGTGAATAAAAACTTATTTATTTACTAAAACTAAACAAACTATAATATAATAACGATTATATTTATTTTATTGTCAAATAAATACTTGAAAGGAACTTATTGCGACATAAAAGTGGCTTGGTATGATATACATTGACGCAATGATTGTCAAGGCTTCACATGCCACACTTCTCATCATTCACGAAACATGTAATAAAATAAATGTTTATACTTATATTTTACGAGTTTGATTATTTCTTGAGTAAATTTTTACGATATGATTAGGGGAATATTCGAAAACGGCCACAATAGCAGTTAGGTCGCACACATGATCACAAGAATAAGATACCCTTAAAAATACCCTTTAAAAAGGTCAAACATTTGTTTTTTTCTTGAATTTGAATTGAAATAAAAACCGTGATAATCACTTTCCAAATAGATATTTCGATAATATGTTTAAGCTAATGAAATTCTAACTATAGAGATAATTTCTGAAGAATCAAATTAGAAATTAGTTATAATTTCTAATTCATGTGTAAATGATTTTGAGAGAATTTATATACAAAGTGTATGTGTCTTTGTGCATACTTTAACAAAAAATATCTTTTTTTATAAATGAAACCAAGGTTGTTACAATAAGTTAGGAACAATTATTAGCTTAAGCAGTTATTAGCATATATGATGTCACTGCAGCTATTTGCTTGTTGCCCACTATTTGCTTGTTGCCCACTGTTGCACCTTGTCTTTCTTTTTGAACGGCAAAGGGGAAAAGGAAAGGGAGCTTTGGCATAGCTATCATCCCTGCCAAAACCCCCCAAAAGAAATATATATATATATATATATAAATAAAAAAAGAACTTCCGGCCAAGAGCTAAAAGTAGTACAAGAGTTTTACAATGCTAAAACCGGACACAAACACTATACATCCCATGAAATATTATTACATTTAGCTCTATACTTAACCCAAGAGAATAAAATGGACTTCAATTCATCTTGAATTCTAGACACCGATATGTTTAAATTCTCAAATGCCGCCATATTTCTCGATTTCCAAATAAGCCACATTAGACCACCAATACCCACCTGTGGTAACTTTCTTATTTGCTTATCAAGTCACTGTAGCTTGCCTTTTGTTCTTCTGCATTATAAATTTATAATCGTACGGAAATTATCTTGGAGTTATACAAACGTACACTTTGCACCTCTAAAATTGGATTATATAAACGCGTAAAACCCATAAAATAAATATTATTTCAGTTATACTAAAATTGAATAAATAACACTAATATCGCCAACAAAATTATTCTACTTATTTGACTTCTAAACAATCCTAAGACTATCCGTAACGGCGACCGAAATGCCGGTCACGACCGCCACGCAAGCCGGCCCCGACGCGTCTCCAGCGTTACACGCTTCCTCCCACGACGCGTCTATTTCCGGTATTGGTCGACTCCACGATCTTTAAAACCTTTGAAGGTCGCCTCTCTGCATGCTTCCTCCACCACTTATATACATATATATTAATAATTTATAATTTTAATAATACATTATATATAAAATAAATAATATATATATATTAATAATCTGCAATTTTTAAAATAAAAAAAAAGGTCGCCAATTAGGTCACCCATTACGGGGGTTTGGTTACTATTTGGTCACTGTTTGATCATGAGAGAGAAAACTAACGTGGCGCAGAGATGGCAGGGAATATCGGTCACCCATTACGCATAGTCTAATACAATAAACTCATAATCTAACAATTACGTTTTTAATTAATTTCACTTACAATATTTCTTTATTACTCCCTCCGTCCCACAAAAAAGTTCCCATTTCTCCTAAAGCTTTTGTCCCACAAAAAAGTTCCCATTTCTCACATGTGGTGGGCTCCACACAATAAAATATTATTATTACTAAAAACTCCATCAATAACATCCACTAATTATCTTTCTCTCTTCAAACCAACCTTATATTTTAATCAAAATAATACCAATGACCCCACCATTAACTATCACCTAAAATCTTGTGCCAAAGGGAAATGAGAACTTTTTTGTGGGACCGAGGGAGTATTTAACAAAAACTTTTCTCCAAGATTCTGAAGATAGAGAGAGAGATTATGGGCCCACATGGGTATATCCCCCCAACAATAAAATGACAGTTGTGTAGAAAGTGGCAACCACTAAGACCAGTTTAATCATGCTACACCTGTCCACACACGATTACACACGAACGACACGGATGCATTGACATTCCCCTCTAATACAAGATACGACGTCGTATGGGATGGCATAGAAGCTACCGGCGGTTGTGGTCGCGTGACTTGAAACCGACGGCGTTTCACGGTTACGCAAACATTTAATTACTCGAAACTGAAAACTTCCTTACTTTCTCTTCAAACTTTTGATCATTTATTAAATTATCTTTAATTAAATATGTTTCTCTATCTGTCTTTAATTATTCTTTGCTTTATAAAAACGATCCACTTTCCTGTAAACATTTTGGATATATGAAAAGCTACACTTTTCATCGTCTTCTTCATTTTGGCGTACGTTTTCACCTCCCTCCAGGTGACATGAAGATTTTTAATTTTGTATGTTTCCTTTCTCTCTCTACTCTCTCTCTATATCTCTCTATGTTTTAGTCTATACGTATATACACATGTGTATATGTATGACGGTTGTATTTGATCATGATTCAGTTACTACTTACTAGGTAGACAAAGTTGGTGTAAAACTATAAGCATAATTTTGATTTTATTGTAGCGTGCATTGTTAGGAATATTTCTATAATATTCATTAAAGATTTGATATGTCAAAACTTATAAAGTACAAGGACCTAAATTGAAGATATGGAAGTCAATATTTGAATAAAGATTTAGGAGATAATCATAAATGTAAAAGATATAGTATATCTTTATTTGTTTAAAAGATTTAGTTATTATCTTTTCCTTGTAAGTCTTAGGTTTTCTAGTATATAAAGAAACCTAATGATATAGAATTAGATGTTCTTAGAACCCACGTTTTAACGTGTTTTGTGTGTAAAACCTAAGCCTCAAGATCGTTTGATCCTGTTTAACGAAGAACCGTTCTATGTATTTATATATAGAATTGAGGCTTTTAATGATGAAAACTTGTTTAGCTATACATATATGCTCAATTAATTCCGCAATTTTATGTTTTGTATATGCTTATTCCAGATAAGAACTAACTATTCTTGAGCCTAAAGATCTACGTTTATGAAGAGTTATTCGATCTTCACATGCATGCTTGATGTTTATGTGCTCTGTTTATTGTTTTGATTTTTTGGATATAAGAAGTTGGCATAAGTTAGGCTGTGGTGAGGAGGGATGAACATTTTAACCGAAAAACTAGAAATCGAACTGGAATTGGTTGGATCCGGTTTTGATTTTCGTGCTGCTTCTAAGCTCCCTTTTTTGTCTTTTTCTTTTCCATGTTCTCTTTTTTCAGTTCTAGAACCTGGAGACAATTTCAGAGTATAAACTCCAGATGTATTTTATGTTGATTATTATATAGTTTCGGTTCTAAACCGGAACCATTATTTCAACCCGGTTATCCGTTCTTGTTTTCTGAATTTTCAGTTTCTAGTTTTCCAGTTACGGTACAGTCAGATTTTGGAACTGAACATATCCCTAGTGAAAAAGGAAATGGAAAATGCAACATACTTTGACTTTGTATGGTCAAACTATTGTTTTTGAAATACAAATACCATATAGAAATTTATTAAATACATAAGATTATGTACTTCCTCCGTTTCAAAATAAGTGATACAAATTAGAGTGCACGGTTTTTGAGACAAAATATGATAATGAAGGTTAATTAGATTAAATTTGATAGTTAGTGGAGGATGGGTCCCACATATATTGATTAAAGTGAATTTAAGGATGTTTAAAAGTAAAAGTAAGGATACATGTGTCTTTTCACTTTATTAAAGGAGATAGTGGTGTGGTCTCCACCAACTTTTACCAAATATGGTAAGTTTTCAAAGTGTATCACTTATATTGAAACACCCCAAAATGGAAAGTGTCACTTATTTTGAAACGGAGGAAGTATTTATCTTTGTGTTAGATTTTCTAGAAAATAAGTTTACAAGTCTTGATTTCTTGAACATTAAAGCGCAATGAGGTATGCGTTGACCTTGTGGAGTCATATTATCACGTTTTTTTATATTGAAAGCTCTAAGAAAAGTTAAATAAGATGTTTATATATATATGGTAGTGTTTTTAATGTCCATACTCCATATATCAACATAATTATAATTAATAATTAATAATTATATTTCCCCCAAAATGAACAACATCTATTTCGATTTTAATGGTTATCATCACTATGTTTATCAACAACTTTTCAGGTCCCTCTGCTGTCTGATCCTAAAAATAAAAGAAGTGTTGCTGGTATCATTGTCACAACATCTCTAATTTGCGGTCTTTATCTCCTCGGGACTGCATTCTTTGCAAATGACTTCAAAGTACTTATGTATTTTATGCAATTTTTAATAAATATAATATTTATATATGTATACGGTATTAAAAGCTAGTAACGCAATCTGCCATTGTAGATTCCTCAACCATCCAAAATGGAGTTGAAAGATGCAGAAAAATGCGAGGTTATTATCTTTCAAAGAGAATTATTATAAATTTTGAGTTTTCTTTAACGATTTATTGTTACATTTTTTTAATATGTTCTAGGATCGGTGTAGGCCTCAAGGAAGTGAAGGACTGCCAGAACGAATACTTGCTAAAACTTCTGACTTGAATATGCGTCCTTTATGGGGTTCATTTGATAATAATGTGAGTTCAATAAAATTCCAACATTTTCTTTCCTATAACGTTTTTATTTGAAACTTTAGCAGTTTTTTCTTGTTTCAGACCCATTCTAACCGTTCGGTGAGTTTGTTGGCGATTGCAGCTGGAATAAAGCAAAAGTATTTGGTTGATAAAATTGTAACAAAGGTACATAACTCCCATTCATTCCTTGTTTCTTTTCATGTTTATGCTTATTCTTTTCTTTATAAGGGTATTCCCGTTATAAGGGCTCCCCCAGCTCTTGCTCGTGTTTTTTAACCTTCCTCTGACCATCTGGTAAATTTACCAGGGAGAGATTGAACTCATACCACGAGGCCACCACTAGATGGTTTTTCATGTTTTATGTTTATGTTTATATTTGCAGTTTTTAGAAAATGAGTTTGTTATAATGGTGTTTCATTATGATGGAATTGTTGATCAATGGAATGATTTACAATGGGCTAATCGTGTCATTCACATCTCTGCCAAGAACCAAACCAAGTGGTAAATTCTATATGCTTGTATTTTATTTTTAAACATTCAATTCCGTTACATTTTTATAAGTGAACATTTCTTTTGTTATTTCTATTTTTTGTAACGTTTTAGGTGGTTCGCTAAGCGGTTTTTGCACCCAGACATAGTTGCTGAGTATGATTTCATTTTTCTTTGGGATGAGGACCTTGATATCCAACATTTTGATCCCAGTCGGTAAGTCTAACATAGTTTATTTTTTTATTAGAGTTGGAAAAATTGGTGAGTTATATAACAAGTAATAATGGGTTTGGTTCTAAAGGGGTCATTTTTGTATGGTTCCATCTGGTTGCATTGGCCCGAAACATGTTTTTCTTCTTCCAAAAGTCATATTTCTATTATAAAAGTTATTGTAATAATATTTTTTTCAACAAAATGATTTATCAGACTCTATTTTATGATCATAGCCGTTAGCCATGGCCCTGTAGTCGCGAAAAATTATCTCCAAAAACTGTTATAAAGCTCATTTCTATAAACAAGGTTATTTGTTAGGGACAAGTTTGATATTTTAAACAATATTATAAATTCATCATATGTAGGTATATATCAATTATTAAAGAGGAAGAACTTGACATATCACAGCCAGCACTTGATCCTGGAAAATCAGAGATACATCACCAAATTACCATACGCCGAAGGAACTCAAAAGTTCATAGGTACGCATTATTGATCTCTCTTTTATTTAATAAATGAATTTACAACCGTTTATTCTGATTTCTTCGTAGAAAATAGACAATTATTCTAACAAAAATGGCAAAAAACAAAAAAATTGACCTTTTGTTATGATATGTTGTAAACAGGAAATATATAAAGTTAACAGGCGGTGGAAGGTGTTATGACAACAGCACAGGTCCTCCATGCTTGGGGTAAAAGAACACCAATTCATGATATTTATATGTTCTTGACCCTATGTAGACAAAAATTAATGATTATAAAGAAAATTAATAATTTTTTTCGTGTTGCAGTTGGGTAGAAATGATGGCTCCTGTGTTCTCAAAATCTGCATGGCGATGCGCATGGTATCTGATTCAGGTATAGAAATTTGTTCACAAATTCCCCGTTTCGACCAAAGAAATATATGTGGAAAAATGGGCATGTTGGGTAACATGTCAAAATCTCAAAACGGGCCTCTTTCTCCAAAAATTTCTACTTTTTTATTAACATTTGTATGCCAAATATGATTAAACGTTATATCATTTCAATAATAATCTAATTTACACCAGTCACAATATTTTATACATTAAAATATAATGTGGACAATTTTCGACACGTTTTATTTAAACCCTTTTTTACTCGTTGAAGATGAAACATAGCAACATAGCATAACACGTAGAATTATGTACTTCTACTTCAAGGTTCAAGAAATTAAGAACATATGTATTTTACTTTTTTAAAGAGAGTCTGATCTGTTATTATTTTTGGTGTTAAATAGAATGATTTGATTCATGGATGGGGCATCGATTTTCAGCTCGGCTATTGTGCTCAGGCAAATTATCAATCACTCGATCATAAAATTCATTTATCGATAATCTCGCTTGCAGGTTACATTTTTTATTAACTAGATTTTGGACCATGTTTCCATAGGGTGACCGAAGTCAAAAAGTTGGTGTGGTTGATGCTGAATACATAGTTCATTTAGGTGTTCCTTCCCTTGGTGGTTCAAACCATGTAAGTATTTGTATTAATTAAGTACAATGCTACGTATATTATGATTTATTTTATTTCTTTAAGTTTTATGATTTATAACATGGTTTCTTTTTCATGTAGGCGAGCAATGCGACAGTTGATGATGTAAATACAAAAAATTCAACAAATACAAATGATCATGCAAATGAACCGGTATTAGTCTTAAACCCCAACTCTTTGTAATTTAATTTTTGTTTGGGCTTTTTGTTCCACTTATAATGTCTATTTTATTAATTGCAGCATAGTAGTGATTTATACGCTGGTGATGGTAGAGCTGAGGTTTAGCTTCTTGCTTAAATTCTTTTAGCTATATGTTCTCGCTTTATGTTTCTTTTTAAAAAAGTTTGAACTTTCTCAATATTTTTCCATCATGTTTATATGTAGGTGAGGAAGCAATCATATATTGAAATGCAAATCTTTTGGCGTAGATGGGCCAATGCAGTTGAAAACGACAAATGTTGGGTTGATAGATATACGCAAATGGCAAAAAAAGAATAAACGTGTTTGAGTTGCTTGTTGTCAAAAAATGATGGATAAATCCTTACATAGTCGTCATGTAGCTAACCATTTATGATTCTTTGGACATTTACGAGCTAGCTGAGGCCCAATTGAGATGGTTCCTATATAAACTTTCGGGTGTTGAATTTTTTGGCTCCAATAAAAAGTTGATGGTATATAGATAGAAAAATGTAAGTATTGTTCTTTTGGTATTTTTGATGCTAGTGTTTCTTAGTATTTAGTAGTGAGAAAATCTCTTTGGTTTGATTGGAAGGACAAAATTTGGCTGGGATAGTGTATAGGTGAATCAATAGATGATGATAATCATATGTATTAATTTACTTTTGAAAGGTTGAAATACACATTTTGTAAAAGAGAGGGTATTGAGCATGTATCTGGATCGTGACAAAACTCAAAAGTATAAGAATACTCCTAACAGTGACCAAATGAGTCATCTAGATAAAACATATTATTGATATCCCTAAAGAAAAATGATATTGATTCATACCTTTTGTACGTGCTTACTTATGTGGCTACTAACTTAATAAGATCATGACATGTGTAATCTACTACTTCTGTCTCCTAATATTATCTTTTGATTTTGACACATGTCTTGATCAAGTAGATAGACACATAAGTACGTAGACATAAAATGTAATCACCAATATCATTACTTATTTATAAAATGGTTCAATATCGCTTGGTCAGTAACTGATCAGTATATCAATCATTGCCAAATACATGGTGGTGGTGGTGTTGATGGTAAATTGATGAAAACTGAAGAACACAACTCTTAGATTCGAATCAATAACAAAACTTCTACAGATCATTTGAAGACAACACAAAAGAATAAATCAAACATCAAGGAGATGTATGATTTCAGTACAGAAGAAAGAGTAACAAACTGATGATCTGAATATATGAACAAGATCAGGAATTAAAGAGAAGCCCTAGCCTAGACTTAATACAAAATATCTCTAGAGAATAATAGAGAGACATTAATACTAATGTTTTAAAACTATACCTAAAAAGTTGAAATTTGCAATTCTAAGTTGAAATGAACTCCGAAAAACTATGTCTAAAAAGTACTTTAAAAAACCATGTCATTATCATATTAAAAGATCGCTGAACTTATGGACACGATCTTATTTAATTGGTCACTCACGTTTAGTGGCAGTTCAAATAATCACACCAAGGAAAAGGAAACAAATGACTCTGTGGCCCAATTATTTAATTGGTCACTCACGTTTAGTGGCAGTTTAAATAATCGCACTAAGGAAAATGAAACAAACGACTCTGTGGCCCAATGGATAAGGCGCTGGTCTACGAAACCAGAGATTCTGGGTTCGATCCCCAGCAGAGTCGTTAATTTTTTTACCTTGTACTATCATTACTTTTGTTTCATTTCTTGTTTCTTATGTAATATTCTAAAGTTACATGTGTCTTTATATCATTTCCATTTTTTCATGCCTTTTTCATATTCGGAGTTTATAATATGTTTGTGATATCATTTTATGCTATATGCTATGTTTTATGTTTTAGTTAGGATTGTCCACGGTCTAAAAATTGGACTAGATTGAGAACCGAAAAAAATAATTGGACAGACTGGGAACAGGTGCTGTTAACTCATTAATCATCTTGTTAAATTTTCTGATTTGATTTGCTTCTTTAAGTTTGAGAAATATACACTCATGTGGACAGTTTTATACATGGCAATTATGGAATTGGGTCAAAGTTAAAAGAACTAGATATAAAGACAAATATACATTATGTGAACACTTTTTAAAGGCCACTTTTAGCACAAGTGAGCATTAGTTTTGTTTTTAAGTGAAGGGTTAGTTACAGAACCCATTTTAGGCTACAGAACCCGCAGAACTCAATCTAAACCATTGAATTTCAAAATAAAATGATTATGGAAGATACATGAAGTGATTTAATGAGGGACCCCCATGCATGTATGTTATTCATGCACAAAAACATATATATGTTTTCATTTATGTATACATAAATGTTATTTTTGCATTATTTGAACATATATGTTTTTCAGTATTTTTGATGTTTTTCTTAAAATATATGTTTGATCTGGGTTAAATATCATTGTTTTGCATATTTTTTTTACTAAATTCTAATATTCTTAGATGGGTTCTGCTTGGTTCCACGCAAAAAATGGATTCTGCAAATAGTCCGCCCTGTATTTTAAAACTATCCGTATACATTTTAAAATTTATAAACCAAATCTAACATTTTGAAACTTACTTACTAAATCTAAATTTTTGATAAATCAGCCTATCCATGTAATTTAATGCAAGTATTACTTAGGCTACCTTTATAGTAACACAAATTATATGCAGAAAATGCAAAAAATATTTAAAAAGTTACATTTAAACTTTCTTACCCTAACTTTCTTACTTAAACTTCACCTACTCTTGCACACATCATTTTCCTTGCTCGGGAACACACCGCTAAACCTCCGACGGTCCGACTACTGTTGAACTCTCAAAAACACGAAGGGTTTTAGCTACAGGGTTCTTCCATTTCTCCCCGTCGAACCGCCGCCATGACGCTAACCCGCTTAATCCTCCGTTCCCTCCGCCGCCCCTCACCTAGCCACGCCACCACCACCTCAGTCGCCGCCTTCCATCTACAATCTCTATCCCTCCAACCTCAACCAACAAACCCTACCTACCTAATTCCCTCCAGATCCTTCGCTTTCTCTTCAGCCGAGGAAGCCGCCGCCGAGCGCCGCCGTCGCAAACGCCGGCTCCGAATCGAGCCACCACTACACGCTCTCCAACGCGATCCCAACGCCCCGCGCCCTAGACGAGATCCTAACCAACCGGACACAACTTCAGCCCTCGTCGGACCTCGGCTCAGTCTCCACAACCGCGTTCAGTCGCTAATCCGTGCCGGAGACCTCGACAACGCCTCCGTCGTCGCTCGACAATCAGTTTTCTCCAGCACACGTCCCACTGTCTTCACCTGCAACGCAATAATCGGCTCGATGTATCGCGCAAACCGCTATTCGGACGCCATAGCTCTTTTCACCTACTTTTTCAAGCAATCTAACATAGTTCCTAATGTCGTCTCCTACAATTTCCTAATAATTTCTCACTGTGAAATCGGTGAAGTTGATAAAGCCCTAGAAATATACCAACACATTAAGGAAAACGCCCCTTTTAGTCCATCTGCAGTCACATTTCGTCATCTAACCAAAGGTTTGATTGACGCTAAACGAATTGATGAAGCAGTTAGCTTACTATGGAAAATGGTGAATGATGGCCATGGGGCTGATTCACATGTTTTCAATAATATCATTCTAGGGTTCCTTAATTTAGATAATATAGAAAAAGCGAATGAATTCTTCGACGAGCTTAAAGGTAGGTGTATGGTTTATGATGGTATTGTTAATGCTACTTTCATGGAATGGTTCTTCAGTAAAGGCAGACCAAAAGAAGCTATGGAGTCTTACAAATCTTTATTAGATAAAGAGTTCAAAATGGTTCCTGCTACATGTAATGTGCTTCTAGAAGTTTTGCTAAAATGGGGCAAAAAAGCAGAAGCTGAATCTTTGTTTAACAGCATGTTAGATAGACACACACCACCTGTTGTTCAAGCTGTTAATTCTGACACTTTTAATCTTATGGTAAACGAGTGTTTCAAAGAAGGTAAAGCTTTAGAGGCTTATAACGTGTTTAAAAAGGCGGGAAATGCTCCTAAATCAAAGCCTTTTGCAATGGATACAGCCGGTTTTAATAACATGATTATTCGGTATTGTGAAGTTGGTATGGTGGATGATGCTGAGAAAATGTATGTGGAATTATGCGGTAAGTCGTTGTCACCCGATGTTAATAGTTATAAGAATTTAATTGATGCTTATTTTAAGGCGGGAAGAGTTGATGAAGGTATTGAGAAGTATACAAAAATGGTGGAAGCTGGTTTGAGAGTGATTCCTGTTTATGCGAATAGATGGTTTTGTGAAATGATTGAGAATGGGAAGGTTGTTGAGTGTGAACCGATTTTGAGTAAAATGGGTGAACGGGACCCGAAACCGGATGCTAGTAGTTATGAGATTGTAATTAGGGCTTTTTGTGGGGATTGTAAGTATGATTTGAGTTTGAGTTTGTTGCAACAGATGATTAGTTATGGTGTTGGTGTGGGACCGGTGCTTAAGGAGTATGTGTTGGAGGTTTTTGAGAAAGTGGGAAGAAAGGAAGAAATTGATCGAATTTTAAATGCAAGATTGCCAGTTTATGGAAATGCACAGCATCATGGGAATGGGTATGGGCAGAGGAATCAGTATGGAAATGTGGAGCAAAGTAGGAATGGGAATGAGTATGTAAATAGACAGCAATACAATGTTGGAAATACACAACAGTATGATAATGGAAGTAGTTATAATGGTGGACAACGATATAATACAGGAAGCTATAATTCAAATGAACAACATTATAATAATAATAGAAGCTTTAATGGAACTGGGCAGCAGTGGAACAATGGTAATGGGAATGGACAACAGTATAGCAATGGAGGATGGAATGGGAATGGAAATGGACAGAGGTACAACAATGGAGGCTGGAATGGGAATGGAAATGGGGAGCATGGCTGGTTCTGCAGTGGTTTAGATACGAGATTAGAGGTAGAAACTACATTGTAAGTTATATATTTAACAGTTGATGTTTTATTTGAAATAGGTGAGAAAAGGGCTACATGATTTTGATTGTATTTGCTGAGAAAATATTGTAACATCGTCACCTTTTTTAATCAGGAGGTGTTATTTTTTGTAAAATAATATATTGGATTGTCTATATCACTAGTTGTATCTTCCTTATATATGACACAACAATGATGTTATAAGTGTATCGAGAAGTCCATCTAGTTATTTGAAGCAATATATATTGGAAAGATGCTAAGTGCTGTTTGTAAGTTGTGCAGTCAATTGTGTGTGTGCAATTGCGGTTCACGGTACTATCAAATTTTTTTTTTTGAACAGCAAAAAAAAAGGCAACGGGTCAAGCTTCGGCATTGTCATCATCCGTCCGAGGACCTTCAAAACTTTTATAAAAACTTGAGTCTAGCAAATTGCTAGACTAAAAGAAACAAAATACAACGAGTTAAAAAGGGAATTTAATCCAATCCGACCACGAAACCTTACATTTGTGATTTCGGTGGTTTAACCAAAAAAAAAAGAAAATAAAATAATGGAATCTACAATATCCGACTTTCGCATCCTCCCGTGATCGAAAATGGTTGCAATCCTGAATTTCCAGAGCAACCAACATGTCGTGTAACCAGTGACTTGGAATTTTAGGCGACGAAAATTCCTAATCGTTAAAGATTCACAAAAACCCCACCATTCATCAAAATTGGCACTGTTGTGCATACTAATATTACACCAAATGAAATTTTTTTTCCAAACTTCCACCGCTAATTCACGGTACTATCAAATATGTGTGTAATTTTGTTTTAGCTTATTGATTTTAAAGTTCTAATGTGACAGTGAAACTAATGATCTGATTGGGTTTTTGTTCAAAGACGATCTGCCAAAGGTAGTGTGGCTGCCTATGGGTTAGAGTGGTGGTATCCGGTGGATTTAGGTGGCGGGTACCGGTGGGTGGTGGTTGCAAGTGGGTGGTAGTCTTTTTGAAGTGGCTTAGCGTGTTGATAATAATGTAGAATTTATTGTTAATTATCACATTTTTTGAAATTATGTCTGACAAGTAGGGGTGAGCATAAAAACCGAAAAACCGAACCGAAACCGAAAAACCCAAAAAAACCGCCCTGAAAAAACCGAACCATTTGAAGAACCGATGTCAACGGTTTTGATTCTTGGAAAACCCGAATGTTTGGGGCGGTTTTCGGGGGCATACGAAACCCGACCGAAAACCTCGCCCCGCCCCGCCATTATATATCTTTCAAATTTTATAATATTATTATATTTATAAAACATTTTACATTTAATTATCTTTAAAATATAAGATATGATTGAAGTTATTCAATGGGTGAGACATTGACTAAAATCGTTGCGTGAAATCGTTGAATGTTATTCTATTAAAAATCTATTTAAGTTGTGTTAGTTGAATTTACTATTATATTATACTAAACTACTAGTTGTTTTTTATTTATAACAAAATGTGTTAAGGTTTGGGAGTTTTGAATCATAATATTAATTTTTAAGGTAACAAATTGGTAAATTTAAAGGAAAATAAAAAACCGAAAAAAACCCTGAAACCGAACCGAAAAACCCGAAACCGAACGGGGTGTAATTCTTAAAACCCGAACTTTCGGAGCGGGGGTTGGTTTTAGTTAAAAACCGCCCCAAACCGTCTCATGTTCACCCCTACTGACAAGTATGTTTAAATAGGAGAAATGGGTTGTTCTAATAGAAGCACCCTATTGATATTATTAAATTTCGGATAAGATTATTGCAGGTTGAAAGTGGTGTAGGCAAAAGTAATTGGCAAATAATGATAACAATAATAATGCAACATGTTTAGAAAGGTATTAGTAATAATCTTGTCCATATGAATCTTGACTATGTACATACTATTTTTGTTTCTTTTACTTTTGTTTAGGCATGTATCTAAAACTACAAATTACAACTGTGATATCCAAAAGTTAAACAGCGGTAGATAACCTTGATTTGATTTTGCATCACGATAAATATTGATACGATTTTGATAATTAATGTACCTGTTTTCAGACTTCATGCTAAACCATCCACCATCTAAACATTAGCTAGTCAATAACACATGTACCACCCACAAAAAGAACTGTGTGAGAAATGTAACTTACTCTAATCTGTATATCCATATGCCAAAAAGAACACTAGAAAGCTAGGGAGTCAAAATTTCTATACTTTTTACATTCACCAATCAACATCCAACAAAACAACAACAAATTCTACACTAAATAAATGCCGAAAAACCTACCAAAAACGACCTCAATATTCAAGCACTTTCGAGGCAAGATCAAGTAACGAGTTCAACGCACTCTCATCAAACTTTCTAGCAAACAAATAACAAATCGACGTTGTCCCATTATTATACGAACAAATACTCCCATTATTCCTAAGCGACCGCATAAAACTCTCACTAACATTTTTCTCCCCAAAAAGAGCCGGATGCGGGCCCCCAATTGACCAGTCAACATAAGTTACCGTTCTATCAGCATTAATCGATCCATGAAACATGTGAACAAAAGTCGGCATATAATGTTCATCAGGATAACATTCACCCGTGCAATACTTTTTAAAAAGATTGTAGTATTTCAAATCAGAGATCACTTTAACGGCTAGCTTTCGGTTCATTTCAAACCATTGGGACCCTTTTCTCCAATCCTTTTTCCGGATATGGGGCCCCATTTTAGGGTTATACCTGCCCCGCCCGTATTTAGACGGGTCATCATAGGAGTCAAGAAAACTGAAGGTGGATTTAGTGAGATATTTGTGGATTGTTGGGAAGTTGTAAATTGGGACGCAGCTTTCTGATAAAAGAACAAACCGCTCGTTTGAGAAATCGAGAAGCGCGTTTCCTAGAAGTCGTCTTTCTGCGTCGACTAGAGAAACGGTTCCCCATTTAACGGCCTACAAGTACAAAAAGATTAAAAGAGAAAATGTGCAATAAATGAAACAAAATGAAAAAAAAAAAAAAAATCATCTTTTGCAAAGTCGGCGTTACTATTGCAAGTTTTTAATCTTTACTATATAGATTGCATTTGGGACCTTCCCAATTTAGCAAGTCTTAATTTTCAGCCAACCCACTTGCTATTTTGAAAAATACTCGTGTTTAGAAAAAATTTAGCAAGTCTTAATTTAGCAAGGGGCTCTAAGCCTTTAACCAACTGAGCTACTATGATACATATTGATTATTTAACTGCAATTACTTATTACTTATGTATTATATTATTTTTACTAACCCCTAAACCCAAATCATTATATTGATCACAACCTACCACCCACAATTGTCACTACTGCCACCACCACCATCATTATTGCCACCGCAAAATATAGTTACAGGGTACCCGCCGCCGCATTGCGTGGGTACCCTGCTAGTATTGTTAATAAGTGTACTAGTGTAGCCTACTTATAACTACATATAATAGAAATTGAATATAAACTACCATATAAAAACAAAATAGCAAGTGTGTCGACTGAAAATTAAGCATTGCTAATTTGGAAAGGTCCCAATTCCCAAATGCATTATATATAGTAAAAATGTTAGACATTGAATATAAACTACCATACAAAAATGAAACAAGCTCAAACCAGCTAATTCATACCTGACTAGGAATCTGGCGGTTGTAGAAAACCGAAGTATTTGAAACACTATGTTCAAACGAAGAATCCGCTGTATGAACATAAATTGAATACTTCCTCACATCTTGACCATTAAAAAACCTCTCCCACAATGGCAAAAATGGAAGTTTTCCTCTTGTCAAGAACATAAAAGCAATCTTAGGCATTCTATCGAACGGGTAATGTGCATTTTCTGGAACCAAAGAAGCTCTCCAAAAAAGCTCCTCATCAGTCATACTATGGCTCAAATTCTTCGGAAAATGAAAACTTTCCATACTCAAACAATCATTTCGTACACAATTAGCAGTAGTAGTACAGTTCTGATTGGAATTAGGGTTTGCAGATGCCTGATTGGAATTAATATTATAAGGGGTTTGTGAGGTAAAGTATCTATCTACATGTGAACTTGAAATCAAGCCAATTACTGTCCCAATTACAAAAACAATGAGAAAACATAGAAGTCTCATTAATCCAACTGATGAATCTTTAACTACTGACCGTTTTGAGTAATCAAATTCATCTCTTCCGATTCTAGTACTTCTCATCTTTAATTTCCAGTTTTGTCAGTAAATTAATACACAAAATCTACATCGTAACGGAGTAAATACAACAACATCGGATCAGAACTTCATACCAGATTAGCGACAAGATATCTGTACTGATTGAATTTGGGGGACCGGAGAAATTAGGGTTTGATAGTGACATGAATCGAGTAAATCAAAATCAAACCCAATCTGACGCGATGGTGCAGAATTGAAAGGAGCTCATGTTTGGATTTCCAGATATGAAAAGGACCTACAAATTGAAACATGCAAATCTGCTCTTCTTTTTTTCTTCCGAAAGTGAGGGGTTAGAAACTGGAAATCGGAATTTGAATTGTGTATTCCGTAGGATTGTGTCTGAATAAATTTATAAAAGTGAGAATGAAAGAAATCGTGAATGGTGTGTCGTCGTCGACGGAGTTGTGTCTCAGAGCGATGGTTGAGGCGGCAATTGTGTTACAAACGGTCTTTTCGAGGCTCCATTTTCCTCGTAATAACCTTTTCAAATAAAATGCAGTATTTCGTTTGATAAGTTAATAAAAAAGATAAAAAAAAAAAAATAATTAACGACAAATCTAATCTATTTCTAAATAAACACTTTGTTCATTATGAAACTCGAACCCTTGACTACTAGTAGTCATTATAAGTAAGCAGATTTGTTTTGTAAATGGTAAAACTATTATGAGGTCTCGTTTTTAATATTCATGAACAAAGAATATCTATTATGTCCATGATTCTTAATGGCTCGGTTTAGCTTCCGCCATGACGCGCTAAGCTTGAGGCGTGGTCCATTGTTTGAGCGTAAGGCTTGTGTATGTTGAGATCAAACTTAGCTCAAATTTACTCGTAATAAGTTGTGTTTCTTTAGGCGTATTAAAGAAACTGAGCTATATGGACCAAATATATATTGTTAATTAGTTATAATAATAGTTGGATATGCCAAAATTTGAAAAATACTATGTAGTTTTTCATCTTTATTTATATAATTGTATACATATAATTATAATTTATGTACAAAATTAACTCATTACACCACGTCTTAGAAACGTCATAGATTTGCCATGACTCCTAAGTCACGCCTCACACTATTATAACCTTGATTATATCAGCTTTCCCCTTGTTTCAAGCACAAGAAACAGCCTCACATCTTGTGATCTACACGTATGATAGAATCTGCATTTAATCAAGATATCGTGTCTAAGGGGTGTTTGGGAGGGCTTATTTAGAGAGTTTATGAGCTTTTAAGCTTTTTTAAGTTTAATAAACATTACAAAGTGTTTAGTTGAGCTTATAAGTTTGTGCTTATAAGTTTATTTATGGAGTTTTAAATAAGCAGTTTTTGAAGAGATTATTCGCTTATTTAGAATTTTTACTTTTTTTATTTTAGAGGGTTTATTAATTTACCGGGTATTAATTTAAAAAGATTTTACCGTATTATGAATATTTAATATTAAAATTATATTTTTTTAAATAAAGCAATGTCTTCTATAGATTAATACTCAAAATAACATTTCTAAATAAAACAAATGTCTAATATACGTAACGAGGATTGTGTTAATCCGCGCGTTGTTGCGGACTTTAAAACATATATTTTATAAGTTTCTTTTTTAAACGGCACTTAATATACTTCTTTTTTGTCCATAAAAAGACTCATTGTGATTGCTTTTTATTTTTTATATTATATGTATAAAAAAAGATGTAAACTCATATATTGTTGTGACACAGACATCAATAATGCTATTACGATATTACTTATTGTTGTTTTTAAAATATCAAAACATAAATATAAAGATACAATCGATACTTAAAACTGAAAATGAAATAATATAATGTGACACTTTTAATAGATACTCGTAAAGTAAATTCATAATATATATAGTATTATGAAAGCACTTATTTTTATATTTTATAACATAATATATACTATAACGCTAAAAAGTAGAGATATGTTTAGCAAAAAAACATTATAATAAACTCAAAATATAAGAATTCGAGCATATCTCCTTCCGCATATAAATTTCAAGTCTTACCAGTGGAATAATAGCACTTTTGTGGCTGACTTCCTATCCATAACTACATATATTATAAGACAAACATAGAAAAATATATTAAAAAACTTATGAACAGTAAATTAGCTATGCTAAATGTATATATCTCTACTATATTATAAAGAGTTTACACATTCCTTAATTAGCAAGGCTGAAAATTCAGCCAACACACTTGCCATTTTTGTAGCTTTTTGTGATTAAAAAATTTATGCGCCTGACGAGATTCGAACGCGGGACCAACAGGTTATAAACAACAATCGTACCATCTAGGCTACCAACGTACACATCTTTCCTTTTCTGAAATATATTTATATATTTATTCTGTTCCAATGAATTCTAATTTCAAAATATAAATCCCAATTCTTGGATAATCAACCGACGGGTTTGGGGAAGCGGAAAGACAGGTGTTCGAACGGGAGATATCAAACGAAAGAACACATTCATGCCCTAATTCCCCTAAATCTAAATCAGTGTCTCTCAAGTCGTTCACACAGTCACTCACGTATTTCTTGGATTTTTTTGGTTTCTAAATCTGCGAAGGTAATGGTTTCTCTTTCGATATCTTGATATCTAAATCTGCAAAGGTAATGGCATCTGTTTTGATTTTACTCACCGCTCACGTATTTCTTGGATTTTCGTTGTTATTTGCAGCTGGCGTTGTGTTCTGGAGGAGGAAAATTGACGGCCATTTTGATCCGGCCATTGAATGCGAGTGTAGTTTCGCCATTTCTACTTGCCACACCACTCGATTGTGAGTTAATTTTGGTTATTTCCTATTAATTTGATATTCAGCACTTTCACAAATTTTATCAGGCGAGAAGCTAAGCGTTAATCTGACCTAAAATTCAAGCTGGAGGAAACATTCAGTAATGTTGGACCAATTAGGCGTGTTTCATGGTTGCACAGAAAGGTAGTATTCTAGATTGAATATGTATTGTAGTTTATGTCGTTTATGTGTTGTGTTTAGTATGATGTTAATGCAATGCAGAAGAATAAGGTAACTTTGATTTGGATAATGAAACCCTACCCCCAACTCACAAAATCACGAATCATTGTATGATTTTGTTCACTTCTTCATCAATCAAGGACATCAGATACAAGGAACAGCCTGCGATTCTACATATCGAGTTATCAATCAAACTTAAACTTTGTAAGTCTTTTTTTTGCTGATCTATTACTCTTGTAGCATATAAGAGTATCGAATATAAATGCTATTCTGTTGTATTGATATTTTATAGAAGAGTTATTTGAATATTGATTTTATGATTGAGTCATTGTTGCACCACCGATTGTATTGTCTGAAACCCGACGAGCCTTCACTTAAAACTGCATTATTGAAAACTTTCAAAAATCCCGAGCAGGGCTAAAAAATGGAGGGTTGTCAAGTATAGAGTCGAGTTTAAACTCGACTCGGCTTGGCTTGATTACACCTCTACACTGGAGCTTGTAACCGTAGTCAATCAATAAGCACCACTTCCAAAAATGCCTCTACAATTCAGGTCTTGTTTCCCTATTTTTACTTGACAATTATTTGGTTATTGCAGCGTGTTTGTGACTAGGGTCTCCATCTAAGAACTATTACTCCCAGATTTGATCTACACAGGTAAGCTTCAAATACAAAATGTTCTTCAAATTTGAGTTGATAGTTCATGCTTAGTAATTGAGAAAATGATTGCTTCATGTTTGTGGCTAAATTTTGCATTTATATGTTCTAGGAAGCACAAGTTGGAATAGGAACAACCCTAAATGACAATAAATGGCAGTTTTTGGATTGAATACGAGCTGGGAAGGTTTCTTCTTCAATGTCCCAAGCTTGATGGTGCTCTCCAGCTAAATAACTTGGTAGAAAAGGTATTGAGAACTACCTATTATCTCCATTCAACTATTATTTTCTATTTAAAAGCCTAATCTGTTTGGTATATTATTGGCATCTAAAAGTTCAATTGCTTGATTTGATACTTATAATCAGTTAGTTCTAAAATTCTGATATTTTGGAGATCTGTCTACAGTGGTGTTGCCAAAATATTGCAGCTCAGAATTGTCATTTTATCGGTTTCACTTGCCTGAATGCAACCAGTAATTGTATTATGCAAATTATTGGTTCATTTAACGTAATGATTTTTCTTACTAATTGATCATGTTTGCAGCTTCTGTTGTAGTTGAGACTTGAGAACTTATGCACTGGATCAAATGGTTCAAGCTACCAGCTCATCAACATGATTGATAACTATTATGCATGTTGATTTTATTTTTATATATCTTAAGGCTTACTGTTTTTATTTTGACCTCTTAGAGATAAGACATAACATGAATCGGCCTTTCATTAGTAAACGGGTCGAAATTGATCCTGCACATATCATACATTTTGTTTTTTGGCAGGTAAATTCAAGCCTGTGATCGAGAAGGCAATCGTTGAGGTTTATGGTGACTTTGATGCATTTTTTATTACGAAATTGAAGTATTTCCCATAACATCTCTAATTTTAAATTGGTGATAATTGTAGGTGCATATTTCAAGAAATTTACTTCAAAACGGTAGGTGGGCCATTCTTGTTATGTTCAATCTTTAAACGTTCAAAAAAAAAAATATAGCTATAACGGGAACGTGTCAAATGGGTTGAAAGTCGCTTTTGGTCTAAAAATCAAATAAATTCATTTATAAAGAAATCTTTTATTAAAACTGGACATCTTTTGGCTTACACACACCTAATTAATGACATTATAAGCTTCTACAATCATGTTTATGTTTTAAACTTAATATTCAGATCAAGGCACAGAAGATAAAAATCTTAAGACCAAGTTGACTCAACCATCACATGTCTTCCCCAATATGATCCTGCTGGCAGCAGCATGAGTTCAGATAATTTGACCCCATCTTTAGGCATATGAATATATCATTACTCTTTTTGAAGCGTTCTAAATTTTTAGGGTTAGTTGTTTAGTCTAATTTATATTTGGTCGCATTCCATCGTTTTGAGTTGTGTACAATAAACTCTTTTGATTCTAGGTTTACTCACTTTGTTTACTGTACATTGCTTAAATCGATCACTTTGTATACTATCATAATGCATTTATTTATTTATTTTAAAAATCTTGTTTGTTGATTTATTGTAGTATAACAAGGAAGAAAGTAGCGAGTCGTCGTCAGATGTCGGTGAAATTACATGGGTTGAATAATTGACATCCTTAAAAGTTGCAGGTCAGTACATGGTGATTTAACCTAATTTTTGTATATTGGTCCTAAGAAATAGGAATGAATGAAAAGGATAAAATTTCAAAATGTATGTAAGGCTAATATATGGGAGTTATACTACTTTTGATTCAATAATGAGCAAATTTTAACAATAGGAAAATTTACGATTATGTTTCTAAATTACTCTTCAAAATTAAGTATTGAAAATGACATGTTCACCAAAAATACCTAATAAACTCTCGCTACTAGAACACTAGATATTAGCAGTGTAGTACCCATAAAATTTAATTTAGCTATGTGCTGGAAACACTTTCTAAACTTTCCAAATTGTGATACCTACAATGAAATATGTCATCAAGTAAGCTAATTTGAAACGTTAACATTCATTTTATCCTCAAGGGAGTTTACACATCAATATACGTTAACAATCATTTTATTTTATGGAAAGAATGTGCATCTGGACAACATTTGTCCGCTGCGAAATATTGTTATAGGGTACCCGCCGCCGCATTGCGCGGGTACCTGCTAGTAAGTAAATAAATATGCATGAGAAAATACAAATATCAAGATGCACCTCCAAATTTTCAAAAATACCCTTACGGATCAACTCATTAAGCATATTCACAATTTAAGCACGTACAAGTGGATATTAAATGTTTCAAGTAAAAAAAATATAGATATCGGGTAACTCTTTAATTTCTAACTTATTAGTCATAATCTCTATTAGTGATTAAAGAGAACATTTAAATAAATCATCAATGTGAAAATCATAATTAATTTTTTTCCAAAATAAAATGTGGAGCGGGTTACAAATTGATGGTGATATTAGATTTCGTTCTTATATTTTTAATTTGTTATAGAAAATTATAATCTCAAATAAATCCATTTTGTATATAAATAAATCAATATCGTAGATTTGGTTCTTATAAATGACATGCGAAATACAGTTGGGAGGTTGCTTTTGCTTATTTATCACGAGCCCATCCTGACTCCAGTGGATAACGACTGCCAACGTGAATCTTGCTTTCCATCCAAAATATTTCTTTCTAGAAATATTATAAAGAAATGCAAATAATTCGTCTAAAAAAGGAATAAAAGTAAATGTAAATAAAAAAAGGAAAACAATATAGGCAATACATTAAATAAAGGGTAAATTACAGTTTCTGTCCCTGACCTATGACCGATTCGGGGTTTTTGTCCCTAATGTTTTTTTGTCCGTTTTTTTGTCCTTTAAGTTTTTAAAATTCTGGAAATTTATCATTCCGTCTATTTTTAGCCGTTAAGTGACTAAAAATGCAAAAAGAATAAGGGTATTTTCATCTTTTTTCCTCATTCTTCATGTTCTTCAAGAAACCACCATTTCCCCCAAATCCACCACCACAACCACCGCCTCTCTCCGTCACTTTCAGATCTGCTCAAAACACGAGCTTCCAAACATATAAATCGGAAGGTGAAGAAGCATCAGTGGCAGTCTTTTGCAACAAACACACACACGTATTATCAAATCGAGTAAGTTCTTCGATCTCAAAACGATTTATATGGGGGACAACAGGAACTTTGAATTAGAATGTAGATATGTGAAAAATAACATGAAATCGGTCTTCGATCAATTTAATTTAAAATCAAATTGCAAATTGCGTGTTGATTGTGTGACAGAGAGATTGCTTGCTTACCAGGGCGGACTCAAACTCAGGAGGTACTGAATCAGAGAAGATGGAAGTGATTACGAACGAATGGAAACCTAAATTCGGGAAATTGATTGATACATTCTTGACCTTTAAATTTACTTTTAGCCCTAAAAACAAAACACAGAGATAATAGATGATGAAATTGAAAAGCAAATTGATCCAAGTTCTTTGTCGTTTTTGTGTGACACATTTTTAATCGAGAAGATTTTGATGCGATTAAAACAAGGTAACCTCAATTCATCCGACGAATACCTGCTTCAATTAACTCCATCTTCATTTATCGATGTTATTCACCATTGCCGTAATAATCCACAATTAATCAAGGTTTTTGGTTTTGTTTAGATGGTGTGTGGAAGATGAGGATGAAATTAGGGTTTAATTAGGGAAGAACACATAAACGAGGAAGATGATGCAAGGGTAATTTGGTAAAATGGACAAAAAAAACCGTCACTTAACGGCCAAAATTGGACGGAATGACAAATTTCCAGAATTTGAAAAACTTAAGGGACAAAAAAACCGAAGAAAAAACATTAAGGACAAAAACTCCGAATCGGCCATAGGTCAGGGACAAAAACTGTAGTTTACCCTTAAATAAATCTATCTCTATTTTTAATAAAAGAAAGCTTAATACGTCATTCAATCTACATCATCTTTACCACCTCATAATTCTCATGCCACATCATCAATATAATATAATTTGATTTTTTTGAATTTCAAATCTATCTAAAGGATTTTTTATAATATAAATATAGTTTTAATTTTTTAAATTTGAAATCTATCTAAAAGAAAAAATTTGGATTTTGAATAAATCTTGAATTAATTTCAAATCAATATCTAAAAACTATATATTTTTTAAAATTATGACTATTAAAATTACTGATATATAGAAATGTCGTATTTCTATATTAAGAGTTTTAGAGATTTATTTAAAAACTAATGTGAAATAAAATTATAGATTAATTAGATAAATATTAGAGGACATTTTAGTATAAATGGTATATTAAAGTAGGGGTGACAATTTCTGACCCGACACACAAACCCGACCTTCGTTTTAGCTAATAAAATTACTAACTTTTAATATTTATTTTTCCAGCCTTTATAAAAATCTTTATGTCTATCCTTAATAAAAGAAAGTTTACCATTTCACCTAATTCACGTAAGATTTGCCACATCATCTTTGTCACCTCATAATTCCCATGTCATATCACGTTGCTTCCTCTAAGCCAAACTAACGTCCATAGATATGTCTCCATATGAAGTGTGATGTTTTATATTTAATATTCATGAGATTCCCTGTATGATGTATTCATGTTATTTGTTTTGGTTTTTAATGGCTTTTTTCCTTGAAATGTGCGGTTGAAAACCAAAGATTTAAAAGTTTATACAAGTCATCTGTCATTTATCACGGGTTATAAGCTAGTATATAATATTGAATTTCTTACTTTGGATTTTTTCAGAAACATATAGGACATTTCTATACTGTTAACATATCTTAATTTCAGATATTACATTTCTTTCAGTATCTTAAAACCATAGCCATAGCCAATTTTTACCTCCCTCTTCATTTAACGCTCGTCATATCAATCGCGAATAATGTTTGGGGAGCGTTTGACGCCATTCAAAGTTGAAATTTGCTCTAATTAGTAAAACTATAATCCTTCCTCCGTATCAAAATAAGTGACACAAATTGCCTTACACGTTTTTTGAGGTAAAAGATTAAAGTAGAGGTTAAAATATATTAAAGTACATAGTTAGTGGAGATTGGGTCCCACTTTTCTTGAATAAAGTGATATTAATGAGTTTTAAATGTAAAAGTAAGGGTATAAAGGTAATTTCACTTTATTAAAGTGGATATTTAGTGGGTATGGGTCCCATTATTTTTACCAAATAAGGAAAGTTTTCAAAGTGTGTCACTTATTTTGATACACCCTAAAATGGAAAGTGTGTCACTTATTTTGATACGGAGGAAGTATTTGTTTTGCATATACTATTTCTTTTCACCAAATAATATATCATCTACAAAAAATTTCAACTTATTAGTAAAAAAAATTAGAATCATCAACTAATTAAATTTTGCCATAATCTAGCATAAGTAAAACTGTAAAACAGAAGAAAACATTCAAATAATTGTCCACCCCTTTCAGTTTCACTTCAATAGTTCAATCTCCAACCATAACAAATTGTCAACAACACCCGCAGTCACAAATTTTCATTTTCATTTCCTTTAGTAGTACGACAACAATATCCTTTTCAGTTTCTAACACTTAGCAGTAACACCTTCTAAATTAGTTCTCATCCAGACATACTTTTAAATAACAAACACAAATTTAATCCCCTTTATACTTCCCATATCGCACCAAAAAAAATTCATTTTTTTCTTAAATTTTTGTCTCAAATTTATTAGGGTCCACATAATAAAATAATATTATCATAAAAAACCTCACCTCTAAGGACCGTAATATGTTTTCTAACTCATCAAGAACGTCACATTATCTTCTTCCCTACCGGAAAAAAACGGACAAGATCGTGTCTACCATATCTTTTCTTTCCATCTTCCCTTCCCCCCTCTCTCTACCTATTCATCTCTATCTCTCACTAGAAATCTCTACCGACGAGTGGTGTCAGAGTTCCCCCAACGTTTGTGCCTCACGACGAGATCCGTGCCATTGGTGACCAGATGGAGACGAGATGCATGCCTCACGCCGAGGCTAGTGACGTGCCCATTGACACAGACCTAACTATCTCCTAAAAATACATTCTCTATCCTAAGTAACCTTATATTTTTAATTAAAATCATTACTAAATATCCCACCACTAAATACTTCGTATCTCCTAAACATTTATGCTAAAGAAAAATGAACTTTTTTACGAAACATAAAAAGTGTTAAATGTAATATTTAAGAAATCCAACTATTCAAATAAACTTGTAAACCTGAAAAATGCACAAATTCGATTTAAGTTGTTTTTAAAAAATACATGCTAAAATTACCTGGCTTTTTATGCGGATACCTTTAGTTTTATAAAACGAAAATTTATATTGTTTCCTACTAAATGGGGGTGAGCACAGTCTAAAAACCGAACTGAACCAAACCAAAACCGATAGAATCGAAATCGAAAACGATGAATTTGCAAAACTGAAACCAAACCGATAACATGTTATCGGTTTTGGTTCGGTTTGGTTTTGGTTTGGTTTTTTTTAGGCCAAATACTTATCCTTAACCGAAGACCGAACCGAACTGAAACATATATAACCGAAACCGAAAACGATGAATTTTTTAAAACCGAAACCGAATCGGTAACATGTTACCGGTTTCGATCCGGTTCGGTTTCAATCGGTTTTCGGTTCGGTTCAATTTTTTTGGCTCAAATGTTCACCCTACTAAATCTTCGTATCTTATCCTCCTGCCCATAGATAAGATTGATATGTAAAATTTAACCGTCCTCTTTCATTATTTGATTTGGATACCTATATTAAAATAATAACAAGAAAATAAATAAAAAGATTTAATAAATAATAATATTATCTCTCTATTGGCCACCAAAGATTGTCTTGAGATTTTCCTTCAAGAGGTCTTGGGTTCAAAGCTTGTTGATGGTTCGAGTGAAGAAATAACGCCCCTTGTAAATGTTACTATTTAGAGTCGAGTCCCTAACTTAATAATTTGGCGTTAAAAAAATCAACAAAAACTAAAAGATACTATTATTTAAATAGAAAGCATATAATTTAATATTGAAAACATATTAACATAATCAACGTAAACTAAAAGATATTCTCGTAATAAAGATATATTATTTATAATAATATAAAACTAGTTACTATATAATTACAAGTTAAGCCAAAGAATTCAGCATCAGGATCTTTCTTTGTTTCTCTCTCCTTCCACTCAGTCAGGCATTCTTCCCACCATTTTATATATTTTTGCGGTTTACACAATTGGCAGCTTTTACTTCACCTGGAAGATATATATTCAGAATAATAACTTTCCGGCGATCTCATAGATTGAGTGTCTGACAGAAGAATGCATCACAGCAACACTTTCAAGTTTCAATTTCATCTAAATCATTGAGATCAATAGGTCAGTCAATTTCTGAAATTTCTCTTAAATCTGATTAGGATCCAAAATTTTCGTGTAATTTGCGTTAATTTTGTTTGTAATAGATACATTTAGAGAAAAATGGAGAGTAATGTCGATATAGAATCCGATGAGGGAAAATTGGAGAGGAATGGATCGGCGTTTGAGGATAGAGTGATGAATAAGCAACCGCTCCTTTTGAAGAACAGAGTCAATACGACGTCGCAGATTGCCATTGTTGGGTCCAATATCTGTCCGATCGAGTCGCTTGATTATGAGTAATCATTCGATCTTATTCTTATCCATCTATTGCGTTAATTTAGTCTTTCATATTTCCAAATTTATGCTTTACGTTTTCTTTTTCGGAAACGAATTAATTGCAAAAAGTAATTTAATTGTTTATTTTTTCATTTAATTTAATTTCTAATTTTTTACCGAGCGTTAAATCCTTGTCTAAATAAGACTTGTCTAAATAAGACGGGAGTTGATTCGTACAGAGCAATTTTTATTCATACAGAGCAATTTGATCCCAAATAACAATCATGCCCTTACTTTCTTTTTATCATATTTTTCATTTCACCCCTCCCACTAAGGGCATCAATGTCATTTGATATAAGATTGAAAAGCTTATTTAAAGGTGCTTATGGCTTATGAGCTTATATAAGCCTTAATAAACCCCTCTAAATAAGCTTTCCCAAACACCCCCTGCATGGATAAAAGTTACTCTGTATGAATCAACTCCAAATAAGACGATATCTTTAGTTAATTTTTCTAATTTGGATGATAATATGTTTGATAGCGTCTAATTGATATTGCTGTTATAATGAAAGTTGTGACGTACTTGTTTGTGTTTCTAATAGGAAACTCACTATCACATGTGTCCGAGGTTTATGTATGCATTTGTTTAATTGATTTTTGTTCCTTTGCTGTGAATGAATATATAATATTTTACCAAAAGGGGTGTCAAATAATAAAAAAGTGAGGAAAAAAAAAACATAGTACTTTTCTGTCAGTTTCTGGCCACATGATCTTCCTTCCTTTGAAGAAAGAGAACATGAGTGAATTAAGTATCAGTTTGACAAAGTTTAACTATTAAAAATCCTTTCTTTTTGGTAATCAATCTGCCGCAACACTGCATCGATGACAATACTTTAAAAGTCTTGTGAAATTGTTTGGTTGATTTCAAGCATATTGTTTGTTTACTTATGTTAGTTTTGTTTCTAGGAAAAAATGCCAAGAACCATATCTAAAGATCTCCCAATTTGACAATGTGATGCACCAAAAATTGTCTAGTTCATCAAAAAGAGTGGAATTTCAGTTTTTGGCAAATATAGGAGTTAAAGTTGAATTTTTGTCATTTAGGGACCCAAATACAGGTCATTTTTTGCAAAATTTCCCTGTATATTTAAAAACTGAAATTTTACTCTTTTTGGCAAAATTCCCTATATATTTGAAAACTGAAATTTTACTCTTTTTGCACCCACATTGTCAAACTTAGGAAAATTTGTTACATTTCTTGGCAATTTTCCTTTGTTTCTAAGGACGTGTTCTATTCTATCATCTAATTATAGTCGACAATTTTACTATTTATTTAAAAAACATTAATCTTGATCCAACAATTTACAGGATTCTTGAGAACGATCTTTTTAAGCAAGACTGGAGGTCTAGAAAGATACTGGAGATATGTCAATACGTTTTCTTGAAGTGGAATCTAGCACTTTTAATAGGAGTAATAACAGGGCTTGTGGGTTTTTTCAGCAACCTTGCAGTGGAAAACATTGCTGGATTTAAATTTCTTCTCATGAGCAAACTTATGCTTAGTCATAAGTAAGCCTAGTTTCATAATTTTTAAATTACGTAATTAAATTTTTTTTGAGTAATTTATGAACAATTATTGTTTCAATGCAGTTATTATCTGGCATTTGTAACATTTGCTGGTATCAATTTGGTTCTTGGGGTTTCTGCTGCAGTTTTGTGTGCTTACATTGCACCTGCAGCAGCGGGGTCCGGTATACCTGAAGTTAAAGCTTATCTTAATGGAATAGATGCACATTCTATTCTTGCTCCAAGTACATTATTTGTTAAGGTATTATTACAAATATTAATTAATAAAACGTTACTTTTTTTTTATGTAAATAAACTTGTTAAGTATAAAGATGAAATTTACTAGATATGCGGGTCGATACTTGGATGTGCTGCGGGATTTGTTGTGGGGAAAGAAGGGCCGATGGTGCACACGGGTGCTTGCATAGCTAACTTACTTGGTCAAGGTGGTTCTAAAAAGTACCATTTGACATGGAAATGGCTTAGATATTTCAAAAACGATAGGGACCGGAGGGATTTAATCACCTGTGGTGCAGCTGCTGGTGTTGCAGCTGCTTTCCGGGCCCCAGTTGGTGGGGTCCTCTTTGCTCTTGAAGAAGCAGCTTCATGGTTTCTCTCTCTTCATCTCTTTTTCATGTCTCCATAATAATTACTATTATTATTACTATTACTTAAATAAATATATTTATTAATTTTGTAGGTGGCGGAGTGCGCTTTTATGGAGAACGTTTTTCACGACTGCAGTAGTAGCTGTGGTGTTGAGATCTCTTATTGGAGTTTGTAAAAGTGGAAAATGTGGATTATTTGGTGAAGGCGGTCTCATCATGTTTGATATTAATAGCACCATACCGGATTATAGTATCGTTGATCTTTTGGGGGTTGCATTAATTGGAGTCATTGGAGGATTGTTGGGAAGTTTATATAATTATCTTGTGGACAAGGTCCTTCGTACTTATAGCATTATCAATGAGTAAGTTTCTTCTTACTTTTCATCTACCAATATAATCACACGATACTGTTTTTTTAAACTAAAAAAAAAATGGTATCAAATGACCAAAATACACATCCATGTATAAAATATATGATTAATCTTGACCATTAATTAATTATTTTTGCAGGAAAGGTCCTGGTTTTAGGGTATTTCTAGTCGCACTTATTTCACTCCTAACTTCATGTTGTGCATTTGGCATCCCATGGCTCACAAACTGTGTCCCCTGCCCGACTGACCTAGATGTACAATGCCCCTCGGTTGGTCGTTCGGGCAGCTACAAAATCTTCCAATGTGCCCCCGGTCACTACAATGATCTTGCTTCCCTAATTCTCAACACTAATGACGATGCAATTCGAAGCTTATTAAGTTCCACCAATGCAGACGAATTTCGCATTTCCACCCTTCTAGTTTTCTTTATTACAATGTACACCCTCGGAATTATAACTTACGGCATTGCAATCCCTTCGGGTCTCTTTATTCCCGTGATTATAGCTGGTGCATCATACGGTCGCCTCGTTGGTTGTCTGCTTGCTAATTATTCTAATCTAAATGTCGGCCTTTTTGCTCTACTGGGGTCCGCTTCTTTCCTAGGTGGCACGATGAGAATGACGGTTTCTTTATGTGTCATACTTCTCGAGCTCACGAATAATTTATTAATGCTCCCGTTAATTATGCTCGTTTTGCTCATTTCGAAATCGGTTGCCGATAATTTCAACAAGGGCGTTTATGACCAAATTGTGAAAATGAAGGGTTTACCGTTTCTTGAAGCGCACGCTGAACCGTACATGAGACATTTGGTTGCGGGTGACGTTGTTTCCGGTCCGTTGATCTCGTTTTCGGGTGTTGAAAAAGTTGGTAACATTTTGCATACTTTAAGGTTGACTTCGCATAACGGTTTTCCCGTTATTGAGGAGCCGCCTTTTTCGGAAGCACCCGAGCTTTGTGGGGTGGTTTTGAGGTCACATTTGATTGTTTTGCTTAAAGGAAAGATGTTTACTAAAGATAGACGGTTGACTGGGGCTGAAATGTTGAGAAAGTATCACGCGGTTGATTTTGCAAAAGCGGGGTTAGGTAAGGGGTTGAAATTGGAAGATTTGGATATTCAAGGGGAAGAAATGGAAATGTATGTTGATTTACACCCGATAACGAATACTTCACCGTATACGGTTGTGGAGACTATGTCTTTGGCTAAAGCTGCTGTGGCTTTCCGGGAGCTCGGGTTGAGGCATTTGTGCGTGGTCCCAAAAACTCCAGGGGTAAATCCGTAAATTCATCCTCTCTCATAAAATTTATGTTATTTTGATAAATTGTCTAAAATATGCTCGTAAAAGTAAAATTAATCAAAAAATTAGAAAAAAATAAGGGTAGTTTGGTCATTTTAAGTGAAAATGGACGTAAAAGGAAAATTTAAAACCATAGGTACAAAAATCATGCAAAGGAAGGTTTATGGACAAAATCGTAAATTTCAGAAGATCACATTTGGATTGGAGTAAATTACAAAATTTCATTACTTTTTAAGAATGAATACACCTTGGATGACTTTAGATATGTTTGAAACTTGAAAGTGTTCAATCTATTTCCGTATGAACAAACCCGAATGACCATTTATATGTAAATGATTTGAAATGATCTCGTATGAAATTTATATATTATGGTTGATTAGAAGGGTATTATGGAAATGACAGTTTTTGTAATTTTTTTTTTGTTTTGCAGAGGCCACCAATTGTTGGTATATTGACTCGCCATGACTTCATGCCTGATCACATATTGGATCTCTACCCGAACATTGACCGACACAAATAGATGGAGAAAACAACAACTCATTATACGAATAGAAGATGCTTTAGGTTTTTTTTAGTATTTATTTGTGATTTCAGTGCCATGATAGCGTTTAATTTATTATTAATTGTGAAATACGATCAACGTAGATGGATTTTTTATGTTTAGTTTCGCTAAATGTCGTGAAAATGTGATAGAAATAAGTAGAAAAAGGAAAGAATAAAAGAAACATGTATTTATGGATGTTGTTTTGGCCTATAGACTTTTTAGTATCATCTCATTTAGGCTGAAGCTTCTTTGCAGAGAACTAATGAAATGTCACAAACGAAATACACATTCGACTCATTATATAATTAGCATTAAGAAAACAACGACCATTTTAAAAACTTCATTTTTCTTCCAACAATCAATCATACAATAATAAGCCCACAAGAAGGTATGCTATCAAAGATTAAAGACATGTTATATTTAAAATGACTCTATACTATTGTTATAACATTAAACCCCATAAACAAACTTGTTATGATATTTCATTTGACACTCATACAAATATTCTAACCAATCACAATTTATCGAAAAAGAAAAAATATTAAAAAAATGGTTAATGGAATGTTAAAGCATTGGTGTCGGACCTTATGCACGAGTTTGGCACGGCAACAATGATGTTTGGTTTCGCCAAATACCCGATAATGCAAGTTTGGCGTGTGGATAGCATGTTCTTTAAAACCAAACACCAGTACACCACCACCAATAAATAATAAAATCAATTAAAAAGTCAAACTTAGCCTTCTAACTTTACTAAAACTACAGTAAAACCACCTACTAGCTACTACCAAAACAATCTCACCCTCTTCGCAAATCACAATAACTAAAACATGGATTTAACCAAACATATCACACATCCGTAGCATACTGTCAAGAATCTCTCCAAGAAGCAAAATTCACATATCCAAAGGGCATAACGGTAATTTTGCAAAATTTTATTGCATGCGAGTAGAATTTCTATTTGGCGTATATGGCTGACTGTTAAAAAGTCAAAATTGAATAGTAGGACATTGTTTTTTTAGGGTTTTTACCTTATTTGGAATCAGTACTAGTAATGGTTGTGGTGGCGGGAATTGTTTCTCCAATTGTTGATTTTCCCGCCATGTTTTTCCATAATATTTTCAAACAAGGCGCTTTGATTCCTTAATTTCATTCCCCCCTTTGTGAAATCTGCTTCCTATAAAACACATTTCAGCTTCAAATTTAGTTTTTGTCTGTTCTTCTAAAATTTCGCTTGAATATAAGATATTTTTTCTTCAAATCGCGTATTTGTGCTCTAAATTAGGGTTTAGAAAATGGGGACGGCGAGTTTATTAGAATCTGAAGAAGGTGAAGCGGTGAAACCAACAGGTCAGATTAGCTTATGCCGATAGCTAATTTTTGTTGATAGATCATTAATTACTGTTGTTTCATATGCAAATTTTTTTCTCTAATCTGTTTTCGTTTTCTTAAATTTTCCTATATTCGTATGTATAATGATGCTTGTGCGATAGATGGTGTCTCGTAGAGATGAAGTGATATTTAGAGAGAGAGATAGTGTTATATTTAGAGAGAGAAAATGAGAGTGAGTTTATAGTCTTTTCAATAAATCAACATCATTGGTGCGTTTAGCGTAAAAATCTAAGCGAGATTTGAGAGATATATACACACAGAGCATACAATTTTATTTTCTGAATATATATTAGCGTTCTAAAGGGCCGATCTGTGTGATACTTGTTCCTCGATCATGTTAAAATTTAACAAAATTGCGCAGGCTTAATCTTGAGGGATGGTTTTTATTTGAGTTCATAATTTCCGTTCCTTAATTCTTATGAAGGTTTGTTGCTTTTGATCTCTGTGTGTTTCATTGTAATGATTTTGATAATGGCTGCATGCACCTTTTTTACTGCATGAGTAGTCTTTCTGAATTATTTATACAAAAATAAGAGGAATACTATTAAGATTAAAGTTGTGTTAATTAATGTTACCGGATGTGAACATATGAAATAAATTTAGATACAGTAAGTTTAATGATGTAGATTATTTAATTGTTATATCACTTGATTTTGTTATAATAGGAAGAACTTGTTAAATTCTATTTTAGCCAATTGATTTACTATACGTGTGCGTGAAGTATGAACGCTGAACAAGGCAAGGTGTAATTTGTGGAAATTTGCCGTGATCGAATTAACGGTCAAAATTTATGAAGTCATTTTAGTTTGACTTGATAGTTTTAATACAAGTAGTTCTTAATAATAAGTTAATTTGGAAAAGTTTGTGTGATTCTCAATTTCTTTATAGATTGTTGTAAATTTGAATTGAACATAAGATCTATTTCAAGTAGAGTAATAAAATCAGAGCAGCTGAAGTGCGGTATATTCTTATTATTTATTATATTCTTTTTTTTATTCACAAATCTGTCTCTTGATGTATATACTCTTATTTTATTTATATTTTGTGCGTTACAGAAATGAAGAAAAAAGGGAAACAAACTAAATCAACAACTGATGTATCTGATGGTAAAACAACTACCAAACCTAAACCTAAACCTAAACGAGAAAGATCGGGCAACAATGAAGACATTCCCGCCTCTAGAAAAATGCCAAAACGGGCCGCCTCATGCACAAATTTCAAAACCAAACCCGTTCGTTTGTCAGAAAAATTTTCAACAATCGAGACCAAAAAAGTACAAGTGGTTGAAGAAGAAATTGCAGCCCTAAGTTTAATACCGGGCCCAGATGACCCGCGACCCAACAGAAGATTAACAGATTTCATCTTCCATGATGCTGATGGAAACCCGCAGCCCGTTGGAATGCTGGAAGTTGATGATCTTTTCATTTCGGGCCTAATATTGCCATTAGAAAAGTCAACTGAAAAGGAAAAAGAAAAAGGGGCCCGTTGTGAAGGATTCGGGAGAATTGAAGACTGGTCAATCTCGGGTTATGAAGACGGGTCACCTGTTATTTGGGTTTCAACAGATCGTGCTGATTATGATTGTGTTAAGCCCGCAGCAAATTACAAGAAACAATTCGGGCTTTTTTATGAAAAAGCCCGTTCGTGTGTTGAAGTTTACAAACGGTTATCAAAATCTTCAGGTGGTAATCCCGATTTGGGCCTTGATGAATTACTTGCTGCAGTTATTCGGTCATTAAGTGGGAGTAAGAATTTTCCAAATGGTGCAAATATTCGGGAGTTAGTTATTTCTTGGGGTAGTTTTATTTATGAACAGTTAGTCGGGCTAGATGTTGCACCAAACGGTACCGATAAACCGTTTGTTGAAATACCTGTTTTAACCGCTTTACGAGACGAAAGCAAGAAACTTGAAGAAAGTGAAAAAATCCCATTCTATGGGTCAATGAACGCTCCTTTAAAGATTAATGATGGAGAAAAAGTCAACGGGTCAAACTTGCTGGCTGCTGACGAAGACGAAGACATGAAATTAGCCCGTGTTTTGCAAGAAAACGAAAACTGGCAATCGATGAGACAGAAAAAACGACAAAAACACGCCACGTCAGCAAACAAATTATACATCCAAATAAATGAAGATGAAATTGCAAACGATTATCCTCTGCCTGCTTATTACAAAACAATTAATCAAGAAACTGATGAATATATAATATTTGATGATTTTGAAACAGTTGATCCTGACCAACTGCCAAGAAGCATGCTTCATAATTGGTCACTTTATAACTGTGATTCAAGATTGATTTCATTGGAGCTTTTGCCTATGAAACCATGTGCTGATATTGATGTGACAGTGTTTGGATCAGGGATTATGACAGCTGATGATGGAAGTGGATTTTGTTTAGATGATGAACCAAACGGTACTTCTGGTTCATCTGCTGTAGTAAATGAAGATGGTATTCCTATTTATTTGAGTGCTATAAAAGAGTGGATGATTGAATTTGGTTCTTCAATGGTTTTTATTTCAATTCGAACCGATATGGCCTGGTGAGTTTTTTTATTTAAATAATATTTTATTAAACTTTTATTTTCCATTCCCTTGAACCCTTCTTTTTCAAAAAAAAAAAAACTTTTATTTTGAAATGGACCGATTTGGGCTGTGTTTTATCTCTAATGGGCCATATTAAGAAATTTATCTAATTGGGAATGGGTCAAAATGATATCCTTATGTTTTTGCTTAGAGTAAATTACACAAATGGTCCTTTAGGTTTGTATTTTGTACAACATTACATATTTCTGAAACTATTGACACGTTTCCCGTCAAACACGGATTTTTATGGGTTTCAAATTGGTGAAGGGGAAAGGGTAATGACAGATTTACCCCCTTGTGCATCACATGTGACCATACTTGACTAGGAAAAATAAACGTATGGCTAGGTAAAAGACCAAACGTGTCAATAGTTTCAGAAATAAGGACTATCAGTATAATTTATGAAACTAAAGGACCAAATATGTAATACGGTACAAAACTAAAGGATTATTTGTGTAATTTATTCTTTTTTAATTTTATTTATTTATTTCAGGTATAGATTAGGAAAGCCATCAAAGCAATATGCACCATGGTACCAAACGGTCCTAAAAACAGCAAGGCTTGCAATAGCAATTATTACATTGCTAAAAGAGCAAACACGTGCATCAAAATTATCATTTACAGAAGTGATAAAAAGATTATCAGAATTTGACAAAAATACCCCTGGACACATATCTTCAAATCCTGCAATTGTTGAAAGATTTGTAGTTGTTCATGGTCAAATTATTTTACAACAATTTGCAGAATTTCCAGATGATAGAATCAGGAAATGTGCCTTTGTTTCTGGTCTGGAAGATAAAATGGAAGAAAGACATCATACTAAATGGTTAGTTAAGAAAAAAACAATTTTAACAAAAGCTGAAAATATGAACCCACGGGCTACAATGGGGCCCGTTGTTTCAAAACGAAAAGCAATGCCTGCAACAACAACACGGTTAATTAACAGAATTTGGGGTGAGTTTTACTCAAATTATTCACCTGAAGATGTAAAAGAAGGTGATTCTGTAAAAAAAGATGAAGATGAACAAGAAGATGAAGAACAAGAACAAGAAAATGAACAAGATTTTGAAGAACCTGAAGAAGAAAACACGGTTTCTGTCCAAGAATCTGGAAACCCTAATTCTGCAACGAAGGAGAAGAAAACACGCGGGTCGAAAACGGGTATCAATTGGGTCGGGCCCGCAATTGGGAAAATGTTAGATGGAAAGATTCTTTATAAAGAGGTGTCTCTTCAAGGTGAGATTTTAGGTTTAGGTAGTTCAGTTTTGGTTGAAGATTCGATTTATTTTGTTGAATATTTGTTTGAAGATTCTGATTCAAGAAAATGGGTTCATGGAAGATTAATGTTAAAAGGTTGTGAAACTGTTCTTGGAAATATAGCAAATGAACGTGAAGTGTTCTTAACAAACAATTGTTTGGATTTTGAGATTGATGATAGTTTACAAACCGTTGTTGTTCAAATCAGAACAATAAAATGGGGATTTGAGCATCGGAAAATGAACGCAAATTTTGATAAAATCGATCGAGCAAAAGCTGAAGAAAGAAAAGTCAAAGGTTTGACTATCGAGCATTATTGCAAGAGTTTATATTGGCCCGAAAAAGGTGCTTTTTTTGCTTTACAAACTGATAAAATGGGATTAGGAAATGGGATTTGTGATTCTTGTAAGGTTATTGAAAACAAAAACAAGAATGAGGTTTTTGAAGTGAACGATTCCAAAACGGGATTTAAATATATGGGAAAAGAATACCAAATTGATGATTTTGTGTATGTGGGCCCGCATTATTTTGAGTCAGATGATAAAGGTAATGAAACCCATAAAGGTGGAAGAAACGTTGGCTTGAAACCGTATGTTATTTGCCAATTGATGCAAATCGACCCGCCCAAAAATCCAAAATGGGTCGACCCGGATTCAGTAACGGTTCAAGTTAGAAGATTTTACAGACCCGAGGATTTGTCTTCAGACAAAGCCTACCGGTCCGACATTCAAGAGGTAAATTCATTTAATTTTTTTTTATTTTTTTTTATATATGTTTACTAATTTTTATTTAAATTTTCAGGTATATTACAGTGAAGAAATAGAGAAATTGTCAGTATCAGCATTAGAAGGGAAATGTGAAGTCAAAAGGAAGAACGATGTTTCTTCAGTTGATGGAACTTATGTTGTTGACCATGTTTTCTTTTGTGAACGTATGTTTGACCCGGTCAAAGGATCAGTTAAACAGCTACCTGGTCAAATCAAGCTTAGTCAACCAAAACTTACCATGGTTAGTGAAGCTGCAGTTAGAAAAAGAAAAGGGAAATCCAAACAAGGAGAAGATGATACTGAAATGACTGAAAATCAAGAAAATATTAATTTCAAGAATCGCTTAGCCACTTTAGATATTTTTGCTGGTTGTGGTGGTTTATCCGAGGGCTTACAAAAAGCTGGTAAATTATTATTTATTATTATTATTTTTCTTTTTCTTTTTTAAAAATATTGACATTATTATGATTTTTTTACAGGTGCATGTGTAACTAAATGGGCTATTGAATATGAAGAACCTGCTGGTGATGCATTTAGACTTAATCACCCTGATGCATTGGCGTTTGTGCATAATTGCAATGTTATATTAAGGTTATATAACTTCTACTCAATCTATTTTTAAATTTTTCTTTTTTTTTTGAAAAAATATATGTAGTAATTTTGAATGATTTTATGAAAAACAGGGCTATTATGACAGCATGTGGGGACACTGATGACTGTATTTCAACTTCTGAAGCTGAAGAAATGGCTGCAAAGCTTGATGAAGATTATGTTAAAAATCTTCCAAGACCTGGGGAAGTGGATTTCATCAATGGCGGCCCTCCATGCCAGGTGTCAATTCCTAAATTTTTAAAAAATTTAATTTGCAGAAATCAAATCAAAATAAAAACACATTTTTCTAGAGGCTGTTTGGGTGATGGGTCAAAATTGGTCAAATAGGTCAAAGTTGCCATATTTAATTGTGTATTTTAACATAAATTGACACATAAAAATCTACAAGTGTGTTTATTGTGATTATATTTATATAAATTTGAGCCTTTTTTTCTGCAGGGTTTTTCTGGTATGAACAGGTTCAATCAAAGCACATGGAGCAAAGTTCAGTGTGAAATGATTTTAGCATTTTTATCATTTGCTGAATATTTCCGTCCCAAATATTTTCTGTTAGAAAACGTTAGAAACTTTGTTTCCTTCAATAAAGGACAAACATTTCGGTTAGCACTCGCTTCACTTCTTGAAATGGGTTATCAGGTACATATAAACATAACAGTTAAAATACCAGATTATATAAAAAGTTTAAATATATTTTTTAATAATAAAACTTTTATTTATGTAGGTGAGATTTGGAATATTGGAGGCTGGAGCGTTTGGTGTATCTCAATCACGAAAACGGGCATTTATTTGGGCAGCTTCTCCTGAAGAAATACTGCCCGAGTGGCCCGAACCCATGCATGTTTTTGCTAGCCCAGAACTTAGGGTCACACTTAATGGTGGGACCCAATATGCTGCTGCTAGAAGTACTGCAACTGGTGCACCTTTTCGGGCTATTACTGTTAGAGACACAATTGGTGATCTGCCAGCTGTTGGAAACGGGCATTCTGCAACAACTATTGAGGTAAACATTTTTTTTTTGGTTTTTCTTATACAGGTGGCAAAGTGGGTGGGTTGGATCTTGAATTTCAAAATGTGTTCAAGTTAAAAGATGTAAATTTTATGTACCCAAAACACTAAAAGATTTTTATTTTTATTTTACCCTGTTGATCTGTTAGAGATAAAACATACTTGGGTTGACCCATTATAAGTAAGCGAGTTAAGAGATGAAATTTTTATGTATCCAAAACACTAAAAGATTCTTTTTTTATTTTACCCTGTTGACCTGTTAGAGATAAAACATATCTGGGTCGACCCATTCTAAGTAAACGGGTTAAAAGATGTCATTTTTATTTACCTAAAACACTAAAAGATTCAGTTTTATTTTACCTTGTTGACCCGTTAGAGAAAAACATACCCGGGTCGACCCATTTTAAGTAAGCGGGTTGAAATTGCCACATGGTATCATATTTCTTATTTTTTGCATGTACAGTACAAAAACGAGCCAATTTCTTGGTTCCAAAAAAGAATCAGAGGAGACACATCTGTTTTAACAGATCATATATCAAAAGAAATGAACGAATTAAACGTAATCAGATGCCAAAGAATTCCCAAACGCCCTGGTGCTGACTGGAGAGACCTCCCTGAGGAAAAGGTATTTTTTTTATTTTTAAAAATTCAAAAGTGTAAATTACACAAATGGTCCTTTGGGTTTGTACCATATTACATATTTGGTCCTTTAGTTTCATAAATTACACTGGTAGTCCATATTTCTGAAATTATTGACAAGTTTGGTCCTTTACTTAAACAGACGTTAACTTTTCCTGTCAAACAAACGGGTTTTTATGGGTTTAAAATTGGTGAAGGGAAAGGGAAAATGACATATTTACCCCCTCGTGCATCACATGTGGCCATACTTGACGGGAAAAGTTAAAGTTTGTTTAGGTAAATGACCAAACGTTTTAATAGTTTCAGAAATAAGGCTACCAGTGTAATTTATGAAACTAAATGATCAAATATGTAATATGATACAAACCCAAAGGACCATTTGTGTAATTTTCTCAAATGCAAAATTCATCATTAAAATAACATTTCATTTCATGGTTGTAATTTGTTAATCAATGTTTGAAATGCAGGTTAAGCTATCAAGTGGTCAAATGGTTGACCTGATACCTTGGTGTTTACCAAACACAGCCAAAAGGCATAACCAATGGAAGGGTCTGTTTGGACGGTTGGATTGGGATGGAAATTTCCCAACTTCCATAACTGACCCTCAGCCCATGGGTAAAGTTGGCATGTGTTTTCACCCTGATCAAGATCGCATTTTAACTGTCCGTGAATGTGCTCGATCTCAGGTATATAAATATAAATATGATTATATTTATATAATGCAAGTATAATTATTATTATTTTTAATTTATTATTGATTACTTTTGTAGGGTTTCCCTGATGGTTATAAGTTTTCTGGCAACATCCAACACAAACACAAGCAGATTGGAAATGCAGTGCCTCCACCATTAGCATATGCATTGGGTAGGAAACTTAAGGAAGCCATTGAAGCAAAACACAAATGAATTTTAGGTCTTGTTTGACTCTTTGACTAGTCAAACCATGACTCATTATGTATTGCATCACTGAAATGACTGAATTAATGTATATATTTTAGTATTAAGTTTATGCGGACTTTGTAATTGGAATTTACTTTTTATAAATCAGAGTTAGAAAAGTTACCATTAATATTTTAACTATGTTATAATCTGGAAAAAATAATAATTCAAACACGATATAAACATGCTATTTTAATTTGTATATAAACAATAAATTTGACTAAGACTTGAATGCAAAATAAGTACTATACGCATCACATGTGGAAGAAGAAAAAAGAGTATTTATACTTTTGTCCATTTAAATTTATTATTTAAATATTAACAACCATATATTCATACTTTGCAACTAATAAAATACTCCCAATTTGCTACAATGATGTTTTACAGTTAGTTTAAGACGTCATGCGATTGACAATGAATTTGTTTTACCCAACTAGTCCATTTTGCATGTAAAAGTATCAAATATATATATATTTATTGATGTATAACGACAAATAATAAAAGCTACAGTATATAATCAAGTGGAATATTATTACTATTATTTATGAAATTAGTGGCAAATTTGATTGCTAATATAGAAATGAAATGGTATTCTAACCAAGCTAACCTTGGAACACTTGCTAAGAGATGATGTAAAATTTTATTTATTCATTTGCATTAATAGTAGAGATAAGAATATTATTGGAGTAGTAATCAAATATCCTTTTATTTTATTTTTCACTTTATTTAATTACAAAAATATATCAAAACTACCATAAATAACTTAACTACTTGGAACTAGGGATGGCAACTACCACCCGATCCGATGATCATCCACCCGATCCATTCCACCTGTGGTGGATATGGATGAAGTTAAATGAGTGAATATCGGATGTGGAGCGGATATGAATGTTTATTGGAGCGGATATGAATGTCGATTTTCAATCCATGGATGAAATACACTAACCCCGAAATTAATTTTTTTGCATTATAATTTTATATAGTTAAGAATATACGTCTACGCATGACCCATTACTTTTGAGATATTTGTGTAATTTGAATGCAAGAACATGTATATCACAAGCATGCAAATATGAAACTAAAGAATGAGTCGACTAAATGGTCAATATTTCGGGATTAGCTACAAACCATGCTTTAAATTTTTATTATATCAAGTGATGTTTTGTATGTATCACTTCTGAATCAATATTTTTGTATTAACTACAAACAATGCTCTATGCATCGAATGTGAGTTAGTATTGATGTTTTCATTGTATCTTCTTTTAAAAGAAACTATGTATGTACGCAACAAAAAAAATCGTAAATTATATATAAACAAGTATCATACTTTCTTTAGGAAACAAATTAATTTTGATATCCAACGGGTATCCATTTACCCGCTATAATCCAATGGATATGGATATGGATGGATGAAATAATTTTAAAAGGATATGGATATGGATATGGATGATGTAAATCTAAATGGATATGGATGTAGATATCGCATCATCCGATCCACATCCGATCCATTGCCATCCCTACTTGGAACCACCTAAAATAGATTATACGACTTTATGTTTGTTGTGTGACACAGTGACTGTATAAAAATGATGCCAAGTGATATGTAGGGATGGCAAAAACATCCGAACCCGACGGGGAAACCCGAAACCGATTGTTTGCGGGTCGGGTCGGGTCGGGTCGGGTATGAATTTTTCGGGTTCGGTTATGGGTTCGGGTTTTTTTCGGGGATTTTCTCGGGTTCGGGTAAAGGTATCCCCGCCCCGACCCGCCCCGATATATATAAATTATTAATATTTTTAATTATTTTATATACTTCCTCCGTATCAAAATAAGTGACACAAATTTGCTTACACGTTTTTTGAGGTAAAAGATTAAAATAGATGTTAAAATAGATTAAAGTACATAGTTAGTGGAGAATGAGTCCCACTTTTCTTGAATAAAGTGATATTAATGAGTTTTAAAAGTAAAAGTAAGGGTATAAGGGTTTTCACTTTATTAAAGTGGATAGTTAGTGGGTATAGGTCCCACTATTTTTACCAAATAAGGAAAGTTTTCAAAGTGTGTCACTTATTTTGATACACCCCAAAATGGAAAGTGTGTCACTTATTTTGATACGGAGGAAGTATTAAATATATAATATATAAGTGTTATCGGGGATTTTCTCGGGTTTTGTTCGGGTTTAGGAGCATATTTCGGGGACGGATCGGGTTCGGGGTTTGTAAAATCCCCGATTGGGAAAACCCGAAAAAAAACCCGTTGGGCATCGGGTCGGGTTCGGGTTCAGTTTTTTATTTCGGGTTCGGGTATGCCAAAATCCGCCCCGAACCTGCCCCGTTGCCATTCCTAATGATATGACTCAAATTTTGTTTTGGTTCAGTTGATGGCTGATATTTTATTTTTTTCAAAAAAATAACTATATTGAAAAGCTAAAAAAAATTTAAGTTTTTAAGGATTTCTAGAATTTTTGTCTATTTATATAAGAAAATTTTGTTTTGGTTCAATTTATTTGGCCAAAATGCATTTTAGTACCCTGAACTTGGCTGAGTGGAATTTCTACTACCCTAAACTATTAAAGGTGCACCATGGTACCCTAAACTTGACAAAATTGTCGATTTAGTACCCTGACTCATAAATTTGATCGCGTTTTCTTACTTGATTTAATTTTGTTGTTCGCTTTAAACGGACTAAAAAATGTATGTTTATCTCAATATATTGATATTAGAAGCAAATGATATGAGAAAACAAGAGAAAATTAGTAAGTCAGGGTACTAAAGTGACCATTTTGTCAAGTTCAGGGTACCATGGTGCACCTTTAATAGTTCAGGGTAGTAAAAATTCCACCCAGCCAAGTTCAGGGTACTAAAATACATTTTGGCCTTTATTTTTTAGCGTTTCGAGTTTTTGTCTTATTCCCAACTGACAAAAATTTCTTAAAAAAAACTAAAATAAAATTAAAATATTTCTGTTTTACCTTTTTGATGTTTTTATATTTCTTTTTTAAATAAGACAAAAAGGTCGCATGAAAGTACAATCGTCACTTTAATTCACACGAAAACAGAATAATCAGTCAAACAAAAGGAAACTCGTAAAAATTCATATAAGACAAAACTTCTTATCAGATGACAAAATCAACTTAAGCTGCCCAAAAAGTTTATACCTACCAAAAGATAGATTATGGTCAAATTATTTATGGAGTCGCACGGTATATTTTGGAAAAAAAAAGGAGGAAGAAAATTAAATCTATTTTTAAAATTAGCCCTTATTTTTATCTAGCTCCTTGCTAGATGCTTAATGCAAATTGCCATTAAAAAATATACTTCCTCCGTATCAAAATAAGTGACACACTTTTCATTTGGGGGTGTATCAAAATAAGTGACACACTTTGAAAACTTTTATTATTTGGTAAAAATAGTGGGACTCATACCCACTAACGATCTACTTTAATAAAGTAAAATTACCCTTATACCCTTACTTTTACCTTTAAAACTGATTAATATCACTTTATTTAAGAAAAGTGGGACACATTCTCCACTAACTATGTACTTAATCTATTTTAACCTCTACTTTAGTCTTTTTACCTCAAAAAGTATGTAAACCAATTTGTGTCACTTGGAGGAAGTATTCAAAGTCGGATAAACTTAAAGTTATAATATATTCACTAATGAAGATTTGCTTATTAAATTGGCATGGACCACGACCTAAGAAACATAATATATAAACGTGATCAAAGAGGAGCAATCACAAGACACAAGTCCAAAACTACTTCCTAACTTTTGTGTTCTTTTATTACCTAAACCAGTTGACAAACAGGAATGAGCCTTCAATAGTAGACTGTACACATTACACCAAACCCTTAATTTATAAGATATATTCATATTTTACTAATACAGACGTATACATGCATCTATACTTCAATGCATAAACTACTTTTACCTTTAATTTGTAATCATGGAGGAATTGCATAGAATAATGCAACCATACTTAATTAAATGCATAAACATACTTTTACCCTCAATTTGTAATTATTTACGGATTATAAAATATCCATTTGCGTTTTCATTTGTTTTAGATTAGTTATTCTACGATTTTAGCCCTTAAAGTTGGTTTTTTCTTCCCGATTTGCAGCTGACTACTCGGTTCACTAGTTGTTATTCGAGGAGCCGGATTTTTAGATATGCATTTGTGCCTGTCTTTATTTATTAGGCAATTTAAAGTATACATCTAAAAATTGATTGCTAGATGACGTGACAATTTTTTAACTATGTATCGCAATTTTGCTTTCTTGTTATATGTACGACTAAACTTCAACTATCTAGATATCCCCAACCGCACTTCCTAAAAAAAAAAAAAAACAAACAAATAAATTTAACAATTTGTGTATGCGGTTAATTTCTTTTTTTAACTGCAGAAAATGATCATATGATAGAATATCGGCAATGTCATCATCATAACATTAAGGCCAAACTAAATTAAAACCAACCAAAATTTCTTAGTAGGTGACATTTTCTTAAAGTCACATATTTACCTATTTTATAAAAAAAAAAACAATCCGTAATATGGCCATTATACCCTTCTCCTTTCTAAAACTTCAATTGTTACATGAATTTGCCATGACTATTTATTTATTGGCTCGGCTCCTGTAAATTCTATGTCAATGTACTAATCGAAAAGGAAAACCAAACCTTAAAAATCTACCAACCCTTCAACAAATCCACTAAATAAAAAGTTAAAAGAACAATAAAAGACAACAATCGATGCATTAATCTAGACCTCAAACATCATATCCACACTCTATGTAAATTGTCGTCGCTTGAGCATCCTTGACGAGTTACTATCTCAAAAATTAAACTCAACGAATACTAAGTTAGTCTTGACCGCCCTCGATCGTGATACCAACTAACATTTCAGTTTTCAGCACGTAAGCTAACACTCAACTGATACATATAAGTCAATAATAATTATTGTTTTCAGTTTTTTTTGACCCCATCATTTATTTTACTTTTTTATTTATTTAAAACACACAATTTCACTAACTAATTTAGTTAATTGAAATAAACCATTACATTAATAAAAAACCATTACAATAATTAAAAAAAACATTAAAATAATTAAAAAAAAATATTATAATAATTAATAAAAAATGTTACTCTTTTGCTTTTATGGCTTCGAGGGCACAATCTTGGGTGCTTCAGGATAACATCTTACGTGACAGTGAGATATCTTGTATTGACGATGATTGTGGTTGTGCTTTGGCTTGTCTTCGTGATATGATTCCAAGATTTGATTTTAATGGCTTCACTATTAAGGAAATTGCCCCCTCTAAAGCCCAACAAACATTGGCGACTGCCCTTTTTAGTGAAACGGTCAAGGATATGGAAGTTCGCTTCAACATGAATGTGAGACAAAAAACGGTTTTCGATTGTTTACGAGCACCTCATGCTCATGATTATCTTCTAGCTATTCTCATAGACGGGCTAGGTCAACAAATGTCGCCTGTGGAATATCGTGTCATCCTTAAGTATCGTCTCATGATTCCATTATTTCCGGTTGATGCGTTATGCTCTGTTTGTCGCAAGGCAAGTAATTTGGATTCATGTTGGGAACATGCTATTCATTGTAAAGAGCTCCCGGGATTCAAGTACCAACACGATATGGTTAGAGACGTCCTTTTTGACATATGTAGGCATGCCGAGATCTCCGCCAAAAAAGAAGCACCTGTGAACTTTTTGACTGGCCCGTTGGATAGAAGATCCACACATAGACATGCTGACATTTTTGTTTTTGGATGGGTTGGGGGAAACATGCGTGTGTGGATCTAACCGGGGTTTCTTCTCTCGTGGGTTTGTGTAGTCGGGGTGTTACGGTGGGACAAGCTGCTTTGAAAGTCGCTTCGTGCAAAGTGACAACGCACGAGAAAGCATGCATTGAAAATTAACACGTGTTTATTCCTTTTGAATTTGATACTTTCGGTTTCTTTGCACATAAGACGGTGGAGCCTCTCAAAAGATTCTAACGTGTTATGCATAACAATGTTATGACTTATAACACTTGGATCTACAAATGTTTTTTTTTAAAGAACTAGTTTTGCAATTCAAAAAGGGATAGCGGCGCAGCTTGTTGCGCGCTTGCCTTCTTTCTCTATGTAAAAAAATGATATTCTATATCGGTTTTTTGACCTAAAAAAATTATTTTTTAAAAACATTAAAAAATGTTACATTATTTGGTGAGATTTGCCAAATGTGGTTGACTAGCGCATTGCGTTGTTCATGATACACAATTCGATCTCGTAATTTCTTTTCAATGCGTGTTCGTGTTGCAACATTCTCACTCCACGTACAACCGGTGTGGCGTATTTTCCGGGTTTTCTGTATAGTCCTCCTCAGGTGAACACACATTTTGCCCCTGCCTCGATTATCATGTAGTGTAAAATCACACAATACGGACGAGACAAAATCCTAAAATTCGAAAGGTCTTATGTAATTTACTGTTAAATTTAAAATCAAATTTTCACTCAACAATCTTAATCAACCATTCGTCCACGTCATTGCTTTTGTACAATTAATATGCCACCTTAACGTTAAATCAATTATATAGTTAAAAAATAGATAGTTTAAATAAGAATAAAAAACTTAATTGACAAATCACCATGCCAAAAAACGAGTTGTATCATTAGGCGTAAATAGTTGAAGATTAGGCGTAAATAGTTGAAAGTTTGAAATTATATACTTCCTCCGTATCAAAATAAGTGACACAAATTGGCTTACACGTTTTTTGAGGTAAAAGATTAAAGTAGATGTTAAAATATATTAAAGTACATAATTAGTGGAGAATGAGTCCCACTTTTCTTGAATAAAGTGATATTAATGAGTTTTAAAAGTAAAAGTAAGGGTATAAGGGTAATTTCATTGTATTAAAGTGGATAGTCAGTGGGTATGAGTCCCACTATTTTTACTAAATAAGGAAAGTTTTCAAAGTGTGTCACTTATTTTGATACACCCCAAAATGGAAAGTGTCACTTATTTTGATACGGAGGAAGTAATTATTACCACCAAATATAATTATAAAAGATAGCCGGATAACCATGACGATCTCTTATTAATGTCAACTTGTAACATATTTAACTAGAGAAAGCACGATAAAGATAATTTCACATAGAAAATTATGGCTGCCATCAAAAGATAAGATTTCGAGGGTCATTTTTGGGAAGCCACCGTGAACAACCATGCATAATCTTAGACACAGTCATACCCTCAATCAAGAATTCGATATTAATTCATGCCTATAAATACAACATCATTGTCTCATTAAGGTTTATACCATCTACACAATTCATTTTAAAGTTCATTCATCTTTAAGAAAGAAAGCACAGAAAGAAGTAAAGAAAACGAGCGATAATTAAAGAGTCAGAAAACCGCATGGATAACATGTTTCATAAGATTGCAAAGTTGGTGTCGGGAGAACATGATCATGAGAGGAAGAAGACGGCCGTTAAAGGGAAAGTGGTGTTGATGAAGAAGAATGTGCTCGATTTTAACGATGTTGGTGCGTCGGTTTTGGATCGAGCTCATGAGTTATTTGGAGACCATATATCTATTCAGTTCATTAGTGCAACTCATGCTGATCGTGGTTCCTCAGGTATGATTGATTAATTATCTGACTTTTGTTTTAATGTATGTGGGAATTTGGTTGAAGGATGTGATAATATTTGCTCTATAAGTTAAAAAAACACCAAGAAATCCTTTCTGGATTGAAATAAATACTCCTCCGTTCTATAAAAAAAAAAAATCTTATTTCTCTTGGTCACAAATATTTAGGTATAATTTTTTTTTGAATGACGGTAATTAGGATATAGTTAGTGGTGAGGTTTTTGGTAATATTTTTTTTATATTAAAAATAAGGTTATTTGGAGAAAGAAAATGTTTTTAGAAGATAGTTAATGGTGTGATATATGATAATAATAGTATTTTACTAAATGAGCCCTTAAATTTGAAAAATAAAAACTTTTTTGTGAGATAAAATTGAAAGGGAAGTTAACTTTTTCGTATTAGAGAATCTGCATTTGGCTATGACCATGCATTTCCTTCCATGAAATATATGAGAATTACATTTTCAAAACTAATGCACTTACAAAAATATATTTACTTCCAAAATTTTTATAAATAATTATGTTGTTTTTCACCCCTTTCAAAAGTAGAGTTTCTGTGTTCATGAGTCTCGGATCGCGCCACGTGTCACCTGTTTTCTGGGTCCGTGGATCCCGGATCGTACAAGAGAGAGATTGAGAGAAAGGTACAATCCGGGTTTCCCATACCCGGAATCTATGTTTCTGGCAGGCGAGGGAGTGAGGATTCGAGACCCGTGAACCCGGATATCTTATTTTTGAAAGAAGTGTATTATTTCTGAAAGTTTTTGAGGAAAAAACAGTACATTTGAAAATTTCTAGAAAAATATACACAAATAGGGCTATATTCATGTGCCATAAGTCCATAACATTTCCGTCCATGACAAAGAGCATTGACGAGTTGTGAATAGTAAACATTATAAGGATGCTAGTTTCTGTTTTTTTTTTTTTTTAAAAAAAAAAAACCTTAACGTTATAGCACTTCTTGGTGGTAACAACACATTAGTTAGTGGTTTACATAAGCATGGCGATACTTGTTTATGAATCTTTAATTCATTTTCATCAACTTGACATAATAATAACAAGATCATCAAAAAACATGGGATTTGTGTATTACCCGTATATGACCTTTGTGATTACCTTTTATATTGCATAAATATTAACACCCGAATTCAAATCCTTTCTTCCCATGTAGAGGTGGACTCATAAAAAAAACTAAAGGGTATCACTTATACTAAAAAAAAACTTTAATCACAATGGCCGGTTTAATCTGATAAATATCTTGATGTGTGCTATCCTAAAAAATAAAAATAAGAAATTAAGGCTTTCATATGCCATCAACTACTCCTTTGATGGGTTGGTTGAAAACATAACTATTCTGTTAGTGTATGCTTTGATCACTGTTTAATTATATAATATAGCATAACTAAACCTACTAATAGCTGTGTGGTATCACTATGTGTGAACTAATAATAAGCCAACTGTAAAATTAAAATAAGATATTAATGCTTTCATATGCCATCAACTACTCCTCTGATGGGTTGGTTGAAAACTTGTAATTATTCTATTAGTCTATGCTATGATCACTGCTTATATAATATACATGAACATGCATAAATAAACCTACTACTGTTTAATAAATATGCCCTTATTAGTGGGCTGAGAAAGATGAAATACAAAATATGATAAAAAGAAAGGAAGAGTGTGATTGTCCTTTAACAGAATTGTTTTGTAAGAATCAACTCCTTCAAATTTAGGTGTCCGCCATGCCTGCAACACTAGAAACATTTAATTAAACACCTATTGAAAAATGACATTTAATTAAACACCTATTGAAAAATGAGCAACTTTGTAAACGTCAATTATATATCATTTAAAGTCAACTTTCAATTAAGTTATAGTTGACAAAGATATCTAAAAACAACAAGGAATAAGACTAAGATCGATAATACAAGTTATCTTAAAGCCGGCTTAAATCTAAGATCGTTTTACAATCTAATGATCTACTTTGATTGCGACTAAAACCAAACCATTCGTTAGTGCACTACAATGAATTACTCTTGCCCCACTGACTTTTTTGACCCCATAGCGATGACATGGCGTCGGGATAGCCTATCCCGACGGCAAGTCGTCGCAGCGGAGTCAGCTCCATAGCTTAAAAAATTACATATATCGACGAGATATTGTTAGGAATAGTTTTATCGGGATAGTTTTCCTGGAAAAAAAAAAACTTTTATAACTTCCTCTGTTTCAAAATAAGTGATATACTTTGGGTTTCATGTTTTTTGAAGCAAAAGATTTTAATTAAGATTAAATTGGATAGTTAGTGAGTGATGAGTTCCACATATTATGATTAAAATGAGTTTCATGATGTTTAAAAGTACAAGTAAGATTAAATATGTCATTTCACTTTATTAAAGAATATAGTTAACGAGTATGAGTCCCGCTATTTTTTACTAAATAAGAAAAGTTTCAAATTCTATCACTTATTTTAAAACTCGCCGAAATAGAAAGTATATCACTTTATTTTGAAACAGAGGAAGTATAAATATATGGTTATGAAATGTGTTCTAATAAGGGAATAAGTAAAAATATGATAAAGGCATTTTGTCTAATATACGTATTGTCATCTCCATCTGAAAATGTATTGACAAAGATGCCAAGTCGGATTACGACTCCTATTTCAAGTTTGGTTTCTTATATAAAAAAAAACTTTTTCCACTATTATATTTAAATTATATGTATACGTTAAGCTGTTTGGTCTCGGTATGCATGTGCAAGTATGATTTATGAAGACAGCCATCAACAAGTGGACTTAACTAATCACTTAATCAGTGATTTCTGCTTTACTATTATGATCCACTTAATTTAATCAGTGATTTTTCTTTGAGTTTAATAAGTAATATTACTAGGGAAAAGTGAGTATGTGGCTGTCACATACCTAAGCTTAGGTGTGGAACCATCTAAAACTACATAATTTAGGTTAAAAAAACTTATAACTCACTACATAAACTAATTAGTATATCAAATCCCGTCTAAAACTTATCAATTATCTTAAATATTAATTATGTTTTTGTTGAATCGGTGATTCAAGTTTCATATTCTTGAAATGGTGTTTATATTGAACACATGTCATATTCTTGAAACGGTGTTGAGTTGGTGTTTTTATATTATGTAAGTGTTTTAATATGGTAAGAAAGTGACAAGATATTGTAAAAATAACTGTTTTGACTTTTTTTCAACTAAAATTATGTAGTTATAGATGGTTCCACACCTAAGCTTAGGTACAGCTTAGGTACGTGACAGCCACACAGTCACTACCCCCATATTATTAATATGATTCAAATAGTTGTTGATTTTTTAATATTAGAGTAAATTACATAAATTGTCCCCCTAGTCTTCCTAATTCAATGATTTTGTCCCTATACTTTTAGTTTCGTTTTTTCGTCCTTGTACTTTTGTCAATTACATAAATTACGTAAGAGAGATCGACTAGCACATCCAGCTTATTCTATCGACAGCCCAGCCAGATGATATTTTGGTCCTTTTAGGTCAAAATAAACTAAAAAATGAAATTTGAAAACTACTGGACAAAAATCATGAAATTGAATACTTTAGGGAAAAAACGAAATTAAAAGTATAAGGATAAAATCGTAGAATTTGGAAAACCACATAGATAAATTCTGTAATTTACTATTAATATTATTAAGTAGTAAAATTTTGATGATCATATATGCTTTTGGGTGAATTTTTAAGCCATTCTTAGGTAACCTAATGAAGTTATCTCACCATAATAATTAATTAGGTTGAATTCATCCCTACATTCCGAGTTCGAAAAATGTTGATCAAATGTTTATGGATTTTTTATTTCAGACAAAATGTTAAGAGGGAAACTTGGAAAACCAGCAATCTTGGAAGACTGGATTAGCACCATAACCCCTCTGACTGCAGGAGAGTCAACATATGACGTCATGTTTGACTGGGATGAAGAGATTGGACTACCAGGAGCTTTCCTTGTCCAAAATCTTCACCACAGTGAATTTTATCTTATGACACTTACTCTAGAAAATGTTCCTGCCCATGGTAAAGTCCATTTTGTTTGCAATTCATGGGTCTATCCCTCCGAAAAGTACACCAAAGATCGCATATTTTTCGCTAATAAGGTACGATTAACACAAAATTACGGTTTAATTAATATATCATTCTGAATTAAGATTAGTTTATATAATATGATTCGTATAACAATGGTGCGTGCAGGCGTATCTTCCTGGCGAGACACCTGAACTGTTACGTCCTTACCGTGAGGAAGAAATGGTGATCTTGAGAGGAAATGAGAATGAGAATGTTATGCTTGAGGAATGGGACCGAGTTTATGACTATGCGTTGTACAATGATTTGGGAGATCCTGATGACGAGGAGAAAGTGCGCCCGGTTATTGGGGGGTCGTCTGAGTACCCCTACCCTCGTAGGGGTAGAACAAGCAGACCCCCAACCAAATCAGGTTACCATTTTTTTTATTACTTATGTATTCTAACTAGTGACATGTTAGTCCACATAATTCATATATGAAACTTAAAAGAGATTATTTGAAATTTATAACATAAATGAATACGAATATGGATCAAATTGTTAAATTTTAAAATTTTAATTATCGAGATAACTAAGAACGCGAATTTAGAATTTGATTGATTTGGTTTACAATTAGACTTTTTTTAAACTAAAATTGGTTTGATTTAGTTTACAGTTTAACCTTAAAGAAAACTCCATATAACAACCTGACTTACACCCTAAAATTTAACCCAATTTTGAAAACAATTCCCAACATATGCTAAACATTTTTTTTTTGTTTCGGGTTTTGACAGATCCAGCAACTGAAACTAGGATGGCTCTTATTAATAGTTTGAACATATATGTTCCAAGAGATGAGCGGTTTGGACACTTAAGGATGTCTGATTTTCTTGCTCAAGGACTAGAAGCCATCCTTAAATTCCTTCTCCCTGAGTTTGAGGCTTTAGTTGATGACACACTAGATGAATTCGACTCGTTTGAAGATATTTTGAAGCTTTACAATGGCGGAATCAAGCTTCCGGAAGGCCCTTTACTCGACAAAATTCTAAAAGACATTCCTCTACAATTTTTTAAAGAAATTGTTCGATCAGATGGCGAGGGACTTTTCAAATACTCGACACCACATGTCATCAGAGGTACCATTTCTTAGAGTCCCTCACCATCTGATCCAACAATTTCTTTAATAATATCTTTGTAATTATTGATTTCAATGTGTATTATGCAGCTGACTTATCTGCTTGGAGTACTGATGAAGAATTTGCAAGAGAAATGATAGCTGGAGTCAATCCTGTTTCAATTCAATTGCTGAAAGTAAGTTAAAAAAGAAGAAGCCATTTAAGTAAAATTTGTGTAACTTGATTACTTTATTTAATGAATCGTATTTGCAATTGACATATATTGTTCTAATGCTCAGGAATTCCCTCCAACAAGCAAGTTGGATACCAAAATTTATGGCAACCAAAACAGTTCAATAAAATCACATCACATAGATCAACATCTAGATGGGTTAAAAGTAGATGAGGTAATTAACATCCCAATATCAATATCTTAATCTAATGAGTTTTTAATAAATTTCTTGTTGAAACATAATATCATCGGAATTTAATTTTAATACAGGCACTAAAAGCGAATAAGCTGTTTATATTGGATCATCATGACTCTTTAATGCCATACGTTAGACGGATAAACGCAACTTCTAGCAAGATTTATGCCACAAGAACTTTACTGTTTTTGCAAAAAGATGGAACACTAAAACCAATAGCCATTGAGTTAAGCTTACCTCATCCAAATGGCGATAAATTTGGCGCCATTAGCAAAGTGTGCACCCCTGCAAAAGATGGAGCCGAAGCTACAATTTGGAAGCTAGCTAAAGCGTATGTAGCGGTTAATGACTCTGGAGTCCATCAACTCATTAGTCATTGGTAAATTTTAATCATACATATTTAACCCGCGTTAGGTTTCTTATCTGGTCGGGTTTCAGATCGATTAGGATTATGTTTAACTCAAACCCGACCAGATAAGAACCCTAACCTGACCTGACAACCTGATGGACACCCCTAAATGTAATAATCCATATTCACTTGTAGGTTGAATACACATGCTGTTATTGAGCCATTTGTGATAGCAACAAACAGACAGCTAAGCGTGATGCATCCGATCAACAAGCTTCTTCACCCTCATTTCCGTGATACAATGAACATCAATGCGACTGCTAGAAATATCCTCATCAATGGTGAAGGTATTCTGGAAAGATCCTTCTTTACTGGCAAGTATTCAATTGAAATTTCTTCCAAGATATACAAAAATTGGGTGTTCACCAACCATGCTCTGCCTAAGGACCTTGTATTGAGGTATATATACAAATCTTCTACTAACTTTTGAATTTTAAAGGGTTAATATCATAAAATAGTAAAATATTTTCAAAAAAGACTAAGTTCAAACGTGTTCAAATCATGTGAAATTTATCTTCTATAACAAGTTACCAGGTGACCTTATATATAAATTTAAGTGTTCAAATTATGAGGTTTGATATATAAATTTAAATAAGGTGACCTGTTATAGAAAGTAAATTTTACATGATTATAACACTTTTGAAACGTAGTTTATTATTATAGAGTGAAAGAAAAGTTTGAGTGACCTAGATGGAGAAACTTTTTGTTACTATTCTATGAAATTACTAAATAAAAAGTACATAAAGTTGTAAAACTCTTACTAGTATGATAATTTACTAGAAATTAAATGGTGTTACTATACAGGGGAATGGCAGTTGAGGACTCGAGTTATCCTCATGGCCTTCGTTTAACGATTGAAGATTACCCGTATGCTGTAGATGGGCTCGAGATTTGGTCAGCCATAAAGACATGGGTCGACGATTACTGTAAATTTTACTACAAAAACGACGACATGGTGAAAAACGACAATGAACTACAATTATGGTGGAAGGAATTGCGAGAGGAAGGACACGGTGACCTAAAACACGAACCATGGTGGCCTACAATGAGTTCGGTTCAAAATGTTATTGACAATTGCACCATTATCATATGGGTAGCTTCTGCTCTCCATGCAGCTGTAAACTACGGGCAATACCCGTATGGTGGTTATCCCCCAAATAGACCAAGTTTAACTCGTAGGCTTATGCCCGAACCAAACACCCCCGAATATGATGAGCTGGCAAAAGATCCCGAAAGCAGTTTCTTGAAAACGGTTACTCCTCAATTGCAGTCGCTTTTGAGTGTTTCTTTGATAGAGATATTGTCGAGGCATACGTCGGATGAGATTTACCTCGGACAACGGGAGTGTCCCGAATGGACCATGGATAGTGAACCTTTGGTGGCATTTGAGAAATTTGGTAAGAAGTTGAGAGAAATTGAGGAGAGAATTGTGAAGATGAATGATGATGAAATGTTGAAGAATAGGAATGGGCTTGTAAAGGTGCCATATACTCTACTTTATCCTAGTAGTGAAGAGGGAATTACAGGAAGGGGTATACCTAATAGTGTGTCAATATGAAAACTCTTTGCATGTGGTTATGAAATATGTGTCATGTGTGTTTCTTTCATTTATTTATTAGTGTGGAATAAGTATTTAACAAGTTGAATTTTAGTTTTTCTATTTTTTCTGATATTAATGTGGTAGTTAATAAACGTATTGTAAATTTTTATGAAAAGATTGTTTTAAGATGACATGAGTATATCTATATGCTTTATGTATGAGATTATTTGTTGCTTGAATTAGACATGACATGAAGTGGTACAACTCTTCAAGACTTTAAAGTGTTACGATTACATTAATACTCAAACATACATGGACAATAGCAACAATCATAAAACTTGCAGAAAAATAAAGAACACGATCACTCACAATAGCAACACTTACACATTTTTTTGAATAACATTTGGGTTAACCTAGGAAGGAACTAGAAAAATTACAAAGGAAACAAGAAGAGAAAAATAAAATATTATTACATTGTGTACGAAATTGTCGGACCAGGGGCATCTGGCCCACTGATGGAGCTTAAAAAGAGAGGTTGTGGCCCATTAACACCAATTAAAGAATCTCCAAGCCCATTACCACGAGAATTAAATTGAACAGACTACAGAGGCATCATTTGAGGAGATTTGAGGAGTTAGGCATGTTCACAAAAATATGATTATTTACTAACGAGCCATAGAATTTTTGTATGACCGAACAATTCGGGTATAATTCTAATGTACAAAGGCTAGCTTAGTCAACTTTTAACTTGTTACTACCGATTCGAACACTAGTTAAAAAATAGCAATGGTCAAACAAAAAAACAGTATCTTTATGTCTTTAGTCACTCATATTTTTTCATTAAAATCGTGACCAAAGCTCGTGTCATTTTAAGATACATATGGCTACATTAAAATTAAGTGGTTGTATTAACTGAAAAACAGTAACCGTAGCATAAAAATGTGGCTATTGGGGAAGAAAACTTTGTTGTAATCATGTATCATATCTTATTGTGTGGTTATAAACAGTTTGTAGACATACATTTTTTTTGTGTGTGACTATTGTTCGACCAATAGTTACATGAATTTCTTTTGATAGTTGTGCTTGCAATTATTTAATTACAAAAATATGTGTTTATAGTGATTATTGAATATCTCTTAGACACATACAATTACTCAAATAATGGTTGAAAGTATATTAAGGACATACAATTTATTTTTAAATGTTGGTTATCATATAACTTACAGTCATATACATGTTATTACTATATCATCCGGACATTAAGTAGTTGTAAGTGTGACTATTTTATATATTCTTTTGTAACTCTGTATTCATCCGTAGACGGTGTAATTTCATTCTACATAATGAACCTAGACAAAATAAACAAAATTCTATATTATATAAAATACCTTTGTAATATGGTCATTTTTTGTAATTAGTGTTGTGTGGTCCATGTAATTTTAGTGTTTAACTGAAAACATAATAGCAACATTAGTAATCTGTTTGGAATGTCTAGATTTATGTGATGCAGGTATGTTTTTGACCCATTTATGTTTTTAAGTAATCTAATTGATGTTTGACCCGTTTATTGTTAGCTGTTTATGATATTCTTTGGTTAAGCGTTTTATACATATAAAAGTCTATCCTTCGGTTTTTTCAATATGATTTTTAAATCATGTCGTTTTTTTCTTTTTATTTGTAGATGAAGAACGCCTTTGTCCCATGGAGAATCCTATCCATATGTAGATACATACGAGGAACCTTCTTGTCATTTGTTAATTAAAATACAGCACGAAGTCATGTGCATTTTTTGTTAATGACTTTGTAATATGTATCAATCAACTACGTGTTGTTTTCATGTTCGTTGTAATATGTATCAAAAGTAATGGTATTGCTTTATACCATTTATTCATATTTATTTTCCTACTCATTAAATTAAAACATGTATTAAAATTAAAGGGATAATATTAGAAAAAAGAATTTAAATATTACATATGTCATTCTATCAAATGAATATGAAGATGAGTAGAAACAAATAATATGAATAAATATTATTTCTTACGTATTAATTATAACTTAAGCATTTCTTACATGATATAAATATATAACTACAACTATATGCTTAATATGTTCTGATCAATAATTACATTTCCAAACTTGTTATATGAGAAGTTGATTGGTTTATGTGAAAATTTCAAGTTAGTCTATTTTTTTTTGAACTCCTAACGGACAAATTTCAGCCTTTGTATAAAAAAAAGTCAAATGATCAAGATCAACCCCAAAACACCATCATATCTCATTTCTCCTTTTTACTATTAGCCGCAACATAGGCGACTCAAATAATACGGGTGTTGCTCGATCATGTTTCTCGGTTCTCAGGTTATTTGTTTAAGTTATATCGGTTTTATGAATTGAAATAAAATAAACGCAACCAAACCAATTTAGATCGGTGTAATCAGTTTCAAATAATTTGATTAACAGGTTGTTCGGTATAACCAAATACACCAAACAAAATTAACCAAATGAGACTGATAATCTGTTTAGCAAACATCATTGTTGTGAACAAATTGCTTCATTGGCCCAAACATATTGCTAATTTGCTACTGCCAAACAGGGACCACAGAGAAAATATGATAATAACAATTAATTATTTCTAATTAGTACTTCTATTATAAAAGGATTATATAACACCTCAAAGATTTTTTTCACTTTTTCTTAGTATTTATGTTATTATAATTTATTTATAGAAGATTATACCTAAGACAAGGACCACAATAAAATGTTGTATATATTTAAAAAGTTAGCAATTAACCTTAAATTATATGGGTTATTCAGTCTAACCCGAACAACATTTAGATGACCCGCAAACCAACCCTAATAATAATTCAATTTAACCAAATAATGAACATAATCAAATTGGTAAAACCATTTACCTCAAACTTAATTTTAGTATGTCAGTTAGGTCTCTTGCAATCATGACATGTTTTCTAACTCATCAGTAATGTTACATCACCCTTTTTTCCTACCAACGAGTTACTGACAAGATCTTGCAAACAGCAACTCATCATTAACTCATCCCCACTTAACAAAAATATTAAAAAAATTACCCAACCTCCCCTCCTCCTCTCCCCTCACACAGCTCCACGATGAGTTGTAAACTCGTCCCTATGCCAACGTAAAGCTACTGACGAGTTGTGAAGACGAGGGTGTGCCTATAGCGTCGGTTACCAACGAGCAAAAAAGCCTTCCAGTGAGACGCACGATTAGAGTGCCATTGGCACTGCTCTTAATTCGAGTCGTTTTTCTATCGATCAACATATATAACCACAAGGGTGGTATCCTAGTGGATAGTGTTTAGTTCTAAAAAATAGTGAATTGATCAGGATCCTAACTTCAATTACTGAAGAAACAAAATATACTCCCTTGTAGCCATGAAGATGTACTTGTAGTAACTTCAGACTACCTGCAAAACATATGTCCTAATATTAGTTGACTCGCTTAATAGATGAGAACAAGTTACAAAAAAGTTAAAGTAATGATATTGATGTATACATTTTGTGACTACACACTTGATTAAAATATATGTCAAAATTAATGAATAATATTAGGATAAAAAGTTAGTAAATTACATACTACGTGTCTACGTATATAATTTTATCAAATTTGTATACACATAAACAGAAACAAATCATTTCTCAAAAAATTAACACACATGATACACCCACTAAAATATACTAGCAGGGTACCCGCGCAATGCGGCGGCGGGTACCCAGAAACCATATTTCGTAGTGAGCAAGTGTTGTTCGTTTACACGGTAATAATTGTTGCTAGAAATAAAGAATTAAATGGAAATGTGGATTTTGGTAAGCGTTGATGATTTACAGCGTCGTATATTTAATGTTATTGAGTAAAATGGTTTTCGAGTAACAGACTTTTGTTATTAAGTGTGGGTGGTGTTACCAAAGTGTAATGTATAGCAAGTGGTTAACACATAGTGATAAGTTAGGAGAGGTCTTGGGTTCGAATCTTATTAGGTCCTTAAAATCAAGGTTAAAGAGCTCCTTAAATTTACCTAATGGGGTAGGCCTAAATGTTTATATAGTAGTAAGATTATTTGAATTACTAATTGATGTTCTATATACTGTGTGTGCAGGGTTCGTGTCGGCTTCAACCAGGCAAGACCATCAAATAACCCATAATCTGTAATCTCCATCTTTCCACCTTTACTCTTTTCTTCCAAACCCTAATCATTTACTATAACTCACCTCTTTCTTTCGATCCTTCATTTTTGCCTTCTTTAGATTGTGATCCCTGTGGATATGGCCGATGACCGTTGTTTCTCGTTGATTTCGACTCACTCCTGCTTCAATTCTTAGGTACATTCATAGTAACTTGTTCGTATTTCTCCTTGATTTATTTCCAATCTGTTTTCATTAAGAAATCTTTTGTTCCTACATATCAGCTGAAACCTTGTTGACTTGAATTTGCATATGATCTGTAGCTCGATTTTTTTATACAGTTTTTCGCTTTTTCATTGTTGTACCCGATCTTTTGGTGGTTGGAATCGGATATTTTGTTTGATCTGCAATCGGCAGATTTACCTTTTGCGGTGTAGAGTTAGTTAGATGAAGTTACTTTACATTGTAATCTGACTGTATATTCATAATGCTTTTACTATCATTTTTGCGTGAAATGTTGATGCTTTTGTGATGATTTTGAGATTGAAAACCATAAAAACTTTTTGTTTCCTGCGACCTTTAAGAAAAACTGATTGTAACTCATTGATTAAGCTTCTTTCAGTTCAATTGATTGTATACTGATTACCATTCTGGTTGTATTTGTATTTGTATTTGTTACAGCTACTAAACACAAGAAGGTGCTTCATAGTTCAACTTTTGTTACATCTAATTGTGCTCCCAAATTGAAAATTGTTCATTCATGGCACATAGTTCTGCTACTCATTATCCTGGAGGACCTCAATCAGGTTATTATCTGAATTTTTTAATTCTAGCAACTACATATATTTCATTTTGTTATCCAGTTTTTAACTGATTTTTGTTATAGAATATTCATGTTCTTCAGGAACCTATGTTGATGCCTTGTACAAAGAATTATGGCACGCTTGTGCGGGCCCCCTTGTCAATGTCCCACGTGAAGGAGAACGTGTCTATTACTTCCCTCAAGGCCACATGGAACAGGTTTTTTTATATCTTCATTTTGTTATTTTTTTTTCTGAAACAAAATTAATTTGAGCATTTTTTTGTTATTCTTACAGCTCGAGGCCTCGATGCATCAGGGATTAGACCAACAGCTTCCATCATTTAACTTACCAGCAAAAATACTCTGCAAAGTGATGAATGTTCACCTTCGGGTAAGTTTGTGATTATTACTATTTACTGATGACAATATTTTTTTAACTATTTAAGATTAATAAATAAATTTGGATATATTTTTTTGCAGGCTGAACCAGAAACCGATGAAGTATATGCACAAATAACTCTATTGCCTGAACCAGATGTGAGCATATTGAGTTAGATGTTATAAACTTATAATTCATATGAAGAATATTTCGCCTTTTTAATTAAAGATGTTATTTTATACTTATATATATTATTTTATAAATCAGCAAAGTGAAGTAACAAGCCCAGATCCACCTCTTCCAGAACCACCTAATTGCACTGTTCATTCATTCTGCAAAACACTAACTGCTTCTGATACAAGTACACATGGTGGATTTTCTGTTCTTCGTAGGCATGCAGATGACTGTTTGCCTCCATTGGTAAGCTGACCCTTTTTTGCCTGCCCGGCTGCCTGGATTTTACCAAAAAAATCAAATTTTTATTTATTTTTTAATTGTGTGGTTAGGATATGTCCCAACAACCACCCTGGCAAGAACTGGTTGCTAGTGATCTTCATGGCAATGAATGGCATTTTCGTCATATATTTCGAGGTTGCATTTCATTATAATACTGATTTATGAGTTGACTTTGCTTGTGTTGACTGTTGACCATGGCTATCTCAGGGCAACCTCGGCGTCACTTGCTGACTACTGGTTGGAGTGTTTTTGTTAGTGCAAAAAAGCTGGTTGCTGGTGATGCTTTTATATTCCTGAGGCAAGTTTATTAAAGAAGAATTAAATTTTATATGTAAGGAGTAAGGACTAAAATTGACATTTTGAATGTTTTCAGGGGTGGAAATGGAGAACTGCGTGTTGGTGTAAGGAGGGTTATGAGACTGTTAAATAACATGCCATCTTCTGTTATATCAAGTCATAGTATGCATCTTGGTGTGCTTGCTACTGCTTCTCATGCAATTGCAACTGGAACACTTTTTTCAGTCTTTTATAAACCAAGGTATTTAATTACTATATTTATTAGTTTAATAAAATAATATATAAATTAAATTATGAAACAGAACTAGTCGATCTGAGTTCATTGTGAGCCTTAACAAGTACCTTGAAGCTCAAAATTATAAACTTTCTGTTGGAATGAGATTCAAGATGAGATTTGAAGGTGAAGAGGTCCCTGAAAGAAGGTACATTACCTACTATTAATTTCTCATTATTAATTAATTAATTAGATGATTATTAAATATTAATTGGTTATTTAATTTGTTAATCCAGGTTTAGTGGGACCATAGTTGGTGTTGGAGATACTGCATCATCAAAATGGCTTGTTTCTGAATGGAGATCCCTTAAGGTGTTTTTTTAATTGGATTTGTGTATATAAATATGAGTAAATTACATAAAATCGTCCCTGTGGTTTGTATGAAATTGTGGATTTCGTAATTTGATGTAATTTTCTTCTAATTTTTATTATTAATGATACAATTTTGACATTTATTTCAGGTTCAATGGGATGAACCATCATCAATATTAAGGCCAGATAGGGTTTCACCTTGGGAACTAGAACCACTTGTACCATCTAACCAAACATATTCACAATCACAACCTCAACAAAGAAATAAACGGGCCCGCCTGCCCGTTTTACCTTCTTCTGCCCCTGATCTTTCTGCACTTGGTATGTTTGGTCCTTTATTTCTGAAATTACATTGGTGGTCCTTATTTCTGAAACTATTGACATGTTTGGTCCTTTACCAAAACAAACGTTTATTTTTCCCGTCAAGTATGTGATGCACGAGGGGGTAAATCTGTCCTTTTCCCTTTCCCTTCACCAATTTGAAACCCATAAAAACCCGTTTGTTTGATGGGAAAAGTTAACGTCTGTTTAGGCAACGGACCAAACGTGTCAATAGTTTCAGGAATAAGGTGTAATTTATGAAACTAAAGGACCAAATATGTAATATGGTACAAACTACAAACCTAAAGGACCATTTGTGTAATTTACTCTAAAAAAATCAATGAAAATTTGTGTTGTTTCTTTTGTTGTTAGGAATGTGGAAAACGCGAGTTGACCGAACTGCCCTCCAGTATTATGACTCGCCACGTGTGCATGATATCTATCCACCAAATAACATCTCTTCTTCTATCCATTGGTCTAACTTAAGGGAAGCAGTAACAGAACCAAATTCTGATAAAGAAAATGGTGAAAAAAGACAAACAAATGGATACAGATTATTTGGTATTGAGTTACTTGAACAACACTCAACTGTAGGTGAAACTTGCTCACCACTGGTTGATGAAAGACCAAATTGCCCTGATGATGTAGAATCTGAACCATCAAATGTTAACCGTTTTGATTTTCCTGAAAAGTTTAGTGTCAGATCTCAGGAGATGCATACTAGGCAAATTCGTAGCTGCACTAAAGTATGTTTTTTATATATTAAAATTGTGTTTTTTACTTAAATATAACATTTGACATAATAAATCAATTTTGAAGCAGTATTATTTAAATGTTACAGGTTCATATGCAAGGGATTGCAGTTGGTAGGGCTGTTGATTTAACACAGTTTAATTGTTATGAGGATTTATTGGAAAAACTGGAAAATATGTTTGAAATTGAAGGAGGTCAACTTCGCGTAATACCCAAAATATGGCAAGTTGTCTACACTGATGTTGAGGATGACATCATGATGGTTGGTGATGATCCATGGCAGTAAGTACATGCCATCACTATTATTAAAAAATAATAACTAAAAGAAAAGTAAACAAAAAAAATAACTAGGCTATAAGAGATGTTGCTGTATGAAACCATCTTTTCGGTAAAAATGGTTGCTGTTGTTTGTATAAAGTTATTGAAATGATTGCTAAGTATCAAAAATTACACCAATGGTCCCTAATCTTCAACATTAATGGTCCCTAATATGGAAGTCTGTTTGAAACTGCCGTAATTTTTATCAAAAATACAAGTTTACCCTTATGACCGTAAGAGTAAACTTTCTTAAGGGTAAAGTTGTGATTCTGAAAATTCTAACAGTCTTTTCGAATGAACATTTTAGGGATAGTGCATTTTAAAATTAAGGACCATATCCGTAACTTTATACAAACCAAGGACCATTTATGTCATTTACACTAAAAAAAGTTAAGGTGGACTGTTTCTTTTGAACTGCCCATTTACTTGGTTGATATTTATATTAATATTTTTTGTTATTTACAGTGAGTTTTCCAGAATGGTGCGTAAGATTTTCATATATACTTGTGAAGAAGCCAAAAGGCTTACCCCAAAAATAAAACTTCCAGAAAATGATGAAATAATACAAGGAAGGCCCGTTTCAAATGCCCATGTTAGCACTGAAGAACAGTCCTCATCTAATGAGGGCTCAGGTTAGCACTGAATAACTGTTACTATTTTGGAAAAGTAAAAAATAAATAAACATTTTAACTTTTTGGGACTGAAGGGTTTGATCTCATTAATTTTCTTATGAGTTGAATTGTTGTTTTTGGTATAAGGGTATGTGTTGCTCTGCTTTTTTTGGGCTTCAAAACGGGGTTATAAACCGTTAGTTTTGCCTATTTCTATCCTACAAAGAGAGAGATAGGGAGCAGTGTGACTAGTTTTGTAACTTTTTGTATCCTTATTTTTACCATTTCTTATGAGATTCAACTAACATTTGGTATTTGTATATAAAGTATAAATGTTGCTTTGGATGTCTTTTGCTTGTTTAATTACTTATTGGCTACCCCATGGAATTTTCTATACAAAATGATCGATGACCAACACGTGGAAACTAGAACACGTTCAACTTATGCTATATATCTTGGTGGTAAATGACCGTGTGACATGTTTTTCACGAAATGAAATGATACATGTGAATAATGGCACTTGTCTTTCATATAGGAATTGGTTTTTACATCACAAAAATTATTTCACACTACAACCTATGTTTTGATATATTTATATAGTTTATTTTAAAACTTATTCAGTTTAGTCTGTAAAATACTTTTTGTAGTGTGATAGTGTGAGGAAATGGGTTTATTGTATCTTTAAAGAGTGGAGGTGAAATTTGAAAACAAACTCTTGCTATTAACTAACTTAAGTGAGAAAGTAATTGGTAACTGTGAAGTAAATAACACTTGATAATCAAATGAGTGAAAGCATTTACTTGACTCAATTTTTTGCTACTACTACCATCACTACTTACTATTGTCATCTACCATTATCATCATTAACACCGCCACCCACTAACATATTTGTAATAAAGCAAAATAAAACTAAGAAAAAAATAATTAGAATGATTTCAATTCATTTCCTGCCGACTAAACAACTTTTGAATTTCAAAATTCTTGTGAAGGGTTTTGATTCTTTGACAGATTCTAATATCTTCACAAATATTGCAAACCAAATCTCACTCTAGTTTTGTACTAATCAATTCATTTGTTGACATTTGTCCATTTGTATTTTTTTCGATTCTCATAATTTTTATAAAATTTTGTCATATGTTTCAATTCCTTAATTAAACTTATAATTAGGTTGATATTTTTAACTTGCATTTAATTATTATCTCATGTCTCTTTATTTATTCTGTCCCTATTGTATATTATCATTGTGATAACTAGGTTTATAATAATAATAATATATTGATAATAAAATTTAAACTAAAAGAACATCAAATATTAAAAAAAAAATTATAAAAATTCACGTGTAATAATTTGAAAATAATTTTATTATTTCACGTGTAACAATTTGAAAATAATTTTACTAATTGCCGTGTAAATATATATTATGTTGTTTATTAGACCGCTTGGTATGTGTACCCATACCTCACGTGAACGCCCAGTGGCAATGGCCACGACGTGAAGCCACGTGACGAACACCGCCCCCTACCACGGCGTGGGGGGCCTCGTGAAGACTCGTAGCCACACTCACGTGCTTTTAACATGGAGGGTTTCCAGTTTTTGACCGTTGAACGATCATATGACCATTTGAAAATTATAAAAAGAAAAACCTTTTTTTTCTTTTTTCCCCCTATATATACAACACAATTCAATAAAAAAAACACACAATTCAAATACAATAAAACTCAAACACAACTAAAAACACACACAAATGGATCAAAACTCAAACACCCCTTTACGGACATTCAATTCAAACTCAGCCCTTGGATTTGGGGCATACGAGCAATATGCCAACATATTCAATACTGGAGGTTACTTCATATGACTTACCAACCCAACCCCAATTTTTATAATCCAACCCCACATCCCCAATATTTCCAACAAACTCATTTTTAAAATCCAAATTTCCAACAAAGTCAGTCTCAAAATCCAAATTTTTAATAAACGCAAACCCAACAACCACAATGCACCCAACCAGAAGTCGGGGCTAGCAAAGCAAAAGGGAAAGGCAAAGGCGAAAGAGAAAGAGAAATGCGATTATGCTAACGGTCCACTTTTTTTAATAAATAGCTTTGTATTGAGCTTGGTGCAACATTTTAAAAGACTTAGGTGTTGTTTGGTAACATCTGAATGATTAATATCTGAATGATGCAGAAGTCTGAATGATTCAGACTTCATTCAGACTTCTCCTGATATATGTCCGAATAAGAAAATAGATGTTTGACATATCACTGGTGCCAAATTGCCAATCGGACGTCTTCAGTAGTTTTTGCCAAATATCATCTTCTCCTATATATGAGGCTAGGTTTGAAATTGTTTTGACAACTAATCACTTATGAGCATTCTCAGTGGTCCCCAATGCCACATGTAATTCCCCTATTCATCCAGCTGGCCTCATCAAAACAAAACCATCTGATACTCTTCTATTCCTCCTCCAATATAACAACTCAATCGATAATCACAGGATTTTAATGAATACATGCTGAATAACAAATGATTTTCGGTATCAAATCAGTAATTGATTTTCAATTTTTCGCTGGGAATTGACTTCATTGAAGCGAAATCGACGAAAGTAGGGTTCACGAACTTTCCGGCGACATCGCTCAATTGCCGTCGGAACTTGACATCGACGAACTTAGCACCAATTAGAGCAAAGGAAGCTTCTCGGTTGTCATTGTTAAACACCGGTATTGAAGTCAATTTGAATGAAGGTGGTTCTATAATCAGTTGTGATGATTCCAATAATGGTACTAAATCGTGACAGATGTGAATTATAAAGTTGATTATATGGAATATTCTGTAACTATTTCATTGAAATTAGGTTCGATTCGTCACACATCCACGAATATTCTTTGGCATAAATGCTCTGTAGAGAAAATTGATAGACAAGAAACGATAGCACAATTTAACAACCCTACCTAGAAGACAGTTTTTCATCTTTTAACCTAGGTAAATAGATTAGCTAACTAATTTCCATATACTGTGACATGCGAACTAACAACCATAAAAGAAGAAACAAAAAGATCATAATATTTATCTTCAACTTATTTGTAATCTCACCTTCTATTATCGTTTCCATGTACTATATACTAACGTTAATGTTTAGAAAATAAGATGATGTGTACAAAACAAAACTATTTCAGCACAATATTAGTTTTGTATTTCCTATCTAATTATTAGTGAGGTTTTTGGACACTACTTGCACCATATGTTTTTTTTAATCCACGGTGTATAGAAAAAGTAATCGATTTTGCCGAACATAAAAAAAATTAAAAATGTTAATGTACAAGTCATCCTTAATTATTAGTGATTTCAAGAGGAATAATTTTTTTTTTATAATTAGTGGACATAAAATTTAAACATTCAAATTTAGGTGACGCAGACATTTTATAAAAAAGAAAAAAACAAAGATGCTTGTCGGAACATACAGCATCCAGTGGATTAACTACGAAGTAACAGATCATTTTTACCATTTTAGGCATGTACTTAGCAACCTTTAGAATTTCTTCTAAAAATAAAATTAAAATTAAAGGTTATATAAGTATCACTGTATAGATTTGAATCACTAACTTACTAACTGGTCGTTAAAAACAAGTATTTGTTTCTTGAGGAGACATTTGAATATATTTTTTATTCCGGTCTTTGTTCCAATTTTATTTCAAGCACAAAATCTAGATAAATAAAGTGTAAGAAATAATGAGATTTTTTTTATAATTATAATAGAAATAAGTGATACACTTTTCATTTTGGGTGTTTCAAAATAAGTGATACACTTAAAACTTTCATTATTTGGTAAAATATAATGGGACACATACCCACTAACTATCTCTTTAATAAAGTGAAATGACTCAGTTACCTTTATTTTTACTTTTAAACATCGCTAAACTCATTTTAATCATAATATGTGGGGCTCGTCACTCACTAACTATCCAATTTTATTTTAATTTAACTTTTATTACAATCTTTTGCCTCAAAAAACGTGAAAGCTAATTTGTATCACTTATTTTAAAACGGAAGAAGTATAAGGCTAGATTTTACATTGTATAGAATTTAAACACATTGGTGTTGATATGTATAGCAAAAGGTAAAAGTAAATATTCGATGATAATCATCTTTCACAAAAAGCCTATACACGCATATGTCACAAGGAACAAAAAAGGCAAAAAAGAGCACTCATGATGCAAATTATTATCAGCAAATTCAATGATAGCTCGACTTTGTCTCAGAATACCTCTATTATTAAAGGTATCACAAGGGAATCCAATTATGTCATGGCTAGGATGTCCATAGGCTATCTAGTCACGTTACAGTATTTATCGAGTCGGGTACGTCGGGTTTAAATTAAAAAATTCAAACTCGAAATCCCACCCGATAAGAAATCGGGTTGGGCAGGTTTGGGTTGACCCGTTCGAGTTGGTTAGGTTACACATAAGTTAGGATTTTTAGGTAAACATGAAAAAAAGATCTAATATATTGAAGTTTATGGTTTTTGATTTAATATTTATAATTATTAATTGGTTTTGATTAAATGATTTAAAGTGATTAATATGCTAATTCATTGATTTAATAATAAAAATATCTTAAATTTAAAGTAAAAAAACTTTTTAAACTTCAATCAGGTCTAATCGGGTCACCCTGAAACCTAATATGTAAAGCAATCCAAAGACCCTCCTAACGGGCGTCCTTCAAACTCGTCACTTTGATATGGACCTCGTCAGTTACTCGTCACCATTAGCATCAAACTCATAAGTTGCCAAATTCGTTGGATTCCATACAACTTCTACAAACTCATAAGTAAACATTTTCTCAAATGTTGTGTACCTCTTACATAATAATTAGGTAGTTATGTTTAATCTATTGAGAATAAAACTAATCACCCCCTCCGCACCATTTAAGTAGTTATTCTGCATTCCTATACAACTTTATGTTTCTATGAAAGTTTTTTTTAACGACAAGTTTGTTAGTTATATATAGTCTTTTTTTTAACGATAAGTAGTTATTCTACATTCTTATACGATTAACCTTTTCTTTTATGGTTCTATATAATCTTTTTCCATATTTGTGGTACATGGAATCATGTATAGTTGCTCATCTTAACATATTTATTTATAACGATAACATATTTGCGGAACTTGAATTTCGTTAAAATGTTATTGTCATGCAAAAATCTCTTTCTGCACATTTATATTTGATCAATGTTTCTATTTAGTGCACATATAAAATTACTCGACACAACCTCAAATTTAGGCCACATAAATTCAAGTTGTGTTGACTTGTGAATAATAATCAGTAGGATTGTTAAGTTTTATCAATACCAACTTAATTAGTTATCACTTATAAATCTTGGGTTTGGCAATTCAAATTAAAGCATCCAAGACAATTATTCACTTATTGAACGTTTGGTTGATGTGAACTCTGTACTATCCATACGGACCATACATAATTTGATGTGAACTATCACTATGCAGTATACCTACATTCAAGGTTCTAGAAAGCGTAAGGCGTGACGTGGCGGCACCATCAAGTCTCAGCCAAGGCGAGCCATGGCTTTTTTCAAGGCGTGATTTAAGGCGGCAAATTTTTTATATAATTTATATATATACGTATATTAAATTAAAAAAATTATATAGATCTATTGATTTATATAACAATTCATATATAAAGCTCATAAAAAATATTACATCTAAATGTATAATTATATATTTTATCATTTTTTTTAAAAAAAATTCATTTTTCACAGCCGCCTTCAAGAAAACTCGTCATAAGGCGCGCCTTATCGCGCCTTATCACGCCTTATCTCACGCCACGCCTAGCCTAGCCGCCATGGTCTGTTTCGTAACGTCGACGCCGCGCCTCACGCCTTGGCGACGCCTTGGCGCCGCCATGGCGCGCCTTTTAGAACCTTGCCTACATTAATTGTGATGGAGCCTAATTCCATGTATGATTCATTACTGAGAGCATCTCCAATGGAAGCTTTTTACAAAGCTTTTTACCCATTGTGTAGGTCATTTAAGGAGTTATGACCTTCTAGTAAAAAGCTTTTCCTCCAAAAGCTTATTATTAGCTAAGTCATTCACTACACACACAAAATCTAAACTAAATGCATTGGACCAAAGACTTTTTTGAAAGCTTATTTATCAAAATTAGGTGGAAAGTCTATGTGACAATTTTAATAAGTCTTTGCAAAAACTTAACCATTGTGGATGCTCTAAGTGCGGTATTGATTAATTGATTGCAATTATTTATTTATCATATTAACTCTATTAATTTAGGGTTAATCTGAAGATACAAGCAAAATTCACTTTTCCTACCAAAATAAGTACAACCCCCGTATCAAAATAAGTGATACACTTCATATTTAGAGGTGAAATAAAATAAGTGATATACTTCTAAAACTTACCTTATTTAGTAAAAAAGTGAGACCTCTTCTTCAATAACTATCTACTTTAATAAAGTAAAATTGTATTTTACCCTTAGGCTGGTAGGAAGGGGCCAAGAAAAATTAACGTGGGGGTGAGCTGGTAACGGCGTGGCGGTTGTTCCGAACCCCCCCCCCCCCCCCCCCCCGGCCACAAACGGCGTGGGGCGTTGGCGTGGTGGGGAGGGGGCAACGACTTGAAATGGGGTGGGGAACGGATTTCAATGGGGTTTCGACCGTTACAAGCTTTTTGGAGAAGATAGACACATGAACACATGAAGAAGCTGTTTTTGACCCTTGCACCACTGCGTTTTTGTTGGTCTGCGTTTTTTGAAGTGAAGAAGATGACTTATTAGGGGTTTTTTTTAAAAAAATTGGGTTTAAAGAGATTTTTTTTTTTCAAGTGGCCTTTTTTCTTGGGTTTGATCTATTGGGGTTTTTGTTGGGTTTTTTCTATTTGATTTATTTTATTGGGTTTTTTTATTAAGTTTTTGTAAAACAGTTTATTTATAAAAAAAATAAAATAATGTGGTTTTATGTTTAAAAAATAAATGAAAATGAAATGATGAGATGAGAATTAAAATGGTGTGGTGTGATGTGGTGAGTATTTCCTAGAGATGATGTGGTGTGGGGGTGGTGTGGTTGCTGAGGTGGCAGGACATAATGGTGTGGGGTGTGATACCCATACCTTATATCCTTAATTTACTTTTAAACATCAGTAATATCACTTTATTCAAAAAAGTAGGACTCATTCTCCACTAACTATCCACTTTAATCTATCTTTTAATCTTTTGCCTCAAAAACCATGTTTCTTCAAATGTATCACTTATTTTGATACGGAGGTAGTATAATAAGTAGTTAATTATTGTTATTTGTAATCATTATTTTGTTATTTATTTTATTTTTTATTTACTTGTTGTCTATGTTTAGTTGTTTACATTTATTTTGTTAAATTATATTTTTGTTAGTATGTTTAAGATGAGCCTTAAAATAAATCAGTATGTTTAAGATGACCTTAAAATATAGGGTGTAAGAAAGGTACTAAACATATGCACATAATAAATAATTTTGTTTTCGACATGAATATCTACTTTCAGAGTGATTTTGATTTTTGACTGGTCTTTGATGTGACTCGCCAAGCATTGCTTTTTCCATCATCCGGCCCCCTCCTTCGAAAGAAACATTGCTTAAAGCGTCCAAGACAATTATTCACTTATTGAACATTTGGTTGATGTGAACTATGCACTATCCATACGGACCATACATAATTTGATGTGAACTATCACTATGCACTATCCGTACATTAATTGTGATGGAGCCTAATTCCATGCATGATTCATTACTAAGTGGGTATTTGAGATTGCTTATTAAAAATAGATTATCATTTTGAAAATGAATAATCAGATAATCAGTGGTTACAAAACGTGATTCTGAAAAATAGTGTTTGGATTTGATTATGTTGTTTGAAACCGCAATAATTAGATAATTAGTTTTTTTAGTGTTTGACAAATCTGATTATTTGTTTAGTTGATAGATAAAATGACTAAAACAGACATTGTTTACCTAATTTTTACATAAAATATTTTCTAAAAATAAACATAATGTTGATGGTGGAGTAAAAACACATAAGTAAAAACCAATGCCAATAAATTTTTTTACTTGAATAATTACAAGTCCTCTGAAACTATGATCTTAAAATGAAAGAGAGAGGGCCGAGGCAAGTGGTTATATTCAGATAGTGTGAAGAGGGTAAATTGGGAAATTAGGGGGTGTTTGGGATTGCTTATTGAAAATAGATTATGCGTTTTGAAAATGGATAATCAGATAATCAGCAGTTACAAAACGTGATTCTGAAAAATTGTGTTTGGATTCGATGATGCTGTTTGAAATCGCAATAATTAGATAAACAATTTTTATAGTGTTTGGCAAATCTGATTATTTTTTTAGCTAATAGGTAAAATGACAAAAATAGACATTCTTTGTATTTGTTGAATTACTTAATTTTAACATATAAAATAAGATTTTATAAAAGTGAACAACAATTATATAAATAAATGAAGCTCTGAAACAATCCCATGGTTCATATTTTACGTTCTTTATATTTAACCGATGTTACCTCTATTATTCCCATGTATTGGATCCTTATGCTAATATAAGAAAAATATGATTACAGTAATATAAACCCAAAATCAACTCGCAAAACCCTAATTTTGAATCATGTAAAATTACACGCTTAAAAGCGATGCAAACTATTAATAGAACACAATCATAAAAAGATAAAAGAATCTTAAAGAGAAGATACTTAGATGCTTGCTTTGAATTGTGAGCAGCATACCTGAATGTTTGAAGAAGAAAGGTAGGTTGGGATATTTACATTTAAGGTAAAAATACGTTTTGCAAAAGCAAGTGCTGGGATGCTTTTACAAAATGACGTTTTCATGCTCTGTAAACGCAATTAAGTGATTTTGAGTTTGGTTTCGCCAAACACCAAATTTTGATTTTGTGCGTTTGAAAAACGTGAAAAGCAGATAAGTGGGTCAAAAACGCAAAGCCAAACACCCTCTTAATCCTCGATGGTATTATTTAGAAATCACGTTTGCAAAAAGCATCTTTAAAAAGAGAGAGTGGGTCCGAGGCATGGTATTATTTAATCCATAGCTTGCAACCCTAACATTTCCGCCAACGATTTTCCGACTAAACACCATAACTCCGGCGACAATACCGGAAATCCCCCTCTGCCGTCTCCCCCTCTCTCTGATTTTCTTCCTTTTCCGGCGAAGTTAATAACCCTCCGGCGACCATGTGGCGTAGCAACATGTCCGGCAGCCCTTGAGCTCCGATCATCTCTCTGTGCATTTCCTTCTAGGTACAATCTTTCTCTCTCTATATATTATATATCTTTGTTTAGTATCGTATATGTGAGTGTACTGTGTGTATTTGCTCCCTGTTCCGGCAAAAACACACACAACAGTGTGTGAGTCGATGTGTATTGGTATGATTTGTACCAAATATTCTTGAGATTGACGATTGATAACTCAGATCTGTTCGTCAAAACACTTAATCGCTGTTACTCTTTGTGTTAGAGCTCAGATCTGTCTTCATCATTGATTTCACGTCTGATCGATGAAAAGTTAAGGACCGTTGTGTGTTAGAGCTCAGATTTGTTCGTCCTCTTTAAATCGTGATATCTTATTAGATCTGTTCTGCTTATCCATGGTATCTGTTTAGATCTCTCGGTTTTAGAAATCTCAATTGATTAGATCTGACTTAATATCTCTTTAATGTGTTAAAAAAAAAATTCTTAAAAAAATTATCATAAGATTTTTAAAGTTGTTTAACAGATCTAAGTGGAATACAAATAATATATTAAAATTTAGCCTTTTGTTGATAGATCTTGGTATTTTGACACAAGATTCGGTATTTCAACGTCATTCTAGATATAATTTCTAAAACACACTGAATTTTTGACTTTTATGTTTATAATGATTGAAATAAATCATGGTGGTGATGTTGCTGTTGGTTCTCACGAGGAAGAACACTAAAAATTCATGGTGGTGATGTGCATTATAAGCTTGTACTGTGATGATGCATGGCAAATTATTAGTTTTTCTTTTTTAGGAACTGCAACTAATTGTCATTCTTATGCGTAAACTAAACTCAATTTTGGTTCTAATTTCTTTTTTGCTTTCAGGAAAATGGAGAGTGATCGTGATATCGAGATGGCTACCTTTGAGATTACCGAAGTAAACTCAAGCCACCCTCAGCCCCCCTCCTTTTTTCATGACCCCGGCAACCGCCTTCCCCACCCTCACTCCCAACAACAGCCCTCCCCAGCGGGGCGTGCGTTGGATTTGTACAATTTTAGCCCGGCACCCGCGTTTTACTTGTACAATGTTCATTCACCTTAAACGCGTTGACATCAATGACATGAATACTACCTACGTGCCGACGTCTAATACTTTCATCTCGTTAAATAGCAGTATAGAACTATTTTTTCTGTTTAAAATGAGCGGGTACATCCATCCGGTAGTTGAGATAGGGATATTCAGCATAACGGTGGATCTTATTCATAACTACTCCATCACCACCTTCTACAACACCACATCAATCCACTTCTCCAAACACACCCAACTGCTTAGCTTAAAATTTAAGCCATATGTGACCTACTTACCCGAGGAAGACGTATTGCTCTTTGATAAGAAGATGATTAGAGGATGCGGTTGGGTGACCCTTGATGCGGATATCAAATGGAAGAAGTGGCTGGTAGGAGGTGCTGAGAGGAACATACATTTAAGTTGTAGTATGTCGTTCAAGACATATTCTAGTCGTATACATCTGACTAACTTGGAAGGCGTATGTAAATTTCCATGAATATATAATATGTAAATTATTAGTTTTTTTTTTTGGAACTGCAACTAAATTTCATTCTTATGCGTAAACTAAACTAAATTTTTGTTCTAATTTCTTTTTTTGCTTTCAGGAAAATGGAGAGTCGTCGTGATATCGAGATGGCTACCTTTGAGATTACCGAAGTAAACTCAAGCCCCACGACCAGCATCTCCACCCTCAGCCCCACGACCACGACCAGCAGCCCCACGACCACGACCAGCAGCTCCACCCTCAGCCCCCCTCCCTTCTTCATGACCCCGGCAACCGCCTTCCCCACCCCCACCCCGGTACCCGCCTCCGCCCCCACTCCCAACAACAACCCTCCCCCGCGGGACGTGCGTTGGATTTGTACAATATTAGCCCGGTACCCGCGTTTTACTTGTACAATGTTCATTATCCTCTTGATAATCGCCTTAGACCTTACAAACTTTTTAATAATAGGTATAGGAAACATTCACCTGAAACGCGTTGACATAAATGACATGAATGTCACCTACGTGCCAACGTCCAATACTTCCATCTCGTTAGATATCAGTATAGACCTACCTTTTCTGTTTAAAATGAGCGGGTACATCCATCTGATAGTTGAGATAGGGATATTCAGCATGACGTGGATCTTATTGATAACTACCCCCTCACCACCTTCTACAACACCACATCAATCCACTTCTCCAAACACACCCAACTGCTCAACTTAAAATTTGAGCCATATGTGACCTACTTACCCGAGGAAGACGTATTGCTCTTTTTGAAGAAGATGCATGAATGACACGCTTGGGTGACCCTTATTGCGGATATCAAATGGCATGTCAAGAAGTCGGTGGTAGGAGGTTATGAGAGGCACATACGTTTTACTTGTAGTTTCAAATTATGGTCTAATCGTTTGGATCCAACAAACTTGGTAGGAGTATGTAAATAATTCTAAAGAATATGTAAATTATCCTTCTAATCTCATTAGCATTTTATGGTTTGTAAAGTTACAATTATACTAAAGTAAAACGGTTGAAAGTCGAAGATACGTAAATACCCCATTGTTGCATTATCATTTTTGTCACCAAGTTTATTGTAATATGAAATGGGAACACCAGTCCGACTTGGTAAAGATGTTCCCATGGTTTTTGATCTTATCTTGTTTTTTTTATGTATATCCCGAATAAATCTGTTGTATGGTGTATTTCAGTATTTGTGTCATTATCTAAGCTTACATAAGACATTATCTTCCATTTAGATAATGAAATAATTTGGGGTTGAGAGAAATATTCTCAATCAAAGTAAAAAAGGGTAAGATTGAACTGATAATCAATTCGTTTTGCTTTATGGAATCACGTAAGCAAGAAAACATCACTTCGGGTTCCAAACAGATCTTTGTAGGTTAATTAAAAATACAGTAGTTTAATTAAAAATTGGTAGTTAATTAAAAAAATGGTGTTTGCTTTATTCTTTTCCTTGGATAACTAGTCGGGACAAAAATGTTACTTTAAATTGGTTAGATTGGACTACACAATGTAATTTTGTTTTTCCTTTTTCTTGTTTCCCTTTATACTTTTATCTAGCTTCCTCTCTGTTAATTTTTTTTAAAAAAGCAGTAGGAGTGAAACTCCAACGGTGTCTTTGTGATGTTTACACATCCAAGGGTGTGTTTGTGGATGTACAACAGGGAGGGTTTCCAATTTTTGACCGTTGAACGGTCATATGACCATTTGAAAATTAAAAAAAGAAAAACCTTTTTTTCTTTTCCCCCCTATATATACAACACAATTCAATCAAAAAAACACACAATTCAAATACAATAAAACTCAAACATAACTAAAAACACACACAAATGGATCAAAACCCAAACACTCCTTCACAAACATTCAATTCAAACTCAACCCTTGGATTTGGGGCATACGAGCAATATGTCAACAATACTGTAGGTTACTACATATGACTTACCAACCCAACCCCAATTTTTATAATCCAACTCCACATCCCCAATATTTCCAACAAACTCATTTTTAAAATCCAAATTCCCAAGAAAGTCAGTTTCAAAATCTAAATTTTTAATAAACGCAAACCCAACAACCACAATGCACCCAACCAGAAGTCGGGGCTAGCAAAGCAAAAGGGAAAGACAAAGGCGAAAGAGAAAGGCAAAGGAAAAGCTAACGTGTTTAATAAATAGCTTTGTATTGAGCTTAGTGCAACATTTTAAAAGACTTAATTAATCCACAAATCTTTATGTTACAGATAATTTGAAAAGAAGATAGCAGTTTGACATATCACTGGTGCCAAATTGCCCTGATCAAAACCCTAATTCGACATGAACTATGAAGTTGAAGTTAATCAAGGTAACTCCGTTCAACTGTCTTCTTACATTCCGATCGAAATACAGATTAACATGAATCATATCCTCCGTTTCCAAAAAAAAAATAAAAAATGAATCATATCCTAATTTGAAGGGAAACATCGATCAATCTTATTATTCTGCTTTTACCTGAATGATTCTGGATCTACAATTAGTAAATATATGTTTTCTGCTTAATGGATTTACTTTATGGTATCATCATTCAGCCATTATGTCTGTATCTATTCATTTCCTCATACACTGTGGCACCAATTATGGCATCTGAATTTAGGCGATATTTCAAATTCATCAACTAATGCAAATATTGATGACATATTAACAAATTTATGCAGCATTTGGTTGAATAATTTAACATTAAGCTTCCTCATGGTGTATTAGATGCTGTCTCAACTTCATGGTGCTTAATTAGACACAACATTTGAAATAGTGTAAAATTGCATATAAAAATGGACATTTACAAATTCAGTTTCAACCGCTTATAACTGAAATGAAGTGTATATGTGTAATAATTATCTGCTGCTTTGCGCGGTTATCCTTCTATACATTAATATAATTCCCTGATTCTTTTATGTTATTTCATTCTCTAGTTATTCATGACATTACAAGGAATCTAACATGGTATGAGAGCACTTTAGTAGCAAGGACACCTTTTTATACGGGAACCAATGGACCAACAAATGCTTTAAAAAGGAAGGAAAATTACAAAATGGACTACATTGATTTGCTACAAGCTTCGGATATACCTTTTGAAAAATGTGTTCAAAGAAAGAATCAAATAATTTTAGCATCAAATTCAAGTATTTGTTCTTGCTTCAATCAATATCAGAAGAAATTATTCGCAACAAACAGATTATCTGGCATTCACCTTTCATGTTTTCAAACCTGTATTTCAATCATGAGAAAGATTAAAGTGTATACTTCAGTATCAGGTAAATTTATCCTTTTTCACATTTACATATTTATTTATTGTCAATTATTATATGACTAGCAGGGTACCCGCGCAATGCGGCGGTTGGTACCATGTAACTAGAGTAAAATCTCTTTAAATTAATAAACTCTCTAAAATAATAAATTTGTCCGGTCCCGAATTGGGCCAATGTAAAAAATTAATTAAAAAACCTATAGAATGATAAGATGATAATTTTTTGGGAGATTCCTTTATAATTTTCGGTCCCAAGAAAATCACAAATTAATAATTCATAAAAACTGGAAAAAATAATATTACACTCTTGTTTACATTTATTGTACTTCAAAAATCATTATTGATTTCCAATGCATATGAACATAGTAGTTACTAATTTACGTTGAGTCTCAAAGTTCGATGCAACGTAATTATAAGAGACATGAACTAATTTGCCTTTTTGTTTGTTATGTACAATATAATTACTTAAAAGCTCTTTATATTAATAATTATTTATTTATTGATAAATTAATATCTCTCTAAATTAATAAAATTTTCCAGTCCTGACATTATTAATTAAAGAGATTTTACTGTATATTATTATGGTGACGATAGTGATGGCGGTGGGTGGTAGTGTGTAGTGATGGTGGGTGGAGGCAGTAGGGATTCTGGTGGTGGATGGTGGGTGGCGGTGGCGGTGGTGAGTAGTGATGGTTATGGCGAGTGGTGGTCAATAAAATGATACAGGTTTAGGGATTAATAAAGATAATAAGTTATATAAGTAATTCCAGTTAAGTAATTAACATCTTCCCTAGTAGCTCAGTTGGTTAGAGCTCCTTGTTAATAACATGAAGGTCTTACTTTTTCCTAAATGAAAATATTTCCCAAATTAGCAAGTGTTGGACGAAAATTAAGCCTTTAAATGCATTATATATAGTAAAGAACTACGCATTTATCAACTTCTATTTAACTGTGTATTAAGTTAAAAGTTACACAACCAAAGGGCTTGTAGCCTAGCGGTATCTGGTGTTTAGGTGTCACACAAGGTTGTAGGTTCAAGTCCTGTTGTGGACAAAAATGGTGTACATTTAGGATGTGTGTGTGTTAGTCATTCAAAAAAAAAGTTAAAAGTTACACTATTAATTTTTTCAAAAAGTGAAAGAAATATTTAATTAGAACTGATATAAGATTTTTTAAAAACATTAATTGAATCATTGATTGGCATTTTAAATGCAGTGAACTCATGGTTTAAATAGCTCATCAATAACCATAACCATCATCTGAAATCTTCCTGTTTCTGGTTGATTTTGAAGCACTTCTGCTTCAGTCTGTAGGTAGATTCATTGTAAGTTTTCATTGATTATTTTTTGGATTTATGTTGATAGCTGTTGAAATCCTGTATACTTAAATTTGTATATGGTTAACTCCAATTTTGTTCCTGTTTTTGGAGATTAGAAACTTTGAGCATACGATCACGTGAATCAGTCATGCGTTTTTAATGATTTTGAGTCTGAATTTAATAAAGTTTTGGCCTTTTTTGCTGTCTTTAAGGCTAGAAATCCGATTGTAACCGATAAAATAAACTATTTAGAGAAAATACTATTGGCGTATACGCCCATGGTTTTGTTAAATTGCCTATTTATTAGTGATCTGCATTTTTGTTAATTTCATACTAATCATAATTCTGGTAATTGGTTGTGTACTTGTGTTCTTGTTTGTTGCAGTTGTGCTTGATAAATCAACATATTTCCATCATGGGACTGACTGCTATTCACTCAGGTTATAATCAATACTACAAAATTGTTTTTTCATTTTCCAATTTTTTCACCAATTTTATTTATAAAAATTTCATTTTTTTTTCTTTTTTCGGGACCCTTAGCTGAAGCTGTATATGAAGAACTATGGCATGTAAGTGCGGGCCCGTGTGTCAGTGTCCCCCGTGTAGGAGAACGAGTGTACTACTTCCCACAAGGCCACCTGGAACAAGTTTGTTTTTTTTCTTCAGTAAATTACATAAATAGTCCCTATGGTTTGCATAATAATAAATTTCGTCCCTTGACTTTTTTGTATTACATGGATAGTCCTTAATTATTGAAACTTGTAACATGTATTGTCTTTAAAAATTTAACATCCTTTTTTATGCTTTTCAAACAAAAACTAAAAATAACTTAACAAATTTCAAAATAAGGACTATCTGTGTAATTAAAAGAGTCGAGGGACGAAATCCAAAATTTCATCATATTATTATAAACTGGAGCTTGTTGTATCAATTTTATTAAATATTATTGCTATGCTTTTTATTTATGCATTTAATGATATTTTATATTACGATTTTTTATTATTTAATTTTTTACAGCTTCAGGCCTCAATGAATCAGGGATTAAACCAGCAGCTTCCATCATTTAACTTACCAGCCAAAATACTGTGCAAAGTGATGAATGTTAACCTTCGGGTAACTTTTTAGTTATTTAATTTAACTGTATCATAAGTGATTAATTACCATTTTCAAAAAATTTATCAGGCTGAAGCAGATACTGATGAAATATATGCACACATAACTCTTTTTCCGGATCACAATGTGAGTTATATTTAATGATAAATAATATGAAGAATATTTTTTAATTTTTATATTAAAATATATTCTTTTATTTATGTTTATATTAGCAAACTGAGGTACCAATCCCAGATTCACCAAATCCAGAACCTCATAGCTGCTTCATGAGTTCATTCTGCAAGAAACTTACATCATCTGACACAAATGATGGATTATTTCTTCATAGTAAGCATGCAGTTGACTTTTTTCCTCCACTGGTAAGTTTTGACTTTTGTTGACTTTTCTTTGCTTTTGAATTTTCTCTGATTTTTTGGTAAACTTACTAAATAATGTTTGTGTTGTTAGGATATGTCCCAATATTCACCCTATCAGGAAGTTGTTGCTATTGATATTCATGGAAATCAATGGCGTTTTCTTCATGTATTTCAAGGTTGCATCTTACCCTGTTTATTTATTTTTTTAATTTGATTTTCCTTTTTAATGCTAATTAACGCATCTGTAATTCTAAAAAAAACTTTAATATTTTGAAAAAATACAATTTTTAGGGCAACCTCGGGGTCACATGCTGACTACTGGATGGAGTACCTTTGTTAGGGCTAAAAAGTTGGTTGCTGGAGATACTGTTTTTTTCCTAAAGTAAGTTATATAGAAAAACATACACATGATAATTAATTTATTTCTAATTTAATCTTTAAAAATTGGCATTGTTACATATTTTGATATTTACATTACAATTCTTGTTTTTTTTTTTTTATTAGGGGAGGAAATGGAGAGCTATATGTTGGAATAAGGAGGCTAATGTTACAGTTAAACAATTTTCCATCATCTGTGACATCATCAAGTCAAAGTCAACTCGGCATGCTTGCTGCTGCTTCTCATGCATGTTCAACCGGAACCATTTTTTCAGTTATTTATAAACCAAGGTATTTATCAATCTTTAGTTTATTTGACAAAATTTATATCCTAAACTTTGGTTAACTTAGCGTTTTATCCTAATAAAGTGTTGATGACTTGGTGTTTTAATCCTGTTATTGACCTGTTACCGGTCAAACTAGCCATTTTGTGTTAAAGTGTAACTTATATTTTTGTTAAATATTGTTTAATCATTGAACTTTCACATATTTGATGGTTTAACGCTAAAATCTCTCTCAATGTTTCACCTATCTTTCAAAAATTGGTTTAAAATTTTATATAAAAGTTAAGTGACCAAATTTTTGTAAAAAGAGTTTTTGGGTTAATATAGCTCACATATTTATGGTTTAACCCTAAAAAAAGTGTCACAATGGTTGTTTTTAACAACTAACCATAGTTCAAGGGTTAAATCAGCAAATTGGTGGAAGTTTGAGGATTAAAACATAATTAACCCTTTCTTGAAATCTATTACTTCGTATATATAGATTCAACCATATATCCACATTAAAAAAGTGACAATTTTAATTTTCTTTACTATCTATTGAAATTAAAATAAAATATGTTTGCTAAATTTGGCATTATTTATGAAAACAGAGCAAGTCGAGTTCCATTCATGATCAGCCTAAACAAGTACCTAGAATCTCAAAATTATGAGTTTTTTGTTGGAATGATGGCTAAGATGAGAATAGAAGGTGAAGAAGGTTTTGAAAAAAGGTATTTAATTGTTAAACACATTTTGGTGCTTAAAAAAAATCATTAGTTTATTTTTTAATGCAGGGTTAGTGGGACCATCATTGGGGTTGGAGAAACTAACTCTCTAAAATGGCCCAATTCTGAATGGAGATCCATCAAGGTGATTTCTTCACTCTAATGCTATCTAGTTAATTAAATAAGTAAAGGGATAATTTCACACATGTCCTTGCAAACTTACAATATTACGTATATATCCTTACAAATTTCATTATTACGTTCCAAAACCTCAAAATTCTCATATATATCCTTTTACCTAGTTTAATAATATTTAAATCTTTTAGAATTAAAAAAACATCAATCCTTATCTAAGTTAATGGTAAAATAGCTTAAATACCCTTGACGAAAGAAAATGCAGTTGTCGAGTTTGACAAAAAAAAAAAAAACCTTGATGAATGAAAAAACCCTTGACCTTTAAGGGTATTTAGGGCGTTTTACCATTAATTTAGATTAAAACTTATGTTTTTTAAATGGTTTAAATATTATTAAATTAGGTAAAAGGATATATTTGTGAATTTTAAGGTTTTTGAAGGATATGTACGTAATAATGAATTTTACAAGGATATATACGTAATATTGGAAGTTTGCAGGGACGTGTATGAAATTATCCCATTAAAGGAAGTCTTTTTTGCCCTATTTTGTTATTGATTGTTAATGTTTTTTTAACGCTTGTAAATAAGTAAAGTTTTTTTTTTTGGTCAAAACTTAACTATATTTGGGTCCTTCAATTTATCAAAAACTGAACTTTTACTCCTAAAACTGTTAAGAATCAGACTTTCACTCCTTTTGATGAGAAAGAAATTTTGTCAAATTTGAGATCTTATTGCTAATTTTTTTAAACTATAATTAAGTTGATGTTTAATAATTAATCATACAATGTTTTGATCTACATCAGGTTCGATGGGAAAAATCAATATCAAAATCACTTCCTGACAGTGTTTCTCCATGGGAATTGGAACCCCCAACAGAGAGCGAGTGTAACTGCTTCTGTTTAGGAACTCTAAAGAAACTGTTTTGTGGGGAATGAAGGCTTAATTTTTCTTTTTTGTTGTTTTATGTTTAATGGTATGTTTGTGTTTTTGTTTGTGTTGCTATCTTTTTAATGTACTCCAGACGAGTTATATGGCCTTTGTTTGCCCCATTTTTGTGTTATATTGTTTTATGCTTTCGTTTACTTACATTAAACACTATGTTGAGGAAATTAAAATGTTGTCGACGGAAGTTTAAAATGAATTTTAGCTTCATCAAAATCGTAACATATAAAAAGGCGTTTTTACAAAATGTAATGAAATTTTAGTAGGGTTTTAAAATCACTCGTATTCTCAATTCTTGTAAGATGAATGGTGGTACTTTGGTTAGTGCTCATGTACTAAAGAAGTGAAAGACGAAGAAAGCAAAGTGATCAAAGAGAAATGGCGATGCTCGCTGAATATTGCTATTGTCACAAGTTTAAAAATCTATCATTTCGTTTTTCTTTAGTGAACAATTTTGTGTATTGGATATTCGTATTGCATAATTATTTTCAAGTTAGAATGTTATCTCATAATCCTTTAACTTATATACAAATTACCAAATAGTTCTTGAATATATATGCCGTGTCCAAAGTATCTAAGTATTTTTATTTTTAATTTTTAGTTTTAGTTTTTAATTTCCATTCATAAGTGCCGATTATTATTATTCTTTATTACGGATTACAATACAATTGCATCCAAGACATCTAAAGTTAATATTTTTACACAATTGGTTAATGGGTATAAGTATCACTAGCCATATCATATTTTCTGCCACAGCATCCGTCACCTCAGCAACCGCACCATAACATATCATCATCTAGGAAATACAAAACACACCACACAATTTTAATTTCCATCTCAACATTTATTTAATTTCCATCTGAATTAATTATTTAATAAAGACTAAACTAAATTAGTTATTCATTTACCATTTATTTAATTATTAGTTATATATAACTAAATCTATCGAAATCAGTAACTAGCTACCTCAAATAATATTCATGTATTTATGTTATAACTATTTATTTATTTATAATTATTTAGAATCATATTTTATTTTAATAATTATCAATGATACAGCTACCCGTTATATTTTGATCAAACAAACCAATTTTTCAAAACTTATAAGATACATATCAAATATATTTAAAATACAATATTAACTCAGTAACGTCACCAACGTATCGCTCATAGGTTACTTCTATGCATGTAGATCACTAGAAGTCTTTCGGTTGGATCTTGCATTTTGATCATTTGTGTTTTTGGAAGCTTTGCATCAGGTGAGTCCACAGCCCACTTTTTACCGTATTTTATTTACTGTTTTTACAAATATTTAGGGTGAAAAATATATCAATTGTTTTATTAAATGCTTACATTATTTTTTTATTGTGATGATACATTATTCAAAACATGACAATCAACCTTTATGCTCGGACTAAGACAAGATGTAGTGTATAGGTAGATGCCTACATACTGTAACCATCAGCTAGTTGCGACTATACCCTGGATATGCAGATAGTACTATTGGCTGACACTCTTCCTCCCACATTTTGTTTTAACGGTACTACCCCACCGTCAGGGGAGTGCATATCTTAGAGAACAGAAATATCACACTTAGAGTCGTAGTTTGGTTATGGGCTTAGGGTCGGCATATTAACTCAAGAGCCTTGCAAACTATTGGGGATACCAGTCATGCATTTTCAATATTTACTACTTTTTACAATTTTACTATTTTATTTACTTACATATCAAATTTTATCACAACATTCTTTATATCAGATCATTTTTGAACATCTTATCATCACACATATTTTTACCTTGTTGGCACTCATACATTTTGGGTAACTCAAATCTATATTTCATAATATAATTTATGCCAGTTGGCACACAAAAACTTTGTATTTCAAATCATTTACAAATAACATTTTACTAAACGATTTTGCCATGGTTGACTTACAAAACTTTGGTCTTCAAAACTCATACTAAACCTGTGGATTCATTCAACAATTTTTGTTGATCGTTTTATATATGTTTTTCAAGTAATTAGGCGAAGCATTGAATCTCATTAGCTTTGGATCATAAGCATGCATGCGTCAAGATGCCACAAACTTATTTTTATTTCAAAACATTGTCTTTAGGTGTTACTTATTTTGTTAACGTTTAAATTTTGTGACGTACTTTATTTCAATTATTTATTTAGGTTTTAAATCATTAAATGTTTACGATAATCAAATGCTTGTTGTTACTCATGATGTCCACCCCGTTCTTCCGCAAATATTTTTGACCAAACAAAAAAAAGTTACATTCAAATTAAATAGTCATCCTAAATTGTGGGATATTTCAAATCATAAGAGTTCAAAACAGTACAAAAAGATGAAAAGTTCAATTTGAATAGTTATCCTAAATTGTGGGATATTTCAAATCATAAGTTCAAACAATACAAAAAGATGAAAAGTTGATATTCAAAAAATAAAAAGTGAAAAAAGCATAAAAAATACTTAATTAGACTTTTCTCAGTCTCCTAGGAATCTGACAAAAGCTTCCCCTCACTATCTCTCCTCCCACGTGACCAACGTACGTTTCTACAGACACAAAAGTCTGTCAATTTCACCCCAATTTCAAACACAATTCTTCAATTATTCTTCTAAAACCCCCAAAAATTCACACACCCAGATCTGCTTATCTTCTGGGTTCAGGTAAATTTTCTACACTCTCTTCCTTTTTTCCTACTAATTATCTTCTCTGTTTGCTTGATTTTGCTTGTTTTCGTACCAAATTACTCTCATGTCTACTATGTCTGTGAAATTTGGGTTTCTAGGTTGCATTTATCGTTATATCTAGGTGCATTCTTCTCGTGTGACTTTTGTTTTTTCAAGTGTGTATTTTGTGACGCAATTTTGTGCAATTTATGTTCGACATTTTCGGTTTATTGATGTACGCAGTTCTGTTTAAGGGTGTATAAATAATTAGGTTTATAGTGAAGTTAATTGCTCTAATTTTGCAGGAAAATGGGTGTAATTTCACGCAAGTTATTTCCAGCATGTGTAAACATGTGTGTTTGCTGTCCTTCTCTAAGATCACGTTCTCGGCAACCAGTGAAGAGATATAAGAAATTATTAGCAGAAATTTTCCCCAAATCACCTGTTCGTATTTACATTTTTTTGTATTTAAATTTTGTATTTTTATATAATCGATGTGGAACTCTGCTTTCGGTGCAGGGTGGATCCCCAAACGAAAGGAAAATTGCAAAATTGTGTGAATATGCTGCTAAAAACCCTTTCAGAATTCCCAAAGTTAGTGAATCATTACTCTTTTTGTATTATCTCAATTAATTTCATGAAATAATCAGTGTTAACACATAATTGAAAACTAATTGTTTTGTGTAGATTGCTAAATATCTTGAAGAAAGATGCTACAAGGAGTTACGGTTAGATCATGTCCAACTGGTTAATGTTATTACAGATGTGTATAGTAAGTTGATCTGCATGTGCAAAGAGCAAATGTAAGTTGTTTCTCTTTAATTTTTACATTCAATTAACTTTTTTTAAACAATGATGTAATTTTTGACTAAATTTTCAGGGCATATTTTGCTGTCAACTTGCTGAATGTTTCTATTGAACTTCTGGATGATTCTAAACGAGATACGGTCCAGATAATCGGATGTCAAACACTAACTAAATTCATCTACAGTCAGGTGAATTTTCCATTTAATTTTAATTTATTAAACATCGCATACATAAAGCTCTTAGATGACATCATAATGTGATTATATTTTTGCCTGTTTTGACATGTCATCTGTTACCAAATCCACCCATTCTTCTACCTCTAATTTGTATGTAACGAGTTTTTTTCTATTTTTTATATATTCTAACTTTATACATTGTTTATTTCAGGTGGATGGAACTTACACGTATAATCTTGAAAATTTAGTTCAAAAAGTTTGTATGTTAGCCTGTAAACCAGAAGAAGAAGATGAAAAAACAAGATTAAGGGCTGCAAGCTTGCAGTGTCTTTCAGCAATGGTACACCATGAACTCATTTTTCAAATATGACATACTTTAACAACCTTTTTTAAAAAAAGAGTAAATTACACGGATGGTCCTTTAAGTTTATAGCAAATTTCATCAATGGTCCTTTAGTTTAAAAAATTACACTGATGGTCCTTAATTCTGAAAGGTTTTTCACCGATGGTCCTTTACACTAATTGACATTAATTTATTCTGTTAACTTACCCCATGTTCAATGCACATGAGGGTAAAAAGGTCATTTTTCATATCTTTTTTTTATTCTTAAATTAAAAACTTTTATTTAAGATAAAAAAAATTAATTTAAGAATGAAAAGAAATAAAAAATGACTTTTTTACCCTCACATGCATTGCACATGGAGTGTGTTAACAAAATAAATTAACGTCAGTTAGTGTAAAGGACCATTGGTGAAAAACCTTTCTGAATTAAGGACCATCAGTGTAATTTTTGAAACTAAAGGACCATTGGTGAAATTTGCTATAAACCTAAAGGACCATCCGTGTAATTTACTCTAAAAAAAAATAAACTATGCTAAAAATGGTTCTGTTCAATGTTCATGCAGATTTGGTATATGACCGAGTTCTCACACATGTTTGTTGCTTTTGATGAGGTTTCTCTTTTTATGCTTTGTATTATTGTTATTTTTTGCTGGTTCTTAGGGGTGTTCATCGAATTTAGTTAATCCAATTTTTAATTTTAACTAATTTGATAGAAACACCAAAACCAAATTTGAAAATTAAGGTTCAACCAACTGAAATTATGAAAAGTATAACTATTCAAAATATGAATTAAAGTTGAAAATTCCAATCTTTTTAGTAGTTAAAAATGATTTCTAGGGGTTTTCTACTTTTCAATCCTAAAAAAGATAATTTTTAGTTCTAATAAATATGTATAATTAAAAAAATACATATCTGAATTCATATTTCGAGTCGGTCAAACAAAATACGACAGTTCGGAAATCGATTGGTGAATTCGATTTGGGTCGAATTTTCGAATTTGAGTTGGTTCTGGCAAAAAAGAAAGAAAGAATCACATGTGTGTTTATAATTTATATATAATCAATTTTTTTAATTTGAACTTTATAAATGCAGATTGTAAATGTGACTTTGTGTAACTATGAGCCAAATAGAAGTACAGAACAAGATGATGATCATGGTGAAGCACATCATAATTGGGTGGATGAAGTGGTTAGATGTGAAGGAAGAGGTTTAACTAATGAAACTGATTCAAATTATATAACTGTAAAACCACAGGCTCAGAAGAAGGATCCTTCCCTTTTGACTAGGTTAATTATATGTTTCTACTTTAATTACTTGTTCTAGAGATGATGTGGCAAAATGGGTCTGGGTCAAAATGGGTGAATATTTTGAAACGGGTCGGATCTGGATCGGTTGGGTTGGCCCATTATTTAACTGTATTTTATTTGAGATTTTTTTTTTAATTTGCATTTGGTTGGTATATAGAGAGGAAGCTGAAACACCAAAAATTTGGGCTCAAATTTGCATTCAAAGAATGGTGGAACTTGCTAAAGAAAGTACAACAATGCGTAGAATATTGGACCCGATTTTTATATATTTTGATACTAACAGACAATGGGTTTCTCCAAACGGGTTGGGCTTGATTGTTCTTTCTGATATGGCCCACTTTGTAGAGAGCCCAGGTACTTTGATTTGCCTCAATTTTGGTTATTTTTATGATAATTGAATTATTCACATGATTTCTTCGAAGGATTTAGAGAATTATGCCATAAGGCCCATAAAAGGTAATAAAAAATACTAAATTTGTCAATTTCTTGCTCATCATTAGGAGTCAAGTTTGAATTTTTGACAAATTTAGGAGTGAGAGTTCAAATATTGACATATGTCTGGAGAAGAAAATTTCTCACTCATCAAAAGGAGTATAAGTTTCATTTTTGACAAATATAGGAGTGAAATTTTATTTTTTGACAAATTTAGTAGTGAGAGTTTAGTTTTTGACAAGTTTAGCAGAAATTTAGTTTTTGACAAATATAGGAGTGAAAGTTCAATTTTTAACAAATTTAGGGACTCAAAAGTCAAACATGATATATTAGATTACCTGTTCTAGGATTTTTCACTAGAATTTTCATTCTTATGAGAAAGAAATACCCCACATTGTAAAATTTTGATATTTTTTAAATTATGTTTCTTTGAAATTTCCCCAATGATTTATTTACTGATTTAATTATTCTTATTTCAGAAAACCAGCAGTTAATATTGGCTTCAGTTGTTCACCATCTGGACCACAAAAACATCTCACACGATCCAGAACTGAAATCATACATCATACAAACCACAACTTCTTTAGCTCGCCAAATTAGGGCTCAAATTGCACTCAAAGATATTGGATATGTAACTGATCTTTGCAGGCATTTGAGAAAAAGTCTTCAAGCAACCGTTGAATCAGTTGGTGAACATGAGTTAAGATTGAATACATCACTTCAATCTTCAATTGAAGATTGTTTACTCGAAATGGCCAAAGGGGTATATCTGTCTTTTTTCAATTTTCTTATGATTCTAATTTTATTATTTGTATTCAATTTTTATTGCTTTTGGTAGATTGCTGATGCTCGCCCTTTATTTGATGTAATGTCAACAACCCTAGAAAATTTGCCTCCTAATAATATTGTTGCACGTGCAACTACCGGATCAATGATTATTCTTGCACACATGATTGTAATAGCATCTATTTCCTCAAATAAACAACAGGTAATATAAATTATAAAACATCCCAGTAATTATCAATATTTAATATTAAGAGTAAATTACACAAATGGTCCTTTAGGTTTGTACCATATTACATATTTAGTCCTTTAGTTTCATAAATTACACCTTATTTCTGAAACTATTGACACGTTTGGTCCTTCACCTAAACAGGTGTCACAAAGGGGTAAATGTGTCATTTTCCCTTTTTCTTCACCAATTTGAAACCCATAAAGTTAACGTCTGTTTAGTTAAAGGACCAAACGTGTCAATAGTTTCAGAAATAAGGACTAGCAGTGTAATTTATGAACCAAATATGTAATATGGTACAAACCTAAAGGACCATTTGTGTAATTTACTCTAATAACAATGTTACAAAACTAAAGTTTGTTATACAGGTTTTTCCAGAGGGACTTCTTCTGCAACTTTTGAAACTAATGTTACATTCAGATGTTGAAATACGATCAAGTGGACATCAAATATTTTCAGTTCTTTTAATTCCAAATTCTAATCATTTAAAACGCGACGTTTCTAATCATGTCAGAAGATGGAGTTCTGACAGTGCATCTGTTTTTGCATCTGTTACATCATTACTTGATAAACTTAGGAAAGAAAAAGATGGAAATAAAGAAGTTTTAATTGTGGAAAATGAAGATATTGAGGTTGAAAGGAAACCTGTGTGGGACCCAAAAAAATCTCCTAATTTTCAGAAAATAACTTCCATTGCTGCTGGAGAAATGGTACTGTTTAAATTTTAATAATGAATTTACAGTAAAAACTATTTAATTAATAATGTCAGGACCGAAGAAATTTATTAATTCATAGAGTTATTAATTTATCGATAAATTAATAATATTAATTTAACGAGTTTTTAATTAATTATAATATACATACTTAACAAAAAAAAATTAGTCCATGCCTTTTAGAATTATGTTGCAGCGAACCTTGTGACTCAACTTAAATTCTTAACTAATGTGTTCATATGCATTGAAAAACATACAACTATTGAATCATATTTCAATAGAGTGTAATATGTTTTTTTAGTTTCTATGAATTATTAATTTATGATTTTATTGTGACCGAAAATTATAAAGGGATCTCCTAAAAAATATCATCTTATAATTTTATCGATTTTTTCAATTTTTTGCATTGGCCCAAGTCGGGACTAGACAAATTTATTATTTTAGAGAATTTATTAATTTACCGAGTATTAATTTAAAAAGTTTTTACTGTATTTTGAATAAAATGATCATGATATTTTATGCCCTAAAAATATGTTTTGGGCAAAGTCTAACATGTTTGATCTGTTCAACCAATTAAATTTATTTCCGATTATTTTTTTATTTTTATTTATTTTATGATTGTGACAGGAACCATCTGTTGTGAAGTTTAGTGAGGATCAAATAACTCAATTATTATCCGCCTTTTGGATACAAGCTAATCTTCCTGATAATATTCTTCCAAATATTGAAGCCTTAGCTTATTCTTTCTGTGTAGCACTTATTTCTTTAAGGCTTAGAGTAAGATTACATACTTACATTTTTTAATATCCTTCGTATAATATCATATTTAATTTTTACCTAAGTTTAACATATTTTATTGCAGAATCCCAATGACAATCTTGTGGTTCGCATCTTCCAACTTCCACTGTCACTTTTCAAAATCTCATTGGATCATAGCAATGGTATGTGAAACTGCATGTAATTTTGTTTTTATTTTTTTATTTTTCCATCTCTATTAAATTTGAAAAGGATTATTTAACTTTTTTTCTATTTTTCAGGAATGCTATGTCCAGCACACCAAAGATCACTGCTTACGTTATCAACATCAATGCTGATGTTTGCAGCAAAAATGTATCAAATTCCTGATGTTGTTGATGTACTTAAACCAATGCTTAAATCTGATGCAAGTTTCCATTTTTTAACCAAATAACATTTACACCGTTTTTGAAATTTGAACATTTTATAATAATTTCTGGTGATGATTTTAGGTTGATAATTACTTGGGTATCAGTGATGATTTTCAAGTGTATATAAAGCCTGATGCAGATATTAAAGAATATTGTTCTGATTTTGATAATCAGTCTGCTAATTCTTTAAATGTTAAATTGCAAAGCAAGATGTCCAAATCTTATGAAATGATTGTTGATATTTTAGTACAAAAGTTATCTACCATAACCCAGGTATAATTAATTTTATTTTATTTTTATTTTTTTGTGCTATTTTTTACTAACAAATTGGTTGGTGTATTTAAAGCTTTTATTTTATTTTATTTTATTTATAAATTTAAGATGGAGGCAGAAGAATTACATAATCAGTTATTCGATACTTTCACGCCTGATGATGCAATGTTTGGTCCCGAATCTATGCTTCATTTGGACCACTCTCACTCTCATAGAGTTGCTCATTCAAAAGAATCCCTTTCTTTTGACATGGTATTCATTCTTTTACATATTTTATAGTAAATTACACAAATGGTCCCTTAGCTTTGTACCATATTACATATTTGGTCCTTTAGTTTCATAAATTACACTGATAGTCCTTATTTCTGAAACTATGGACACGTTTGGTCATTTACCTAAACACATTAACTTTTCCCGTCAAACAAACGGGTTTTTATGGTTTTCAAATTGGTGAAGGGAAAAATAAACGTATGCTTAGGTAAAGGACCAAACATGTCAATAGTTTCAGAAATAAAGACAACCAGTGTAGTTTATGAAACTAAAGGACCAAATATGTAATATGGTACAAACCTAAAGGACCATTTGTGTAATTAACTCTATTTCTTATTCCATTTATTTATTCATGATTATAATAATATGTTTTTTTTTGTGCAGGATTTTCCAACAAATTCATTAGTTGAAGATGATGCAAGCAGTGAATCATCTGTCTCAGATCTTTCTCGGTTCATAACTAAATCTCCTACACAAAGCTCAATGTCTCATGTTATTAGCATCCGCCAACTTCTTGAATCAGTAATTTCTCTCTCCCATAAAAATAAATTTTACATTCTTATAACTTCTGTAAAATTGACATTTTTGCCCCTGGTAGGCACTAGAAGCAGCTGGACAGGTGGCAGGGGCATCTGTGTCAACTTCTCCTCTTCCATTCAGTGCAATGGCGGGCCAGTGTGAAGCCCTCGGTACCGACTCAAGGAAAAAACTCTCCACATGGCTTTCTCATGCAAATAATGATACACATGCAAATGCTCAAAATTCAAATGTCACCAAGGTACAATCTCAATAGCAGATAGTACAACCATAGTGTACAACTGCCTACTCATCATTTGACTATATTTTTTAAATTTTTTATGTAGATTTTGAGTGAAGATGAAGCAGTTCGGGTTGGAATGAGCGGGCTGAGGCTACCTCCTGCTAGCCCGTTTGATAACTTTCTAAAAGCGGCTAGATATGCTTAGAAAACATGGATCTTGATTAGTTGCATTTATGTAAGAATATTAATTAGTTGAAATGTAAGAATTAACCTCTTAATTAGGACCTGTATGTTTAGATGATGTTATTAAGTTGCTAGGATTGCTCAACAAATATTATCCAGATCAATGTGTGTGTTGCCCTTTTTTGTTATATATTTTAACAATAACTGTATGATCTTCCAAAGTTTAGCGTAGTTTATTGAGTGATCTACGCATGTAATAACATTGTACAGTAACTATAAAAAAACCATCCTAAAAATTACCAATTAATATGGGTGGTTATGCTTAAATATTTGTATATAAACAATATGTATAATTAATTTTTAACCATCGCTTTTAGCAAATCTCATTTTCATAATCGGTGTCATGTGTTTTAAACTCATTGTTACATGTATTATTAGGTTGATTCTACAACCAATATTTATGCAACGTAGAGAAAGCATGTATACAAGATATCACAGGAAATCGTATTATCTAAGATGTTTAGTTTGAAATCACATACATGATCCTTTATTTCATAATATCTGGCAACATAACAGGAAATTGAGACGCTAACATATTTATATGCTATTAAAACAACTCGACGTTGTTGTTTTTACTTTGGTAACACTTTTTCTATTTTTAGTGATGATTTTCCGATTCCGAGTGACAGATTTTTTACTTTTAGTGACACTCTTTTGACTTTTAGTCACACTTTCTTTACGTGTCGCTAAACGATAACTTTCACGCGGTGCATGCTTTATAACCTTCCGTGCCATCACAACAGAATTAATGACATCATCAGCCGGATGGAAAACCGAAATCACATGAAACCCGTGAAGATCTTGTGGGTCCACCGTTGGGTAAAGAAAACCACGTGCACCATGGGCGCTTCTTAGCATGAGGATGGCACCATGGGCCATGTACTTGGCTAAATGTTCAACTATTTTAAGTTTCTCCCCAATATTATCAATTCCCACAAGTGCAGCCAAGAAAACCACATCATAACCTTTCAACTCGTCACACACATTCATTATATCCGCGTTGTGGAACACCATTCTTTTGGACAAATCAGGATGAGATGAAACAAGACGAGATCCCATAGAATTTTCCAAATAGTTAATGTCATAGTTGTGAAATGTTGTCTCCTTAAGATGATAATAAGCCAAGAGAATTGACGTGAGAGGTAACGGGCCGGACCCCACAAATGCAACGCGTTTCGGGACTTGTGATGTGGTGGAATAGTATTGATTGAGTATATTATACTCGAGGCGACTAAGTTTGATGTAATTAGAATAATAAGGAAAGATATTGAGATGGTGAAGAGGATTTTCAAAAGAGCCTAAAAGGGTGGAGAAGTGAGCTTCAAGATGGCCTTCAGCCTCACCACAAAGTCTAATGAGGTTAGATCTGATTTCCTTAATATTGGCGGGAAGAGTGTCCATGTTGATAGACGAGTGTGGGATGCACGTGTGGATGAGTTGGGTGAATAGGTTGTCGACATCTTTAGATGGTTTGAGTGTTTCAAGATTCGAAATCTTGTTATAAATCTCACAAATTCTCTCAATCAAAGTGATATCTTCTTGGAGTTGAACTTCTGATTCCATGACAAAGGTTTAAAAAAGTTGTACTTTTTGGTTTTTAGAAGGATGGGAAGTAATTGTGTTTGTGCATAATTGTCGAGGGATAGAAGCGTCTTATTTATAGAGACATTTCGGTCTTGAGTAACTTTGGTAAACAAGGCATGAACCTTGCTTGGTTTTTATTTTTTAACAAGAAAACGCCCGAGACGTAGTATTATTATCCATAAAATATTAATGAGAAATGATATTGCTTTTTATTAAAATTTTCCTACTTATTTTTCTACCAATTAAATCAATACAAGTGTTCAAATCAAATGATAAGAATAGAAAATAAAATTAGTATGATCTACTATCCCGTTGCAATGTACGGTGTACAAAACCATTTGTTAGACGACCCGTAACGGTGCGTCCCCTCTCCTCATTTGCCGCCCGTCGTCCAGCCTCCGACTAGCCCCACCCCTTAGGTGGCCTCCCATCCGACGCGTCTCAAATTGGGTTTGGTCACGACAACGACTTTTGTAGGTCGCGTGATTTCGAAGGGGAAGATGTTTGCTCGCCTGCTATGTAGGTTTGGTCAGGATTTGGTCATGTGTTTGATTGGAAGAGAAAAAACTAATGTAGCTAATAGTACTGATCAAACTGTGTTTAATCACGCTGGTAATCAGGCAATCTTATATACTTGCTATAATTTTACGAGGTATGCATATCGAAGCAATATGTTTTTAATACTTCTATGAAGTATATATGTTTGCCACATAATAACTATAAACGGCAGTATATGTCTTTGTCATGTGAGGTGATTAATAGATGCTCCAAGTTCTTATGCTTTCATACATAGCTTGTTCACACTCACTATATATTCCAAGATTTTAAAAGGCATAAGACACGTAAGACACGGTGTGGCGGCATCTTTAAGCCTCAAGCTATGGTGAGCGACGACGAACCATGACGTTTTTCAAGGGGAAACTTAATGCGGTAGATTTTTTTATATAATTTATATATGTGCATATATCAAATTCATAAAAAATTATAGATCTATTGATTTATATAACAATACAAATATAAAGTTATCAAAAAGTGTTATATTTAAACTTATAATGGGAATGCATTTCTGCACCACAACTTTTACTTCTTATACCACATTGTACAAGTTTTACAGCTAACTGTACAAACATTTCATGCAATAATTGTGGTAGATGACTTAAAAGTTGTGGTGTAAAAATCACCCCTATTTATAATTGAGTAAATTACATAAATTGTTCATGTGGTATATCCGATTCTACGTTTTTGTCCCTATACTTTTTTAATTTCTCTATTTTTGTCCTTCCATCCAAAAAAATCCGTTAACTAATCTCATATCCCAAGCATGTGAGGGTATTCCTGTCATTTTCCCCAATTTACTTGTACCATATGCATTAAAAATAGTACTTTCAAAATTACTTTCTTCTCTACCATCATCACCAAGAACACTCCCAAATTAGTGTGTTCTTCCGGAAGAAACGTTCAACAATTTATAATAACTACCGGAAAATTAACACTTCCGGTGATTTTGAAGATTGGGAAGCTACTCTGATATCTCTTGACACCTATACTTTTAATAGGGGGCCTTGCCTCATGATCTCAGTGCAATTCATGAAAATGTTAATGCTTTTTGGGCAGGATGAGGGGAAAGAAGAGACTCTAAGGTCAAATCATGGTTTTTCTTATCATCTGATCCAAATTTTGTTATCTCCTTTTTAGTGATGATTGTAGTGCGCAAAACTTATGGGATGTTTTGGAAAAATACTTTCCAAATAACAAAATTCTTTCTCAGTTACAATTACAAGATATATTCTGCAACACTCAAAAGCGGGCTATGACCATTATTGAATAGTGTCATACTTCAAAAATCTTGCGGATAATCCAATCGATGTTTACTCACCCATAAATATTGTTGAGTTAGTTATGCGAATTCTTCAAATATTACCATATTCATACAAAATATTTTATAAAATATGTTATTTTGTTTAGTTATGTCGTTATTTATAGAAGTATATGTTTGCTTTTGTTGGCCCGGTGAAGGGAGATTCACTACCATCGATAACATCATTTAGGATTCTCTCAATGCAATACTTTGTTTAAAAAAATAGAAAGGAAGTTAATTAAAAACATGAAACATGAACCTTTATTTCTTAAAATTTGTCCACACAACAGGAAACTGGGATAAAAAACATTTAGTCACACACACACCACTAGACATGCATATAAATATGGTTATAAAACCATCAATTCAGGACCAAATGATCTACTCATCGATGATTTTCATATGGCTAAGAGGATTGTTGAAAGCTTGGAACTCGCAATACTTGCAACTTGATGGTATGATAGAGCCAATCCCCAAATCACGATTAGTATTACGATTAGTGTTCACCGGCTCCACAAACTTGCGCGTGATTACCACAGAATTAACAACATCATCATCTGGATGAAAAATCGAGAGAACATCAAACCCTTGAAGAACTTGAGGGTCCACCACCGGGTATAGAAATGCACGTGCACCATGTGCACTCCTCAACATGAGGATAGCACCGGGTGCCATGTATTTAGCCAAATGTTCAATGACTTTAGCTTTCACCTCGATATCCATCCCCACTAGTGCAGCCAAGAAAACCACATCATACCCTTTCAATTCAACATTCACGCGCATTATATCGGCAGTGTGAAAGAACATTCTTTTAGACAAGTCAGGATCACATGAAACAAGACGAGATGCCATTGCATTTGCCGATGAGTCAATGTCATAGTTGTCAAATGTTGTCTCCTTAAGATGATGAGAAGCCAAGACAATTGAGGTTAGAGGTAAAGGGCCGGACCCCACAAACGCGACACGCTTGGGGGCTTTTGTTGTAGTGGAATAGTGTTGAGTGAGGATATTGTATTCAAGTTGACCAAGTTTGAGATAATTGGAGTAGTAAGGAAAAACATTGAGATGTTGTAAAGGATTTTTGAAAGATCCTAAAATGGTGGAGTAGTGAGCTTCAAGATGGCCCTCGGCCTCACCACAAAGTCGAATGAGCTTAGACCTTATTTCCTTAATATTGGAAGGAAGATTATCTATGTTGATAGACGAGTGTGGAATGCACGTGAGGACGAGTTGAGTGAATAGGCTATCGACATCTTTCGAGGGTTTGAGTGTTTCAAGATTCGAAATCTTGTGATAAATCTCACAGATTTTCTCGACTAAAGTGATCTCTTCTTGCATGAGGGATTCCATATCTAATACCGGTTATTGAAATATTCAGAAGAATTGTGCTCTTGGTATGTATGTTGTCAGGAGAAAAGGTGGTTGTGTATGTTAAATTGGCGGTAAAGGTTGTTATATATGGACATGTGTGGGACCCACAGACCATCAGAAAAGGGGTGAACCTTGCTTTGCTTGAATTGACACTACACCACGTTGGGAGGAATTATTTTTTATTATTACACTCATATACGGTTTGGCATTTACTAAAATGGTTATGACATTCGAGGACCTATTTTGCAATAGCAATGAAAAGGTATTAATTTTGCTTGGCTTGCGACTACTTTGATGCTTGAAATTCTTATGCTTTCACATTTCTCTTGTTCACACTAGCAATAGCCAATATGGTATTATTGTATCCATTTGGCGATTTCCCTTTCTTATATGAATATATATTTATCATATATAATGCATTTGAAATCTTTTTAAATTAGCAAATCTTAATGTTCAGCCAACACACAAGACTTGAAACATCTGTCTTATTAACACAATGTCCAAACCAACAGAGTTACTATATCATATGTTCCTTACTTGACAAATATAAAACTTAAAAAGTTGAAATTACAACTACCGTGACCCACCATCCGCAACCACCAGCATCCACCACTACCACCACCACCAGCCAGCAATTGGTCGACGCCAAATATAGTCACATGATTAAGGAGTTGGTTGTAAATTAATGTACAAGTTTCTAATGCATCTCTTATTACAACCTTTAGGATTGTCATTATCAAAACTCATATACTTCCTCCGATTCAAAATAAATACTATACTTTGGGTTTCACGGTTTTTGAGGTAAAAGATAATAATGATAGTTAAATTAAATTAATTGAATGGTTAGTAGATAATAGGTCTCACACCTGTTGAATAAAGTGGGTTAATGATGTTTAAAAGTAAAAAGTAAGGGTAAATGAGTCATTTCACTTTGTTAAAGTAGATAATTAGTGGGTGCAGGTCCTACTTTTTTTTGCCAAATAAGGTAATTTTCCAAAGTATAGCACTTATTTTGAATCACTCATTTATAGAAAGTGTTGCACTTATTTTGAATCAGATGAAGTATTTAATTGTCATACATTGTTAGTATATTAATTGGTGTTCTGTTCAAATATAAAGAACCCGTATATTTAACGGGCAGGTAAAAAAACTCCTGGTTTGAACCAATTTCTTCTAACTTGACATTAAAAAGCGACTTTGTTGCAGCTTAGAACTCCCCACCTCTTCCAGTTATGATATCTCAGGATGCAACAACAAATAATTTGAATTTGAATTTGAGAATTACAGTTGGTCGTTTTCCTTATCCATGGAATCAGTTAAAAAGCTCAAAATAAAGTCGTCAATTTCACCTTCAAGTACTGAATCAGGGTCTGAAACCTCAAAATTGGTTCGAAGATCCTTCACCATTCGATAAGGCTGCAAATTTTGATCACAGGAAAAGAAATTAAGAGAGTTGAGATTAAGTTAAGCAACAAAAAATATCAGACAATATAATTCAAATGTCAGAAGATGTAAATGAGTTATCCAGTTATTTTTAAATATAAGTTACATATAAAACAGGTCAAAACGAAAGTCGTCCAAAGTGTAATATTAAGCATAAAGCCTCTCATGCTATTTAATTCAAAAAAAGAACAGGAATAATATAATCTTAATAATCATATTTGACACACCAAGTGTTTATTAACCAAAAGGGTTCTTTGGTTAAAATTACAACATACTTTTACAATTGTCCTTGTTTATTAATTGTACAAAGTTTAGTCTAATAAGGTCTTTAAAAGATGGTTTTGCGCCTCAATTAGACCATTAAAATCTTTTCTGGATCAATTATTATTTTTATATTATAGATTTCATTATATATGAATCTAGGTAATTGTTTAAAGAAGTTCTTAATTTGCTTGTAGTCCCAAGGGACAATCTCAACCATTGATCAATAATAATTAATGGTTAAGATTATTACATATTTTAAACATCTCTATAAATCTAATATGTTTTCATAAAAACTATCATTTTCTTAGAAAATGTAATAGAAATGTTTTAATGATTCAATTGGGACACAAAACCATCTTTTAATAACACAACTGGACAAAAGTTTGTACATCGACTAAATAGGAATAAGTGTAAAAACATGTAGTTATTTTAGGTAAAAAAAAGTATTAGGCAAAAATTCTTTTGAGCCAACCCAATCTGACCCATTTCAACTTAATAGCAAAAGTAACTCGTTCTGACCCATTATGCCATCTGATTATCTAACACTCAAAAGTCAAAATGTTTGACCTTTTTTTTAAACTTATAAAGATCAATATGAAGAATAATGAGTAGACGTACATGTAATACATAAGAACGTATTTGATTTCCCCAACTATTGTCGGTTAGTGACTGTGTATATTGTGAATTCATCTGGGCCTGGCGGGCCATCTCTCTCTGATCCAACCGTGATTGTAGTACCGCCATTGCAGACGCCTTATTCTGGTGTTGTGACCTAAAAAAACAAAGAAAAAATTGGTCACTAAAACTAGCAATTTTGACCTACTTATACATTGGTCGAATTAAGTTTTTCTTTCTTTAATCTCAAATGAGTAGAACAAAAAAAAAGGTAAAAGTGGTCGGGTGAGTCAGGTCAAATGGTTTGATAGGTGCCCCATATCTATCTTTAGTGCATACTACGTCCTAAATCATTTTATTCAAAAGATTTTGAATTTATCATTATTATTATTTTCGAAAGGCAGTTTTAGATTTATCATTGTATTAGTATTATTTTTGTAATCACAATTAATGCACTTTTACTAGAAATATCACATTTTGGGGTAACACACTATGCTTGCTTTCTCAATTTGGATAACACGCTATATTTCTTCTCTCATTTCAGGATTATACTACCCTAAACAACTCAATTAATCAAAATTATCGACTTTAACAAGTTAGAACTCAATTATAGTCCATGTCCTCTAACCCCTTAAGATCGATAATCTTGAAAGATGAGTATATGGATTATAATGGAATTCTATCCGGTTAAATTAAAAAATTTCAGATATTTTCAGGTACATGTAACCTTAATTAACTAGTCTCCAATTACATAAATCGTCCCTTTGTTTCTATGAAATTATGGATTTCTTCCCATGTTGACCTGTTACCCAGCCCATCTTGCCATCTCTAAGAGTCAAGAGTTAGCAAACGGAAGGGCAAATGTGTAATTTACTTACCTTTCATTTTGGCAAGCAGCAGTAATACCAGTGGGTATATGAGTCAATCTGACAGCACTATCTGTGACATTAGCATGCTGACCCCCTGCCCCACCTGACCGGTATCTTTCTATCTTCAAATCTGAGTCGTTGATCTGAACATGATGAGATCCATCGCCCAAAATGGGTGTCACTGCAACTGCAGCAAATGACGTGTGCCTGCGTTTGGCACTGTCAAATGGCGAGATACGAACCAAACGGTGGGCCCCAACTTCTGCTTTTGCATATCCGTACGCGTATTCACCATCTACTTTTATTGTTGCTCTCTGGATTTTGACCATTATTTTTTTAATAATTTTGCTATGACAGATTAAGAAAGGAGTAAATTACACAAATGGTCCTTTGGGTTTGTACCATATTTCCTTATTTCTCAAACTATTGACACGTTTGGTCCTTTACCTAAACGGACGTTAACTTTTCCCGTGGAGGGGAAGGGAGAAGGACAGATTCACCCCCTCGTGCATCACACATGACCATACTTGACGGGGAAAATAAATGCCTATTTAGCGAAAGGACCAAACGTGTCAATAGTTTCAGAAATAAGGAATATCGGTGTAATTTATGAAACTAAAGGACCAAATACAAACCTAAAGGACCATTTGTGTAATTTACTTTTAAGAAAGTGATTAAGAATGAATGGATGAGAGATTAAGCTAAACCTTAATTCCTGCAATGTCACCACGCATTTCATCGACAACATTGACTCCAAAACCACGGCGTTGGGCCCACATTTGATACATTTGCATCACCATACCGGCCCAATCCATGCTCTCAGTCCCACCTGCCCCTGCTTGAACCTAACACATTTCCGGGTCAAACAGCGTGATTGGGATTTTTATATATTAATTTTTATAAAAATATACATTATACATATAATTTCCCTATTTCTTAAAAATATAACATACTTTTGAGAAATTGACCGAGTTTTGACCGAGTTTTTTGACCGGTTAGCATCAATTCTTAAATTAACCCTAAAAAATTGGTTATGGATTTTCCACTTTTTACCCAAAGGGAGTTTTTTACAGGATCCTAACCCTAGGAATAAGATATGCTAAAACAATTCGTAAATTAAAAAAAGGTCACACATTCAACCTAATGCACAATACTTACATACATACTTTAAACATTATTTTTAAATATATCCGAAAATAATAGCATCTCTTATTTAATGGCTATTTACGGGGATTTATGTGTATATCGATTATTAGAATGTTGTTTTCAATGTTTCAATTAAATTCTGACTAAAAACAGTAGCTTTCTATAGAATCATATTATTTTTGGGCAAGATGTAAAGTTTTTTTTTAAAAAAAAAAAAAAAAAAAAAACTAACCTCTATGTAACAAGAGCAAGAATCATGTTCCCCAGCTAACAAAGCTTCAAGCTCCTTTTCTTTTACACTTTGTCTCATCCTCATCAAAGCTTTTACCGATTCCTGCATTACACCCGATATTTGGCATCATTTCTGCTAAATCTATTCTAAATCTAAAAAAAAAAATCAGTATTGAGTGCCCACCGATTCTAAATCAGGATCGTTTTCTTCACGAGAAAGCTTAATCATGTCAATATGTTCGAGTAATTCTTGTTCAAGTCCATTAACTTCCTTCATTTTACCCATGAGTGATCCATGTTCTCGGCTTATTCTCCCAGCATGAACAGGATCATCCCAAAGATCTGCTTTTTCCAATTGAAATGTTAGCATCTCCAACCGCACTTTTAATTTCTTCCACTGTCACACCCATATAAATAAATAAATATATTTTACATTACATAAATCCAATAATATAATAACTTTAGTACCAAATTTGAGACCAAACACTCAAATTAACCATTTTTTATTCCCAAAATCCCTAATGAGACTAAAATTTACAGAACAATTTACCTGTAACCGTTTCTTGATTAAACTAATGGATTGAGCAATTGCAGAAGCATGGCTCTTCCAATCATTCTCACTCTCATCCAAAATCGTCCATTGATTAGCAACAATGCCGTCTACAGTTAGTCCGTCGGAAGTCGACGGCTCTACGGCTGCCTGAGTACTAAACAACCGCCGTGTATCGTTGAAGCTAGACCCACATGCAAAAATCGATCTTTTATTCGAAATTGAAGGAAACCCAAATGAATTATCCGATAGAAATTGAAACCCAGATGCGTGATTTTGTGAATTGTTGATTGAAGTGGAGAAATTGGTGGATTGGGGATCAGATGGAGACAGGAAAAGTGTGGGAATAGATTGATACCGAGAGAGAATTGAAGATGAATTTTTGTACGCCCTTTTAAGTATGGTTGATGACATAACTCAGTTTGTTTGTGAGCGATCTTGTGTAGGATTTGAAGCTTTCTTCAGCTTCGGAAAAACCCCAACATCATGGAAAAACAGGGTTTATTGTGCGGACCCGTAGGAATAAGCCACGGGTTGTGGCACTTGTGTTGTGTGGAAGTGTTTTAAAATTCGGGTTCGATTGAGGTTAATGAATGCCGAACTTGGGTAATCGGTAGACTGTTAGGAGAATGATTGGCTAGATAATTTGGTTCACTGCGGAGAACCCCTTATACGCTACGTTCCCAATATAAAGCCGTCATCCTTCTCTGTTATCCCTACACCAGACCTTAATTATAGTTAAATACGGCGTCCTATCTGGGAACCGGTTAGATCATCATTATTTGACCGGATTTGAACTTTTCTTTTTATTTGAATCTAAAACTTATATGTTTTAAAGTTTTAAACACCAAGTATTTAGTTGAATGTTTCACATTTTCAACTAACTCCCTTGCAGTTACAAAGAAAATCAATTTGCCCCCTGTTAATTTTTTTTACAATGTGCAATAAAAAAATTGAAAAAAAAAGAAAAGAATTAAAAAAGATGTAAACGGTTTGGAAATAACTAGCTTATGCTAGCCAACACATAAAGCGCCTCTACGTTATCCCCGTCTAGTTTTGGCATACTATTTTCTCGACATTTTGTTTTACAATCTATATATATTCTTATTAAAAGAAAGGATTTTGAATCCAGTTTTTATATTAATTCCCTGTTAGATGCTGATTCATAATGACAGCTATTCATTTTATCACTTTTTTGCCACATGTTTGCCACCTGTTTCATAATGACAGCATTTTCAACTGCATTTTTGGTGCCACATCCGTTTCTGCAACTCCACGTTTTCATAACTGTATAGTGACTCAGGCATGATTTTAGGAAGGACAATTTTCCACTATACCCATATCTCTCCGTGATTTCAGGCAGCGAATTAGGAGTTTCCACCCTAACCAGTTTCTATGTTGTATCGATGAGTTCAAACCCGCTGCTATTCACAAAACACGTTTCTCTCTCTTTCTCTCTCTACCGCATCTCCACAGCACAATTAGGTCCGAAAATTCATCGCCTGCTGCTTCAAGAAATGTATCCAAAGATTGTATCCATGGTGGGTGTTAAAGCAAGTACATGCTCACTGCCAAGTTAACTGTCGGTGGAGGATAAATTGAACAACCATTCCATTTGTAAGAATTCATGGTGCACACCAACTGTTTGATGCAAGTCCTGAACTTGAATTATGATACAGTATTTATATCAATGGTAAGTGTTTATTTATATCAATGGTAAGTGTTTGTGAGTATGATTTTTTTGCCATAATGTAGTATCTTTCTGTAATGATAAAGAATTTGAATCAGAGTTACGATACTATTGCACAAAAGCGACTAATTTGGAGTAATTTTATTGTTTCTCATCGTCAATTCTTCAGTTTTATTGTTTCAGTGTTTAGGACATTTATAAATGTTGTTTTTAATTTAACTGTCTTATGATGATTCATTTAGATCTTATCATGTTTTAGTTGAAGGTGGCAGGGGAAACACCCATTTTAACTTCATGGTTCCATTGCATTCATAGAGGTTTGTTAGTTAGTTACTTTTCAGGAATTCAAGGTAAAAGAGATTAAAAACCTACATGTTTGTAAAGTTTATAGCCAATTTTGAACTCAAGGCCAAAGAGGTTAAAAACCTACATATGTGTATAGCATATCATATGAACAAAACAATTGAAGCTGGACCTAACTATTTATGATGCCTTGATTACGGAAAAGGTAAACAATTATTAATTATTTTTTATAATTTTAGATTTTCATTATTTGACTGAATTTACAACAGGTTGCCAGTTGGTGATGTTACTTATACAGAAGCTTATAGAGGTGCAGTTAAAAGGGGAGGTAGGAGTGTTACACTTCATGATCTTGATGCTGCAAATGCACGACCTCAATAAGGACAAGATATATTATCCCTAATGGGTCAAATGATGAAACCAGGAAAAATGAACTCACTTACAAATTGGGACAATAAATGTACAAGGTATTAGTATTCATACTTTTTTATAAACTTTTTCAAATGTGTAACCAATGAATTCTATGATAATTGAGGTTGTTAAACGTTGTATAATTTAACCGCATTACTTACATATCCAGTTGTCTTCAGGGTAACCGTACAACTGGAGAAATCCCACGAGAATTAAGCAATATCACCACTGTCACAAAGGTGTCAGCTGTTAATCTTAGGTCAAATTTGACTTTTTACCATATGGGTCATTTTCTTTTGGTGTCATTTACTTATTTAGTTCAAAATCTTGGTCAAGGACCTTGAACCAAACCAGCTTTCAAGACCCGTTCCATATATAATTTGCTGTATAATGCATCGTATTCAGTGGTTTCTTATCGTGATTATAAAATCTTGTCAATACATACAATTTGCTGATAAAAATTGGTGAAAGGCAGCATGTTTGACAAACGTCTTGGGCTATAAGTACTTGATTTGTTGGTGATATAATCATGACACATGGAGATGATGTTCGGTTAGTGCTTCCCCCTAAGTTGGCTTATGTACAGGTGTTGTTCTTCAACCTAAACCTCTAATTTCATATTATTTGTATTTACTTTCTTTTATTTTCATTTAATGTGTACATAACTCAGTAATGTATTAAAACAAGTTGTTTTTGGTACAGTCAAAACGGGCCAAACGTAAGAAGTTTTAAGTAGTGCTGTAGATCTGTACACAATAATAACAACACACATAATTTCTTAGGTTTATATAGATTTTGGGCGACCCCATTTGACCCAATCTTAAATAAATGGGCCAGAATTTCCACCTATAAGTTTTATAACAATAGCAGAATGGTTTACCCTTTTGTTCTGATTAGAATTTGGACTTTCGGTTGTTTTCTTCTTTTTCGTTTTATTAAGTATTTGTTGGGTTTCGTAAAAAAATTGAGTGATTTGTTAATGTCCCAGGCTGATGCATCTTGTGATAAGGATATAAATGATGCTAATTTTGAAAATCAGTGAATTTGAAGTGACTCCTAATGAACAAATAGGTGATTTTACTATTATTATTAGAAACATTCTCTTATTATTTTAGAGATTTTACCCGTTAGTATAATGTTTTGCATCATAATTCTTGTGGTTCATAGAGGTAAATAACGGATCAAAGTTGGTCCTGGTCAAAATGGATATTTCTTCAAAGGGTCATGTTAGGTTGACCGACCACAAACACGTTTTCCCAAAAAATTAGAAAATTATTTGCATTACATAATATTACAGAAATCATATACTTTCAAATTTCAACAATAATCTGATTTTTTTTGATATAATGATTTAGGAGGTTTCATACATTGAAATTACACTTTATATTCTTTTTATTACCTGTATCCACCCATTACTAAATAAATGGGTAGAAATTGTAACTTATAAAAATTTATATTAGTTCCTTTTTTTTTTCAGCGGATACTGAGTGCTTAACCAGTGACCTGCCTGAAAATCTACCACCACATTCTGAAATTCAGCTCTAACGGTTTCTGAATTTGTTCTTATGACATTTGTTGAGGAGCATCATTGTGCAATTGGTAGAAGCAGTGAAAGCATGTTGACATGCTTGTCCACTTGTGCGTTAAATTGGCTTAATCAAAAGATAGTGTTGCAGTGAAGCTATTAATGCAAACCTGCTTCATGGACTTTGTTAGAATGCTATCACTTTTGTATAAATTCTCATTGCGTCGAATACTCTTTAATATGCTGACAACTTCCAGATTTAAAATATATCTCGTGGCCCAAAATTAGTAAGACAACTTCCAGATATAAAAACAGGTACTAAGTCAAGGGACAAAGTCTTTAATTTCATACAAAGTATAGAGATGATTTATGTATTTATACATTTTAACTTGCACAATCATCAGGTAAATGATGCGAAAAACGTTTTAAAGCTTTGTGATTTTGGAAATGATATGTTTGCTGGGAAGAAAGAGATCACACTGTATCTCGTGAGCCGTTTTTATCGTGCTCCCGAAATTAGTAAGCCCTTTATTAATTGAATGATTAATTGATTAAAAATATTTGTGGATAATGTGATTGACTAATGAAACATTGACTTTTGGAGTTCTGGGTTGACTTATGATCATCCTGTTATTATATGGTCGGTTGGTGGTTGTTTGTTTGAGCTTTATACAGGGAAAGTTTTACTCCCAGGTGCTACTAATAATGATACACTTCGGCTTCAAATGGAACTCAAAGGTTCTTTCCTAAAAAGATGCTTCGAAAGGTGATTTGTTCCATGTATATAAGCTTGGTCAAAAAGCACGGTTTAAATATTTTAAAGTATTCTTAAGGAAGTAAAATACTATGAAAATACACATGAAAATATTATGAAAATTTTTATAGGTCACCCGTGATTTATCACGGGTTATAGGCTAGTAGATATCATAGAGAAACTTTTGGGTAACAACTAGTCATAGACTACAAATGAGGAGAAATAAAATATATTAACCTTGAAAAGATTACAAAGATTATTTTTAAGGGTTTTGATAATCTCTAATAGACGACGGGCCCTAAGGGCTGTTATCAAAACCTTTTCAAAAATATAGATTACCTTTTATGTAATAGCAAATGGCGGTATTCTGTCACTCAACTAATTCTAACTAATGTGTTTGGTGTTTAAATGTACTTGGTGCAATTCACTTCGATTGTGATTATGAAATGGTGAAATTATTCACAGCACAGAACACGAGAGACGTCTACATGAAGATCCATGACAACATATTTGTAGCGTATGTTCAATAAAAACCAATTATATGGATCCTTTTCAGGTAGCTTTTGTTTGCAACAGGTGATGAAATGTAAAAGAGAAGATAAGAATGATTGGGAAGTCATTCCCTCCAATTAACTTATGCAATAACCATCATCATATCTTTAAGTCACTATTACAGAGAAGGCTTGTTAGTGCGGTTAAAACACTACGTTGGTGCGGGTTATACACCACCAAGAATTATCGAATCATCAAAAGGATCGACCCGCACCATTAAAGAAACCACCACCGCACCATTAAAGAAACCACCTCAATAATAAAAGTTAGCACCATTAAATAACCAACCGCAACGATAAACTCTAGCATCATAAAACAAGAGGTTGCCTATTTAGACACCCCATAAATATATTCAAACACCCCTATTAAATAACAATAATTAAGTAATCATTAACTAAATAATCATTAGTTCTTACTAAATATTTTTATTCTGTAACTTGTACTTTGTAAATTTTATTTTATACTATATTTTTATTTGTAACTTTTAATTTATAATTTTTATTTTATATTTTATAATAAGAAAAACAATAAATAATATAAATTTTACTTTGTAAATTTTATTTTATACTATATTTTTATTTGTAACTTCTAATTCGTAATTCTTATTTTATATTTTATAATAAGAAAAACAATAAATAATATAAATATGACAAGTTTTATTTAAAAAATATGACAAGTTTCATTTAAAATTTTTCTAAATTCATAAAACTTTGATCAAAAGACCCTAGTTGTTTTTAAATTCCTAAACCTCACATGTATATTATTTCTTATCCAGCTGCATGCAGAGCTCTATGGTGATTTCTATAAACTGAGATGATAGGCATCAAAAAATTTCCATTTAACTGTACTATCAAATAATAAAATTATATATTTAATTTTAAATAAAAAGATAAAAAGGAAGTATAATTCATAATCGTTTAGAATAAATTAAAAAGATTAAAAGGTGAACATAAATCGTTGATAATAATTTAAAATAAAAATGTTCAAATATAAAGTAAAATTTATATTGAATAAGATTAAATAAGATCTTTTAGCAAGAGTTTTTGTAATACCTATGTAATTTATTGTTCTTAAACATAATTTTCAAGGCAAAATAACATGTTGATTTTGACTAGGGTGTTTTATTAGTAGTAAGGGGTGTTTGAATATGAGGACCCTAAAACAATCACAAAACAATCACAGCAACATTAGAACTTAACACCATCAAGCAACCACCGCATTAATAGAATCTCGCACATTAAATTAGATCACCGCACGATTATTCATAAAGTTAATTATAATTTATCCCAATATTTCGCACATGTGATTGCGGCAGCCGGCGGTGGTCGGCGACGGCAGGCAGCGGTGGCGCCGGCGGCAGCGGGTGATTGCGTATTGAATCACATATGATTTTGATGATGTTGGTTGTTGATGGATTTTTTGATTAAATTGCTAAGATTTGTCCCTTGTGACTATGTTTTAAAAGTGGGCTACCTAGACCACAACCTAATTATTTTGTACGTAGAATAATTAAATAGGTAAATTTGTTGGAAATAATATAATACTTTTTATTTTACTGAAACTATAAACTTAACTATTAGTTACGTTAAACTAGTAGTAAACTATTTCCTCCATACCACAAAGAAGTGGTCATTTGTCTTTGCTACAGGTTTTTAGGAGATAATTAATGGTGGGATCGTTAGTAATAATTTTGATTAAAATATAAGGTTAGATTGAATCGTTTTTTCAAATCTCATCAAATAACCACATCTCATTAGGTATAATTTCCATTACTTGAACTAACCAAAAGAGACAAGAGAGAGATATAGATAGATAAAAACGAGAGAGAGAGCGTCGGAGTGGTGGACGGCGAAGTGGCGGAGAGAGAGCGGACAGAAGAGAGATAAAGATAAAGAGAGATAGAGATACTCAGGTCTGAGAGGAGTGAGGAGATCGTATATTCAGCACCGATAACATATCTACTTTGGAGGACATATAAAAAAAAGTGACATTGCATCTGGAGGGGGAGACTCATATGTTAGTCGCCAAGAAGAGTTTTACAAATATTATGATAATCCTGAACCTTTTTTATGTAATGTTTTTTTTATATTAATTGTATTTTATTAATTCATGAATATCTTAACATTTATTACTTTGTATATTAAAAGGTAAATTCCATAAATTGTCCCTGTGGTTTTGGCTTTTCTGGTTTTTTGTCCCTAAACTTTTTTTTTTCAAATTTTTTATTCATGTACTCTTTAAAATTCTGGTTTATTGTCCTTCCGTCCAAATTTGGATGTTAACTAACAGAATATGCCAAAAAACTGAAGGTAATTTCGTCATTTTCCTTTTTCCTTTCAGAATTTTCTTTTTTATTTCTTTTCTTTCATCTTCTTTATCTTTTTTCTTCTTCCCTAAAAAAACCCTAAAATCACTTTCTTCTCCACACCTAAAAAAACCTTAAAATCACTTTCTTCTCCACACCTTTAGATCTGATCTTCTCTATATCTTCAAAAAATGAAGAACAAAAACATCTAAACTGATAATCGACAAAGTTCCGCCGGAGTTGCATCGGTTTTCCTTCCGATAAACAGCTTACCAAGGTCAGATTGCATATCTACACACCAAAAAGAAAACCCTAATTCCAACAATTTTAAATTTTTACTAATCATTTTATCATCAATCAAGTTAGGTCAAAACAAATAGAAAATAAAATCAAAATTCGGAGTTCAATGTAGATCAGGATTGTAAGTTGAAAGCTATATATATAATTATATATACCTTGATTCGACGAAACAAGCAAATTGGGTATATATTGATTCAATCAGAAATCATCGGATCCTGAAAAGGGGTCAAAATCAATCAACCGATCATTCGAAAAAATACAAAATTTCCCAAATCTGTAAACCAAAATGAAACCCCACCGAATTGAAAAAACAACCAGATGATGAATCTGACGGAAAATTAAGATCTGAGAGGAGGTACAATGAGAACCGAGGGCACGTTCTTCCTCCTCAATACTGCCCTCCTTTGTGTTTGTTGCGATTCAAATTTCGAAAATTGTTCGTAAATAATTGAAGAAAAAAAGTATCTGTAATCTATATTTATATCGAAATCTTCGATACGAGTCTGTTGTTCTAAACTGAATCGGTTGCCGGAAGCTGGGTTTGATTTCGCCGGAGTTGCATCGGTTTTCCTTCGGAGGTACGTAGATCCGACGGACGGTGTATATAGATATGTGAAATCGATCTCGTTAAAATGAGGGAACTTCGATTCACCAACCAGGTAGGATCTTTCTGATATACATCTGTGAAATCAAATCCTAATTCAAAACCCAATTTTGAAAAGTTCTTGAAATGGCGTGTGTTTGAAAAAATCTGGTGATGTGGATGTTTGAAGTTGAAGATGATGTTTGAAGATGAATAAGTTGAAGGCTGTGATGTTTTGTTTTTAATATTAATTAAAAGTAATAAAACATGTACAAACGTTAAAGCATAGGGTAAAAGTGATTTGAGGAAAATGACCAAAATACCCTCACATGTTTGGCACGTGACCTGACTTAACGGTTAAATTTGGACGGAAGGACGATAAACCAGAATTTTAAAGAATACAGTGACAAAAAATTTGAAAAAAAAAAATTAAAGGATAAAATGCCAGAAAACCCAAGACCACAGGGACAATTTATGGTATTTACCCTATATAAAATACTAGCTACAAAACCCGCCCGATGGGCGGGTATGCTGTAAATTTTAGTATGTAGAAAAATGTCCAAAAACTTTATATACTTCTAAATGACATAATAATCGATAGATATGATGATGATTTTGTACAAAAAAACGATAAATGAAGAAATGTTACATATAAATGTTACATATAGTTATGTGTTTCCTTCGCTGATTGATCTTTTAAATATTTATTTGTTTCCTTGTATGTAGGATCTTTTAAATAGTTATTTGTATGTACGATCTTTTAAATAGTTATCTGTTTCCTTGTATGTAGGAAGCCGTATATGGAGCATATGAATGTAGACCGTAAGCCGTACCAGATTCGCTTGCCGTATATGGAGCATATGAATATGAATGTAGACCGTAAGCCGTACCAGATTCGTTTGTATTAGTGCAAATGACGTGGACCAATCAGAGAATTCCAAGTGGTATTATGGACGAATAAGAATGCTTGAAATTGCCATGGTGTCAAACTCTCTTCAAATTTAGACCTCATATATAGGGTAGGATAATAGAAAAAATTAAAAAAAGTCACATTTAATTACTGAAAAAATGTCTACCCCTTTCTAATCTTTACTATATATAATGTACGAATCACTTTCTAATTATAGTAGGTCTTAATCCTGTGTTTCTATTTCAGGAAACTCTTAATTTTTCTTGTTTAAAATAAAACAAATGGTATGGGATTCGAACTTTGACTTGCTGGAAAGCAAGAAACAATGATAACCAACTCAACTACAAGATTTCTTTGCTTTTCAAGAGAAAACGATATTCATATACACGTATCGCACTCTCTTTTTAACTTCCATGCATTAAAGTCTTGTTTAACTTTCCACCTACTATTAAATAGCAACATTATTATTGCCTTGATTAAACGTTAGGGTTTCAAATCAACTTTCATTAGGGCGAAATTTCTGGATGAACCGTTACCTAATTCTCAATTACCTACAAATCTAACATCCGTTTTCTCTCTCTATATAACGAAGCAGATCATCAGTGCTGAAGATCTACATTCAGGTCTGATTCGTTTCAACTCTACGATTAAAAATCTATTTTCCTCTGTAATGCTTCATGCTCATCTAATTTTGAGTTTCAAATTTCTGTATTTGTGTAATGCTCTAGAATTCGCCCTTTGGTTTCAATTTTTTTAGAATTCAGATTAAGTTTTGTATATTGTGTACAGGGGATGAATGTTGAACGTTTTTGTATCTACGCATGCTGCAATAATCTTTTGATTTTCTAATTTATTTCTCAATTTGTTTTTTTAATTTTTGGTGTTTTTATTGATTTGCTATTACATCCTATAGCAGAGAAGCTTAGCTTGGACAAAGGTATGTGTAAACAATTGGCTGATTATTACTTTTTTATGCATACTTCAGTGTTACTATTCTGTCACTGTCATATTTCACAATTGAGGTGACGAAATTGGCGGGTCGGTTAGTGTTTCGAGTGGAAATTGGTTCTGGTCAAATAGGCTGTTTTATATAACGATGGTTTGGATCGAGACAGGCCATATCAGAAAATGTATCAATTAGTAATGGAATAGATGGGTTAATGTAATAAGTAATGTAATCAAATGATCATGAAATTCTATTATCATGTTTTACTGCATTTGTTGACTTTGATTTTGAAAAAGTTGTTGAAAATGAGCAGGCTGCTGATTAACAAAATGATTCAGTAATATATGGAAAAAAAATGATTATCCGACTCGCAAAATGAAGCTCACTGAGCTTGAAACTCAGGTAACAAAAGAAGGTCATTGAGCTAATACATGTAGTGCATCAAATTCATTTTCCTTAATAAAGACTTGTTTTGTATTGACTGCTTATTGTGAAGTAATTGACTTTTTGCAGCAAAAGATCCAGTGTTATGTAAAAGAACAAAAGATGGGTTTGATTTTCGTTGTCAAAGGAAAATGGGTCATCCGAGTCAAAAGTCAAACAAGGTGGTTTTATATGGTTATATGTCGAAGATTGGTATTTAGGTGATGCAGATTTAAAAATGATGGTAGAGTTTTATTGCTGATTTCTTGTGTTTGTAATTTTTTTTGTGGAAAGCTATACCAAGCTTAAAAGTTTATCAAATGTCTAATTCTTATTTAATTTTAAGATGTTGTATGATTTGGATAATATTTGCCTATTTGGTGACTCTGGATGATGCTTAAATTCATGGAATTTCAAAATCTCTTTATCAATCTGCATGATGCTTAAATTCATGGAATTTCATTGTTTCGTAAAGTATTTCATTGATACTGGATTTATGAAGAGATATTTAGTAGTTTTGTATTGCTTTTGGTAGTTTGGGCTTTTTTAATATGTTATTTGCAACTATTTTGATCGATATTTAAAATTTATGGATGACCATTATCAATCACTTCATAGGATACTATTTGAATAAAATATGCTGATCTTAGATGTTCACTTGTTATTTATAGTAATAATCAATCTCTTTTTTTCACAAAAACAAGAAACTATCTTACATTCAAAAACAAAGTTCATGGTTGATATAGAAGTCCAGATCCCATCTGCTTTTGACCCATTTGCTGACGTTGACCAAGATTCTGATGGTGGTCCCGGGATTAAAGAGTATGTTCAAATTTGTATCCAACAACGAAATGGTAGAAAAGGATTAACCACAGTTCAAGGTATAAAATAAGAATGAAGTTACGAAATAATTCTATAAGATTTGAAAAAAGTTTTTTGTTGCAATGGTACTGTTGTTCAAGATAAAGAATTGGGTGAAGTGATCCAATTACAAGACGATCAACGAGAAGACAATTCCGCATTTTTTTACCTGTGCCGGAATTGTGAAGAAATATCAGATCAAGATTCATGGTTTTTTATTTGATTTGATTCAAATAGAAGGTCTTTGGCTTTTTATTTTAGTTGTCTGTTTTGTTTATTGATGCCTATTATTATTGTTGTTTCTTGATTTCGGTTTTATGTATGTATGTAACAGGATGGTGTTTTCCAGTTTATTACTCCTATTACGTTATAAGGAAACAAAATTTCTTAATGTGTTAAATATGGATCAAACCTGTCGGAACTGGACCAAGAACCAAATAAATGACTTTGGCTGGACCAATGACTGAATTGGTGAGTTCTTGGCGTTGATCGAATCTGGCTAACAAGCAGATTTTTTATTCGTTTTCGGGGTTTTTTTTTTCAATTTTTTCTTGTTTTAGATTGGATCAATAATGATCTTGCATGAAATAGAGTATCTAGAACCAAACAGCTATTGCTCGGTTTGCTTAGTTTTCGGTTCAGTTTGCATTGATTTAGTTGTGGATTTGTTTGATCAATTGTTCATAACACAGATTATTGACTGATTATACAGTAATATTCAATTACTAGGATTAATTATGTCCGCTACATATATAATGCATTGTTTAAGGCCCTTAAATCCCTTAATTAAGTACTAAAAAATTAAATGTGTGTCCTTTATAATAGTTAATTTTGTATATTGTAAATAATCTGTTTTAATGAATATATATAAATTCAATTTTAACTTTTAATGAACCCCCTTTTTCCCGCACTTTCATATATTTTCAGGAATAATAATTTTTTAAAATAGGATTCCGAAGATGTATTCTTTTAAAAAATATGATTTAGGAGGCTTAATGTGTTGCATAACAAAATGGGTAAATATGTTACGTTTTGCTGCAATTAACAATGTATAATACCCACTCGCACATTCCTTTTATATGTCTGAAGGCGGGACAATGGAAAAGAAAGTTGGGTTAGTTACAGAAAACAATTACCCACAAACACTGCAATGGGTACCCCGAATGAAGAAACGTGTCTGAATTTGGTTAAAGTTGAAGATGATGATATGGAAATGGTGGATGATGTTAAACAAATGGTTGTTGCTGCTGTTTCGGACCAAGAAATTTTTATCATTTATGAGTCAAATGAGGCCCATTGATCGATATACAGTATGGTTTTTAGAATTATGGGACATGATTGTTGATAATGCAGTTAAAGTGATAGAAAATCGGTTTGAGGAAACTGAATGAGAATTGGAACATATTGAGAAATTAAAAGATGATATGAAAGAAGATATTGATCATGATGAGGAACCTTTGGTCTATGAAAGTGAGTTATCATATGTTCTATTTTTTTTAATTTTTTATATCGCGAATCCGATTGCAGCAGTTAGAAAAATGATTCTAGGTACATGCATCGTTACTCAATTTAAATGCCAATCACCATTCATGGTAGTATTTATCTATGTTTGATACCAAATTATAAGTCTCTTTTACAGTGATCGTTAGAATAAAAGATGTTTATTTGTTGGCAAGCAGCTAAACTATTGTGGGGATCATTGTTCTAAAGAAAAACATTCAAATTTGACTTGACTTCATTCATGCAGAACCTTATTCAAGGCTAAACATTTAGTACTTTATTTGCTATGTTTAATGGTGATTGTTTTTCTCTGATTTTTCTTTATGGAAACTGACATATTGTGGTTTTATTTTGATGTTATTAAATTATTTAATTTGGGTGGTCTTAAATAACAAAAGTCAACAGTGATGGAGGAGTAAGCATTCTGGTTTCCCTTTTCATATATTTTGTTTATATTTTATTTTCGAATGTATTCACCTCATAAGACTATGAGTAGTGGTTTCCAAACCCATATTTGGAGGATGGGGTGACATTCGTATCCAATATCAGTTGGAAGATAGTCAAGGACTCTAACCAGCTAGGACACATAGTTAATTGATTTAATCATTAAATCATACTCAAGTCACAAACTGATTTATTTAAATGATCATTTCCATTCATACATCCAAAAATTTCTTCACATTTAGGGTTCAGCCCAAAAAAAGTATTTGCTTCGTATCATCGACGCACGGTAGGATTCATACAACACATTTGTTGATTATGGACATTTGCGTTTATCATGGTTTTAATTATCATTCTTTTCTACGTTGATTGTTAGAATTAAACATGTAACCAGACAACATTTAATCGCTACGAAATATAGTTAACAGGCCCGCCGCATCGCGCGGGTTTTAACCTAGTAACTAGAATAACTAGTCTTCCACGTAAAAATGCCATCTCTTTCCAATGTCACATTTAATTTGGTTAAGTGTCACGCACGACTCTATATGCATTGTATGTAACGTCCCAAAATTTTATAATTTAATTTATTTACGTTTTATTTATTAGAAACATTTTTATTGTACTATTTATTTGGTATCATTAAGTGTAATAATACGTGACGTTTGGTTGCACAATTATGAGATCTTAATTATTATGTTAATTTATTATGCGACGTTTCGGGTACGCGTTAAATGTGATCTTAAGTTATTTATACAAGTGTTATTTAAACTACCATGACAAGATAGACTACATGAGTAAGCCGTTCTAAACTACGATATTTAAAACCCGAGAGTTTGAGTGTCGGGTCAAGGCCGGCCGGAGGCCAAGGCCGAGACTCGCAAGTATAGATCATATATTAGACAATTATACTCAGTATTATATATTTTTTTGGTCCAATTGAGTCCCCATTGAGCCCGAGATTTGGAAATAAAAAGGCTGGATGTCTAGTAGCTTATACTATAACTAGCTTCATAACCCGCCCGAATGGGTGGGCATGATTCGAAAAATAAAAAGGAAAATACCAACAAAAAAAGCTTAAGAAATAAATATAGTAATCTATTATTGAAATGATGCTAAACGTGTTTTCGTACATATCACTAATGCTGCACAAAATTTAGAGACGAAATATAACTTTTTTTTTGTTAACGACATTTGTTGTTGGGTTAGTGTAATTGTCATTTTGGTTGCAACAAATAACTTTCATTCTTTTCTTGCTCTTGACTCTAGAGACAACGACATACAGTTGACATAAGTGGTTTCACTAATAAAAAAAATGCAATTTTCTACTGTTGTCAAAAACTATATTATTAATATAGGTATAGACAAAATAAGTTACATATTTTCACTAATTGGAATAAGTGGTTTCCTTCCGACAGGTCTTCCAGATTTCCTTACCACATTTGCAATTTTTTATTTGGCAAAGCTTATATTCCAAATCAGTAGAATTTGATTAAATGGTTTGATAAAGTATTTAATAGGAAACAAATCTAATATATTAAATCTCAATTAATTGAATAAAATACTTACATCTTTTGAAGACCTTCCAAAGGATCTTTTAGAGATATTCTTTAATGGTGTGTTGGATGAAGAGCAATGACCATATAATTTAGATGGTATTATGATGTGTTTAATGTTTTCTGATTGATTCTCATTATTTTCTACTATGATTTTTTTCCTCCTTCTTTAGATTTATTTTCCACCATATAATCTTTACGTATAATAGTTTCTTGATTTTAGAATTTCTAATTAGAGCAATAGTTTCTTCATTTTGTCAGACGAATTTTGGAAAATTTTAAAACTTAATTTAAATTTGAGAGTGATTCTTATTGAAAGGATTGTATCATTTAATACTGTTTTTAAATTTTGAAAGGATTAAAACTCATTTTTGGTCTACATTGGTTGTAGTAATTTAAGTTTCATATTAGGTTATTGATTGAAAAAGTGAGGATGAAGGCACTATTTAAATTTATTTGAAATTTAATAAATATAGAATCTGTACAACTAATCTTCCGAAATATAATACGCATGAAATTTAAATTTAGAATTGTTTAATTGACACAAATACCCTTTGACTAAGCATTACATGTCATTATAATGGACCAATCAAATGATAGCAAATGTACATGTCATCATAAGGAATTCATGTGTAGCTCCATAAATAGGTGGAAGGGGCCGGATCCGATGAGAACTCAAAAACCAGTGAGTACTCCAAAAAAACTCTGAATATGATCTAAAACAAACTTTTTTCAAAAAAAATTCTTTTTTAAACATAAAAATCGCAGACTTTAAGATCCAAAAAAAATTCAAAAATCATTAAAAAAAATATGGATCATTATTATGATCCACAAAGAAAAAAAGGATCATAATTTTTTTTTTGTCAAATGTAGTATATAATAATGGGGAGTTTCAGGAATTTTTTGAAATATTTTTGAGGTGTCCTCACCGTTTTTTGAGTCCTCACTGGATCCCACTTTTAGGTGTAAGATAGGGGATGGTTCCTTTAATTAATTTATGAATGTTGAGAATGTGAGAATTAGTATATTCACTTATCTATACTAATATTAGGTATTCAGGCCTACTAATATTAGAAGGTCTTAATCTCCCTTGCCTTTTTTGGAAAGTCTTAATTTTTCAGAATCAAAATTAAAATAGACATGTCAGAATTCGAACTCGGGACACGCGGGTTATCATGCAACACCCATAACCACTTGGCTACTCAGCCACTTGGGTTTTAGTTTACGCAACCGCTCCTATATATTTTTCTCACGTTTTGCTGCATCTTCAATTTGGGTTTCCCCAAACCATTTTTTGCCTGACTCATTGCCACGTTTTGAGTTCCTCACCATGATTTCAAGCGTTACAATACAAGTTTGATCAGCCAAAAAATATAGTTACGTGGTACCCGCCGCCGCATTGCGCGGGTAACCTGCTAGTGATTATCTAATATAAGATTGTTTGGTTTATTCATATATGAATAAGTAGTATTCACATATAATTATAAATGACAAGATTAATATTTATATTCTTATATGAGTAAACCAAACAGCTTGTATTATATAATCATAAGTGAATACATTAATCCTCATATTTAGAAAAACTTATTCTCACATTCTCAACCTTTAAAAAATTCTCAATAAACCAACTCCTATTACAAAGGACGATATCGCCACGATGCCCAAACATGACAGGGTTAAGTGTTTGGAGAATGTTTTGAAGTTAAATGGCATATACACATTCTTTACCGTATTAATTTGTTTGTCGAATCGCTATCTCATATTAATTATCTTGATTTTATACTTCGATATTTTTGTTGTATATCCATTCACTGTGCTTCTTGCTCAGCCGTTTCCTTTGACTCTTAATGGTAGGTTTTGAAGACATTATGGTGAAATTTAAGGGTGAGTATTTGGGCCGAAAAAACTGAACCGAATAAAAAACAGACTGAAACCAAACCTAACCAAAACTGATAACATGTTATTGGTTCGGTTTCGGTTTTGAAAATTCATCATTTTCGGTTTCGGTTCTATCGGTCTCGGTTCGGTCTTCGGACAAGGATGGACATATGGCCTAAAAAACCTGAAACTGAACCGACCGGATCTAAATCAAACAGAATCAAAACCGAAAACATGTAATTGGTTTGGTTTTGGGTTTAAAAATTTATCAATTTCGTTTTTAATTTATTGGTTTCGGTTTGGTTTGGTTTGGTTTTTGGACCGTGATGCTCCATGGGGAATTTAGGTTAGTGTGAAGAGAGAGAGAGAGAGAGTTAGACTATTAATTATGATGTTTTATTAGGTTTCCTTTAATATTATGTCGAGAACTTAAGTTAGAATTTTATTTCCTTTATGTCATGCATTGTTATAGGGAATTGATTTGTTAAAGGCATAATTTACTTATCTAAAGCTAATAAAGTTATTTAAGGCAAATAAAATTATTTAATTGCCTTGAAAAAATCTAATTTGCCTTATATGAATTATAAATTGCCTTGAACAAATAATTAATATTGTTATAAGATGAATATATACCTTTTTGAGGTTATATAATATCTGCTTTAACTTTATTACCATTATTTAAAAATATATATAGCTATCAAGAAAAGCAGTTAAACATTTAAATGATGTGGACTATAGTCTTGTCACCATCTAAAAATGGAGAGCCGGAATAATGACACCCGTTACTATCTTGCCTATAGCCCGATATTCTTCAAATGCTCTTTCGACGAGTTTACACCTCAACAAATCTGGAAAAAGCAACCAATATGATGTCCCCAACACAAATGAAATCACCAATGGGGTGGTTATGCAACGGGGTAAACTCCGGTCAACGTTAACAGATCTCTTGATTGTCAACTCCGTTGCTAAAACGACACCATGTAGACAAAAGAATAGTAGAGTATCCCATGTTGGCCAATCGCGGGTATAATGAAAGAAAATAAGTTCATGCATGAGACCTGACACTATAAATGTGGCTAAGATTGCGGGCCAGACACGAGAAGTGACCCGAGATGAAATTAAGCATACGAACCGGGCTATAAATGGTCGGGTGGAGGATGCGACTGACCGTCACGTCCCACCTCCTACCCCAATAATCTTGAAGAGATGTTGAGAGATAAGGCTTGTTAAACGGGGGGTCGAGCTCGACACCAAGTAAACACCCCATTATCATGGAGGTGACGGCAAGTGCGAGCTCTAAACCAAAATAGATCAAGCATGCGAACACGACCCATGCGTTCATATGATCACCATAATCATATAAAACCCTAAGGAAAATTGCAAGAAGGAGAGCTTTGACACCATAATTAAAAACGGGCTCATGGGACGGGTTTTTATAGACCACTTGAGCCTTTGCAATGGGAAAACATGAGAAGGAAAGGAAGTGAGAGACGGGAATCGAAGGGGTGGGCGAAAAGGAGGAGTTTGAAATTGGTGAGCCAAGAGATGAATAAAGAAAGCGCTCCGATTAGATGAACGGAATTAAAGAATAATGGAATTGAGACGAAAAGTAGAAGAACAGGGAGGATCAACAAGAGTCTTGCAAACCCTTTTGGGATAATTTTGCCCACAAAATAACAATAGCCAAGAGAAATTGATATGATGAGCGACCCCTTTATGAGATTCTTGAATTCTTCTTTGATATCCATGGTCGCCTGGCTAGCTCCACTTCAAAGGAGATTTACATTTGGTGACATAATGACATATACTATATAGAGGGATTGAGAGAGACGTGTAATATGGAATAAGAGGACTAGGTGTGTGTCTCTCAATAAAGTGTCATATTAGCATTTCACATTTTAAATTCAATCTCATAAATACTTCTTCAATCATCTTTTTAATGGTTGCGTATTATATAAACAACTAGTAAGGAGCTAGACTAAAAAGTACAATAATTAGACAATAAGTGGATTGCAACACCACTAAAACCAATTAGAAGATACAAGATTTTTTCCTCTACTAGAGATCCAAAGAAAAGAGAACATTTTTACATCATCTCCTAATGTGTCTTTTCGAGGCTTTGTTTTTTTTGAACGGCAAGTTAGTAAGTTAGTGGTTCGAGCCTAGACAGTGACATCCACAAGGGGCAGTATGCCTTCCCTCGAACCTTCCACCTATGGGGAATAAACCCCACGTCCACGACGGAACTTGAACTCATGACCTTGGCCATTGGCAACACCTTATTTTTTTCACCAATACCACTAGGCTAGACGCCTTGGGTGAATAATGGTTCTAGAAAGATTCGAACCTTGGACGAACAAGTTATTCAATGGTGCACTAACCATCTCAGCTACCATGCCACATTTTTCGAGGCTTTGTAGGTTGAAAATGCATCTTGTTTCTAAAACCCCATAACGTCTAAAGAGTGACAATGATAACCGTAAGTTTGTGGGGTTTCATCTTAAAACCAATTGATTGTAAGAGGAGTAGCCCAGAACCTTTATAAGCACATTACTAGTTCATCTCTTGTCCAATGTGGGACATCTCAACACGCCCCCTCACGTGTGGCGTCCTTTTTTTTCGCGCCTAACACGTGGATATTTATGGGTTACGTGGGGTCGTTTGACCAACTACGGGTGAACCTTGCTCTGATATCATGTAAGTTTGTGGGGTTCCATCTTAAAACCAATTGGTTGTAAGAGGAGTAGCCCAGAACCTTTATAAGTACCAGAACCTTTATAAGCATATTACTGGTTCATATCTTGTCCAATGTGGGACATCTCAACAATAACCACATCGAGATGTTGCCTCTCGACCCGTTCAATTATTGCGGTTAGGAAGGTCGAGGGCCTTCGTAATAGAAAGAGGAGCAAGAACTTGTATATTCCACCAATTGAGCACGGTATTCCACAACCAAGTAGACGTCTCACACTGCAAAAAAAATATGGGTCTCATCTTCAAGACCATCGTCACAAATTAGGCATCTAACAGAACTAACATCGATGCCTCTTTTATTGAGGTTCATTTTTGTCAGGAGCCTCATGTTAACAATACGACAAATTAGAATATTTACCTTACCCGGTACCATTTTGTTCCAATGAGAGTCAACCTCCACATGGATATCATTTCTACCACTCATTAATTTTCTCCTCATTCCGTTAATCGTGAACTCTGAAGTTGGACCAATGGTGCATATATCTTATCAAGATTGTTGGAAAAAGAAGGCAATTGACTAAACATGCTATTAAAAAGAACAAGTTCCTCTAATTCATGGGATATTATGGGCTCTCTATGCCAGTACCAAGAGGTCAGCCAGTTGTTGAGGCCCAATAAAGGGCTGTAAAATTGCGTCCAGTTGAGACCCAAATTTGGAAGGTGGGCCGGCCCAACGGCTGAATGAGAATTACCGAGACAGAGAAGTGGAACCGAGGGAGGAATAAAATTATTTTGACTTAAATTATTTCCCAGGAGTTGGTCGCATGAATAAATCGATCCTTTACCATGCAATCTTGATTGGAATCAAGATTACATAGATTTTTAAATTCTCTTTGAGGAAAGAACCACCGATCTAAATATATTTCCATAATTTAGTGTAAGTCCCATTTCCGATTCTCCTTTTTGAAAATGTTGTGAATATAAATATTGTTCGCAACCAAATCTTTTTTAAGATCCATGATTTGGTTCCAAGGACTAGCACTTTTTTTTGCCACAATTTCCATGAATGGAATTGATTACCTTGCACCAAAGAGCATTTGACTCGGTACGAAATCTCGACCACCATTTGTATAGGAGGGAAAGGTTGGTGTATCGAAGACTTCCAATCCTAAAACCACCATTTTTTTATTGGAGCAACCACCTTATCCCAAACAATCGACGAGATTTTTCTTTCTTCCAAATTACCACCCCAAAAAAATCTCTTCTTAAACTCTCAACATATTTCTTAAACTCTCAACATATTTTAAAACGGAGATGGGGGCTTTGTAAAGGGAGAAGTAATAGCATCTGAGACTACCCAAAAAGGATTTGATAAGAGTAAGTCGGTCACCATAAGAAATAGTTTTCAATTTCCATGACACGATTAATTTTGTGTCAACCCGACATGACCCATGGAATATGTGAAAGTGTGAAATCCAGTTTACCTGATTGACCGGTTTAAACAATGAAAATTCGCATATAACGTTAAAACAAATGTCCAATCCGTAAACGTAGAAATTTAAAATTCTAATAGAGCGTTTAGATGTTCAAAACATAAAACATAATAAAATCCAACAAAACCATAATAAAATCTAATAAAAATATAATAAGAGTCCAAACTTTTCCTTGTCATAAATTTACATATATAAACTTTATTAACATAATACATATTTAAACGGGTGATTCGAGTTTTTCGAGTTGAAAGTATTAACACTAACACAACCTGTTTAACTTCCGTGGCGTGTCAAGTCCACCCGTTTACTAGCCCACCCGGTTACGTAACCATGTCTAAACCTTTAACCTAAACCCACTAATTTTGTGTGATGATCGTATTGACTTGTCGTGTCTTACCTGATTTTGCCACGTTTATATATTACAAATGAATTAATAAAACGTGTTCACAATTGAATATATTATACCGACGACCTTAATTTTTTGGATCTAAATCCATAAAGTGTTCCTATCCATATAAACATCTTGGTAATCTTTCCAATTAATTAATTAACACTCACTATTTACATGCATGTTGAGTGACTGTGCATGAATTCCGGTTATAGTTGAAGGACTTAAAACGAAAATTATGGCACTTTCTTAACCCCCGTTCCATTCCGATCGAGAGAGAAGAAATTAACCAACTGATTCTAGAAGAGAATGGCGAAATCACGGATCCAGTTCTTGTTAGCTCTAGCTTTGTTCTTCATCTCACCGGCTTTTGCACACGTCATCACATTGACGGAGGATAACTTCGAGACTGAGGTGGGTCAAGATCGTGGGGCTCTCGTCGAATTCTACACTACATGGTAATTATATTTTATTCATGATCATTTCGTCACTCGATCATCTAAATGTTTTTGCTAATTGTTTAATCATAAAATTCAGATATAATTTCATCTTCATCATATCGATCGGCTTTCTTTTGTATGGAGGTAGCTTTGATGGAGTGACATTTTCTTATGATCGATCACTATATATGCATTCGGTTTATTAAGTTTTTTTATTTTATACACCGATGAAGATCTAATAAATTAATGGGTTTTTTGAATGATAAATTATTGTTTGGTTAGAAATCTGAATAATTGTCTCTAAATAATGAAAATTGTCATTTTAACCCTTTAAATTATTGTTTGGTTAGAAATCTGAATGATTGTCTCTAAATAATGAAAATTGTCATTTTGACCCTATAAAGTATATTTTGTTGTTTGGTTAAACATCTGGATGACATTGCTAGTGATGATCGAAATTGTATATAATTACAACAAATTACTTAGCATACATCTTACCGATTCAAACTATGATTTAAATATTGTCGATTCTGACTCATATTAGTCGCATCTTACCGATTCATATGATAAAAGATCTTCACACAAACGACCTGAATCTTACTGATTCAGATCCAGCTACTTAACAGAATCGTCAAGTGGCAAAACAATCAACACCTAAGACGAAGATTTATCGGGATAAATTAAGCCGATATATATTATTTCATTTTGTTTTAGCAAGTATAAAAATGTATGGGTAAAGAACCTACGAATTAATTATATGTATTGCAGCGAGAAATATTGGTATCCATATGGCCTAATTCGAGCGTGTTTATGTAAACATATATTTGGTATATTATTCTTTTTTTGAATAATCATTTCGTTGAATTCATATTTAAAATCAATATTAGATCTAATTTATTTATAATTATATATTGTATTATTAGGTGTGGGCACTGCAAAAAGCTAGCTCCTGAATATGAACGACTTGGTTTTAGCTTCAAGAAGGCTAAATCTGTTTTAATTGGGAAGGTAATTTCTTTATTTCTTGGATAATATTATATTTTCTACCATGTGTACACAAGTGTACATGATAAAACTATTTAATAATCTTATTATACTTTTTAGTTGTATCTTATATACATTAATCAAACTAATTTACTCTTCATAAGCAATTTTTAAATTCACCCCTAAACTTTTGGTAGTTACAATACTTTCTATAAAGTTTGAAGATTTAATATTATTTTGTAATTTGGACAATTTTCAAATTCGTGGAATGTTGCCTCCTTTTAAATCAACTGTAGATTTTGGATTTCCATCTAAAAGCTTTTTTTCGTAAAATTTATACCAGCAATTATTAAAAAAATAATATTATTATGCTAATATAAACTAGGATTTTAATAATGACTCAGTAGACATGAATAAAAAATTTGTACATGAATCTATAACTACCTCCTGAATTTTAAGAACTACTTCTCTCCGTTAATTAATGTACAACTCTTATGCGCTTAAAGATAGCCCTCGTGATTGTCATTATTAAAACCCTATAAACTATTTGAATTTTCATCAACTACTTTTTTTTTATTTAAATTAATGATAATATGTACTTACTTAACGTAGGTAACTTTATGAAATATATATTTTTATTAGATCAAAATTAATATTTGTTTTAATCCGAATCACAAACAAGCCACATCTTAGCATAAAAATCAAAACGAGTGAAATAAGAATTTATTATTTAGGCTAAAAAATTACAACTAAATTTCCGCCGCAGCGCGCGGGTATAACTTTCCTTGTAATATTACAAGAAACATTTAATACATCACCAAAAATTGAAAATATAAGCTTAATTAATTTTTATTGCTAAATGTTTTGGAATTTTTTACTTCATTTAACACGACATAGCTATTTGCAAACTGAACCGAGAACCAGCCGTAACCGCGATGTGAACCAAAGGAACCGAGCTATACCGGTACGGTTCTCAATTTTAATTTTCGTGCAAATCGATTCTCGGTCCGGTCCAATACGTTATCGTTCGATCCTCGGTCCCGGCGAAACCATATTCTCGGTTCTCGATTCGTTGGTTCATGTTTAGTTATTGGACTGTACACATGTCTATGCCAAAGTATCACTAATTAATACTCCGTTAATTCTTCTTTCTCTTCTTGTATGTATTCTTATATGTATTTGAGGAATATAAATCTTCAGTTTGTTCTATATATACTCAATTTAGTTTGTCCTTAATGAATTTGTCACTAATCATAGGTTGATTGTGATGAGCATAAATCTGTTTGCACCAAATATAAGGTTGCCAGTTACCCCACCATCCAATGGTTTCCCCAAGGATCTTTGGAGCCCCAACTGTGAGTAATCTTAATTATTAAACAAACACTTATTATAAGTACTTATTATTTCATAATTACTTATGTCTGAAAACTGAAATTTGATTAATTTCCTCAGGTATGAAGGTACCCGCACTGCTGATGCATTAGCTGATTATGTAAATACTCAAGCAGGTAAATTTAATCGTTCTCTATTTTATTGCATGCATGTGTACATTATATATTATTTATTCTGTTATATACAATTATATTTAACTTAAAAGTTCTATTATCTATAATTCTGTAAAAGTTCAAATTTTTGCCATAAATCTTCCTACTTACTAATGCATTTAGGCCTACCTCTTTTAGCAAGTTTAAAGAGCTCCTTAATTTTAAGTTTAAGGAGATTTCCACTTTTAGTAAGTTCTTTAACTAAAAAAATAAAGTGTTACTTACATGATTCAAACACAAGACCTCTCCTAAGTAGTCACTGTGTGTTAACCACCTCAACTACTTGATTATTTTGATTTATTCCAGATACTAATATATATAAGCTTTAACGTCACCAGAACTCAACCATCATTTCTCTATTTAAAAGGCTCATATTTACTTTCACAAAAAAAGCCAATTTCAGATCTGATCCTACCATCACTAATGTCAGCACATATCATCACTACGGACCACCATTCATCACCATCGCTATTGTCACCACCACCGGTACTGTCGTCACTTCGAAATATAGTTACGCGTATCCGCCGCCACATTGCGCGGGTACCCTGCTAGTCTTAATAATAAATTGGATAAAATGCATTTTAGTATAGTGAACTTAGTTGACCGTGTCATCTACTACTCCGAACTATTAAATGTGTAGCATTTCTTTTTTTTGAACGGCAAGTTAGTAAGTTAGTGATTTGAGCCTAGATAGTGACATCCACAAATGGCAGTATGTCTTCCCTCGAAACCTCCACATATGGGGAATAAACCCCACCACCTTTTAAACTTCAAGTTTTGCCTTCAACAAGCCTTGAACCCAAGACCTCTTGAAGGAAAACCCCAAGGCTATCTTTGGTGGCCAATTGATCTAGACCAATTGGTTTATTAAATGTGTAACATGATACCCTAAATTTGGAAAAATAATCAATTTAGTACCCTGACTCACTAATTTAGTCTTGAATTTTTCACGTCATTTGTTTCCAATTTAAATATATTGAGATAAACATATATTTTTCAGTTCGTCAGAAGTTATAAGAGAAGTAAATCATGTAAGAATACGCGATCAAAAGTGTGCTAAATTAACCATTTTTGCGAGTTCATAGTAACATAATTATATAATGCACCTTTAGTTATTTAAGATAATAGAGGATCCGGTCAAACAAGTTTAGGGTTGTAAAATGAATTTTGGCCTAATAAATTTATGATGATAAAAGATGAGAAACTCACAAATTGAAAGATCAACAGTTTTGACATAATTAGAGTAGATTAATACATTTTAAGAAAATTGAGAAACTAATAACAAAAGGGTTTTGCTAATGACAGCTCTTAGGGCTGTCAATAAGCGCATTAAAACTTGTAAATTAATCAACAACCACCTCCTGCATTTTAGGTATCACCCATCCGGTAATAAAAGTACAACATTTTAATGCAAGTTATTGACAGCCCTAAGGGCTGTCATTAGCAAAACCCATAACGAAATTATAGACCAAAAGTTTTAAGCAATATAAAAGATTCATGAAAAGATTTGTTTGATGGTAGAAATATCACTCCTAGTTATATTACCAATGAATTTTTATAAAGGATTATACAGAATATTAACACGAGCTATTTGATCGGGAAGTTCTTTTGTCATATTAAGGTCACATATTGTTGGTCGAATTGTTGATCACCAAATATTTTTGGTCCTTGAACGAATGCTTAGTTCTTTCGTCTTACAACCCCAGATTCGTTTATTAATACAAAATATATAATTTCTGGTTAATTCTTAGGTCACCCTATGATTAATATAACTATTAATTAATTTACATATATATTCATTTTCAGGGACTAGTGTAAAGGTAGGTGTACTTCCCACGAATGTGGTGGAACTAAATTCAGAAAACTTTGATGATATTGTACTGGATAAAACAAAGAATGTGCTGGTCGAGCTCTATGCACCCTGGTAAACTCATTTTCATTTTCGATTTAATTTTAGTTTGCTTTTTAGATTTTATATATATACTACCTAAGTTACTCAACACACCATATTATACAATTGGTAAAGCAAACTATACAAAATGTTAAAAGCAACAATTATGGTGTGTGAAGTAATTATTGTTGTATATAAAACACTTCTCACATATTTCATATTGTATGCCAATATTGTTTGTAGAATTAATTACAAAACTACATCTCTTTCACATGAACATCCTATCAAATTGGAACTTCCAAAAATAAAACGGGCGATTTGATGTTTCTGTGCGACTCGATAAAATGTTGCCAAGTGTCCTATTTGACGGCAAAATTTCTCAAAAAACTAAATACAATTATTTTAACCTTTTAGAAGAACTCTTATCTTTTCCGAAAAAGACAAGAAGGCCGCACAAAAATACAACAGTCACTTCAAGTCGCACGAAAGTACAACCGTCGATCGCACATAGAGAAAAACATCAAAATTTATATAAGACAAAACTGTTACAAAAAAATTCTACATAGAAAAAATGGGCAGTTGTCAAATTATTTGTCTAGTCGTGCAGTCATATTTTTATATTTTGGTAAAAAAAATGAAAATCAGATCTATTTTGAGAATAAATGCTCATTATTCATATGTATGTGCCTTGAAAATTTGTATCGCAGGTGTGGCCATTGTAAGCACCTTGCTCCTGTATGCCACTCGATCTCTTCTATATATTTGATTTTACTTCTACTTGTAATATTTGTTTATTTATAAACATGGTTTTTGTTGCAGGCTTATGAACTTCTTGCAACTGCGTATAAAAACGAGAACGATGTAATCATTGCGAATATAGATGCTGACAAATACAAAGATCTTGCAGAAAGGTAAGAAATGACCCTTTTGATCTCTAGTTAATAATTTGAAGTTGCATAAAATTAAAGAATATTTGGTTTGTGATTGTAGGTATGGAGTTACCGGTTATCCGGCAATTAAATTCTTCCCGAAAGATAACAAAGATGGTGAAGAATTTGAAGGGTCGTATGATTTAGATAGTTTTGTGACTTTCATAAATAAAAAGTGTGGTACTAACCGTGATGTGAAAGGAAAACTTACCTCCAATGTTAGTGCTTCCTTACTCAAAACCTAAACTTATCACGAATCCTGTATACGGGTCGGGTCAGGTTGGGATGGGTTGAAACCATGGGTGGATCCACTTGGGTAGAAGTGGGGTCCATGGGCGGCCCATATGGCCCAAGTACTTAAAACACAAAAAAAAAAAAAATATATATATAACACGACTCAAAATAGTTTTCTGGATCAGCCACCGGTTGAAATTAGCCATGTTAAGGGCATGTTTGGGAAAGCTTTTTAAAAGGTTTTTAAGCTTATTAAGCTAATAAGCTCAAAACCCCCTTAAAAAACATTCCCAAACATGCCCTAAATAACATGTTGAGTTGGGTTGATAAACAGAGACTTTTTAGTCCATTTTATAGTTCTTTATAAATAAAAATGCATTGATTATAATTATAAAAACAGTATTATTAACTAAAGCTTTGAATAAAACATAATAGGAAATAAATTGTATGCATTAAACATGGACTTTTAGCTAGTGTCAACTTGTTTGGCGGTTTGCCCATTTGACATGTTACCATTTGACCCAATATCATCCCCTTTTAGCTAAGTTTTTTTGGCCCAATTGAGATAAAACACAACCCAAATCAACTTATTTATAACTAAAATGGTCGAAATTGTGATCAGTTGGATCTTATAATTTAATTTGATGTTGAAATTAAAACAGGCTGGCATAGTTGAGATTTTGGATAACTTGGTGAAGGAATTCATGAGTGCTCGCGAAGAAGATAAGAAAGCAGAAGCGTTTTCCAAGATCGAGGAGGAAGCTGGAAATCTCGATGGTCCTTTGGCAAGGTCATTATCGTCATTTTCATATTTTTTTACTATTACATATACGCGCGTATATATCTATCTATTTCTGATGCTCGAGTTTATATTTTGGAATCAGATATGGGAAAATATACATTAAAATCGCCCACAGTTGTATGGCTAAAGGCGCTGATTATGCAAAGACTGAAACCCAACGTATAGAACGTATTCTTTCACAGGTAAAACTCGTTCTATTTTGATTTTGAATCAAGTAAAACTTTTATAATCTTGTGAACTTAAAAACTTGATGTTGTTTATTTACTTTGTTGATTTGCAGTCAATTAGCCCAATGAAGGCTGATGAATTTATCTTGAAGAAGAATATTTTATCTTCATTTGCTGAATAATGGACCCGATTCAACGAGTAGATTCCACATTTTGGAGATGATTTCTTGAATTTCATTATGCGGTAGATGTTAGTTGTTAGAGTTGAAGTTTGGCAGTTTTGAGGAAAATTTTGGCACAATTTGGTTTTAGAGTGGGTCGCAATAAAAAAGAAAACATTAGTTGTTAACAATAATTAAGTGATCTGCAATTAGAATAAACTTTTTAAGCTGTCAAGTTTGAATACATTATGCATAACGGTGTTTTTGGAGATTTTTAGTAATTTTTTAAATTCTAAACTCTGTTTAGCCACGGTTTTTAGCCTGTTTGTGTTTATTGCCTGTTCAAATATTTTAGGCTTGTAGACTCTGGAAGTGTTAGTTTTTTATTTTAAGAGCCCGAAATTCTTTATGCTTAATAGGTTTTAAAGCTCCAAATACACGATATTCTTGATCAACGTGGTTTTTGGTTTAGATTGTCATGTGTTTTTACAGAATCAACGAGACCAATCTGTGTTATCACTTTTTAGTGTAAATCAAAATTAAATGGTCCTTGCAAATTTATGAAAATTATGAAATTGGTCTCCTCTCCTCTCGACAGGGTTTGAGTGTAATTCTCTTGAAAATTTATACTGTGATTCCATTCTTTTCTTCATCAAACAATTTAAGTTTTTTTTATTCTCCATTTCAAGTTTTGTTAACATACTCTATGTTAATATTATTCATTTAATTTTCTTCCTATGCTTAGAGGTTAAAAAAGAACTTAGAGGATTGTTGACAAAATTTGTTAATGTTCATTCATTTACGTTCGTTAATCCGTTCGTTTGTGTATGTTTTTTTCATTGATGTCCGTTTACCTTTTTATCGAATTATTCACAAACAATTCATGAACACTTAATTTTCTTAACAAACACAAAAGTTCATTCGTTAAAATGTTCGTGAATCATTTATGAACGTTTTTTTCCTTAACAAACAAACACGAATAAAGACTTATTCATGTTCGTTCACTACGTTTTGATGATGCTTACTCCTGGAGGCTATTCAGGGAAATAGTAAAACTGGCAATTATTTAAAGGACTAATTCTGCACATTATTTAATAGTGGAAAATGTAAAACTGGAAATTATTTAAAGGGACTAAAATGTAGGTTTGAATAGGGGAAAATGGTCATTTTATTGGTGTTAATGCTCATGCATACAGCCATACAGGTATCATAACTAAATTTATCATACTCTGTGAACACTTGATCACTAATAATTAACTTTCCAAATATAATTTCATTCCATTATCATTTAATATTCTTCCACTATTATTGAAATTGATTAAAGAAACATTATGAGTGACATAGATTGTATACTAAATAAATAATGGAGCCATCTGATACAGATTCAGCCTCCAAAAAAATTACAACCCTAAACCCTAATTATAGCTAGATTTTGGTGCATTTCCACTAATTGTCAATTGAATGTAAACAAATAAATATTATATGTATTTGATATTTGTACGGCGCTTGAAAATTAAAAAAATACCTCATCAAATTTATTTTTGTTTTAAATGCTTCATGATCCTGATGATGGTTTTGATAGAACTACAACCGACAATTTCTGCTCAAATACCTGAAGAAAATCATATTATTTTCCAAATTTATGAAAAACAAACTCAGATATTTAATTATTTATTACCTTCTCAAAGTGTTTCAATTCTTCTCTCAGTTCCACATCAATGGCTTCTGGAATATCGGTTGCTGATGAAAAGCCACTACCATCCCTAATCACCTGATATTATTATATTTCATGCAATTAAAACTTATCACTATAGGGCATATTAAATTATAAACTATTGATAAAAGTTATAAATAACTGAATAATATACCAATTTGAAGCCTTCGTGAGAATGTGATAACTCAATGTCTTGAATGCTTAGATATTCATATTGCTTCAGGACTGCAGACAAACGAATGATTGTACAAAGAACTCTGAACTTATGTCTCATCTGTACATAATTTTATTTATTACAAAATATTTTTTTAATAAATAATTATTAATTAATCTTATAATTAAATATAGACATACCTCATCTGTGAATTCACTCAGAGAATCATGATTTAGTTTCGGGAACTTTTTTCTGTGATGTCTTGCAAGCAATGCAATTAACTGAAGAACATGAAATTTTCAATTTGAATTAAATATTTAGTATTTATGAATAAATATAAAGTGGAATAAGAATAAAGAATTAAGAATGCAGGAAATGTACCTTAACCTCCTCAGTGTTATATCCATGAAGATGCTCCCCATTCTGTTGATTGAGTTCATCAAACAAATAAAATACTCCCATAATTACTCTCCTAAACAAAATATCAAGAAATATACCATGATAATATGATATGACCGTTTATGGTAGCCTTTTTTCCCAGTAATTAACCCGATATTATGAAGCAAACAAGCAGCTTCAAGATATTCAAGATCCTTGTCATCCAATAAAACAATTTTATTTCGTTCATCATCAATCTCACTCCATTTCCTTAAACCATTAAAAATTCCCTGAAAAATCAGTTACTGTCTAATTACACATCAGTCAATTCACCTTTTTTTAGGGCAAATTAGTTATAATTATACCTGTGCAATATAGGCACAAGATGCAGCAGAAGTCATCATTTTCTTATTATTAAACCTCGATGCAAGCCTCAAAACTGATCTCCATCTTGCATTTGCATTTAAATCAAATCCATTAATTAATTCTGCTAATTTCTCAGCAATTACACCTTCTCCTAATGCATAACCAGAAACTTCCATCTCTTTAATTCCAAGCAAACTGAATATTTCTTGCAGCAAAATCACAGCAGCCATAATAAATGCAGATCTTGTCTTAAAAAAACCTTTTTTATTGTACACTTTCTGTCCTTCAACTTCATTATCTTCCTCACATAACTTATCAACAAGACTGTTTAATTCATGTTTTGTAAATTTCCAATCCCTCCTACAGCCTTCAAGTAACCCAATTTCATTCACTAAATCATTGCTATAACCCATGAAAATTGCCTTCTCGATCATTCTAATTGAACCAGAAGAACCAACAGTAATATCGATTTTATGTTCCAAAACCTTTTCGATTAAGCATGATTCTTTAACAACAGCCCTAATGTGTTTCCTCATTGCCTCAATTGCATTGATTCTCACAAATCGTTGAGTCAGAGTTACATGCCCTAATTTCAACGAAATCCCCAATTTTACCTCACCTTGTAATCCAATTACGAATTCAGTTGATCCTCCTCCTATATCGATAGTAAGAACAGTTCGATTGTGAATCGGATGGAACTGTAGTACACCAAGGTAGGTAAGTCGGGCCTCTTCGTACCCCGAAATGACGTCAATTTCATAACCTAGGGTTTGGTGGATGAGTTGAAGGAATTCCGATTGGTTGGATGATTCGCGGATGGCGGAGGTGGCGACGAGGCGGAGGTGGGAGAGAGGGATGTTGAGTGAGTTGAGGATGTGTTGGAACTTTCGAAGAGATTCGATGGCGCGAATTTGGGTTGAGGAGGATATGGCGGTGGTGTGGCCGCCGGAGACGAGAACGACGGGCTCTTTGAGGCGGTGGAGGGTGAGGAAACGGCCGGTTGTGGGGTCAGCTTGGACAATGCGGAGTTTGAAGGAGTTGGTTCCTAAGTCGATGGCGGCGAAGAGGTGGTTGTTGGCCGTGGAGACGGTGGCGAAAGGTGAAATCAGGGGATGGGTGGCCATGGAAGTACAGATTTCCCTAACCGTTTTAACTGATATGCAATCTTTTTCTTTGTTATAACATCAAGATCAACTGATCAAGTTAACAAACATCGGTATAAGGTTCTTCCGAACTTAAAAAAATCAACAATATCAAGCAGCTAATAAGAAGATGAAACATACTAGTACTTCGTATTAAATTTGGTATGGGTTTATCTAACTATGTTAAGGGCATGAGATTTAGTGATCTAAATTTATTATTTTTATTTGCAAATATATTTAATATGAAATAAGGAAATTTTATGTTTATTAAACAATTATTATCTCATATGCGCTTAAGGCATGAGGCATGAGTTAGCCAAAAGTATTTCACTAGGGATTTTGTTTGAATGTTATTGTTAAAAAATAAATTTATGATGTGTGCATGTGTTCGGTTACAAACTAATCAATTAAAGCTCGAACTTAGCTTAACTTACTTAGATTATGCTTAAGTCCAGCTCGATAAGCTTCTAATATAACACAAATACTTCCACACATATATATCTAAGTTCAATAAAAACTCGAACTCAGGCTAAAATAGACTTAAAGACATCTACAAACAATATTATATACACACGCACATATAGATTGAAAAGCTTGATAAGAACTCTAGCCGAGCTATCAACAGCTTGAGCCCGACTCGCTAAACTATTTGAGTTCCTTGTTTGTGCTGGAGCTTGAACTCGAACTCAATAAAAGCTTGACTCGGTTGAGCTGAGCGAGAGCTCAAGTTGTTTGATAAAAGCTAGCTTCACTCGTTAGCAAGCCTACACATGGCACCTAGGGTGTAATGAAGACGACCCAACTCACGAGCTACTCGAGTCTGACTTGAAAATTACTCGAAGTCAACTTGATATCACTCGAGTAGACTTCCGGGTCGAGCTCTAGTATCAAAATAGCCGATTTTCGCGACTCGAAAAGCTCGCAAGCTTTATCGAGCTTTGAGCCATTTTACAAAAGTTCCGTCTTGTATATGAATTTATATACACAACTTTTGAATTATATAAGCGTCAAGTTGATGCAAGTTCAAATATACCGAGTCGAGTCAAATGGAGCTTCTAAATATTGAGTTGATTAATACTAGCATTAATAAATGTTTTAATTTTATACTTATTACTCAAGTCAGGTCGAGCTGAACTCAAAAGAGTCAGTTACCAGTCTTGCAAGCTTCTTTGCATGAAGAAGAAGTTGGTCGAATTTGAAGCCGAAGGAAAATCACATCGAACAACCAACGTGCATATTCTCTTTTCGTTTACTGATTGCGTGTTTGTGAAAGTGTTGTTAATTTCTCTTATATTGTTAATCAAACCCTGACTAAAACATTTTGTTTTGATTCTGCCTATTTTTTTATTTTTATTTTTATTAACAAAACCCTCACCTCTAAGATATATAAGAAACTAAACCATTATTTGAATTTTTGTCGAGAGCAAATCAAGATAGAGAAACGCAGATAGTTGGATGACAATGATAATATAACTTTTTTAAGAAAATAAAAATATTCATAGACACTTTGTCTATTATGTATAAATATTGTCTAATAGTCAAAACAATTGAGAAAATTATGTGTTATTCAACATGGGGGCTAGACTTGTTATACAATTTCATTTATAATAGATCTAGAAAAATGATATATTTAGAATGGGAGCTTAGGTTACCAAAACCTCGAGCACGTCTCAACTAACATATGCCTGACCGGAGATATTTTCGGACCAATCTCAAACAATATATAACTATATACAAACATTAATTTTCAAAATCATATTTTATAACTCATAATTTTCAAATCGATTTCAAAATTCAAAATTTATTTTCAATGATCGATGATACAACTATTAACAAAAGAAATAAATTTTTACCTGTAATAATATCACATAAAAAGACAATGAATAGAACTTTTATTACTTTATTATTACTGTAAAGTATAAATAACGATCTAGTGTGGATTATGGAGTACCAAAAAGAATATAGTATAAGTAGTTGATATAACAACATGTCAAAGTTAAAACCTAGGCTTGTAAACGAACCGAGCGTTCAACGAACAGTTCGTGAACCGTTCGATGATAATATATTTATGTTCATTCATTCGTTCAACAAACAAACACGAATAAGAATTTGTGTTAAAGCGCGTTTATATATGTTCGTTTACCTTTTTTCTGAATTATTAACGAACCATTATAAATATTTAATTTTCTTAATAAATGAATACATACTCAAAAACTCATTGATCTGTATTCACTTTGTGGACAATTTTTTTTTTCTTTACAAACAAATAAGTTTCAATTCTAAAACCCACACATTGTTCTTCCACTTTGACCCAAAGGTGTTTTCGCAGAAGATTCCATGAACATGAAAATGACTGCCTCTTCCGGTTGTCTGGAGATCGACAACGACAATCCGACTTTTCAATGGTGGATCCACCTCAATCTTTGGTTTGTCGTCAATTAGGTTTTGTTTCACCCCCAAAATGCTACTCCCAAATCGTTCGTAAAAGCTCAATCGACGACTATTCAGAATGAAATCAACGTCTAGGTATATATTTAAATCATTTACCCCTTAATTGATTTAATACTGTTTGTAATCTTCGCGATTTCCACCAAGCTTCCTTGTTAGAACCCTAACCGTAAAATCAACATCAATCTAATCAGCACCTACGCGTTTTATTCTCTTTCTTACACATGTATAATTGATCATGGCTATTAAATTCATGAAATCATTTAGTAACTTGTTGCAACTGTCAACTGAAAATAAATTATTATAGATCGCAATTCTACCAGAAAATGAATTAGGAAATTGTTTAGTTTTATGAAGTGAACTTTGGACAGTTTGTTGTTTTGAAGTAAGTGGCCATTGAAGCAAACTTGCTCATAGCAATTTCAATTTGTGTATAATTTTAATTTAATAAAGATTACTGGCATGAGAACTTGAATCATAATCTTTAATGTCATTAATTGTAACAAATTAACAATGTCTAGAGACATTAATCAAATAGGGTTAAACTTTCATTGTTCATTCCTTTGATACATCTAGGTTATTTAGACAAGCTTAGCTAACAATAGCCAAACATTTTGATTCCATCGAATTTTTATAATTATACGATAGTGACACCATTAGAATTAGAATATTATATATGGAAAGATATTGAAATTTTGTTTGTAATTGGTAGCAAGGGTACTTTGGTAAGTCCTTTACCGTACCTACATGTTATGTCGTTTAATGTTTTGTGGAGATATAGTCTTATAGATAGAGAATTAATTCATTTATTATTGCTAAAAGGAGTATAATTCAAGCAATCTTGTTGGAAAACCTTAATTAATTAATCAATTATATAAAAAGGACAATATCATGTGGTGTATCCAATGCACTTTAGACTTAGGAATCTCCTAAAGTATATATATTTAATTATTTTTATTAATTTATTATATGACAAACCATACCCGCCCACACTAACAAACTAATGGTACACGTACTTCATGTACTGTTACTTTTAATTTTATTGTAACTTTGGATTGACTTGGAAGCTTCAAAGATCTTTCCATTCACTTTTTTCTATAAATTCGTTCACTATTTTGGTTGTTTTGATTTATTTCTGTACCATTAGTTAATCCTAAGTCTGTTAATTAAATTAGCCATATTTTTTGGGTGTTTGATGGTACTAAAACGACCATTAGGTGAGCGGGAAGAAGATGGTTATGAACTTCTAACTCGTGAAACCAAGCAAAGAACCGTCTCATCAACGTGAGTGATCAAGATTTGTATAATTTTTATTAAATTTAAGATTTTGTTATATTTTATGATATTTGCAAGTTTTCTTGACATGTGTTTTGTATAATTTTTATTAAATCTTGTTAGAAATGTGGTGCATGGGCTTACACCTCAAGAATTAGCTTCCACATTGGAACCATTGATTCGAGAATGGGTAAGATCACTTAGATTTAATTACTAGATTAAAGTTCACACTTTTTTGAGACATCTGCATGTAACTTTTTTCTAGAATATTCCATATGAAATGTCGTCCAATTGCCAACTTTCACTTAAATTTTTTGCATTTTTTTAATGTTTTATGATTTTGTGACATGGAACCCCTTTGTTTTATAGGTGCGAGATGAGGTGCAACGTGCATGTCAAAAATTTTGTTGTTCATCACCTAGGTAAGAGCTCCATTTCATTTGATTTGGTGTAGTTTATCCACACACACACACACACATACACATACATATATGTATATGTATCAACGTATGTATGTGTGTGTAGGGTTGCGTTTAGGTGCAATCAAGTAAGCTTTATGTAATTCGTGAGATCAGCTCGAAACCATCACATATTAATTTTTGTGGGCCCAATTAGCTTTGTTTCAAAGGCTGGTGATCAGATTCAATATCAATCTCAGCCCTTGAACCAAAGCTGATGGGGCCCACCTTTCCACCAGATCAAATGGTATGAGGTTGATCCCACTAAATTCACCATATTTACTTGATTGCACATGATCTCAATTATATATATATATATATTTCTAGAAAATGACATACTTTCTTAAAATGGTTTTATTTTTCAATAGATCTCCCTTTAACGCACTTGAACCATGTGGCACAACATCCTTACAACTTCGTTTCCAAACAAAGTTTCCACACATGTTATTCACACACAACAAGGTGGAATCCATAAACAAGGGTACTATCAAATTAGTACTATTTGATACCAATTCTAACAAAATCATGTCACATGGACCATTATCATCATTAAAGATAAATATTGTTCCACTTGATGGTGATTTCTCAATTGATGAAGAAGAAGATTGGTCTCAAAACGATTTTGAGACCAAAATTATACAAGCAAGAGATGGAAAAAGGCCATTGGTTGGTGGAGATTTAGTGGTGGTTTTGAAAGATGGAATTGGTGATTTAGGTGAAGTTTATTTTACTGATAATTCAAGTTGGAGAAGAAGTAGGACTTTTAGGTTAGGTGCATGGGCTTATTGTGGGGTGAGAATTAGGGAAGCAAAAAGTGAGGCTTTTGTGGTTAAAGATCATCGCGGAGAATGTTAGTGTTTTTTTTTTGTTTTTTTTTTCTTAATTATGTTTTGTTTAATTATTTTTATTGATTCATCAGCATACAAGAAGCACCATCCTCCAGCTTTAGATGATGACATCTGGCGTTTGGAAAAGATAGCAAAAGATGGAGTCTTTCACAAACGGTTGGGATTACAAAGAATATGTACAGTAAAAGACTTTTTACAAATGTATATTACTAATGAATCCTCACTACGCAAGGTAAATAAACATTAATAATTTATAATAAAATGAGTAAATTACACAAATGGTCCTTTAGGTTTATATCATATTACATATTTGGTCCTTTAATTTCATAAATTATATTGATAGTCCTTATTTCTGAAACTATTGACACGTTTGGTCTTTTACCTAAACGGACGTTTATTTTTCCGGTCAAGTATGGTCACATGTGATGCAAGAGAGGGTAAATATGTCCTTTTCCCTTTCCCTTCACCAATTTGAAACCCATAAAACTCCATCTTTTTGTTGGGAAAAGTTAACGTATATTTAGGACCTTAGATAAAGGACCAAACGTGTCGATAGTTTCAGAAATAAGTACTTCTTGTGTAATTTATGGAACTAAAGGACCAAACATGTAATATGGTATAAATCTATAGAACCATTTGTGTAATCTACTCTTATTATTACTTTATTTTTGAATAACTTGATTTTATTATTATTATTTTATATTGAATAATACAGATAATTGGTGGGTCGTGTAACAAAACATGGGAAACAATTATCAAGCATGCTAAAGAGTGTGTTGTGGATGATAAACTTTACATGTACAACTGTGGTGGTGAAGGAACTGGTATTTTATTTAATTCCATTTTCAAGATTGTTGGTGCAACTTTTGATGGTCAAAATTACTTGCCCCTTGAAAACCTTGCAATGGTTAGCTTCTTTTTTTATAATTATATTTAATTAATAAATAAATAGTTTAATTGATTGTTATTATGCAGCCTTTGGTGGAATCTTTAAAGCAGCAATTTTACAAGAATTTGGATGGAATGTTACCAATGGCTGATCTCTCTGTTTTTGGGGTCTCCATTCCCAATTTGCTTCTGCAGGATGTTAATAATAATAATATCCCACCTATGCACCCAGGTATATTAATTAATTACTTCTTTTATTATTTATTATTTGTTATTTATTTTTTAACGTGGGTTGTGTTGGTCAAATGCGAATAATAAAGGAGAACTTAGATTATTTTAATTATGTTAATGCACACAACCTCCTAAATTATGTTATTCAAGAAGTTAGATTATTACAGTAATCATTTTTTATTTTTTTTTAAATATTAAGGTCTGAAACAAGAATCCATTAATTTCAATTTTATTACATTAAATGTTGTGGAATCTTTGCAGATCAACTACAAATGCACCTGGGTTCACCTGCATATATGTTTGGGTTGGATAACAGTACTCAATACATAATAACACCAGATAATTTTTCTGCAGCCCAAAGAAACAACTTTATTCTAAAAGATTTTAACAACGGGCCCAAATATGGCATCTAGATCTAGTCACCATTTTCAAATCGGGCCATCATTATTATGGCAAGCAAACAAAGTCTACAATGCACAATTTAACCAAAGTGTAGATACTATATCCTCTGGTTTGACTTTGACCAGAAACGGGTCACCTAGAGGAAGGTGGTGCAAGATTCGGGCAGCTGTGAAATGGGTTTCGGTCATGCGAGATGTAGCTGAAAAAAAAATGGCAACACTGTACCCGTATCTTGATTTCTCATCTTAAATATGGATTTCTTGAAATGGGTTATAACTTAATATGTTCCTTTGTTCGTTATTTATTGATTTTTATTTTATGTTTGTAAAATAGATGTAAGAATATTAGTGGGTTTAGTTGTAAAAGCAGTTGTGCCAAAGTTTAGGAGGGAAGTTGCTCCTGTGGCTATGGGTATCTTTTTTGTGGCTGGATCTGTGTTTGTAAGATCGCCATTGTTTTACGCTTTTGCTGCATGTACAATGTAATGTAAATATGTAATCTATCTTAATGTTGAAATAATAAAATACTGTATAATAATAAGGGTTTTTCTAACGTATGCCTTGGGGAATGCATTAGGTGCAATCAATGAAGCATTAAATTTCCTAATTCATTTTGAATAACATTAATGATCTTTAATCTTTACCATTTTAGATAATGCAATAAATACGATTTTCAATGGAAATTTGATGCTTTATTGATTGCCCAATGGGGCATACGTTAGAAAAGCCCTAATAATAAAGCTTTCATTTTGGCATCATAATTCTCAATTATGGAACTTGTACTTTAACGAGCGAAATTTGGTTAGCGCATTAAATATTTGCATTACAATATTTAATGGAAAGATAAAATGGGTTGTTCCAATAGATAAATGCGCTGTCATAATAGTCATTCCCTTAAAGCATTAGGACTGGGTAGAATAAATTTAAACTTTTAATGTCATTCCCAATATAAATACTTTTTGTTTTGATGTGATTTTTCATTAGGGATTTGCTAAGTAATAGTTAATTGGTTAATGTACATGTATTAAAGCATAACTACTCATGGGTGATTAGCGGAATGCAAAAGGTGGTTTTTTTTATGGTTAATGTACATCAAGTTTAAGCTTCTTTTTTTTTTTCTTTCTTTTTCTTAACTATTACCCTAAGGACATTTATTAGCATTTCCCATATCATAATAAACGTCTTAACAAATGACAAAATAAAAACACTTTCATAATCGGGTTACAATTCGAATGGGCCTTTTTTTATTTCCTTAAATTTGGGGGGCTGATACTGCAAATTAATAAACATAAAATCAAATGAAATGAAATCGATATCCGCTTAGATAAGAAACAAACCTCCATCTCAATCACTCTCCCTCCAATGGCAGAACCAAAATTACAAAACAATTTAAACATAAAATAAAAATTCAACTGCATTTCTCTCTGTCGATAATCACCTATTGATCATTTTGTAAACGAGATTGATGGGATTTGCGTCTTTCAACAGGTACGTACCCCTTTCTGTATCTCACTCACACACACCAAATTCAACATCTATTTATCTGGTTTTATTTTGTGAATTAATTTAATTGGATGTAATTGCTTCAGTGGGTGCGGTTGTTCTAGCCTTGGATGGAAATCATCAAGCTTTCTTCATGTACCATTAGGGTTTAATTCAACAACCACCACTGCTAATGGTAATGCAATTCGGGTCGGACCAACCAACAGATTCAATCGGTTTAGAGCCTGTGCTTCTTCTGGTATTGTTCTTTCTCAAATTTGAGTTAATGCATATTTTGAGCATTTGATGTTTATTTAGTAGTAACGAAATTTTACAAGTATTCCATCTAGGTTACTCAAGCTTTACTTCCACTCTATAATAATAACCAAATTTAAAAATGTTCCAATTATATGAAATTTACCTTCTATTACAGGTTAACAGGTGCCTTACATATAAACTTAAGTGTTCCAATTATGAGGCTTTTATATAAAATTTTAAATAAGGTGACCGCGTAACCTGTAATAAAAAGTAAATTTCATATGATTGGAACACTTTTTAAACTTGATTATTATTGTAGAGTGGAAGTAGAATTTGAGTGACATAATTGGAACACTTTTGAAACTTCATTATTGTTCTATGAAATTAACCCTAATATTTATCATAAACCTTAATTTCCCCTCTTTATATAATAATTTCTTTTTTTATAAATCTTGAAAATTTAGAACCACCACTTTTGGTAAAGGCGGCAAAAGGACTTCCGGTCAGCCGGCCGCCAGCGTGGATGATGCGCCAGGCTGGCAGATACATGGCGGTGTACAGAAAACTTGCAGAAAAACATCCTTCTTTCAGAGAAAGATCAGAAACAACCGATCTGATTGTGGAAATTTCATTGCAGCCTTGGGAAGCTTTTCACCCTGATGGTGTTATTATTTTTTCTGACATTCTTACCCCTCTGCCTGCATTTGGTGTTCCTTTTGATATAGAAGAAGTGCGTGGGCCCGTTATTCAAAATCCAATTCGTTCTGAGGAAGGATTGAAAGCATTGCATCCGATTGATTTGGATCAGTTAAAGTTTGTTGGTGATTCACTCAAGATTCTTCGTCAAGAGGTAGTATTACTATTATACCCTTTTGACTTTAAGGTCAAATATATTAGCTTTTTGGGTAATGGGTCAAATCAAAACATTAACTAGAAGGAAACATGTCAAATGGATCAAATCAAACCATTAACTAGAAGGAAACAAGTCAAATGGGTCAAAGGTCAAATGACAAGAAACTGTTTGCAGGTCAACCCACCTCATAAAGTCGTACTAAAAACAACCCTTGAACGCATTTTGACTTGTTACCCAACGTGCTTGATAAACTTTGCAAAGATTTCAAAATGTAAAATAATAAATCAAAAGTAGTACAAATGGATTGCTTCAGGTTGTGTTTTATCTTAAACGGGTCAAATTAAAAAGGAAAAAAAAAGCTAGAAGGAAACATGTCAAATGGGTTGATTAAGGTTGTGTTTTATCTGAAACGGGTCAAATTAAAAAAGGAAAGGAAAAAAAGACCAAAATGCCCTCACATGCTTGGCATGTGAGGTTAGTTAACGGCCTAATTGAGATGGAAGGACAAAATCCCAGGAAATTGAAGAGTACATAAACAACAAAATCAAATTAAAAATATAGGGACAAAATGGTAGAATTTGGAAAACCATAGGGACAATTTCTGTAATTTACTTTAATTATAATTAACACTAAAAATTTAAAAAGATCTAAAAAATGGACAACAAAATGTTAGTGGGTCAACTAAACACGTAAAGTCGTACTAAAAACGACCCGTAAACACATGTTGGCCCGTTACCCAACCTACTTAATAAACATCGCAAACATTTCAAATCGTAATCAAAACTAACAACAAATAGTGCAAATGGGGAGATATTGAGCAAACAATTATATATCGATTTTGAATGCTTAGTGTGAATGTTTGACTAAAAAGTCAACGCATAGCTCTTTGAAAGCATATAAAAATCTAATCAACTTTTATGAATTAGGTTGACGGGAAAGCTGCGGTTTTGGGCTTTGTAGGTGCACCATGGACAATTGCAACATACATTGTAGAAGGCGGTACAACTCGTACATACACAAATATAAAAAGCATGTGTCATACGGCCCCACATGTATTACGGGCTCTTTTGTCACATTTAACCGAATCTATAGCCGAATACGTTATTTACCAAGTGAAATCGGGTGCTCATTGTGTACAAATATTCGATTCTTGGGGTGGTCAACTACCTCCAAACATGTGGGAGCTTTGGTCAAAGCCTTATATTGACGAGGTAAAGTCAACTCAACTTTAAATCTCTCGTCTTTTTCTATGATAAAAATTTGATATTATTTTATTTTTTTGATTGTGGGTATTGTAAAGAAGTTTAAATCTCTCGTCTTTTTCTATGATAAAAATTTGATCTTTTTTTTTTCTTTTGTATTTTTTAGATTGTGGGTATTGTAAAGAAGTTTAAATCTCTCGTCTTTTTCTATGATAAAAATTTGATCCTTTTTTTTTTGTATTTTTTAGATCGTGGGTATTGTAAAGAACTTCATATCTCTCGTCTTTTTCTATGATAAAAAATTGATTTTTTTTTCTTTTGTATTTTTTTGATTGTGGGTATTGTAAAGAAGTTTAAATCTCTCGTCTTTTTCTATGATAAAAATTTGATCTTTTTTTTTTCTTTTGTATTTTTTAGATTGTGGGTATTGTAAAGAAGTTTAAATCTCTCGTCTTTTTCTATGATAAAAATTTGATCTTTTTTTTTTTTTTTTTTTGGAACTTTAGATTGTGGGTATTGTGAAGAAAAAATGTCCTGAAATCCCGCTTGTGCTTTATATTAACGGGAATGGTGGATTACTTGAGAAAATGAAGGAAACGGGAGTTGATGTGATTGGTTTGGATTGGACGGTTGATATGGCGGATGGAAGAAGGCGGCTTGGTGATGACATCAGCATACAAGGAAATGTGGACCCCGCTTATTTGTTTTCACCTCTTCCTGCTTTGACTGATGAAATTCATAGGTTAGTTATCTTTTTAGCTAAAGCAAAGTTGTTTAATATTGAGTAAATTACATTTGTGTCCCTGTGATATAGGGACCGTTTAGGGACTAAAAGTGTGATTTTGAAAAGAGCAAATGACTCAATTTTTATCAGAGCAATTTAATGCAAAGGATGATTATGCCCTTCATTTCCTTTTATCATACTTTGCATTTCACCCCTCCCATTAATGGATAATTCTCTTTTAATATGAAATTTCTCTGTAGGCATAAAAAATGCTATTAAAAATTGTTATGTACGAATTAGCTGCTAATTTTTTTTTACGGCTAGTTAGCTTTTTAGAAGTATATTCTTATTCTTTACTTCAAAACACACATCCAAACACCCCTTTAGATATGATATTTTTGGTGCATAAACATTTATCATGAGTTGATTTATATGACAGGGTTGTAAAGTGTGCTGGAGAAAGGGGTCACATTCTAAACCTAGGGCACGGTGTTCTTGTTGGAACTCCTGAAGAAGCGGTTGCAAGGTTCTTTGATGTTGCAAGAAGCTTCAGTTTTGATTCTGTTGAAGACAAATCTAAAGTTGCAGTTTGAATGCAATTCATGTTTTGATGTAGATTATTAATTGTGTTCTAAGGAGCAGAAATCGGTCTTTTTTTTTGTTTAAATTATGTGATTAGAGCTGCTTTAGTATCGTATACTCCTGATCTGTATTATCTAATTCTTTTGGAAAGAAATAAAATTGCTTTTAGTCTTATTTGATCATATTATAATTCAAATATCTTGTTTAACAAGTATTAGTTTGGACTTATTTTAGAAAGATTATCAACAACGCCGATATACCTCGGACCATTCCGACAGTACCAGAATTTTTTGCAAGAATTACGTAGATGCAGTGTACCGTGTATGAAATTTGTAACCAGTATAATATGCATAATTGGCTTGTGCTAGATTTATCTTAGTTAAATTGGGGTCACTTTTGACTAAGCGGGAATTAGCATAAGAATTTTTTACACATATTATCCTTTTTTGGGGGATAAACCTCACCATATTTTTCTCAAATGAGAAATATCCTCAGCAAGTCTTGAACCTAATATATTTTGAAAGCAAACCATCAAAACAATCTTTAGTGATCAATTGATCTAATACTAAAGTGGATAAAGAAGTGATGGGTTTAAAGAAAACCCCCCTTTTAAACAATTGATATTAATATACTAAACTTTTATGTGAAGTGCGAAATCAAGAGACAAAAATGAAGACATAATAGGAATGGGACTCCTTTTAAACTGTTTTGTCTCATGAACACACAAACTTGCTTAGTGGTCTCTTTATTTTATTTGTTTAACCACCAACAAACTCGTGTTGACCACTTCAACTTTTTTGTTTTTTTGTCATCAAATCATTGCTTGTTGATTTATTAATCTAATAAAAAATTAGGATGCTTTTGGCCTTTAACTTTAATTTATTCGCGTTAATTAATATAAAAATTCGAACAGGACAAAATTGTTCTTAATAATAATAGAACAAAATTACACACCATACAAATTGTTAGGGGGTTAGTTGGGGTGTGTAAAAGCCACATCAATTAAGCTTTAACAGCACCAAACTCGTACAGGTCTTTGCGTCAAATATGTGCCAAATGTCCGTCACTAAGGATTTAAGGTTGTTGTTAAATGTGTTTGTATAAACTTTTATTTTTAAATTGTGATTGGTTTGATATTTTTTGTAGGTACTAAACAGATATTATAAAAATGTTAAACGATCAAGGATAATTTTAAGATGTGTCAAAACCATATTAATTGCTAAATAAGCAAAAATAGCTATAAATAACTTTAAGATTACGTGTAAGGGGCGACCAAACCCGTTTGGTCACCCTCCGCTACATCGACGCCACATCAGCTCGATCAAACACATGACAAACCCAACCAAACATAAATAACAGACGACCAAACCCCTTCCCCTTTGAAATCAACCCCTTTCCTTTTTAAAAAGAATAGAGGGACACGTCGTATGTGTGACAGAGGGCAACCAAAGGGGGTGACGTAGCACCCACTCTAACATGACACAATACTTGTGCTATTTTGCTAAATAGTACCAATCTAAAAACATACTTCCTCCGATTCAAAATAAGTGATACACTTTCCTTTTTGGGGTGATTCAAAATAAGTGATACACTTTGAAAAATTTCCTTATTTGGCAAAAAAAATGGGACCCACACCCACTAACTATCTACTTTAACAAAATGAAATGACCCATTTACCCTTACTTTTTACTTTTAAACATCATTAACCTTACTTTATTCAAAAGGTGTGGGACCCATTCCCCACTAACCATCCAATTAATCTAATTTAATCATCATTATAATCTTTTACCTCAAAAACCGTGAAACACCAAGTGTATCACTTATTTTGAGTCGGAGGAAGTATTTTGTAACAAGTTACAGCACGATAAATGACATGATCAACTTATTATATATCAACAAATATAAATTTTATGTGCCATTAACTTCTTTTCCTTAAAATCATCAAAATGATTTACGAATATCCTGATTTTATATATATTTCATAAGATAACTTATATGGTGTTATCTTATTATCAGATAACACCACTTATAATGGTTGACTATAAGCGTATCTCTCATTTGGTCGCAACCCATCCATCTCTTGACATGATCAAACATAACGGAATAATGCGTCCTTCAATTTTTTATACGGGTTTAGTAGCTTAGACGACCAGACTTTTTGCAAGATGGGGTATATCTAATATCTTACATTTTAGTGATAACTTAATATTCACAGCAGTAGTTTGGTATTTTAATCTGAGAAAGAAAATATTTGCCATCACATTTCGGGATATCATATATTATTAGAAAAACGTGTAATCTAATACTATTTATTTGTCTCTAAATATAATTTTAAGATACGCGTTATCGCATTATGCTGATATCCTTGCTAGTTAGTTATCTAAACAGGGGATATATCTAAATAAAAGAGGGTGATTTTTCTACCACAACTTTTAATGCATGTACCACATTCAATGCATAATATACTTGTACAGTTAGCTGTAAAACTTATACAATGTGATATAACCATTAAAAATTAGAAAAATGCTAATGACAGCCCTTAGGGCTGTCATTAAGAAGACAAAATAACAAAAGACAACCCCCCTGAATTTTAGAAAATATTACTTTTTTAATCAATGTACAAGCTTTTTATATATATTAGTGATAGCCCTAAGGACTATCATTAACAAAACCCTAAAAATTATGGTAGCAATATCAATTCTTCTAAATAAACGGATAGGCATTATGCGGACCTGTAGTGTTACTTCATTTTGGCAGTGGCGAACGTTAACACGTGGTAATTGGCGCCATTTTATGGGTCCCACAAATTTTCACGGATTTTTAGCGGGTGTCTCTCCCAAGGTCACTTTCGTCACAGCACAACCCCATCCTCATGCCTAGGGTTTTTTCTCAAACTGTCTTAAAATCCCAGCCGTCCGATCAGCATCATCATATTTACCCCACTCCTGCCCCTGTACTATTTAATTCTTAACGGCACTCTGTCACTGTCGGTTCTTTCGTGTGGTTGCGCCACCACTCATCTCCGCCGTCATTCTCATAATATTCTCATTATTATTCTCCCATTTTCACTTGTTCATCTCCGATTCTGATTTCATTCTCTACTTCAGTTACTGATTCTGATTTTGCTGGTGAACGAGAAGAACAATCAGACAACTAGAGAAATGGTAATTTACTAATTTTCACACCTTGATCGTTTATGTAACCCTTTTCTGGTGTTTCCGAAGCTCGAAATTAGTTTTTCTGATTGTTGTCTGTTGCGATTTCCCAGGAATCAGCGAGCTGTGCAGAAACGATCAGTACGAATGAGAAAATTTGCGTTGATTGCAAAACCTCTAAAACGCCGTTGTGGAGAAGCGGTCCCGCCGGTCCTAAGGTTTGTTCAGTTACTTGATTATCCAAACGATTTCAACTTTGTGCGATGTGAAGTTGCCTTGATTCAGACGTCGATTTCAACTTTGTGCGATGTGAAGTTGCGTTGATTCAACCGTCGATTTCGATTTTGTTCACAATTTCATGCTCATTTTTGTCTGATTTGACGATTCCTTGATTCAATTTCACGGTTTCATAGTAGACCTAATTTTTGTGTTGATTTGCAGTCGCTCTGTAATGCTTGTGGAATTAGGTTCAGGAAGAAGAGGAGCGTAGTCGGATCAGATAAGAAGAGAGAGAAACAACCACAGCCACAGCCACCGCAATCTTCTCCGGCGTCATCTGCTTCCTCCACCACCGCCGCCTGCACAACCGGTTTCAGAAAGAGAGTGATCGATGATAACAGTCCTGGTTTCGATATGAAGAAGGGTGGTAAAGTGAGGAACAAATTGGGGATAAATCTGGTGGCGTTGTTGCAGCGGCGGAGGTCTCCGATGAAGAAAGTAAAGAGGGAAAGGATGTTTGAGTATAAAAAGTTTGGGGAAGTAGAACAAGCTGCTTTCCTGTTGATGTCTCTATCTTGTGGGTCGGTTTTTGGTTAATTACTCTAAAATCCCTACTGATTTTAGTGTTTCTAATTGTAGAAAAAATGGTAGTGTGTAGGAATCCCTTTCTAGATTAGGGAAGAAAATGTAAATATATTTACCGATTATGAATGGAAATGAAATGGAATATAATTTACTTATACTTCCTCCGATTCAAAATAAGTGATACACTTGGAGTTTCACAGTTTTTGAGGCATAAGATTATAATGATGATTAAATTAGATTAATTAGATGATTAGTGGGGAATGAGTCTCACAACTTTTGAATAAAATAAGGTTAATGATGTTTAAAAGTAAAAAGTAAGGGTAAAGGGGTCATTTCACTTTATTAAAGTAGATAGTTAGTGGTTGTGGGTCCCATTTTTTTGCCAAATAAGGAAACTTTTCAAAGTGTATCACTTATTTTGAATCACCCCAAAAAGGAAAGTGTATCACTTATTTTGAATCGGAGGAAGTATTAAGCTTGTGTCTGAGACTATGGGGTATGGGCACCACCACCACCCCATTTTTTCTGCCACATCATCCGCCACCTCAGCAACCACACCACACCACTCCACTTTATCCAGGAAATACCCACCACTCCACCCCACACCATTTTTTTCCAACTCATCATTTCTTTTCCATTTATTTTAATAAAAACACAAATTACATTTAAATAAAAATACAAATAACAATTTAATAAAAATACAATTAACATTTATTTTAATCTTCGTCTTCATTATCGTCTTCATTTGGGTTTTGATTTCGGTTATTGTAGAAATGTTCCGCCAAGTCGATTTGAAGTCTATCGTGTGTTGCATTGTCTCGAATGTCAACAACCCTATGCAAATATTCAGCGGTTCCCGGTACATACAGTGTTTCTCGGGGACCGTCTGGCACGTAATGTGAAATATTGCGACCTTTGTCTTCGACAACCATATTATGCATGATGATACACGCATACATAATGGATCTTAAATTATGAAGTTGATAGGTACGCGCCGCATTTTTAACAACGTGCCACTTTGCCTTTAAAACCCCAAAAGCACGTTCTACGTCTTTACGTGCCGATTCTTGTTTTTGGGTAAACAATGTTTGTTTTGGGTTTGATGGATGCCGGTAAGCCTTCATAAACGTAGCATGACGAGGATATATTCCATCGATAAGGTAATAACCGAATCTATAGTGATTTTCATTCACAACGAATGGAGCATCCGGTGCCCTTCCTGTTAAGATCTCGTTATATATCGGTGACTGATCAAGCACGTTGACATCATTGTTCGAACCTGCAACCCCAAAAAACGCATGCCAAAACCATAGATCTTGTGAAGCAACTGCTTCTAGTACCAACGATGGCGTTCCATGATGACCTCCCGTGTACTCTCCTCTCCACGCTTGAGGGCAATTCCTCCAGTCCCACTGGGTACAATCAATGCTGCCAAGCATTCCAGGAAAACCATGTTTCTCTTCATGATGTGCATATAAATTCTGAACATCAGTGACCGTTGGTTTCCTCAAATAAATAGGGCCGAATATTTCAACAACCCCTTCCGCAAAGTTATACATACTTTCCCTAACGGTCCTTTCAGACATGCGTAGGTACTCGTCAAGAGAATCATGGGACGACCCGTAAGCCATGGATCGGATTGCGGCAGTACATTTCTGGAGCGGAGAAAATCCCAGCCTACCTCTAGCATCATATTTTTGTTGAAAGAAAGGATACCTGTTTTCTAATGCACTACATATGCGCATGAACAAATTTTTGCTCAAACGAAACCGTCGTTTGAAATCTCTATCGTTATAAACGCTATCATCTGCAAAATAATCTCGATAAAGACGTTGGTGTCCAGCGGCACGATTACGGTTGAGCTTCGTCATCCTACTGTCGAAGCGGGCGGTGCTACTTTCCGCCGCCTGTACATTCAAACGCGATGCGCAATACGCAATCAGAGCCATTTCGTATGAGTCGGATGATGACGATGATGTTGACGGCGACGGTGGTGGGGTATCCATGATTAAATGTAGTGATTATAGGTTAAAAAAGATGGTAAGGAAATGATATAGATTGTGTTGTGATTGGGTTAATTGTATTGTGTTGTGATTGGGGTATATATATATATATATATATATATATATATATATATATATATATATATATATATAGGGGTGAGTTATATAGAGAACCCATTTACCCTTTTAGCCAATCAGAAATTAGATATATATTTTCCATTTAATTAAATGTGAAGGGAAATTATGGTATTCCATATATTTCGGTTTTTTAGGAACAATTAATTTAAATTCTATAATTATGGAATGTTCAGATTTAAATCCTACAATTAATTTACATCCTATAATTTCGGTTTTTTTGGTATTCCATATATCTTCCTTTTATAGTTCTGATTATATTAGGGATAACTAGAATGCTAAGTTCATCCATTTCCTTTATAGTGGTGTTTTGGTTTAATCTTATAATTACAATTCACGCATACAAGAAAAAAACCAATACATCAATGTAATTTGATGTATCATCATTCATGTATCATTTATACATCAATGTAACTCAATACTAAATGTCCAAAAAAACCAAATAACCCAAATAACTTAGATACCACATCAACAATCGCATACAAAAAAGATAATAATCCACCAAAATCCTAAAACACCCAAAAAACACACAAATCCAAGTACTGATATTTAAAAAACCTAACGTTTTCCTAGTTCATGATACCCAATTCCTTAATTCCTGCTCTTTCGCCAATTAATAATTTCATACGTTTATGTTTTGCACATTGTTTAATGGGTAGATCATCCAATTTTTTTCCCTTTCCGTGCAGTGATGTCAGTTTCTCCTGCTTCAAGATCTAAAATCAAAATTCACAATTAGCTAAACATTTTTTAACCATTAATCCAAAAAACATACCTATTGGTTCTTGTTCTTTCACTGTTTTCCTCGGACTATCACTGTAATCCACATACTTTGATGTTTTCCGTCCACTTCTTCTAACACCTTACATTTATAATTAAAAACTATACAATCATTTATATGTAAAACATAATATTTACATCCATGTATATTTAGAATACAACCGTGTATTTATGAATCTCAAATAACACATGAAGTCATTAGCCATGAAAATCAGTCAAGCAAAAACACTCATGTATATTCACAGACATTGATGTTTGTAACTTTGTAATATCTACATTGATGTTTGTAAAATCATAAAAACATTATTGTCATGTATATAACAACTTTATCTACATAAACTGCAGTAATTTTGTTAAAATATTAAACCAAACATTCTTGTATATTCAGAAACATTGATGTTCTTAACATAATAAAAACAAGATTTTAATGTATATAATGGATTTGTGTACATCAAACAGTAATGTTGTTAAAATCTCAAACCAAACATTCATATATTGTTAAGAAGAACGACAAAACTCTATTTGCATCTTTGCTACTCTTCAAAAAACCAACAAAACCCTAATTGCAAGTTTGGTACTGTTAAAAATTATCGCCATTCAATCTTTTATTTTTTGATTTCATTACCGATATCCTTGATTCTGGTTTAAAAAAACTGAAATCAAACGAATCACAACCTAATCGTTTTGTATGTAGCAATCAAAATTAAAATTTTACCTGCCATTGTTCTTCCTCGTCGTCGCCGTCTGAAGATGGAATATTAATTTTTGATTTCACCGATTCACAACCTAATCATCAAACTGAATTTCAAATACGAAAGGATCTGACCTTTACATCAATTAAAAGCCAGCAGTTGGAAGGAATTGTTACGTGTATCAAATCTCGCCAGAATCGCTCTTAACTCGCGATAGCAGATCTCGTCGGAATCTTGAGGCGCCTTGCTGGAAAACCTTCCGATGATGGTGATGATTATGATTTTCTTCCGATTTAACCATTGTTGGTAAGAGGTTCGCTACACATCTGATGGGGAAGAGGAGTGCAACTGAGTTTTCAAAAAGTCACGTAATTTTGGATAATGGGGTATAATCACGGTAATTAAGGAGCTGCAGTTATTAGATATACATTTTCCTTTTTTAATTCTTTTTTTAAGAACAAAAAAACGTAATTATAAATGTCAGATTACGAAAATACCCTTTTTATTTAAAGAGAGAGTTCTCTATATAACTCTCCACTATATATATATATATATATATATATATATATATATATATATATATATATATATATATATATATATATATATATATATATATATATATAAATATAAAATAAATTTTTTTTTTTTAAATTCCAACGGTCAAATGACCGTTCAACGGTCGAAAATCCCAAACACCCCGATCGTTACAAGCCGTGGCCGTGGCCACCATCGAGCACCACACACCCCCACGCCGTGTAGGGGGGCGGTGTGCCCCTCTCCTCCACGCCGTGCCCGTCGCTCCACCTCAGCTCCCCCACGCCCCCCTTGGCCCATACCGCACCGTCTGAGAGATTGTTATACTCGTTTAACATGTTTTAACATTATATTGTTAAATGTTTTCTTTATGTAAAAGCATAAAATCTTTTCTGTTTGTATAAACTTTAATGAATTATGGATAATTATTGATGAAAAATAAAATGAAGGTTATTATTTTATATAAGGAAAGTATAATAGATGTTTGAGCATAATAGTAAATTAAATTACCTATGGAAGGGATCCAGCTATAAGACTACAGTTCAACAAAAATCATCCACCGCTAACTTGCTCCTTAACCACAAACTTACAATCACACATTGTCTTAGGAACCAATTACTACTTATTTATAGATTATAATTGTTTAGCGTTATCAATAAACCTTCACCTATTTCAGTTATCATTATAGTCCCGTTGTGCAAATTAGTGTGCAATCAAGTAATTACAAAAAAATGCACGACACCTATATACTACAAGGTGATGATCACCAAGAAGCTAGGACCGAAAGTTGTTTATGGTATGGTCGATGCGAACCACAATTTGGTCGACAACAACCATATTGCGGGGTGATGCCCACTCCATACACTCTTATTGGGTTTTACATTAGACTGGTGATAATGAGGTTAGCGACTCACCTAACTGATGGCGTCTCCTTCCTCCCCTCATTGGAACTCCTCGTCAGTTTGAGGCTTAGGGGCTAAACACATCAGTTAGAGGAAGAGTGGAGAAGAGGGGTGTGTGAGGCTCAAGGTAATTTAATAATGTATTTGGCATTAGGGGTGCCTATCGGGCCAAAACCGAACCGAACCGAACCAATAGAACCGATAACCCATAACGATAAATTTTCAAAATCGAAACCGAACCGATAACATGTTATCGGTTTCGGTTCGGTTCGGTTTCGGTTCGGTCCAGTTTCGGTTCGGTTATTTTAGGCCAAATGTTCATCCTTTTCCGAAAACCGAACCGATAACGATAAATTTTTAAAACCGAAACCGAACCGATAACATGTTATCGGTTTCGGTTCGGTTCGGTTTCGGTCGGTTTTCGGTTCGGTTCGATTTTTTCGGTCCAAATGCTCACCCCTATTTGACATCTTGTATGTGTATATATTTTATAATAATGGTTGAACCCGAAAACTAAAGAGGAGTATGGATAACACATGTATGCCAGTTGAATGTCAGTTATAGTGTAAGATGACGTGCCGTTGATTTGAAAAAACCTAAAGTATCAATTGGCGTTACTCTTAAAACGGTCTTAGTTTACAGTTTCAAACGAGGTTTTCACAAGACGAGTTTTATAAAAAATAAAAAAAGAAGTGATATTGTTTCCTACTAACCTTCCTACACACTAGATTAGTTCTTATGTTAAGATCAAGTGATGATACGAAGAAAGAGACTTAGTGGATTACACATATCAAATTTAAAAATTGGTTTAAATACGAGTATACAGAATAACTACAAATTCTCAAAATAAAAATAAAAAGGAAAAGTCTTGATTTAATGCAAGTTGTTTATAAAAGTAATCGAGTGAAGATATAAAACAAGTGTATTGGCCGACTTCAGTCTTCCTTTTTTGGTTGAAATCGCCTGTAAAAAGCAGTATCATCTCATCTCCCCCTAAAATCAAAACCGACCAAACCGCCCCCAATCGCTCTCCTCTCCATCAATTACCGACTCAATCCCCAATTCCCCAAAATTCATTTGCCCTAAATTCCAATTCTCAAATCGAAGGAACTTCTCAGCTTCGTAAACCCTAACTCACTTCGATCTCAATCTCATTTCAACATCTACTCTCAAATATGGACGCCGACTCTTGGGCTGCTCGTCTATCTTCTACATCCAAGCGTTACCAATATGCTCTTCAATCCCGATCATCTGGTAAACCATCTACATCTAATTTAGGGTTTCATTTCACTTTCACTTAAAATTTATGCCTTACTAATTATATGTTCATGTGAATTGATTGAACAAATTCGATGCAGATATGTTCATGGGGCTCGAGGACATTGAGATGGATGATGATATCAGAGAGGAATTTCCATGCCCCTTTTGCACTGGTTATTTCGATATAGTGGGTTTGTGTTGTCATATTGATGATGAACATCATCTTGAGGCCAATAATGGGGTATTTTACACCTTTTTTAAAAAGTTCAATTTTTATTCTAATTCAGGAAATTTTGGATACTTAAATGTTGAAAAAAAATTCGCTATAATTTTGCTGATATCTTTGTTTTTGCAGGTGTGTCCGGTTTGTGCGGTGAGAGTGGGAGTAGATATGGTAGCACATATAACCTTACAGCATGGAAACATATTTAAGATATCCTTTTTTACATGATCTTTATATATATTATAAGTTTTATTTGTTACTCTTTCACACCACATATTTGTGTAGTTAATCTAGAGTTGCAATTAAGTATCAAGTATGCTATTTTAATTCATTCTTGTGTGAGCTTTTGAAGCCTCTTAGTAGTTGGATAGGCTAAATAGGGATTGATCATAAGTTATGAAGAGTAACCTCAAGTTGAATGCATATGTAGAATTTCTTATGTTTTTATCCTAATTATATTTTATTCATAAATTAGAAATATTTATAAAATAAAAAGTTAGATAAATTGTTACGAAGAGTTTCCTCTAATGATGAACAATATCAAATTATAGTAAGATATTAGATTTATTTATATATAATAAGATATCTGGATAATTATAACATATACAAATATTAGGCTAAATAAGGATTGATCATAAGTTATGAAAAGGTAATCTCAAGCTGAATGCATATATGTGTAGCATTTCTTATGTTTTCTTATATCAAGACAAAATCTTTCTTTTTTTGTGGAATTTTTATTTTATTTTAAAGTTAATTTGTGAAATCTTTAACTAAAATTTACATGCCACAAAAGAGAAAAACGCGCAAAGGTTTATCAACTCTATCATTTTTGAGGAGGGAATTTAGAGAAGGAAATTTGCAGTCTTTATTTGGGGGATCATCACATTTAAATCCATCAACAAATTCAGCACCTGATCCTTTATTATCATCATTTATTTTGCCAATTGGTGATGACTTGGGGAGCACTCAATCAAACTCATCAACTGAATCAGTTGCTGTAGCTAAAAGCACAACTGAAAAAGCATCTGAAAGGTAATATACTTCAAATTCTGAATACACATCTATATGAAAAACATTGATATGCATCGTTTAAATATCCAATTTTAACAGTGTGATAAACGGGTCAATGTATTATATGCTTTTTTTAACCCATGTGTGCATGTGCTACTAACAAAAAATAGATCATTGAGTTTAACATTTAGCTCTTTAAGCTTGTTTAGTTATTGAACTATATCAGTCCATTACAATGTCAACTTCTGATTTTTTAGTTAAAGTGTATGACTTTTGTGCTGAAGTTTTGTGTTATTGTCATTTCAATGTTACTGGTAATTAATATTAGATTGATTTGGTTATGAACTATATATATTTAAAGCAAAAAGTGTGTAAATCATATGCATTCTATCAACAAATGTGGTTGTTTTGTAGGGTATATGTAAATCATATGACCTTTCATTAAAGATCCTAGATAGATCATAGAATGACCTAGTTGTTTGGTCACTTGTACTTTTCTCCAATTTTGAAAGTAATTTTAATAGCTAATATCAACCAACGAAATATAATTCTTTTGTAGCTAATATTTCCGATATAAATTTGTAAAATGTGAGACTGTTTGGGCTCTGTGTTTTTGAAATCTTTATGTATGAGGGTTCATGGAAGCTGCCCGATATTTATAGGGGTAATATTATTTAAAAAAGTTTAATTGGAGTGGAGATATTAGCTATAAAAATACGTATTTGATTAAGTTCTGAAACAATGAGAAAAGTACGGGTGACAAAACAACTACTAGGTCGTTTTGATAAATCATATGATTTTTTAGGTTTCTAGAATCTTGATTTCTACAACTTGGTGATGAGTTAGGTTTTTGCTAGGTTTAAAGAGAAAACAAAACAATTATGCAGTTCAGGTTGACATCTTGACTGATGAATATGTTTTTTGTAGCAGATGAGAGGATTGATTTGAAGGAGAAAGGTTATTAGAATGTTGAACAACTTTTAATTGAAAAAATTAAGGGATGATTAGATTAGTATATATGTCATTAAACCTCAGAAAGAGACGTGGAGAAATTATGGAATACTATAATAAAAATTATTGGAGGTTTTAATTTCATTTAAGGGATTAATGGTATAAAAGGACGTTGCGAGAACTGAAGTGAGTATATAGGAATTGGTACTTAATTCATGAATAGGTAACGGGATTAATAGGATTAGGTTTACAAAGTATTTAAGATTAATATGATGCTTGTTTTAATACCTTTTATATTTGACACTTGGCTTTAGGTTTAACTCTATCTATACTTGGCTACTTGCTAATTGCAATTATTTTAGAGTAAATTGCAAGAATAGTATGTGGTTTGGTGAAATTGCACGTTTAGTACCTATGGACACGAAAGTGCAGGCGCAGTCCCTAATGTTCGCACTTTTGAATCAATTTGGTCCCTCACCCCAGACGCTGTTAGGCTGCCTCTGTTAGTTGAGGGTATTTTGGTCATTTTGCAGGTGTGGTTCCACCCAAACCCAAAAGTTGAGTCAACACTCTTTGGGGGTGAGGGACTAAAATGATTCAAAAGTACGAATAGGGACTACGCCTGCACTTTCGTAACCATAGGCACCAAACGTGCAATTTCGCCAAACTACATGGACTATTCTTGCAATTTTCTCTTATCTGAGACATTTACTAGGTTAATAATAGAATAGAGAGCACCGAATTCTTTTCGTTTTCTACAACTTTTACCCAGTAGAAAAGAAAGGACTTTTGTGCCCTTAATAGTTAACCATGATAATATCCAATTTAAGAAATAATGTGATATATTGGAATGATTTAGTTCAATAAAAATAAAAATTGAGGCTTATAACTCTTGGTGGTTATGTTTGGTATCTCTTTAAGGCTTATAACTCTTGAATATGCTTCATATATATGGTGATTTGAAGTAAATTATTTAGCCATATTAATTATGATATATTATTGATTTAAAATGTGTTGCAGAAAAGCTCCATTGTCAATTGAAGACAAGGAAGAGAGGAGCAAAAGATCAGAATTTGTGCAAGGAATGTTGTTGTCAACTATTTTTAACGACGACGACGAATTGTTGTAAAAAAATGTTGATTGGGAAAAGCAATGAAATTGTAGTAATAAATATTTATGTAATTTATTATGTCTACTACAACATATTATAATTATAATTATTATTTTCTAGTAGTTTGTATGATTTTACTCAAGGAAGAAAAGAAGTAAGTGATTAGAGACAGGTTGTTTGTAAGTCGATACATATACAACTGAATCAGTTATTTCTGCTTTTTCTATCCTTTTCAATTTATATACTTCCTCCGTATCAAAATAAGTGATACAAATTGACTTACACGTTTTTTGAGGTAAAAGATTATAGTAAAGGTTAAAATAGATTAAAGTACATAGTTAGTGGAGAATGGGTCTCACTTTTCTTGAATAAAGTGATATTAATGAGTTTTAAAAGTAAAAGTAAGGGTATAAGGGTAATTTCACTTTATTAAAGTGGATAGTTAGTGGGAATGGGTCCCATTATTTTTACCAAATAAGGAAAGTTTTCAAAGTGTGTCACTTATTTTGATACACCCCAAAATGGAAAGTGTGTCACTTATTTTGATACGCAGGAAGTATTTCATTTCCATGCTTCTAGCCTTCTATTATATTTTTTTTCTTAGAAAAGTATTTATGTTCATAAGGAGTTCGCTTATGTAACATGTTGATGTTATAAGTTTAATATAGTTTTTGTGTACGCTTGTAAGCTTAAGCTTATTTAGGAGGTATTTATTTGATAAGTCGACGAACTAGCTCAGGTCAAAAGCGCAACGGTTTCGTGATCTCGACTAATGATAAATTAATGACTCAATCGTACCAGTTTATTTTAATTCAGTTATTAACTTATTAACCATTATTTTTATGTTTGGTCCCAAAAAATATTATTTTTTCAATTTTCTGTTCATATTATTCTGGAAAACAATCATAGAACATTATAAATATTGTTTTAGATGTAAGAAATAGTCAGCATATTTAAATTCATGATTCTAAAAATCTCGTCTTAGCTTCACCATGCTAATATATGTATATTCTTGTACTTATTGTATCAACACTAGCACTTATTGTATAAAACACTTGTTCGGCTCGTTAGGATCGACTCGTTAAGATCGTCTGGCTCGTTAAGATCGTCTAGCTCGTTCAACTCGAGACTAAACGAGCTATCGAACGAGCCGAGTTGAGTATTCAATTTTTAGACTCGGCTCGTGAGATTAATCGAGTATTATTTTGTGTTCGAACTCGACTCGAGATCGAATAAATATATGCTCGAGCTCGATCGAGCTCGATCAACTTGTTAAAAGCTCGACTCGTTAACACTCCTAGGTTTGGCCATGCCGCCACACCATGGTCCAAGGCTTGAGCGTAAGCCTTGTGTATATTGAGGTCCAACTTGACTCACATTTACCTGTAATAAGTTGTATTATTTTGACGGATTAAAGCAACTGTGCTATAAAGGCCAAATATATAGTTATTAGTTATAAGAATTGTTGGATATGCCGAAGATGAAGAAAATTACTAATGGATTGTGTTATAAATTTATAATTAAGTGTTTTTTCATTTTTCTTTGTATAATTGTGTATGTATTTATAATTTATACACAAAATTCTCGTCTTATATCACATCTTAGGAAACGTTATGGCTTCGCCATTGCTTCTAAGACTTGAGGGTTAACTATGTCGCCACGTCACGCCTCACGTTATTTAGAACCTTATAAAATGGTGAACATTTCTTTAATACTAAATAATTACTTTATGCTAAATTTATAAACATATTAGCAAATACTTAATGAATCAATACATGCCTGTGCAAATAGTTAATGATAATACAACACACAATCCGTACACACGAGTGCAACTCTGAAAATTCAAGCTCACATAAGTTCTATCTTTTGCCCAATTCGCTAAGAGATGCAGATAAAACATATTCATTATTCATCTTGTTAAAATCACTCAAGGTAGGTCTCCTTAAAATTTTTAGGTATATCTTTAAAAAAATTATGCATTTTTCGTATAGAATTTGTAAAATTTAGGTAGATCCTAGAACCAACCTACTCATACTCTACATTTGCCTTTCGTTATAATTTCTTGTATAGGTTAGGTGATTCTTGACATAATACGTATACATATAAATATAAATATATGTATACGTATATGTATGCATATACATATACATATACAGGGGAGGGTTCCTTTGAGAATTGGAAAAATCGTAAGAATCTGAGAATTAGTATAATCATCGATGATTTCCCTATATGTATTTATAGGGTTCATTGATGATTAAACAGGCACATGTGCCCCCTCGCGCCGCGCGGTAAATTTTGCCGGGCCGTGATCCCCAAATCCACCCAAATCAATGGCTGAAATCTATTCTCACAATATATTAATTCTCAAAGGAACTCATTCCTACATATATATATATATATATATATATATATATATATATATATATATATATATATATATATATATATATATATATATATATATATATACATTCAATTAGGGCCTTAGGGGAGAATACTATGTTCATCCACTTATTTATGGCATGCTTAGGAAAACTTATGTGAGGAGTTTATTAGCTTATAAACTTATATAAGCCACATTTAAAAGACTTAATTAAGCTTATATAAGTTTATAAGCTCTTTACATAAGCTTTCCCAAACATACACTTAGTTATATCAACGTTTGAACCAATAATAATATATGCAGTCCAAGTCCCAACCCATCCGGTTAAACTTCAAATAGCGTGTCATGAAGTTTTACTACAAATAGACTAATAAACACATGTAGGATTGTAAATAAGTTGAGCGCATGAGCTCGACTAAACTCAAGCTTGACTCGATTTTAGATAGCTCAAGCTCGATTTGTTTCGAGAGTTATGTATAAAGTTCGAGCTTAGCTCGCTAAGATTTTTGTAGGCTTGAGTTCGGCTCAATTAAACTCACTTAAGTTGGTTCGGCTCAATTAGACTCAGTTAAGTTCTCGTATACATGAAATATATAATTATTTTATTTAATCATTTATTTATAATATTTAATATATATAATGTAAACATTTCATTTTTTATGTTAGTTATATTATATTCATATATATATAAATATATATTATACGAGCAATATATTGCTTGTGCGTTGCGACATGAATTTATAATGTTTACTTTTTAAGTGAAAATTAAGATTTGGTAGATGTCGGATGTAAAATTTTATATTTATAAACGAAATTTGTAGGATCATATCGTATAACAATAATATCAATAACAATGTTAACTATTAAACATATATAATAATCCAAAATGCTAATGCATAATTACGGAAAAAATTTAATGGCCGTTCTATGAGTCTGGGAACGGTTAAAGTCTCAGAATTATTTGATATTTGTGTTATTTTCCGAACCCTTAGACTAAACATGAATAAGTGTGTCACTAAAAATAATAAACTATAATTTAAAAAAATGAGTAAAAATGTTAAATATATATTTCAGTTAAGAATATACAAATTTTAGAATGAAGAAAATATGAGTTTTCATTGTAAAAAAATATTACCCTTCATTTTTTTAGTTTTTCTCATCGTCCAATAAAAAAATACAAAAGATAAAAATGTTAAAAAATATTATTTTCACTTTACATTTCGAAGGAAAATGTTCAAGGTAGTCCATTAATTTTATCTAGTCCCAAGGGACATTTATTAGCCCTTGGATCAAGAAAAATTAATGGTCAAGATCAAGATTCAAAACCACCACCACCACTACAAGCACATGTGCTTCTCCGGCGGCGGGAGACGGCGGCGGCGGACGGCGGCCGGAGGTGGCCGCCGGCGGTGGTGACCGGTGGTGGTAGTCGTGACTGGAAGCACATGTGCTTCGTGACTTGTTTTATTTTTTTTCCGTGTAGTGAAGCACATGTGCTTCATAACGTCAAGCACATGTGCTTCGTGATTCAAACACAAATGACTTGTTTGTAAGTTACATGTGTTCAGGAACAAAAACACATGTGCTTGGCTTTATGAAGCATTGGCTTTATGAAGCACATGTGCTTCATAATGATGTGTTCGTCACTTGTTTTGATATTTTTTTCCGTTATGAAGCACATGTGCTTCATAACGTCAAACACATGTGCTTCGTGATTCAAACACAAATGACTTGCTTGTAAGTTACATGTGTTCAGGAACAAAAACACATGTGCTTGGCTTTATGAAGCACATGTGCTTCATAATGATGTGTTCGTCACTTGTTTTGATTTTTTTTCCGTGTAGTGAAGCACATGTGCTTCATAACGTCAAGCACATCTGCTTCGTGATTCAAACACAAATGACTTGTTTGTAAGTTACATGTGTTCAGGAATAAAAACACATGTGCTTGGCTTTATGAAGAATTGGCTTTATGAAGCACATGTGCTTGGCTTTATGAAGCACATGTGCTTCATAATGATGTGTTCATCACTCGTTTTGATTTTTTTTTCCGCGTAGTGAAGCACATGTGCTTCATAACGTCAAGCACATGTACTTCGTGATTCAAACACAAATGACTTGCTTGTAAGTTACATGCGTTCAGGAACAAAAACACATGTGCTTGGCTTTATGAAGCATTGGCTTTATGAAGCACATGTGCTTGGCTTTATGAAGCACATGTGCTTCATAATGATGTGTTCGTCACTTGTTTTGATTTTTTTTCCCGCGTAGTGAAGCACATGTGCTTCATAACGTCAAGCACATGTGCTTCGTGATTCAAACACAAATGACTTGCTTTTAAGTTACATGTGTTCATGAACAAAAGCACATGTGCTTGGCTTTATGAAGCATTGGCTTTATGAAGCACATGTGCTTGGCTTTATGAAGCACATGTGCTTCATAATGATGTGTTCGTCACTTGTTTTGATTTTTTTTCCGTGTAGTGAAGCACATGTGCTTCATAACGTCAAGCACATGTGCTTCGTATGCTCCCTTGTGTGTGTTAGAAACTCATGTTTTTAGTGACTTGAAGCACATGTGCTTCGTGAAGCACATGTGTTTCGTGACCTGAAGCACATGTGCTTCGAAGTAATATGTTGTGCTTTAGTGAAGCACATGTGTTTCGATACATCAATACCACCACCACCCCCATTAGCACCAGCACCTTCACTATCAGTCACCCCCACCACCGCCGGCCGCCGACCGCCGGCCACCGGCGGTGGACGGCGGCGGACGGCGGTGATTGGCGGCGGACGGCGGCCGGAGGTGGCCGGAGGCGGCGGCCGGCGGTGGTTGTAGGTGGGGGATTTGATTTTGTCCATCTTGTTCCAATGACTAGGATTTGTCCCTTAAAACTAGACAAATCCTTTGGACTTTTAGAGAAAGTAAATAATTTATAAATAAAACTTATACCGAAACAAACAGCGAGAAATGAAAAAAATAAGGGATAAAGTCAAACTTTGAATTCTTGACCTTGCATTTGAATATCTTACTACTATATAAAGCATTTAGGCCTACCCCATTAGGCAAGTTTAAGGAGCTCCTTAAACTTAATTTTAAGGACCTTTCCACTTTTGTTATTTAGTTCTTTACCTTAAAAAAAAATTGCGGCTAATAAGATTCGAACCCAAGACCTCTCCTAACTTATCACTATGTGTTAACCACTTGCTACACATTACAATTTGGTAACACCACCCACACTTACTAACAAAAGTTTGTTAATCGAACCATTTTATCCAATAACATTAAATATACGACGCTGTAAATCATCAACTCTTACCAAGATCCACATTTCCGTTTAATTATTTATTTCTAGCAACAATTGACTGTTAATTACACAATTAATAGCGGCTGTAAATCAACGCATATGGGATGACAACCTTATTTCCGTCTAATTTTTTATTTCAATCAACTTTTGACCATACCAAATGCTATTATAAGAGGTTGTGTTTCAATATAGAAGCTTTTCTTCATCGCCATCTATAAAATTATTTATAACCGACATGACCACAACAATTACATAAACACATAGCTACAATTAAGGCGACACTTATACCCATAACATATGCTCCACGTAAATGTTTATTGTCCGATTAATAACATATATATATATATTAGCAATCCATTGTCAAAGTGTCATACGAACTTTCTTTAACTTTGCATATTTCAACTATCTAGGTGTAAGCAACTACTACAACTAAAATGTCTTCAACTTTTGAGCCTCCAGAGGTACAAGTTTCATATCAAATATGCAAATACTATAATGTCATATAGTGATCAGTACGTGTGTGTGTATATCAGGGGTAATTTATTCTAATGTAATTTTTTCATTCTTTTTTTTTTGCAAGGCTTTTGGAGCATACGAGACGATTGAAAACTTTCAAGACCTCTGGAAACCTCAGTACTGGTACAAATGCAGATGCGTACGCGTTGAATATGTTTGGTTTGACCACAAACAGAACAAACTGTATTTGTTTTTGCTTGACAGATTTGTAAGTAACTGCTAATTGTCCACGTTAATTATGTATTACTAATAACCATTTCTTTTTAGAGACACAAAATTGCGGCGGTAATTCCCTCCACTTTAATAACTGCCTATCATGGACGACAACTACAAGGTGGTCTGTTTTCACTGAATAATTTCAAGATTGATTACAACGACGTCGATGACTTTCCACGACTAGACAACTATAGCTTTGTTCGCAATGAATGGGCTATAGTATTCAACATAAATACCGTCCTTGCCGAGACTACGACTACAGAAGATGTCTGATTTCCTAGATACTTGTTGGTCAGATCTCCCACATGCTCTTGAATGATCACTCAAGGCGACAAATGTTGATTGGTACAACTATTTCATATAACTTTTTTTAATTAAAAATAATATGTTTAATAACTTGCCTATATTCCTTTCATTAATACCGCTATCATAGATGTTGCTGGGAACATGTCGAACGGTTGCTTTTTTTTTACCAACGGTCGGATATCGTGCGCGTTTCTTTTACATGATTGTCGGTAAGTGTTTATAAATACTTTACATGCGTACATGAACTTGGAATTAACTCATTGTAATTTTGTCTCCCGCAGGGGCAAACACATAAAGATAATCTTGTATCATATATCAGCATCCACAGCCACCATGATTGGAAGATCATCAACAGAAAACATAACTGTATACGCAGCGTGCGTTAAACTGGTTCGAATAGATGGAGGTATTAAAAAAAAATTAAACCACTGCTCATTTTAAGCAACATTTTACTACTAAACATTTAAACCGTAATTAATGTAAAAAACACCCCTAACATATGCGTTAAATACATGATCTTTTTAAATATAAAAAGTTTATATAGATGGTCAACTCATTAAAGATTGGTTTTAAAAAACCCTTAATTCAACGGATGTTTTTTTTAAGAGAAATGATTTTCTAATGTCAACGGTTATATTAAATACATTTTTCGGTTTTTATACAAAATTTATTGATAACCCTTTTTTTTACATTTCAGGCAACATTCTTGTTTCTACCGACGTTACAAACATTGAATTCAATCCTGTAATGCCAGAAGCATTTGCACTTCAACTTATCCATCCGATAGTACGAGACGTCGATGATGTCGATATGAGTGGTGAAGAACCCGAAGTCCCACCCGAGCCTCAGCCAACAAGTTATTTCAGCCGCTCAAGAACTTCGTTGTTTGGAAATAAACGTCTTCGCGTTTACCACCGCAACATCTAAACACACAATCAATGAATTCAGCACCACTCATAAAATGTACCCCAAATGCATTTATGCAGCAATAAAATGAAATTTTTTTATGATCTGTCAACCAAAATGTACCCTCAATTATAGGATATCATTGCATCTAACTCGTATTTACATCAAAATGTATGTACTGTATTTCATTTTCATATTAAATGCTAACCGTCTTACACTTTTATTACCTCAAAATTCCCAAATTTAAATGGTGAATTATAAGTTGCTTAAAAAATCGGCATGTCAAATAATCTTAATCAAAATTTCGTATTTTTAATTGTCAACATCACGATTTAATTACATGGCACGCTTCATTAAATTTCGTTTTGTAACTGTCGAATAACACAATCCTCGGCTCCAAAAATTAAGTTGATTACCTTAAGATACTTCCTAAACCCTACCCAATTTATGCGTTTTGTAACACATTTCTCGGCGCAATTGATGCTAAAACGGCATTTACAATTACTCAAAATATGTACGTTGGTGAATGTAAGTGTACAATATATGCCGTAATAGAACAATATTATTATGAAGAAGAAGGTAGAGTAATTAATTGGACAGGTTAGTATATTAATTATGAAAAGAAGGGTAAATATTAGCGAGGGTATACATGATTTTGACAAATGTTAACTTCGAATCCTATATTATATTTTTCTTACTTTAATATAAACCATAGCTCAACTTATAATTGGTACATTTACGAAATCTCGATCCCTCCCATGGATTATGTAATGGCACGATGTTGGAACATAAACGATCTACTACTGAAGATTGAATTCCTACTGAAGAATGCAAGTTACTACTGATCTCGAAGTTACTACTGCTAAAGGCAAATACTACTGATGATCTGATTTACTACTGATGAGCGTATCTGGAACAGATCAAGTCCGAGATTCTAGTAGAGGTAGTTATGGAATGTAAATCTTTATGTAATTCAATTGTAATCGATTCCTAGAATAACTAGGTTAATAATTTAGGCTTCAAGGACTATTATATATAGTTCCTTATGAATTGTAAACATACGTGTATTGATCGAACGAATTAATACATTGAAGCTTTTTGTGATAAACTGTGTTCTTCGATTTTTTCTTATTCAATTACACTTTACATTGTTCTTAAACTAATAACATAAGTGTTAATCCGCTGTAACTTCTTGTGTTAGTAGATCTGAGTTTCAAATAACTTGATTGTTATTCGATCCTGACAAGTGGTATCAGAGCTTTATGGTTCTAGAGGAATTGAACTCAAAGCTCTAAGCACTCTTTTGCTTGCCATTCCCAACGACTATCAACATCTCTTTGTTGAATATGATGATGCAAAGCAATTATGGCAGGCTCTGGAAAAGAGGTTTGTTGGTACAAAGAGCACAAAAAGAAACATGAAGTCTGTTCTGAAACAAGACTTTGAAAACTTCAAGGGACAGAAGAATGAATCATTGTTTCAAGTATTTGATCGGTTCAACAAACTCATTGGTGAACTAAATCAAGTTGGTTATAAACCAGACAATGATGATGTCAACAGAAAATTTCTCAGGTCTCTAGGTGAAGAATGGTCTATGTACACTGTGATATATAGACAAGGAGATGCACTAGAAGAAAAAGAACTTGATGAACTCTACAATGAACTGAGAGTGTTTGAATCTGAGGTAAGTACTAAAACTCCAAATCTACCTTCAAACAATGCTGCTTTTGTGTCAAATACAGGAACAGGTCAGGAGGCTGTAAAGAATGCAGGCATTGAAGATATAGCAAGAAAATCTTTCTTCACTAGTCATGTGCATACTGCATTGATTAGTGAAGATTTAGAACAACTCAATCCTGATGATTTGGAAGAGATGGATATTAAATGGCAGATGGCTATGCTAAGCTTAAGAACCAAAAGGTTTCTTAAAAGAACTGGAAGACAAAACCTATCTTACAACAAAGGTGATAGAGCTGGTTTTGACAAGACCAAGGTTAAATGTTACAACTGTAGCAATCTGGGTCACTTTGCCAGAGAATGTCCAAGCAAAGATCAAAGATCAAGCTACAACAAAAACAGCACGTCCAACTCAACTGCCTTAGTATCTCAAGAAGGACAAGGGTATGACTGGAGCTTCCAAGCAGAAGAACATGCACAGAACCAAGCTCTCATGGCCTTTACTACTGATCTTTCTACTACTGAGGTACATTCTAAATCTTGCACTCCTGAATGCATTAAATCATACAAAGAATTAGAAAAACTAAATAAAGAAACTCTTGAAGAGATGATTTTAAATAGAAACAGAAGAATTAAATATAATGATTGTATAGCTGGTTTAGAAAACCAAATTAAAATCTATAAAATAACTGATCAAAAGATAAAAGATGAATTGCTACAAACCACTTATGAAAAAGAACATATTGAATTGAAATTAAAAGAAACTTTGATCAAACTTAAAGAATGTCAAATGGAACTAGAGCAGAATAAACTAACCATTAAAAAATTTGAAAGAAGTTCTAAAACTAGTAATCAAACTACAGAAAAAGTTATTCATGGAGTGAGATATCATGCAGTCCCACCTCTAACAAATTTTATTCCTCCATTAAAGTATAGTACATAAAGAGTTTTAAATGATTTAAAAATTGAAAGTCAAACTGAAACTGAAACCAGTAATGAATCAAATGAATCAAATGATACTAGTTTTCACACCTCACAAAGTCAAACTGAATCCCCAAAATACAACTCAGAAAATATACCTACAATTTTAAGAAGGGGAAATCAAAGGAACTTAAACCAATTAAAAGAACAAAGAAAACCTGAAAATTCTAAATCAACAAAATTATCATGCTTAATTTGTAACAAGGTTAACCACATAGCTAAAAACTGTCACTTCAATCCTATTAACAATCAAGAATTTAAAGAATTCTAAATCAACAAAGAAAAGGAAAAAGCCTTAAAATTAAAACAAACTAAAGAATCAAAAGAAAAGAAATATAAAACACCAAACCAAAAGGAATTCAATAAACCATGTGCTGACACTCATAAATTTGGAAGAACTGCACCACAATTTGTGCAAAATACCAGGTATAAAAGTCCAAACAGAAGCAATTATTTAAAAAATAATGGAACACAAAATCGTTTTCCTCAATTTTCAAAGTTTTCAAACATCAGTAGAAACTATTCCAGGTTTACTACTGGTAAAAACCCTAATTACAATGCTGTCTGGTATAACTACAAAAACACTACTGATTATGCTCAAAACTCATATTACCCAAACACTACTGGTCCATCAGTAGTAAAATTTTGAAAAGCTAAAAACTACGGGTATAAACCTAGATCAGTAGTGACTCAAAACATCAGTACTAAGTACAAAACTGCATATAAGACTCATTCAGTTAAAAAGACTTATTCTTCAAAGGATGAACCCAAGACAAAACAAGCTTGGGTTCCCAAAATTAACTAATCCTTTTACTTTATGTGCAGAGTATCCAGATCCCTGAAGAAGGTAGAACATGACATATTAATAGTGGATGCTCTAGACACATGACTGGAAATCTTCAAATTCTTAGAGATTTCAAGTCTTTTGAAGGAGGGTATGTTGCTTTTGGAGAAAATCCTAGGGGAGGTAAGATTACAGGTAAAGGTACAGTATCAAATGGTAAAATTACTTTTGATGATGTATTTTAAGTTGCTGAGCTTAAATACAATCTGGTTAGTGTGTCTCAAGTCTGTGATAAGAAGAACAAAATTCTTTTTACAGATGTTGAGTGCATCATTCTTTCTCCTGATTTTATTTTAGATGAAAAATATGTTGTATTAAGAACACCAAGGAGAAAAACAATGTGTATTGCCTGGATATAATGGGAGAACTCATTTCATCAAATGAGATCAACTGTTTTATATCTAAGGCAAACACAAATGAATCAGAACTTTGGCATAGAAGGATGTGTCACACAAATTTTAAAAATATGAACAATTTAGTTAAAAAGGATTTGGTAGTTGGTCTACCACAAAAAGAATTTATGTGTGATCATCATTGTGTTGCCTGCCTAAAAGGTAAACAACACAAGACTTCTCATAAGACCAAAGTAATTAACTCTATTTCTAATCCTTTGCAACTCTTACATATGGACCTTTTTGGACCTACAAATGTAATGAGTATTGGAAAGAAACAATACTGCCTTGTTATTACTGATGACGTTTCCAGATATACTTGGGTATTCTTTCTCAGGACCAAAGATGAAACAAGTGAAATAATCAAGAATATGATTGTAAAGCTGGAAAATATAATAGATCTCAAAGTGAAAGCAATTAGATGTGATAATGGAACTGAATTTAAAAATACTAATCTAATAAATTTTTGTGATCTTAAAGGAATTGACAGGCAGTACAGGTCACCAAGAACTCCATAACAAAATGGTGTAGCTGAAAGAAGAAATAGAACCATCATTGAAGCAGCCAGACCTATGCTTGCAGACTCTAAATTACCAATAACTTTTTGGGCTGAAGCTGTTAATACTGCTTGTTATGTTCAGAACAGAGTATTAATAGTTAAGCCCCACTTTAAAACACCATATGAACTGTTTAACAAAAGAAAACCATCAATAAGTTTCTTAAAATCATTTGGTTGTCCTTGTACTATTTTAATTACAAGAGAACAAATTGGTAAATTTGACTGCAAAGCAGATGATGGAATATTTGTAGGATACTCAACTCAAAGCAAATTCTATATAGTGTTCAACAAAAGGCTGAGGATCATTGAAGAAAGTGTAAATGTATCCTTTAATGAAAATCTTATGAATGAACAAGGAAATGGTCCAGATTGGTTGTTTAACATTGATAATCTAACCAAATCTTTTGATGTCAATTATGAATTTAATACAGGAAATTCAAACAATCAAAGCCAACAAGTAGGACCATCATCAAATAGAAGTCAAGAAATCATGAAATATATCCTAGTTGCACCTGCTCCCACAGTTGATACTGAGGACAGTAGTAACTCTGGTAACCCTAATTTCAATGATACCAGTAACAACTCATATTCTGAAGATACTACTGATCCCAGTAGTAACTCTGAACCTCAGAGTTATAATGATGAATTACTCAATACTGATGTCAATAACAACAATGATGATACTCCTGAAGTCAATGAAGAGAACGTTACTACTGACACCAGTAGTAATGATGAATCTTCACAAAGTACAAACAATCAATGAAAGATAGCAAAGTGCAAGCACTCCAATGGAAACTCACAAACACCTACATCCTGATGTTGAGGGGGAGGATGTAGATGAGCACCTTTACAGATCAATGATAGGATCTTTGATGTATTTAACTGCATCAAGACCTGACATTATGTATAGTGTTTGTGTATGTGCCAGATATCAAGCAAAACCAAAAGAATTACACTTACAAGTTGTCAAAAGAATCTTCAGATACTTGAAAGGAAAACCCTCACTTGGTCTTTGGTATCCTCATGCATCACCATTTGAACTCATAGCCTACACAGATAGTGACTATGGTGGTGAATGCCAAGACAGAAAATCTACTACTGGTGGATGTCAATTCTTTGGATCAAGGTTGGTGTCATGGCAATGCAAGAAACAAATTAACCAATGTTTCAACTTCAACTGCTGAAGCAGAGTATGTAGCTGCATCTGCTTGATGTGCTCAAGTGCTGTGGATTAAAAATCAACTCCTAGACTTTGGTATCTCTATACTTAAAACTCCAATTTTTATAGATAATCAAAGTGCAATCAGTATTGTGAATAATCCAGTAAAACACTCTAAAACAAAACACATTGAAATTAGATTTCACTTTATAAGGGATTGCAATGAAAAGAAATTAATTAAAGTAGAGAAAATTCATACTGATAATCAATTAGCAGATATTTTTACAAAAGCATGTGATATAGGAAGATTCAGCTTTTTGGTTAGCAGTATTGGAATGATTTTAATAAGTTAAGTCTAAAAGGAAAAACATGTGTAAAGTGTTTTGTACAAATTTTAACTTTAATCTTTTGTTTACTACTGGTTATTCATTACTACTGATCTTGTTATTTCTTCCACAATCTAGTACTGATAGGGTTTCTCAGTAGAAATTAGGTCAAGTATAGAAACAAAGGTTACTACTGATGTTTCTACTACTGATACTTAGTTACTACTGATCGGCCGTTATCTGTAAAATACGAAAATTACATTACTGACCCTCATGAAAATAGCCGTGGTGTTATTATTCGAAGGATATTTTTGTCATTTTGCAGGTCTAATCGAAAAATATAAATAGCAGACTGAAATTAGTTTAGTATTATCTTCTCCTCGATCTGTTAAACCCTACGCTAAACCCTAATCTCTGCACAATCCGATCAAAACCCTCCATCAGTAACAACTAAATTACTTCCACAAATCTGAAATTCGTGCATAATCGATCACTCTCTCTGCAAGATTCATACCAAAAGATCAAAATCAAGCACAATGGCAACCCTAAAATCACTCAATGTCAATACTGATCTTAAATATTCCGAATTCCACAATATGTGTGCCTTCTTAAGAAATCCAGATGGTACAAAGGATTTTCGACCTATTGTGATGTTCCTAAAGAACTCATATATATAGTTTGCTCTCACAATCAATCCTAAAGCATATCAACAACACTTAGTTGATTTCTGGACAAATGCTGAAAGAGTTGAAGACTCAAATATGTCCAAAATCAAGTCTACTGTAGATGGAAAGAAGATCATTATTACTGAACAATCAATCCGAAATCATCTTCAACTCAATGATGATTCAGGTATGTTCTCTCTTCCAAAGGAAGATCTTGGTGAAACTTTAAAGAAAATGGGGTATGAAGGAAGACTGGATATAGTTACTTTTCAAAAGGGTCTTCTTTCACCTCAATGGAAGTTTTTGGTACATACTATTCAACATTGTATCTCTCCAAAAAGAAGTACTTGGAATGAGTTCAACAAATCAATAGCATCTGCTGTTGTTTGTCTGAGCACAGGACAAGTATTTAATTTTTCAAACATGATATTTGAGGGAATGCTTGGAAATCTGTCATCCTCAAAATTTTTAATGTGTCCAAGATTTCTAACTCATATAATAAACTGTGAATTACAAAATCTGTCAACTCCCAAAAACATTTTTGTAACACCAGAATTAAACAAAAAGGTTTTTGCAAACATGAGAAAACAATTTAAATTTTCTGGTAAAGACACTCCACTATTCTCAAACATGATCTATGATCATCCCCCAACTGGAGAAGGTTCAAGTCACCCAATTGAACCCCAACCCATTCCACTACCAAATACAGCCCAAACAGAACCCCAACCCACTCCACCACCAAATACAGCCCAAACAGAACCCATTCAGTCCACTCAATTAAATGAACCAACAGATGTCCTGCAAGTGTCCCAGGTACATGAGATTAATCCCCAGAGTGCTACTCTTCACTCTAAGGAAGACCAGACCATAGCCAAACAAATTTCAATCAAATATAAAAGGAAGAAAACTTCCTTAAAGGACACCAGGGGACCAATTGAGTCAAACCCCAGACTCCAAGAGTTGACCTCACAGGAGGGGAGAGGTCATGAGGAAAGGGCTCTCACTACTGATGCCCCAAAGGTGGGTGCACAGGATAGTGAGAACATCATTAGGACCCAGACCTCGGCAACTCTTAGTGATGACTCAGAATTTGAGGAATTACTGAGAGGACCCCGGTGCCAAGAAACCACAAGGGGGGGCATTACTGCTTCTTCTAGGAAGAAGAGTATGTCCAAACAACCCATTTCATCACCAAGAAGTGATGAGGGTAGAACAGAATCAATTGAATTGACGGATAGGATGGAAAACCTTAAAGCCAATGTACCTAATGAGCCCAATGATCCACCCAAATGGGCTGAGGGCAGTATTAAACAAACTAAATTGATGGATAGGAATGAAAACCTTAAAACCACTGTACAACATTGTCTGAATTTAATAAACTCTCAAGGAAAAACCATGGCATATATGAAGTCTTATATTAATACTCTGAACAGAAGACAGAAGAGGTTCGAGTTAAAACTTCAAAGGCAATCTAATTTGATCAGAAAATTGCAGAAAAAGATTGCAGATAGTGAGGCTCAACAGGTTGAGATCACTAAGGGGGAGAAAGATCAAATTCAAGAAATGATAGATCAATCTATAGCAGCAGCAACCCTCCTCAATTTAAAAGAAGTCCATGGTGAAACAGGTCAAAGTTCTGGTGAAAACCTGTATAAAGAAATGGATGAGGATGTATTTGTGTCTACAAACCAATCACAAACAGCAGAACAAATAAACTCCACAGTTGCTACTAAAGTGATAGAAACTACTGATCCTATGATTATTACTGAGGCAAAGGATCAAGAGGTTGTTACTACTGATCGTGTTGAAGAAAGAAATACACCAGTAGTAAATGCTACACAAGAAGATATCATGGATACTACTGATGCCCTAGCAGTAGTAATTCCTACAACAACCTCACCAGTAGAAAGTATACCAGTAGCAGTGATACCAGTGGAAACCAAATTGGTTACTACTGAAGAGGAAGAAGAAGAAATTCCAGAGCTTATTGAACGTGAACGTTTTGTCATCATCACAAAACCTCCAACTCCTGATCAACCACTTATCATACCTGACATTGATGATAATGTGAACTGGTTTGAAGTTGATGAATGTGCACTTCCTCCACATCCAAAGATTCTAACAGAAGATAAGATTAAGTTATTTTCTCCATCAATTGTAATTGCTGGTATTCCTGATATGAAATACACTCCACCTCCATCTATACTTCCAGCATGTATTAGAAAAGGAAAAGAAATTTATGATGATGATTATCCCAACAGAGCTCTAGGTCATCACATGGTAAACAAAATGAACCATGTCAGATCTGCTAAACAAGCCAAATGGAAAGTGAACCATATGAGGTACTTAAAGAAAGTGGCTATTACTCAAGCTCTTGAAGACAAGAAAAATGCTGAAAAAAAAGATTGAAAAATCAAGAAAATCAAGAAGCTGAAGTACCTATTCCACAAATAAAAGGAGTTCTGGTGGAAGATCAAAAAGCTGAATTTAAAAGACATAGAAAAATTGAAGAAGAACACTTAAATTGTCTTGAAGAACTGGTAGCTGAATGTAAAAGAGTAAAAGGTGAACTACCGGATGACATATTTGAACAGAAAAAGAATATGATTGATTTTCTGAAGTCAAAAGGGCATAGTGCAAAATCTTTTGGCAGAATGAGAATGATTACAATAGTAGATAAATATTGTACTGCCAAGAAGAAAGAATTAGCTGAATTAGAAGCAGAAGAAGAAAAAGCAAAGGTTTAATTGCAATAGATCCAACAATCATTCAATCTGGAACACCAACTCCTGGTGAAACTTCTAAACCCCAATCAAAGAAAAGAAAGGCTCTTCCACAGGAACAGAAAATTAACAAGAAATCAAAACAAACAGAACAAATTATTCATGTTCTTGAAATTCCTGTTGCTCCCATTGAAGACAATCCAATCATCAATTGGAGAGTCATTAATAATAATGTGATAGAAGTTATAAGGGAAGACAGACAAGTTCGGAGATTTACTGGATGGAAGCCAATGGTCAGATCTTGTTCAAGAAGTGATATAATCAAAGTACTGATTATTGGAAAACCTAGAATGGATAAAAAGAAATGGAAGAACTCTGGAGCTGGATACTTAACCAAAATGATTGACGCTGCATTTTATCCAGAAAATTATCCAGAAATATTCTCAAACACAGAAAATGTGTATGCCTGGAATGTGTTACCCACAGTAAATATGTACTTCTTTGAAAGATCAAGCAAAAACTGTGAACTGTACTTATATGAGAAAGAATATCCACATTCTGAAGAAACAATGTATCAGATATTCACAAACACAATGATGAAACCTTATGATGAGGTAATGTTTCGAGAAAAACTTAACTATTATATCAAAAGAAACAGCAAGTATATTATAGCTCAAAGGAAGAGGCAAAATCAAAGAACACTTGAGAAACGAGCTGCTTTAGAAGTGCAAAGGAAGAAAGAAGAAGAAGAAACTTGATTAATTCAAAGTGAATTAATAAGTTTAGGGAGAGATTGTTGGAACATAAACGATCTACTACTGAAGATTGAATTACTACTGAAGAATGCAAGTTACTACTGATCTCGAAGTTACTACTGCTAAAGGCAAATACTACTGATGATCTGATTTACTACTGATGAGCGTATCTGGAACAGATCAAGTCCAAGATTCTAGTAGAGGTAGTTATGGAATGTAAATCTTTATGTAATTCAATTGTAATCGATTCCTAGAATAACTAGGTTAATAATTTAGGCTTCAAGGACTATTTTATATAGTTCCTTATGAATTGTAAACATACGTGTATTGATCGAACGAATTAATACATTGAAGCTTTTTGTGATAAACTGTGTTCTTCGATTTATTCTTATTCAATTGCAGTTTACATTGTTCTTAAACTAATAACATAAGTGTTAATCCGCTGTAACTTCTTGTGTTAGTAGATCTGAGTTTCAAATAACTTGATTGTTATTCGATCCTGACACACGAGACTTATATGCAGAAAATTTGAGCCAAACCTAATTGATGCGGAAATAGCCGTTGGCCAGCATGCTGGAAAAAGGGTTTTCTTGCCAAGAATACCTCTATCTCCGTCTGAATCCGACATGTTTCCTTTCAAGTTGAAAAGAAAACAATTTCCGGTTAGGCTAAGTTTTGCCATGACAATCAACAAAGCCCAAGGACAGACAATTCCAAACGTGGGCGTTTATCTTCCGGAATCGGTGTTTTCGCATGGGCAACTTTACGTTGCCCTGTCAAGAGGAATTTCACGTCACACAACAAAAGTATTAGTAGCTCCAGCAAAAAACTTTAATCTTGATGGAGTTTACACACGAAACGTGGTGTATCGAGGGGTTCTACATGATGAGTAAGATGCATCATATAGTTGTAAGATTTTTTATAACTCTATTTGTACTTAATTAGGTTTTTTATTTTTAATGCCAATAATATTGGAGATGCATCATTTATGTTATTATATATCAAAGCATGTAACCGAACAAAATTTACACGCCGATGATCATTCTTAATTTATATCTCTACTTTTATACAAGTTATCATGCTGTTGTACTATAATCGTTATAAAAAATCTGCAACCAAACAACATTTTGATCGCCGAGAACATATAGTTCGCAGGGTACCTGCCGCCGCATTGCGCGGGTACCCTACTAGTGATTATATAAGGTTCATTCCCAGTGTGCCATACTTAAATTAAAATTGGTATAAACATTTACACAATCATCCCTATTTCAGGGGGGACTTTAGAAATATTTTCAACCCTGTTTTTTAATACCATTCTGTTTTAACTTTTGTAATGAATAGTTAACTTTGAACGGTAAATATATTTAAAGAGTAATTATATTATTTATTTGTTATATTATACTCACCCGTCCCTTAATAAAGTTCTCATTTCTATCAAAATATTTGTTCCAAAATAAAGTTTCTATTTCTCAAATTAGAGGGACTCACTCAATAAAATAATATTATTACCATGTATTTTACTACTAAGAGCATTAGGTGTGGTAACACAAGTCGGAGTGCCACCTCCGCACCACCTATGTGCCACATCACTATTTCACATTTCACATTCAAAACCCCCCAAATACCCCCTCTACCATCACTAAAATACCCCTCACTCACAAAATACCTTAAAAGAAATACCTCAAAAACCACACCCACTCACGTCGGCCTCACCCAACGAGCGGTGTGGTGGCGGAAGAAAATGCTCGCCAAAAGTGTGCCACATAGGCCAAATCAAACCGCCGCCGCCGGGGGGGGGGGGGGTGTCTCGCCACCACACCCCCCTCTCTAACTATCTTTAAAAAACACTTTCTTTCTCTAAAATAACCTTATATTTTAATCAAATTTATTATCAAGACCCCACCACTAACTCACTCCTAAAAACTTGTGCCCAATTGAAATAGAAACTTTATTAAGGGACGGAGGGAGTATTATGTAATAATATACTATATACTATATAAATATATAGTATATAATTATATTTTAATAATAATTAAGCCAGGTCTTGAGCTCGAACACGTCTAATAAAGAGCTTCAGTTTAATCTCAAATTTGACTCGAGCTCGTTGTAACACAAGTTTTTATCAATCTTTTATAATTAAAAAGACCCCACATTATTTTTAATACAATAGTCAACAATGACATACAACTTTTTTTTTTGGGTAACTACAAAAGACTCTGGACAATAATTGTCATGTTCAGTACACACCTCCAACTAACCATTTGTATAGTTATAATATTTCATTATTCGCTCCAACTGCCCGATTATGGCACCAACAAGTAAAAAAACTCATAAACAAACATAAGTTTAGCCAAAAGGGCATAACTACTTTTTGAGATGGCAACTGTTTTCCAATTTAAAAATATCAAACCCAGGACAATGTACAAATTCCATTGCATGACGTACACGTCACAAAATCATAAAAATGGTTGACCTGTATAAAGGCTGTTTAAATGATAAACAGAAGAATGAATTTTGGGGGCTGGAAGAAGGTAATCCAACTGTATCAATACCAATCAAAAACACCTAAACCCTAACCAATCGGAGAAAATAATGTCATTTATAAATTGATATAAACTCAACACTCACCCATTATCAGGTGCATAGCCGCCCGCAGTTGTTACGGTGCATGCAGACCGCCTTGCGATGTTCTAGAAGGTCCTATAACCTGCAAGAAGACGAAATATTCATTTTCAACAAAAAACATACATATATATATTATATATATGTACTCTAATTTCTAGGTTAACTATCTTTTGTTACTGGTTAAACAGGTCATTTTGTGTTAAGATATAATTTTCTTAGAGCTAAATATGTTTAATAATTAAACTTTCACTTATTTCACGATTTAACCCCAATTTTTTTTTATATATATGGTGATTTTTACACCACATTTTTTAATATGTATACCACAATAATTGCATTATATAGTTGTACACTATGTAGGCATACCGCATACTTATACAGTGTGGTATATGCATCAAAAAATGTGGTATACATATTAATTCCCTTTTTTACTGATAAATATAGTTTAATCCTTGAACTTTCACTCATTAAACGCTTTAACCCTTATTTTGGCATTTCTTAAGCATAACAAGTCAACATAAGTTTATAATAAAAACCATTGCCAAAATAAGTTTAGGGGTTAAAACACCAAATTAATCAAAGTTCAAGGATTATACCACAACTAACCCTTAATTAAATGAATCACCACAAAGTTAAAGTAACTCACATCTCTACACGCAAACGGAGACGGGCACGAATCTGACCCAATACTTGATCTATTATGTCCAAACCCCAAACCCGACCCAAACCCCAAACTCGACCCGTGAAACTCATCTTGCAGTGCCACATCAGCATTTGAACTTTGCAATTCCACACCAAATTGATCCCTTGGGGAAAAGAAACCACTATCATCATTCATCAAAGGCATAATATAATCATTTTGAGGAATCGAATTCGAAACCCTAGCTTGATCAAGCTGAGACCCAAATAACCGAATTCCCGAAGAAGAAGAAGGAGGAGAACTTATTCTGTTATTATTCAAAAACCGATGATGAATTTGTCGATGAATTCGTCTTCTGTCTCTTAAAGTAGTTGCTACATTTGCAGTAGGCATGATCGGTTCAGGAAGAACACGCGTTTGTTGTTGTGTTAATGGTGTTTCGGGTACATATAATTCATTAAGATCAAAACCACCACCAACAGTAACTGCAACTGGAGATGGTAATAAATCCGATTGATTAATATTATTATTATTATTATTTAATCTTCGATCTGATTGTTGTTGTGAATTTGGGGTACCAAAAACAGTTGGTCTGCAGCCTTCACAGTACCAATTTCCTTCGGGTACTTCACGACCTAAACCAACACAAAAAGTGTGTGCAGATGAATCACAAATATCACATAAAAGCATTAATGCATCATCACCGCCATTTTGGCATTCGCTGCATATTACACTTTCGTATGGATCAAGGTAACCCCGCACTTCTTCTTCAGATGGTTGATAAACCTGCAAAAGAAAGAACATATAATTATTTAAAGAAATACTTAATTATGTTTTAATCCTTAAACTTTCACTTATTTACCGCTTTATGCCTTCCAACTTTTTTTAAGGTCATATAGTGTTGAGATGTAATTTTCCTTAAGATTAAATATTGAGCTTTCACACATTTGACAGATTAAACCCCAAACTTTTATTTCACCTCTCTTTTAACTTAATAACATATCACTATTATTTACTGTTATAAAATCAGCATTGGGATAATTTCATATACATCCTTGCAAACTTCCAATATTACGTATATATCCTTGCAAATTTCATTATTACGTATATATCCTTTCAAAATTCTTACATATATCCTTTTACCAAATTTAATATCCTTGACGAAAGAAAAAAATCGACCTTTAAGGTATTTAGGGCATTTTTCCGTTAATTTAGATTAGGATTTATGTTTTTTTATTTAATTTTAAATGATTTAAAAATTATTAAATTAGGTAAAAGGATATATGTGAGAATTTTGAGGGTTTGGAAGGATATATACGTAATAATGAAGTTTGCAAGGATATATACATAATATTAGAAGTTTGTAAGGATGTATATGAAATTATCCCTAAATTTTTATATAAAAGCCAATGGACTAAACCATTATGAGAAAAAAGGTTTAATGGTTAAAACGTTGTTTTTGTAGGTATCAACTTTTGATAGCAGGTCATAATGATCTTTTTAACAAGTTAAACAAAGTTAAGGGTCTAAATCATACAAAATAAAGTTTGAAGGGTCAAATCGCCAAATTTGTGTAAGTTTGAGGATTAAAAATTTAAAACACAATTTAACTCTTAAACAAACTGAACATATTTGTTATTATTAATATATGCAAGATGTTGTTCAGATTGCAAACCTGATCACATTCGGGAACAGGTATAACGACAGTCCTCAAATCGAACACAGAATCCGATTTTGCAGATTTTGTTATTGTTGCAAAACGTTGCTTGCACAAGGGGCAACGTGATTCCACCTTTGACCATTCCAAAATACACGAAAAACAAAAATAATGTTGACAGCTGTTCAACACTCCTCTCACTGTTCTTTTTCCTTCTTCTGATAAACAAATCCCACAAACTTGTTTCCCTAATTCATCTTTTATTTCTTTTATTTCTCCTATTTTCTCTTTCCCTTTTCGAACCGGATATTTTCTTTGTTCAAATGTTGATTGTTCTTGATTTCCAGTTTTTGAGCTTCTTAATTTAGCTCTTAAATTTGCACAGTAAACCCTAGCTTCCCTCATTTGTTCCCTTTCTTCTTCTGAGATTGTGTATTCATGATCAGATGATGCAGAATTAACAAAATCTGAATCCGATTCTGGTGATACTCTCAGTTTTCGTCTCTTTGAAGTGTTTTTGTTTCGATTATCTATCCGTTTTTTGTCTAATTTCGGGTTGAACCACTGATTTCCTTGTTTTGACTTTGTGGGATTTTTGGTCTTTGACTTTGACTTTTTGGTCTTCTTCCGTCCTCTTTGAACAATTCTCTTCTCGGTTTTCTTCGTTTCTGGTGTTTCAGCGTCATCATCAACAAAATCACTCTCGCTTAACTTAAATTCTGCATCTTTTTCATCTTCATCATCTTCTGGATTGTCTTCTTTATATGAAACCATTCTCTTTTCTCTAAATTCCTCTATCTGGTCTCTGTTTGTGGATATAAACTCAGAATCATCTTCATCATCAACAAATTCACTCTCACTTAACTTAAATTTTGCATCTTTTTCATCTTCATCATCTTCTGGATTGTCTTCTTTATATGAAACATTTGTTTTTTCTTCAGGCTCCTTCATCTGGTTTTCCTTTTTTCTTGTTGACAAAAACTCATAATCGTCTTCTTCATTATCATTTTCCATGTATGAAACTTTCCTCTTTTCACGAAGATTCTTTTTTTGGTTTGCCTTCCTTCCTAAGTACATAAAATCATCATCATCATCATCACCATCATCATCATCATCTTCTGTATACACAACCCTTTTATTTTCATAAGTATTCTTTCTAGGGTTTATCTTTCTACCTGAAGATGCAAATTCTGCATAGTCATCATCATCATCATCCAATTTTGTATTTGAACCCCTCTTTCTTTCTGCAGGCTTTTTTATCTGGTTAGCTTTTCTACCCAAAGACATCAATTCTGTATCATCTTCACCATCATCATCCTCATCATGATCATTAACATCATCATCATCATCATCATCAACATCATCATCATCTGTATATACAACTCTCTTCTTTTCCCTGTCATTCTTTGCATGTCTTCTTTTTCTACCCAAAGACACAAATTCTGTATCATCTTCACCATCATCATCCTCATCAACATCATCATCAGCATCATGATCATCATCATCCGTATATACAACTCTCTTCTTTTCCCTGCTACCCTTTGTATGTCTTCTTTTTCTACCCAAAGACACAAATTCTGCATCATCATCATCATCATAATTATCATCCAATTCTGTATCAGAAACCCTCGGTTTTTTCTTTATCTGGTTAGTTTTCCTACCCAAAGACATATGTTCTGCATCATCTTCATCATCAACATCATCATCATCTTCTGTATATATAATCCTTCTTTTTTTTCGAGGCTTAATTGTCTCATTTACCTTCTTCCTTCCTGTAGAAGTCCTTCGTGTGTTTCTCGATCTAGAAACTCTCCCTGAAACTTCAAAATCAGCCAATTCTTCTGATTCATCACCATCAAAGGAATAACACTCATCTGATTCATCACACTCTTCATCTTCAGTCACCTTATATTCCTCATCTGATGCCTCTGAATCATCTTCTCTATGTTGAGTCTTTCTACGATTATTAAGCCTGTTTCCTTTTGCCATCCAAATAAGTACAACACAATCCTCTCACTGGAAGAAATAAAGAGAAAATAAATCACAATATGAGGAACAGCTGGTGTATGATCAGATCTAAGCTCTTAGGTAAATTCACTGAAAGATGAAAAAGTGAAAAACTGGATATTACACCCTACTTGTCAAGGATCTCTGAACTTAAAGACTATTAACGCAACAATATTTATAAAAGGAAATCAGATATCACATTTAAAACATCCAATTCCTCCAAAAACGGTTACAACTTGATATAAACCCTAATAAATCAGATATTAGTATCATATTGAGATTTTATCAGATTATGAATTGCGATGAGTAGCATCAGAAATAATTTCAGGAAAACAGAAGTTCAAATCAAGTACATCTCCACGAAGAAACAAAAATTAAAAATAACAAACAAACAGGAGATTTACCAGTAAACAAGTAAAACATAAAGCTCAGGCCGTTGCTATTGATATCTCTATTTCGTATCAAATACACAAATCAAAACCCTAGATCATCAAAAACGATACTACAATTCAATTGACCAACAAAATCATCAAATTCGATAGTATTCATAACAATTACACATCTGAAATCCGTTAATCAGAAATCATCTGCAGTAAGGGAATAAAAAAAGGTGCAATTGTGCATAGAAATGGCAAGTAAACATGAAAAAGGGGGACACGCAATCAATAATCAACCGATTTAACCACGATCACTACATAAACTTGATAGAATTCAATCAATTCAATGAACAATTGCATACATAAAATAACTTGAGTTTGTGTGTGAGAGAGAATATGAAAGAAGGGAGATTTGGTTACCTGCACAAGGAAATGAAGAAAGTGCAGCGAAAGCCAGCGAAATGAGTTTACTAATCCTTTATATAGATGCATGCGACGCGGTAAGTACAAGCTTAAAAACAGTAAATCCTATATCTTGAACACGATAAAATATTTTAACGGCAAATTGTATTAAGCATCTACGAAAGAGCTAGAATAAAACCAAGAGTATTATGAAATACTTCCTCCGTTTTCATAAGTGAATCACTTTCTTAGGATGTATCAAAATAAGTGAATTATTTTAATAATTTATTTTATTTAGTAAACTTTTATATTTAAAATTACTCTTTTACCTTCACTTTATACATTTTCAAACATCATTACAGATGTGAGCCTCATCCATTTTTATCATCTTCCTATAAAAGCAACAAAATAGTAAAAAGTATGGTCTTCATCCATTCTAATTACCCAATTTAATTTCACTAATCTCTTATTACCTTATTTTACCTCAAAAAACGTGAACTTTAAAGTAATTCACTTATTTTAATACGAGGAAGTATGTATTATGTAGTGCTATAAATAAATTAATTTATAAAGTGTGATATGTATTTGCAAAACTCGTAGCGAAATACAGACACATATCGTTAATACAAAGGGGATGTGATATTTAATTCACAAAACTCAATTAAAATTTACAACATATGTTTTAATATATTTGTATATTTTGCGAAGTATGATTAGGGAACAAATTTTTGTGGTAAAAATAAGGAAATAAGGAATTAATAAATAAATAAGAGTTTGCTTTAAGGAATGAATAATTTTTTGTGGTAATAAGGATAAAAGGAATGTACAAATTTTGCTTTAATAAATAACTAGTGATAATAAATAAGGAAATATCAAGTTTAGTAATCTCCATCAAAGATAATAAATTTGAGATCAAAGACGTTACATATATGCGAAAGAGATCAACAATTAATATCTGAGTCTCCAAATAAATTCACATATTTCCTAAGAAAAACAATTTTCCTTAATTATATAAATTAAAATTAAAACATGAAAACATAAGAGTAACTCGAGTAGAAAATGAATAATTATTAACTTAGAAAGCGGCGACAAATACCATCAAACTAAATTTTATGTTGGTGGCGGTGGTAAGTAGTGATTGTGGTGGTAGTTGGTGATGACGATAGTGATAGTGGTGATGGTAGATGGTGGTAGGTGGTGGATGATAGTAATGATAGTGGTGGTAATTTAAATTTTTCTACAATTTTACTAAAAGTTTTTCTAAATTTTTTCTAAAATGTAACATATGGACTTCATTAATGTTTAACAACAATTCATTAGGAAATTTTATATTATTTAATACACCTTAACATGTATCTTGTGGCATAGGTTAGAAAAATCTTTGTAATAAAGTAATCAGCATATAACATATTACCTTGATTGGTTAGGTGTCGTGCTCGCATTTTCAAATTCATTGAACGATTATGGATAAAACATTCATTGAACGGGTCAAAATTGTCACTTTTGTTACTTGTTAGTTAGTTGAGCTTTTATTTTCGCATCGTGATGCAGATATAACGCTTAAGGTCTGAACAAACATAATTTACATAATCAATCGAGGAAGAAAGATAAAAAGCTTTAGAAATAGGCAATAATGCATAGTTTTAAAAGAAGAGTATGATACTCGTACAAATTGACTCAACATGAACTTCTTTACAAGTCATTTCAAGCATTTTGCACCCTAAATTTAATATGTTAAATTTCATAAATGATTAACATTGTGTGTAGACTCTATTTTGAGTTTAATAATGGGTAAATGTTAAATTCCTTTTTATCATGTTTTACCAAGCATCTGAAAATGCTAAGAAAAATAGTACTACATAAAGCTTCATTCTTTGCTTTTATTCTTTTGTACATAAATTTTAGATCATTCCACCTGTTTTTTCCACTTTATTCTGAGTCATTGGGAACTTCCTTAATTTGTAACAAATTATTATAAGCGTATAAGTATTAATACCAAATATTTCAATCCTTACATGGTAAAGAAAGAACTTGAGCCATCACAACACCTATTTACTTCAATAACCCGAACAAAACCGAACATATATTAATCAGTACAAAATAATCTTTTACTTAATCACATCTTTCTTTCATTTTACAACCACAAATATGCCAAACCTATATGCATCATAATACGTATGAGAAAAATATAATTAATAATCAATACAATAATAGGATAATATGTACGAAATATTATATTCTTCTAGTTGTATTACGTGCACGACCACCACTCCTAGTGACATTCTGAACCAAAGCTTCTCCAACTCCTTCTCCAATACCATCAATGAGTCCACCAATGAACTCAAAAACCGCCTGTGAAGCAAAACGGACAGCTGGCCTTAACACACCAGTACTGCTAGTGCTAGAGTTGTTGATGCCTTTAAGACCGTTGATCAAATCCTTGGCACAAACTGCATGCACATGATAACCGCAAACCCTGCACCCAAAAAGGCGGCCAGATCTCTTTCGGTTGCACTCCGTGCAGATCATGGAGTTGCTGCCAGGTGGCAGGAGATTCAAAGGGTGGCTGTGGAGCGACGGGTAGTTGACTTGGTCAGAAAGCATGGCACAACACGGGTGCATTTGAAAATGGCAAACGTCGCATCTGAACGTAAATCCTCTCGTGGCTTTTCCACACACGTTACATGTCGGCCATCGGATCCCACCTTCATCAATTAAACATCAAAAGTTATAACTCAACAATATTTCTCACGAGAAAATAGGCCTCCTAAGTACAAGATTTATATAAAAAAATTGAGATTTCTAGTTTTTTTTTATGTTAAATTAATAAGCTTGCTTAAAATTCTAAGATTATATATACAAGATATATATAAAAATTGGGCCCTGTGCGGCTGCACCTCCTCAAAGACACCCCTGGTTCAGTTCGTACCTGTTTTAGGCTTAGTGTGAAAGAGAAGGTGGTGGTGGGGATGCAACGGGTGAGCTTTCAGAAACGGAGGAGATAAAGCGCAGAAATCATGAAGCTGAAACTCACAATTCTGACAGGAAAACCGTTTGCCTGCGCCGGCTTCTTTGCAGCCGGAGCAGGTGAACGGTTGCTCGTGGAGGTTAATAAGCGCGATTGGGTGGTGGGAGTGTGTGAAATGATGCATTTCATCTTCTCCAAAATCAGGGGATGTTGGAAACTCAACTGAAACATGCTTTCTGAAAGACCCTCTTTTGTTCATCTTAAGATGGATGTTAATGTTTTGGTTTGATGAGACTAATGAATATATTTATGGTGGTTACAAAGTTGATTACTGTTTGTAAAATCATGCAATAGATGATATGCTTTAATCAATTGATTGATTCATTGATACCCGGTGGCGGTGGGGATTATATATAAGCTTTTTTGGATTACAATCGGCTTTTTGTTAATTCCATTAAGTATTTAAAGGAAAATGATATGATTGGCAGACTTAAGAATCAACTTAAAAAATGTAATAATACAATGGAAAATATTGAGTACAACAGGAGATTACTAAACGGGTCAAGTTTCGATAATGTAACACTTGTAATCCAGCCATTACTAAATGTGTCAAGAAAATGGGATCCATACAATCAATTACTTATGAGAGTTGATTATTACAGATTAATTTATATTCATGTAGAGTAATTTTATATCAAATGATAATTATATCCTTAAAAGGAGGGCTGAAATGCAAAATTTGGTAAGAGGAAATGAATGACATAATTCTCATTTAGGATTTTGTGGATAAATATTGTTTTATACGAATCACCTCCATTATTATGCATGTATATGTGAGAGATTAATTATAAAAAAATGTATTTGATACTTGTCGAGTAATTGAACAATAATAAGAAATGGTATGGTTGGTTAGTTAAAACGTTTATACAAGATATATAATTGTATGAGATATTATCATGTTTACGAACCTCTTCATAGTTTAACTCGTATTTTAGTTGGACATATTTTAAAGGTAGAATGAAGATAAGTATACGAAATTAAAAACTTTATCAATTAATAATACAACTTGTCATTTAAAGTTGGTGCTTGAGTTTGGGGCCGTCTTCAAAATTTACTGCTTAGTGACGAGCGGAGAAGAGATGATGGTAGGGTCAAGGGTATTTTAATAGGATGTTTGATATTTTGTGTGTGTATATTTTATGGTGTTGAGACTAAAAATTAAAGAGAATGAGTATTTATGACATGAATATATCAATTTTAGTTAAATTGTCAGTTATCATGATACCGATTTGAACGTGGTTTTATATCTTTAAAAGACAAACAATCATATAAAGTAGCCTTAGCATGGTATGTCAGTGTGTACTGTGTAATAAAAGTCAAAAAAAGAACATATTAGAAAGAACTAGATACGAATATGTTGTTATTTCTCAACTTAAAATTATGATATGTATACATAACATTGATTGAGATGTAGGACTGTTTTGGAATATAGATAAAGTACAATCAACAATTATAATAACTCAAAAGTCCAACAACACTTACTTTTACATTATTCTTGGCAAATATTATGGAAATTTAATGAATCTGATTTAATTTATATGTTATATACTTCCTCCGTATTAAAATAAGATGACTTTTCTTCTCGAGATGTATCAAAATAAGTGAATCACTATAATAAGTTATTTTATTTGGTAAGTTTTTATATTTAAAATTATCATTTTACCCTTACTTATCCCTCTTTAAACATCATTAAAGGTGTGGGGCCCATCCATTTTTGTCATTTTCTTATAAAAACAACAAAATAGTACAAGCTGTGGGGACCATCCATTCTAATCAACCAATTTAATTTCACTAATCTCTTATTATCTTATTTTGCCTTAAAAAAAAACATGAACTTTAAAGTGATTCACTTATTTTGATACGGAGGAAGTATAAAAGGATTTGTTAACATTGCGTTTAATATAATGATTAAAGATGGCTAAATGATTTATGTACAACTAAGGAAACATAACTAAACAAATGTGGTTAATGAAATTTAAGAGGGTTGTTTTTTTTAGTTAATTTATAATGACTTTAAACTACAAAATTAATAAAAAATTCTTAATTATTGCCCTAAGGCAATTCTTATAATATACAATTGCCATTCAAAAAATCGTCAATTTACTGTTCATAAAATGTAAACGGCGTTAATGAAATAGAAGTTGAGCTAAACACAATTCCATCTACATATAACAGCCGCAATTAGGTTATTTAAATATTTATTTTTACCGGTAGGTAGAAAAGTGAGTAGAATTGACAAGTGTATACTATGGCTTTTAATAATCATCTTTATCTTGACACGTATTTGATTTGTGTCCTCTCACTTTTCTCATTAAACCAAGTTCTATTTTTGTACAACTGAATCTTTGAACTTTTACATAGGTTTGTAAATACAGGTAAATTTTCCTCTTTTTATTATGAGTAATGTAAAGTCTTTGAAGTAAAATATGATAATAAAGGTTAATTATATTAAATTAGATAATTAGTAGAAGATGAGTTCTACATATTTGAATTAAAGTGAGTTTAATGATATTTAAAAGTATAAGTAAGGATAAATAAGTCATTTCACTTTATTAAATGAGAATATTAGTAGATGTTGATCCTACTCTTTTTTACTTGCACTACTACACAATTTGTTTTCCTTCAAATTTTGCTGTTTTACAAAGTTATACTCCTACACTATTATAATTGCGCCTTTGTGACAAACATATGCGATCATAAGCTTTTGTATTACCTCATTTAAAATGGCTTATTCATTTTTTTACACATAATTAAATCTAATCAAAGGCGAATATTAATCTTAATGTAAAAAAGTTCACGTTTTAAGACCCGCAACAACGTGCGGGCCCACAATACTTGTATTTAACATTTTCCATAAGAAAATAACAGGCTTGACCTAATGTGTGAACAACCTTGTTTTCAATATTAGTAACGAAAATCAATAAATTTCATGTGAAACTACGTCATAATTATATATTATCTGGTTCCAAGGCTTCTAGCCTAGTGGTATAAGGTGTTGCCCATGAGTTCAAGTCCCGTCTAAATCCCCATAGGTGGAAGGTTTGAGGGAATGCATACTGCCCCTTGTGGATGTCACTGTCTATGCTCGAACCACTAACTTACTAACTTGCCGTTCAATAAAAATAAATTATATATTATCTGATTTTTTTTAATCTTTTTTTTCCATCTTCTTCTTCCCCCTCGTTCATCATCCATCCTCCTTCCTTAGCCTCCTCCTATAACAGTAACAAGAAACACTTTTCAAAACCATAGTCTAACTATTTCTATCAAAGTAGCAACTATGCTTCGAGACACCCAAACAGGTTGCAACCCCAAAAAGCCTTTTCGACTTAATTACAAACTTCAAATAATGTCTGCCAGATAGTTGTTTGCTAAATGCCATTACCCTCTTACATATTGTATACTAATGACGTTCAGGGTCGTGCTTAAGGGTAGTTTGGGTAAGTTTAAAATATAATACAGATGCAAGAAATGGTAATGAAGTTTCATTTTTCCGTTGATTGTCACCACTTGAAAGATCTTTGTCGTGATATTATCACAATCCCAGAAAAATAAAGCAATATTGCAAAAGAAAGTCACATTAATTTCCTTGCTACCTTTACCCAAGTACATGATATTAGAATCCTTTTAATAACTAAAGTTCTCATATTTAACTTCTTCAAGCATTAGCAAACTGTCCTTAAGTTCCTCATAATCAAACAAATTAAAAAATACTATTAATATTTTGTTGGGTTTTCTATGCATCTAGCCACAATTTACTTAAGGCGGATATCAAAAGTAACTTGGTTAGAACATCGACCCGATAAAACTTTTGGACCGTTAGGTTTACAATTCTAATGCAACTAGATATTTAATATAATTAAATAGAACAATTCGAATAACTTACTTGTTCTTCGCGATTAGGAGAACTATGTAAACCATGTGATCTAGTACGAACCAGATCAGACAATGCACTAGGATTCAAGGAAGAATCCCTCTATCGTATCACACCCAAGGTTGATCACGAATGAGACGATGTACCACTAGGTAGTACAAAGCACCCTTGAGAAACAAGCACCAAAACCCGAACCCGAAAACCCTTTCGGTTCGTTCGAACAGCGGCAGTGCGGCGGTTCGGCGGTGGTGTGGCGACGGCGGTGGTGTTCGGTCGAAAGTATTCGGCCGAATGGGAGGGAGGCAAGGAGGGAGTGTTGAAAGTTATGATTAGGTTAAACCCCTTAACCTCTATATATACTTTCCCTAAACACAATTATGGTAACACCATAACTGGTCCAATCCCACTTTAATTAAACCATTAATTAAACCCACAAGTATTAACTAAACTATTAATTAATATTTGGCCCGATACCGATAACTAGTTAATTACCCATTAACTAGTTAAGCCCGTCTAGCCCGTTAGTCCATTTAATTAAACTATTAATTAAACACTACGTTATTTCTTGTGTTCGTTGATTCCCCGAGGGCAACCCGAATAGGACTCTAAAATACCCGAACCGGAATACCGGTTTATTTGATGGTGTCAGACACTATTTCCAAAAGTCTCCCACTTGGACACCTCATCAACTATAAATGGTACACGTTCGTGTATCCTTTAGAGTGTGCATATCATGTGCAGCTGCTGAACTCTGAACTATCAGAAACAGTCCTATGATATGAGATCATATGTCCTTCGTTGCGCGATATCATGTAACTAGTGACATGGACATGTCAATCACTCTAGTTACGATTATGTTTCCTGATTCGAGATTTATGATGACGATTTGACTACATAATTGAACTCTCAATTTAGTCATGACCTGCACAGGCACTTTGGTGTCACATCAAATCAACAGGGGGCCCATGGATATCTCCTCTATCACTTTGATCAGAGAGAACGAATAAACCTTAACTACACCATCTCCTTCATAGTCATCACATGATACATGGAACTAATCTGTATAGCTACCAGTTACGAATAGCGTTGGAGTTAGACCAATGCATCACGAAATCGTATTTAGGAATGATACATCTTGGTTTGAAGACTCATACGATATTATCGCCTCACTATTACCCATGATGAAGTCCATGGGGTAATACTCTAAGCGTGGGTTGGTCCAACATTTAAATACACATTTTAAATGCTCATGAGAGTAACAGCAATCTCTATGCAATGTTCACACCTTTGAACAATCCACTAACTCTCCCATGACATCTTAATTCAGTTCTTATTCCCATAAGAACGATCGACGAGGGGTGCACAAGAACCGGTTGTTGACCAAACCGGTTTCGGGCTTGACCAAAATCGGTTTTGGTCAATGCCGGTCAAAACCGGTTTTGACCAAACCGGTTTCGGTTCCTAACCGATTTCATGACTCGAAAACTCTAACCGGTGTAATGGGTATTGTAACCGGTTCGGTTCGGTTTCAAACCGGTTAACCGGTCAAAACCGGTGTGTTGACTAAATTTGCGGTCGGTTTTGACGAAAACCGGTTTTTAAAAACCGGTTACTAACCGGTTCGAAAGCTAAAACCCCTAACCGGTTCCTAACCGATCGGTTATTCCAAAACCGAACCGGTTACGGTCAAAACCGGTTCTGACCGGTTGCGGTTTCGGTTCGGGTACCGGTTTCGGTTTCGGATATTTTGTGCACGACTACGATCGACTGTGGACATTTAAGTAATCTCTTAGGTTACTTTGGAATAGGTTCTAAACATGCAAAAAGGTTGAAATTGAATAATTAAATACTATATGAATGATAGAACACTTGCAAATTATTTAATCTCCATAAATAAATCATCAATTCATACAATTTAATATTCGCTACAATTTCAAATGAATGACAATTTTATGGTAAGTCACTATGAAATCTAATTCCTATCGTCCTTGCATGAGCATCAAGCTTGGCATGACTTAGTGCTTTTGTGAAAGGATCAGCCGGGTTGTTCTCCGACGATACTCTTGTCACTATCACGTCCCCTTCCTCAACTCGCTTTCTCACGTAGTGAAACTTTTTGAGTATATGCCTGGTTCGACTATGATCTTTGGATTCTTTAGTCAATGAGACTGCACCTTCATTGCCGCAGAAGATTTTCATTGGTTCCTTGATGCTTGTTACGACACCAAGATCACCAATGAAATTCTTCAACCATGTGGCTTCTTTTGATGCCTCACAGGCAGCAATATACTCAGACTCGCAAGTTGAATCAACAACTGTCTCCTGCTTGGAACTCTTCCAAGTGACAGCTCCTCCGTTCAATAAGAACACCCACCCAGTTTGTGAGCACGAGTCATCTCTATCCGTTTGGAAACTCGCGTCACAATAACCTTCCACAACAAGTTCGTCTTTCTCACCATACACTAAGAACATATCCTTTGTTCTCCTTAGGTACTTGAGAATCGTTTTCACCACAGTCCAGTGATCGTTGCCAGGGTTGCCCTGGAACCGGCTCACCATGCTTAGCGCATATGAGACATCCGGGCGAGTACATACCATGGCATACATGATCGATCCAATCGCCGAGGCGTAAGGGACTCGACTCATTTTCTCCAGTTCTTGCTCAGTACTGGGATATTGACTCTTAGACAATGTTATGCCATGATCCATGGGTAGATACTCTTTCTTGGAATCAACCATACTAAAACGTTTTAGTATTTTATCCAAGTATGTACTCTGGCTCAATCCTATTAGACGTCTTTCTCTATCTCTATATATCTTTATACCGAGTATGTACGCTGCATCTCCTAGATCCTTCATAGCGAAACATTTTCCCAACCAAGACTTCACGTCTTGCAGTGTAGGAATATGATTTCCTATAAGGAGTATGTCATCCACATACAGTACTAGAAAGACTACAACGCTCCCACTAGCTTTGATGTAAACGCAGGACTCATCTTCACTCCTAGAGAAACCAAACTCCTTGACTTTCTCATGAAAGCAAAGATTCCAACTACGAGAGGCTTGTGTCAATCCATAGATGGATTTCTCAAGCTTGCACACTTTATCAGGATATTTCTTATTGATAAAACCTTCTGGCTGTGCCATATAGACATCCTCAGTAAGTCTTCCGTTAAGGAAGGCGGTTTTAACATCCATCTGCCAAATTTCATAGTCATGAAACGCAACTATGGCAAGTAATATTTTGATAGACTTTATCTTGGCTACTGGTGAAAAGGTTTCATCGTAATCAATCCCATGAGTTTGAGTATAACCTTTTGCAACCAACCTAGCCTTATAGGTGTGCACATTCTCATCCATGTCAATCTTCTTCTTGAAGATCCACTTGCATCCAACGGTTTTAATACCGGGAGAAGTCTCAATCAAGTTCCATACTTGATTGTCATACATGGACTGAATCTCACTCTCCATAGCCCTTTTCCACTTTTCGGCCTCGGGGCCTTCCATAGCTTCCTTATAACTCGATGGCTCATCGTCATCAACTGGTAAACTATTACCAGTAGATGCATCGCCTTCAGCAATATGGAAATCATAATAATCACCAAAATGCTCAGGAGGGCGAACAGTTCTAGAGGATCTACGTGGAACGGTAGGAGTTACATCATTTTGTTCAACAGGAGTCTCATCCTCTGGTTGAGTGCTAGTGTCAACTATAGGTTCCACTACATCTTCATTGCTAGACTCTTGACACTCTTCAAGATCAATTTTGCTCCCACTGTCTTCTTTGGATAATAGCTCTCTCTCGAGGAAGAATCCTCTTCGAGATACGAACACTTTGTTCTCTTTCGGATTATAAAATCGATATCCAAAAGACTGTCGTGGGTAGCCAATGAAGTAGCACTTCTCTGATTTGTTATCTAGCTTGTCGTGAGATTCATGTCTTACATAAACTTCACAACCCCAGATTTTCAAATGTTTGAGGGAGGGAGGATTCCCTGTCCACATCTCAGAGGGAGTTTTGGCAACCTTCTTAGTTGGTACAAGGTTAACGATATGTGCTGCAGTTTCTAAGGCATATCCCCAGAAACTCACTGGAAGTGTTGATCGACTCATCATTGATCGTACCATGTCAAGCAAGGTTCGATTTCTCCTTTCCGACACTCCATTAAGTTGTGGAGTTCGAGGAGGTGAGAGTTGGGATACTATTCCACAACTCTTTAGATAGTCGATAAACTCTTGACTAAGATACTCTCCGCCCCTGTCAGAACGGAGCATCTTAATCTTCTTGCCCAGTTGATTCTCTACTTCTTTCTGATATTCTTTGAACGTTTCAAAAGTATCCGACTTATGTTTAATCAAATAAACATATCCATATCTACTGAAATCATCAGTAAATGTGACGAAGTATCGTTCACCATGTCTAGTGTTAGACTTGAACGGTCCACATACATCAGTATGTATGAGGTCCAACAAGTCTTTGCCTCTTTCACATGACCCTGTGAATGGCGCCTTTGTCATCTTGCCAAGTAAACAAGACTCACACACATCATTCGATTTGAGGTCAAATGATTCTAACACTCCATCCTTTTGGAGTTTAGATATGCGTTTCTTGTTTATATGTCCTAAGCGACAATGCCATAGACATGACTTATCCAATACACCTTTGGATGAATCAACATTCAATATTAGATTTCTATTGTTTACGCAACCATCAATTTCATATATACCAGAATAAGGATTAGCTTTAAAATAAAACACATCATTTTTATAAACCAAAATAGAACCATTCTCATTAAAAACGAAATTAAAACCATCCTTAAACAATGCGTAAAATGAAATAATGTTGCGTGCCATAGAAGGCGAAAAACAAACATCTAATAAAAGTAAATAACATCCATTCCCAAGCATGAGCTCGTAATCTCCTATCTTGGTGACAGCAGTCGAGACTCTGTTTCCCATGATCATATTAAGCTCTCCATGCTTCAACTTCCTACAATTCTTAAGTCCCTGCATATTTGTCGTATTCTGATACGAACGAAGAATACTCTGGAGTTAGCTTGTGTAGAATCATATCGACAGCTAACTCGTTAGAGATAGGCATACCCAGACTTTCTGAGTGATGTATGTATTCTCTCATCTTCGAGATGAAGTTACACACTGATTCTCCATTTTGCATTTTGCAATTCTTGATGAGTTCCATGTTTTCATGGACAGCATGAGCATTACCGAGATATTCCACATAGTCAAAACTTCCAATAGCTTTTCGAGACGAAACCTTATTAGTAGATGACTTTGGTGGACACGGTAGTGCGAGTACAATCGGGAGTGGAGGTGGAGGAGGAAGAGGGATTGTGTTGTCATTGTTGTTTGAACCTATCTACAAAAGAAACAATTTATTTGTTAGTGAATTCATTAATTAATCCTTATAATAATTTTCTCAATCTTTATTCATAAGGCTAGGATACGACCACTAGTTATACGATGTGAAGAGGGATGCCGTATTTCACACCGAATAATTTCGTGTCGCAGGCAAACTATTGTCAATTTCAATCTTATGAAATCCCTAGTTCTTTGAGATTCATTCTCAAAGAGAATGGCATGTTAATCTCGAATCAATGCTCATTCTAATTTATATGACAGGGATATCGTGGATCATATATTAGAAGGTGAAACAACCATGGAACGCCCACGTGGACTTCTCGGCTCAAGTTCGCTTGAGTATCGCGAGAATCGTTTCACTCATAAAATAATCTCACAATTAACGTACCGGTTAACCACACGAGCTCCGTTAATCAGACTATGATACGAGCGCGTATTTCAATGTTCACATTTATATTAAACGGGAAGGATTTGTTTAATTTTATGATTATACTTTTAATCTTGACATCATCCTATTATGCCCGTTCGGTAGCTCCTTTCTAAGACAAGGGAAGCGGCGGGGCAGGTCAGCGCAAGGCTTGTTAAAAACGCAACCCCGTTTAGAGATCTATATCTCCTCCTTTTCATCCTTTAGATGTCTTAGACTATGGGTGAGCCCACTAATGACATAAGCGACGATGTATTTAACTTTAGTTATAATATATATAAATTATTATATAATTATATCTATGTAAATTAAATCCTTTTAATTACATTTACTAAAGTTTTATACAGTATAATTAATTTTATAAACGCGCGAGGACGCGACGTTTTAATTACTATTATAACTATATCTTATATAATATTTAATAAACTATTATTACATAATATTATATATATAAGGGAGGAATATCAAAACATATTTGATATATAATGGAATTTCGAAAATTAATATATATATATATATATATATATATATATATATATATATATATATATATATATATATTCTAAATTAAACTTTTAATTAATATATAATATATAATTAATTTACTTTTAATATTTATGCCATTATTTCTATTATAAATAATTATAAGTAAATAAGATAAATAATAAAATATTCGAAAATCCAAAACCCTTTTATATATTAAATTTTCAAAATTAATTTTAAATATATATATATATATATATATATATATATATATATATATATATATATATACCGAAAATTAATTTTCAGATATATATATCCATAATTCAAACCCCTTTAAATTATCTCCTTATTTAAACCCTTTTAAACAAGTAAACAAGATTTGTCCAAATCTTTTAATTGTGTATATGTATTTTCGGAAAAATACACACACCATAATAAAAGATTTCTACTTCTAATTTAATTTAATACCTTTTTAAATAAAATATCCATATTAAATATATAATCCGAAAATTATATATAAAATACATATTTTATATTAAAACTCATTAAATAATTTTAAGATATTGACCAAATCTTATTTTCCTAAATTATAGATAATTCCAAACAATTTGAAACTATCCTAATTTAATTTATTTAATAATAAAAACATTATTAAATATTAAATAAATATTTCCGAATTTTCGGAAATACCCAAAAATATTTTTCGAAATTAAAAAACAATTTTTATAATTACCAAAAATTATTAAAACAATTTTTAATGGGTTTTTCTAATTTTCAGAATACCCGAAAACAATTTTCGGTATTACCGAAAATCATAAACAATTTATGGATTTCGAATTTCGCGTCTAGCACTATTAGACTTGTAAACCAATGGCACTCTAATACCACTGTTGGGTTTTCTATGCATCTAGCCACAATTTACTTAAGGCGGAAATCAAAAATAACTTGGTTAGAACATCGACCCGATAAAACTTTTGAACCGTTAGGTTTACAATTCTAATGCAACTAGATATTTAATATAATTAAATAGAACAATTCGAATAACTTACTTGTTTTTCGCGATTATGAGAACTATGTAAACCCTGTGATCTAGTACGAGCCAGATCAAACAATGCACTAGGATTCAAAGAAGAATTAATCCCTCTATCGTATCACACCCAAGGTTGATCACGAACGAGACGATGTACCACTAGGTAGTACAAAGCACCCTTGAGAAACAAGCACCAAAACCCGAACCCGAAAACCCTTTCGGTTCGTTCGAATAGCGGCGGAGCACGGCGGCGGTTCGGCGGTGGTGTGGCGACGGCGGTGGTGTTCGGTCGAAAGTATTCGGCCGAATGGGAGGGAGGCAAGGAGGAAGTGTTGAAAGTTATGATTAGGTTAAACCCCTTAACCTCTATATATACGTTCCCTAAACACAATTATGGTAACACCATAATTGGTCCAAGCCCACTTTAATTAAACCATTAATTAAGCCCACAAGTGTTAACTTAACTATCAATTAATACTTGGTCCGATACCGATAACTAGTTAATTACCCATTAACTAGTTAAGCCCGTCTAGCCCGTTAGTCCATTTAATTATACTATTAATTAAACACTACGTTATTTCTCGAGTTCGTTGATTCCCCGAGGGCAACCCGAATAGGACTCTAAAATACCCGAACCAGTATACCGGTTTTCACTCTGTCAAGGTCCAACTCCGGCTCCACTTCAAGCTACAAAGAGAGATATGAAGAAACCGAGAAGAAGTATAAAAAACTGAAAGCTCAAATAGCTAAGGCGAAAAAGGAAGCCTAGAATCTTGCATTATAAGTAACCACTCAAACGTGGTTAAGTGATTTAGAGTCAAGTGATGAAGAATTAGTTAGAATTGAAAAGAAAGCTAAAGGATTAGTTGCACCCAGAAAAGGATAATCTGAAACCAATTCAGATGACTACAAAGACTGCAAGTGTCTGATGGCTTGGTCAGAAGAATCTGAAGAACATGAATCTTCCTCTTCAAGAAAGTGGGATGCTGAAACACTAAGAAAGGTTTGCAAATTTAATAGAGCATCAATTGAGGAACAATCCTCCCTCTTTCACGTGCTTACTTGTAATCTAGTTTGTGCCCACAGACTGAACTAGAACTCTCCATAACTAGAATGACTGAATTAGAGAAATGTAAGCAATTATCTTAAAAACCGTGAAACCAACAATTTATCACTTATTTTGAATGTGATGAGATATTTTAAATCTGACATAAAGTAAAGGAAAATAATGACATTTCAAAATATTGTTTATTAAAATGTTAAGTTATGTATTATGAACTTATATATTTATATATTAATTAATAATAAACTTCTTTCACGTTAAGAATTATAACTCCATGACGAAAATATGAATTCTTTGTGCATATGATGATTTTTAAATACAACCATTATGATTGTTGTCTACAAAATCCTAAAATAAATAGTAATCATAATAAAATAAAGGGTAAATTACAGTTTTTGTCTCTGACCTATGGCCTGTAACGACCCGAAATTTGTAAATAAATAAATTGTACAAAAATATGATAATTATGGATAAATCATATAAAACACGTAGAATTGGTTTCGTGTCGTTTGGACACCGTACGAGAAAGTTATGGACGAAACCGGGTCGAGACAAAGATGAAAAAGTGCAGCCCTGGCTGCATGTGAAGTTCGCGACGCGAACATTGTTAGCGTTCCGTGAAGTCGGGCCAGAGAATTTGACCAAAGGACGTGATGTAGTTCACGATGGGTTAGCGATCGCTAAGTTTGCGTACGAGGCTTGGAGTTAGCGACGCGAACTTAGTTCGCGCCGTGAACTCTGGTCGACAACATTAAAGTCGGGTTTTAGCTCATTTAATGCAATAGTAAACCCTAGTTTCTTCTATTGGCGATTTTTGAGTGCAAGAGTTGATTTGGGTCGATTTGTTCATCAAAGCTTGATAGATTACACTCCTAAGTGAAGATTAAAGGTATATCTTCACTCCTTGATCTTTGTAGCTTTAGATCTATGTATTTTGATGCTTGGGTTTGAAACCCTAGTTATTGGGGTTATGGGTTATGGTGAATAAATGGTGTATACACTTAATAGATGGTATCTTAACAAAGAAATCAAGTGTATGATTAAGATTGGTAAGAATCTTAAGGGTTGGTTAAACCTAGGGTTTGGTAAATCACCATAATTGGGGGAAAGTGTTTGTTGATGGTATCTAGTGATAAATGGAAACATTATTAGTAGTATGTGATGTTGAACGTTGTATGATTGTTGTATTAGGCTTTCGATGAAGTCTTGGAGTTTGACCGAGTTGTTGGAACAAGGTTACCGGCGGAAAGGATACGGTTGGAGCATTATATTGCTAAGGTGAGTACGTGTGGAAATTTACTGAGTACATAGCCTATGAAATACTTTTTATTACTTGTGTTATGGTCTATTTGCTTAATTGTGTAGACTAGTAGTTAGTAGTTAGTTATACCGATAATAGTATTGAACTAACTTGTATGATGATAGACGTGATAGCCGAGAGCTAGATTGACATAACCATTGAGTTATGAAATGTTGAGATGATGTGATGATGCGGGGGACCCCCGGTCATGAGGTGTGGTGTGAGGGGCAGTTGGGTGGATTCCCATCGACTCAACCACGATAGTAGTCTTGCTAACTGGAGGTAGTCCGGTGAGTAAGGCATGTATTGGTAGATTGGGCGAATCCCTCTTGCCGGTATCTTGAGGCTTATTAATGGCGATGGATTTCGGTTAATAAGTCAAGGTGGTTCTAGTTAGTTCGGGGGCAACCCGATAACTAGATATGATTGCTAGAAAAGCAAAGTACTAGAGTCACAATAGGGTGACTAGTTAGATGGATGACTTACTCATATGTTCGTTTATATGTCATACGATTATTATTATTATTATTATTATTATTATTATTATTATTATTATTATTATTATTATTGGGTCTAAACCCATGTAACTCACGAGACGTTTTTGTCTCACGTACTCCTTGTTGTTTTGCTATGTACTCAGGTTCAGGATCGAAGGTTTAGGTACGCATGGATAGAGATGCGGGGCCTAGAGTAGAAGAACACTAGAACGGATTTAGACTTAGCTTTGGTTTTGATATATTTTGTAACACCGAATTTATACTCTGATTTTCATACCAAAGGTTTTTGTAAATCCGTATTTTGGGATAGTTCTCCTCTTTATTAAATGATTATTTTGGCCAAATGTCTTGTATTAAAATTTGAGGTGTTACAACTTGGTATCAGAGCTATAGTTTAAGTGAATTAGGTTGGATGACCATCCTAGTCTTAGACTGTAGCATTAGGAATATAAGATTCCTTAAGATCATAGGTTGACCTTGAGACTTTATATTAAGTTTAGGGTTGAACCTAGGGGACCGATAAAATTTGACATGATTATGGATATTGAGTCTTATGCGACTAATGGGTTGTACACAAGGTACTAAATGTTTAATGTCTTTCGTATAGTCTTGATCGAAAGAAATGGTGAACACTCGTAGAAGTGGGAAAGCCCCGGAAAATCGGGAGGAAGAAATACCTCATGTCGATAGGGTGGTTGAACAAGAAAGTCAACCGTCGATGCATCGAGTTGATGAATCAGAGGTCGGAGCTAATAGGACTCCGGTAACCATGGCGGATCTCCAAACTATTATTGATCAAATCAAAGGGACGGTGGCCGAGGAAGTGCACCGAATTATTGGGGACCGAGAGAGGTCGGGTGGAGACCGTGAATCCGAGGCTAGATCGGATGAGAGAACCGGGTGTAGTGGCACCGGTGAAGGGAAGTCCGCCACGGGTGGCCAAAGTGATGCTAGGGCAAAGCCCGTTGTGAAAGAAGGTTGTTCGTTTAAATCCTTCATGGCTTGTAAGCCAAATGTGTATACGGGTAGTTCGGACCCGAAAGTAACTATGAGGTGGATCCGAGAAACCGAGAGGGTTATCGGTAGTAGCAAGTGTAAGGAAGCCGATATGGTGACCTATGTGTCACAACTTTTGAAAGAAGATGCCATGATTTGGTGGGATATTGTGTATGAGAACCTAGGAAGGGAGGTGGTGGAGAAAATGTCGTGGGACGAATTCACCACGAGATTGAAAAAGAAATTTTGTCCCGAAAGGGATTTGGAAAAGATGCACGAGAAGTTCGTGACCCTTAAGAAGGGTGATTTGTCAATCGAGGAGTACTCGAGAGAGTTCACGGGATTGCTCCCGTTTGTTGCAAAAACCTACTCGGATGAGAGGTTGAGGGTGGTCCGGTATGCTAGTGGGTTACCGTGGGACTACCAATTGGAAGTTAAGAGGGCGGTCACACTTGATGAGGCCATTAGTGCCGCCCGGGGTGTTGAGGAAGTAAATGAGGCACGTGTTGCCGAGAGGGCCCATGTGGGCGAGAAAAGGAAGGCCGAGAGCGGCTCTAGTTCGTTCAAGAAAGGGAAGTTCACATCGAGCTTCTCTAAACAAGGAAGTGTTGGCCCGTGCAAGAAATGCGGGAAAAATCATACCGGCATATGCCGAGGAGAATCAAACGCTTGTTATAATTGTGGCAAGATGGGGCATATAGCCCGGGATTGTAAGGCCAAGTTGTCGACCGATGTGGAGTGCTACTCATGCCATGAAAAAGGGCATTATAGCAATGTGTGCCCGAAGAAGGGGACCGAGTCGATGGTGTCCACGGCTCAAAAGAAAGTGGAGCCGGCTAAGGTGAATGGGCGATCCTTCCAACTCACTCGGGAGGAGGCGAAGGAGGCACACGATGTGGTGTCAGGTATTTTATTCATTAACTCCTTGCCAACTCATATTTTGTTTGATTCGGGTTCCAATTATTCGTTTGTGTCTTATGAGTTCGGTTGTAAGTTGAATGTGTCGTCCGAGATGTTAGATGAGGTTTATGAGATAGAGGTAGCCGACGGGAAAACTTCCATGGTTGAAAGTATTTATAGAAATTGTGAAATAGAAATAGACGGTAGAAAGTTTAAGGTAGATTTGTTGCCCATGGGAATAAAGGCGTTTGATGTGGTTATTGGTATGGATTGGTTGGGTACGCACCAAGCCAAAATTTTATGTGGTAAGAAAATTGTGTCGATCAAGACACCCGAGAATGAGAAGGTGTATGTGTATGGGGAGAAACGACATCACATGCCTAATGTGATTACCGCCATTAAGGCGAGGAAAAGTATATCGAAAGGTTGTGCATCGTTTATTGCATATGTGTTAGATGGCCGAAAGGAAAAGAAGTCGATGGATAATGTCAAAATTATTCGGGATTTCCCCGAGGTATTTCCCGATGACTTGCCCGGTTTGCCACCGGAGAGACAAGTCGAGTTTAAGATTGATTTAGTTCCGGGGGCGACGCCGATTGCTCGTGCTCCCTACCGTTTAGCTCCCACCGAGATGCGGGAATTGATGACTCAATTACAAGATTTGTTAGACAAAGGTTTTATTCGTCCAAGTTCGTCACCGTGGGGGTGCACCGGTGTTATTTGTTAAGAAGAAAGACGGTTCGATGAGAATGTGTATCGACTACCGAGAGTTGAATAAGGTGACTATTAAGAACCGTTACCCATTGCCGAGAATTGACGACTTATTCGACCAATTGCAAGGTGCTAGTTATTTCTCGAAGATTGATTTGAGGTCGGGTTATCACCAAGTTCGGGTGAAAGAAGGCGACACCGAGAAGACGGCTTTTCGTACGCGTTATGGTCATTATGAATTTCTAGTGATGCCGTTTGGTCTTACAAACGCGCCGGCTATTTTTATGGATTTGATGAATCGGGTTTGTAAACCGTTTCTTGATAAGTTTTTGATCGTGTTCATTGACGACATTTTGATTTATTCGAAAACCGAGGAAGAACACGAAAATCATTTGAGGCTTGTGTTAGATGTGTTAAGACGGGAGAAGTTGTATGCTAAATTCTCGAAGTGTGAGTTTTGGTTGCGGGAAGTACAATTCTTAGGTCACGTGGTGACGTGTGATGGTATTAAAGTTGATCCTTCAAAGATTGAAGCGGTGTCAAATTGGGAGCCTCCGAGGACTCCTACCGAGGTTAGAAGTTTTCTTGGATTAGCCGGTTATTACCGAAGATTTATACAAGACTTCTCGAGAATCGCGATTCCACTAACGAAGTTAACGAGAAAAAGTGAGAAATTCGTGTGGGAGAAGAAGCAAGAAGAGGCGTTTAATTTGTTGAAGGAAAAGTTGTGTAACGCGCTGATTCTTACATTACTGGATGGTATGGAAGACTTTGTGGTTTATAGTGATGCTTCGAATCAAGGGCTCGGTTGTGTGTTGATGCAAAGAGGAAAGGTGATCGCGTATGCCTCGCGACAATTGAAAAATGCGGAATTGAGGTACACGACACACGACTTGGAGTTGGCGGCGATTATATTTGCCTTGAAGTTGTGGAGGCATTATTTGTATGGTACTCGGTGTACGTTGTACACGGATCATAAAAGTTTACAATACGTGTTCACTCAAAAGGATCTTAATATGCGACAAAGAAGGTGGATCGAGTTGATCGCCGACTATGATTGTGAGATTGTGTATCATGCGGGGAAGGCAAATGTGGTGACCGATGCCTTGAGCCGAAAGGCCTATGAAAAACTGAACTGAGGAATATTAACACGTATAGAAGTCGTCTCGAGCATCATCGAAAGAATCAAGAATGCCCAATGAGAGGTTATGGGAAAAGACGAGTTAAGACAAGAACGGTTAGGTAAGAACCAACATTTTCTCGAAAATGCACAAGGGTTGAAGACCGTAGGCGGTCGTATTTGGGTTCCTAAGTTCGGTGGCATCCGAAAAGAGTTGTTGTATGATGTGCACAAGTCAAAGTATTCGATTCACCCGGGAAGTACAAAGACGTACCAAGATATGAAACGGGTTTATTGGTGGCCCGGAATGAAGGAGATAGTGGCCAAGTATATCTCTAAGTGTGCCACGTGTGCACAAGTAAAAGCCGAGCATCAAGTACCGTATGGGGTAGCTCAATCATTGGTTGTACCGGCCGGGAAGTGGGAAGACATAACTATGGATTTCATAGTAGGGTTACCAAAGACGAGCAAGGGTCACGATGCCATTTGGGTCATAGTTGACCGGTTGACCAAGAGTGCGTTATTTTTAGCCATTCGGGAAACGTTGCCACTTGAGAGGTTGGCTAAGTTGTATGCTGATGAGGTGGTTCGACTCCACGGGGTTCCGCTATCGATTGTATCCGATAGAGACGCGAGGTTTACCTCGAGATTTTGGCTGTCATTACAAGAAGAGTTGGGTACAAAGTTGCGGTTGAGCACGACTTATCACCCGCAAACCGACGGTCAAAGTGAAAGAACTATTCAAACGGTTGAAGATATGTTGAGATCGTGTGTGTTAGATTTCGGGGGTAAATGGGATGAACATTTACCGTTAGTCGAGTTTTCATATAATAATAGTTATCACTCGACTATTAAGATGCCGCCTTATGAGGCGTTGTATGGGAGAAAGTGTAGAACTCCATCTTGTTGGTTAGAGGCGGGAGAAACAAAGCTCACGGGTCCCGAGATCGTGAGAGTAACAAATGAAAAGATCGGTATAATACAAACCAACATGAAAGCCGCCCAAGATAGACAACGAAGTTATTCGGGTTTGAAGAAAAGGTCGTACGACTTGGATGTCGGTGATATGGTCATGTTGAAAGTGTCACCTTGGAAAGGTGTAATGCGGTTTGGTAAGAAAGGAAAACTAAGTCCAAGGTATGTTGGACCGTTTAAGATATTGAAATGGGTCGGGCTTCAAGCGTTTAAGTTGGAACTTCCACCCGAGCTTCAAGGTGTGCATGACACCTTTCACGTGAGCTATTTGAAGAAGTTTATCGGGGAAGTTGAAAATATAATTCCATTACAAGAGTTGATTGAAGCGGGTTGACGCCCCAAATCGGTTGATTGAGGAGCCCGAGGCAATACTAGAGACGAAAACGAAGAAGCTTCGAAATAAAGAGATCGAGTTGGTATTGGTCAAGTGGAAGCATTCACTTGGGCCGAATTTGACTTGGGAAGTCAAAGACGAGATTCGGAAAAGATACCCGGATTTTGTGAACTATGATGAGATTCCGAGGACGGAATCCTCTTAAGGGGTAGATAGTTGTAACGACCCGAAATTTGTAAATAAATAAATTGTACAAAAATATGATAATTATGGATAAATCATATAAAACACGTAGGAATTGATTTCGTGTTGTTTGGACACCGTACGAGAAAGTTATGGACGAAACCGGGTCGAGACAAAGATGAAAAAGTGCAGCCCTGGCTGCATGTGAAGTTCGCGACGCGAACATTGTTCGCGTTCCGTGAAGTCGGGCCAGAGATTTTGACCAAAGTACGTGATGTAGTTCACGATGGGTTAGCGATCGCTAAGTTTGCGTACGAGGTTTGGAGTTAGCGACGCGAACATAGTTCGCGTCGTGAACTCTGGTCGACAGCATTAAAGTCGGGTTTTAGCTCATTTAATGCAATAGTAAACCCTAGTTTCTTCCATTGGCGATTTTCGAGTGCAAGAGTTGATTTGGGTCGATTTTTTCATCAAAGCTTGATAGATTTCACTCCTAAGTGAAGATTAAAGGTATATCTTCACTCCTTGATCTTTGTAGCTTTAGATCTATGTATTTTGATGCTTGGGTTTGAAACCCTAGTTATTGGGGGTTATGGGTTATGGTGAATAAATGGTGTATACACTTAATAGATGGTATATTAACAAAGAAATCAAGTGTATGATTAAGATTGGTAAGAATCTTAAGGGTTGGTTAAACCTAGGGTTTGGTAAATCACCATAATTGGGGGAAAGTGTATGTTGATGGTATCTAGTGATAAATGGAAACATTATTAGTAGTATGTGATGTTGAACGTTGTATGATTGTTGTATTAGGCTTTCGGTAAAGTCTTGGAGTTTGACCGAGTTGTAGGAACAAGGTTACCGGCGGAAAGGATACGGTTGGAGCATTATATTGCTAAGGTGAGTACGTGTGGAAATTTACTGAGTACATAGCCTATGAAATACTTTTTATTACTTGTGTTATGGTCTATTTGCTTAATTGTGTAGACTAGTAGTTAGTAGTTAGTTATACCGATAATAGTATTGAACTAACTTGTTTGATGATAGACGTGATAGCCGAGAGCTAGATTGACATAACCATAGAGTTATGAAATGTTGAGATGATGTGATGATGCGGGGGACCCCCGGTCATGAGGTGTGGTGTGAGGGGCAGTTGGGTGGATTCCCATCGACTCAACCACGATAGTAGTCTTGCTAACTGGAGGTAGTTTGGTGAGTAAGGCAGGTATTGGTAGATTGGGCGAATCCCTATTGCCGGTATCTTGAGGCTTATTAATGGCGATGGATTTCGGTTAATAAGTCAAGGTAGTTCTAGTTAATTCAGGGGCAACCCGATAACTAGATATGATTGCTAGGAAAGCAAAGTACTAGAGTCACAATAGGGTGACTAGTTAGATGGATGACTTACTCATATGTTCGTTTATATGTCATACGATTATTATTATTATTATTATTATTATTATTATTATTATTATTATTATTATTATTATTATTATTATTATTATTATTATTGGGTCTAAACCCATGTAGCTCACGAGATGTTTTTGTCTCACGTACTCCTTGTTGTTTTGCTATGTACTCAGGTTCAGGATCGAAGGTTTATGTACGCATGGATAGAGATGCAGGGCCTAGAGTAGAAGAACGCTAGAAAGGATTTAGACTTAGCTTTGGTTTTGATATATTTTGTAACACCGAATTTATACTCTGATTTTCATACCAGAGGTTTTTGTAAATCCGTATTTTGGGATAGTTCTCCTCTTTATTAAATGATTATTTTGGCCAAATGTTTTGTATTAAAATTTGAGGTGTTACAACTTGGTATCAGAGCTATAGTTTAAGTGAATTAGGTTGGATGACCATCCTAGTCTTAGACTGTAGCATTAGGAATATAAGATTCCTTAAGATCATAGGTTGACCTTGAGACTTTATATTAAGTTTAGGGTTGAACCTAGGGGACCGATAAAATTTGACATGATTATGGATATTGAGTCTTATGCAACTAATGGGTTGTACACAAGGTACTAAATGTTTAATGTCTTTCGTATAGTCTTGATCGAAAGAAATGGTGAACACTCGTAGAAGTGGGAAAGGCCCGGAAAACCGGGAGGAAGAAAGACCTCATGTCGAGAGGGTGGTTGAACAAGAAAGTCAAATGTCGATGCATCGAGTTGATGAATCGGAGGTCGGAGCTAATAGGACTCCGGTAACCATGGCGGATCTCCAAACTATTATTGATCAAATCAAAGGGACGGTGGCCGAGGAAGTGCACCGAATTATTGGGGACCGTGAGAGGTCGGGTGGAGACCGTGAATCCGAGGCTAGATCGGATGAGAGAACCGGGGGTAGTGGCACCGGTGAAGGGAAGTCCTCCACGGGTGGCCAAAGTGATGCTAGGGCAAAGCCCGTTGTGAAAGAAGGTTGTTCGTTTAAATCTTTCATGGCTTGTAAGCCAAATGTGTATACGGGTAGTTCGGACCCGAAAGTAACTATGAGGTGGATCCGAGAAACCGAGAGGGTTATCGGTAGTAGCAAGTGTAAGGAAGCCGATATGGTGACCTATGCGTCACAACTTTTGAAAGAAGATGCCATGATTTGGTGGGATATTGTGTATGAGACCCTAGGAAGGGGGTGGTGGAGAAAATGTCGTGGGACGAATTCACCACGAGATTGAAAAAGAAATTTTGTTCCGAAAGGGATTTGGAAAAGATGCACGAGAAGTTCGTGACCCTTAAGAAGGGTGATTTGTCAATCGAGGAGTACTCGAGAGAGTTCACGGGATTGCTCCCGTTTGTTGCTAAAACCTACTCGGATGAGAGGTTGAGGGTGGTCTGGTATGCTAGTGGGTTACCGTGGGACTACCAATTGGAAGTTAAGAGGGCGGTCACACTTGATGAGGCCATTAGTGCCGCCCGGGGTGTTGAGGAAGTAAATGAGGCACGTGTTGCCGAGAGGGCCCATGTGGGCGAGAAAAGGAAGGCCGAGAGCGGCTCTAGTTCGTTCAAGAAAGGGAAGTTCACATCGAGCTTCTCTAAACAAGGAAGTGTTGGCCCGTTCAAGAAATGCGGGAAAAATCATACAAACATATGCCGAGGAGAATCAAAGGCTTGTTATAGTTGTGGCAAGATGGGGCATATAGCCCGGGATTGTAAGGCCAAGTTGTCGACCGATGTGGAGTGCTACTCATGCCATGAAAAAGGGCATTATAGCAATGTGTGCCCGAAGAAGTGAACCGAGTCTATGGTGTTCACGGCTCAAAAGAAAGTGGAGCCGGCTAAGGTGAAGGGGCGATCCTTCCAACTCACTCGGGATTATGTGGGTTTTGATCTTCAAACAAATACCGTAAGAACAAGAAGGAGGAGAAAGACAAAATTTAAAATAGGGGTAATTTGGTAAAATGGACCAAAAAACCGTCACTTAACGGCTAAAATTGAACGGAATGACAAATTTTCAGAATTTAAAAAACTTAAGGGACAAAAAAACCGACAAAAAAACAATAGAAACAAAAACCCCGAATCGGTCATAGGTCAGGGACAAAAAATGTAATTTATCCTAAAATAAAAATTGTTGCTACTAACCACATAAAGCCTGAGTTAGGGATGCAAATTTAACCCGCGGGTTTGGGTACCCGCGGGTACCCGAGTCTTACGGGGCGGGTATTACCCATCTAAACGGGTAACGGGTCGGGGATGGGTTTAAATTTCATACCCGAGAGCGGGTACGGGTCGGGTACGGGTTTTATAATACCCGCACCGTTTATACGCGACCCGAATATATATATTAATGTGTAATTTTTTTAATACAAATTTAGCCCACTAGTCACTACTCAAACTTAGCCCAACTCTTAATCTCTCATTAGCCCAATTTAATAATGTTTAAAATATGGCTTGTCTCCAATTAGTCCATTACGTATTTAACGAAATAAGCCTGAACGAACTAAAAGTATTATATGTTTTAGATATTTTGTTTAATTTTTTTATAGAATGGGTACCCGTCGGGTTACCCGTACCCGGCGGGGATTTTTCTACCCGAACCCGACGGGTATTTAACCGGGTACGGGGCGGGTACGGGTATGAGAATAGCGGTCGGGTACGGATTTTGCAGTACCCGCTACTACCCGTAGCATCTCTAACCTTAGTTAACTGTAACATAAAGTAATTTCATTTCTAGAATTCTAGAAGTGTTATTCTTATCCATTCTTTCTATTATGACATAAAATTATCATTCACATAAAAAAGAGAAAATATAAAATATAAACTATATTTCCAAAATAAGATATGCTACTTTATTAAATGATACTCCCTCCGTCCCAATTTTATTGTCTAAGTTTCCTTTTTGTTTTATCTTAAAATGACTGTCAATTTGAAAATCCTACTAATTAAAAACTAGTTTAGTGGTAAAAATGAAATTTTATTGTTCAGACAGTATAATAAATGCATTTTTCTTAATGTATTTGTCTAAGTTTCCTTTTTGTTTTGTCTCAAAATGACTGTCAATTTGAAAATCCTACTAATTAAAAACTAGTTTAGTGGTAAAAATGAAATTTTATTGTTCAAACAGTGTAATAAATGTATTTTTTTTAATATATTTTTTCGTTGGTGGACAATAATTTCGATATAGAGGTATTATAATTGTAGTTCTCGTAGGTGATAGCCTACAAAATATGTATGGGACCTCCAACAAAATCAATGTGGGGATTGATACCCTCCCTGTTCCACACACTGCGATATGTTTTTATGGGATGTAAATTTTTAACTAGAAATTCGAACTAAAATACGACATAAAAATAAATAATTTTAGGTATAGTCAAATAAGTTTGGGTTAATTTTAGGTCAACTCAACTTATCAATCTATTAAATGAGTTAAATTCGGAATGATGATAATTTAAATAAGTTAACCCGATTAATTATTAAAATATGTTTTAAAAATAAATATATTCATACTTTAATAGTTTATATAATATGTTTATGTTGAAAAAATAGACTCTGTTTAGTAGGTTGTGTACACATTTAAAAAAGCTGATTTGTTTGACTCATTTTACCTAAAACCACAAATCTATTTAGTCCGTTTAAGTAAATGGGTTATGTTCATGTTTAAGATAAAAAGTTAGAGTTGAGATATCTAATCCGTTTATATAAACATATTTGTTTTAATAATGTTTGGCTTGCCAACCCAAAATGAATTGCCATAACTAGTTATTTATTTGTTTTTTTAATACTACTCTGAAGGTATTTATTAGTTTTATTGTAATTGTTGCATCATAGTAATTTTTTGTTCAAGTTGGTTATTGAGGGTTTTATTTTATTAATTTTTTTTTTCTATTTTGCATTATAATACAAGAAGTAAATTTCCTTACTGTTCTAACTACATGCTCATAAATAACAAAGAATTTATTAATGACTAAAATGCATATATCTGAACTTGATTGACTATTTATTTATTACCTTAAATTATTAAAAGTGCAACATCCTTCACTTAAGTTGCAAAAATGTGAATATAATACCCTGAGTTGTTTAGAAGCAAATCACGTGAAAATAAAGATTAAATTAGCGAGTTAGAGTATTAAATTTACTATTTTTACAAGTACATGGTAACATCACATGTTGCAACTTTAATAGTTAAGAAGTTTAGACGAATCACTCAACCAAGTTAAAAGCATTAGAATGCATTTTGAACTTTATAAATATAAAATAATAACTAACTTGTTTCATATAGTCCCGAATAAAACATCTTAGATAGTTGTTCAAATAAAAAGGTAAAATAAAGCATTGTTATTTTTTGCAATTGCATTGGAAGTGGTTAACTGGTTATGAAGAGATACAATTTGGTTCCAGCTTTGTTACAGCTAGATTCGGGTCCCCGCAAATGAAATGGCAACGTCATCCCCTTGGGCCCACTTACCAGACCTAATCTAATCAATCCAATTTCCGATTGTCAAATTATCCAAGCGCGTTTGGTATAAAAAATATAAAATCGGATTAGTAAATGAAACTGCTAAAAAAATGAAATGAGATGAAAAATAAAATAGATTTAGGTGTTGTTTGGTAGAATCTGAATGATTAATATCTGAATGATGCAGAGGTCTGAACGATTCAGACTTCTCCTGACATCTGTCTGATCAAGAGGCAAAACATGTTGAATTATTGATTTAGAGGCTGAATAAAAGGTTTTACCAAACACTCTGAATCTGTCTGATTAAGAGGCTGACCTCTTAACTTAATCATTAAGAGGTTTACCAAACAACACCTTAGTTATTTGGTAACCTAATTAATATGAAAAATTAATAGAGAAATTAATTCCACGGTTTGGTAACAAAAATCAAGAAAAATAAAATGATTTTTAATTATAAATTTTTTAAGGTTTTAATAATATCCTTAGGGTTGTCAATAAGGATGTATAATATATATATATATATATATATATATATATATATATATATATATATATATATATATATATATATATATATATATATATATATATATGGTGCGATTCAGCGCAGAATCATTTTTAGCGACAGAACCACAGAACCTTATTTCGACCAATCAGAATGCAGCATAATGTAATTATTATTTATTTATTATAATTAGACGAAAAGGGCATATAAGTCATTTAACAAAATTCTGTTATATATGGAAACAGAATATGTGTGCAATTCTATCCTAAAATTATGGCAAGTTGGTTACTCAAATCATTATCACGTAATCAATTTTCAAATCAGAAATCTGGATACATTGAATGTTTTTTTACCATGTTTGAGTATTATGTTATTACGACATGTAGTATACGTGGTGTAACATATATGTATCGTTTTGACATTGAATGTATATTCCAAAAACGTAAGCTCTGAAAAATTAATAACAGTCAATGTGTTCTACATGAGGGTAGTATTAAAGTACACACATACGTGTAACAAAACAGTGGAGGAAGCCGACATTGTACGACATTACAGTGAATGCAATTGAAAATTTTATGTTTTAACTAAAAAACATCCACTGATTTGAAGTAGATAAACATCTCGTGTTAATTAAAAACATCCAGTGTTAATTAAAAAACATCCACTGTTTTGAAGACCTTGCTCATTCTTTTCAAGACATTTCCCTTTCCACCCCATCTTTTGAAGAAGCCAAAAATCAAATTTGACAATGTTAGTCATGCATCTACAACAGAAGCCTCATCTTCCTGTAGCAATAACAAAACATAAACCGTTTAGATTAGCAATAACAAAACATAAACCGTTTAAATTACCTAAACCGTTTTTCTGTACCACAGGCGATGATTGCATAAGGATCTGACATGCCATTTAGATTAGCACCAATAAGATTCTTTGCTGCTAACTGTTCCACCTACAAAAAAACATATAAATAACATGCTACTAATAAGCAAAAAGAACTTCAATACAAAGCTATCTGCCTTACACAGTTATATACCTAATTTTAAACTGAAAATAACTATATAATTATAAAATCCATTGAATGAATCACATTACGTATACATTGAATGAATCACATTACGTATACATTGGATGATGCTGCCATTGAATGTTTTACGACATGACTACGAAAATCGATTTAGGCCTCCGACTTTCATTGTAATTAACTGATCCCGCCTTCTTCCTACTTATCCTAACACCTGCAAACATAACATAACACAATAAATGTAGAATACACATACCGAAAAGTAGAACTATTGTTAACACTATATGAATGTACATCTGATGTATAAATGTACATGAATGTACATGAATGTACATCTGATGTATAAATGTACATCTAATGTATGAATGTACATCTGATGTTTACTAGTCTTGACTTCTTTCAATCACTTCTCTTAATACCTGAAAAAATAGGATATATACAACTTCATACTTGTTTTAAAGTAAGAATGAACATTTTTAAAATCTTTTCTTATTGACATTTTTATGTAATTAAAATTAATGTCAAAAAATGAAAATTCAACAACTGTTTTGATCTAATTAAAATCTTTTCTTATTAACATTTTTATGTAACCAACTTAGATTATTTGATGTAACGAAATTTCATCAACAGACAAAACAACAAATTCCCATGAATTTTTTAGGGCAAGCTTGCAGTAATAAGTTTAAAATGATATCCAATCATAATAACAACAATAAAATTGATGGAGCGTAAAATACCTCATCTGGAGCAGCAATTGATTCTTGTTTCTTGTTTGGAAGACCCATACGACCACCTTGGAGTAACCGAATCCCACCACCATTACGTTTTTCCGGCGACCGTACACGTTACGACGCAGCAGCCTCCGACGAACCCAAAATCAGCCTTCGAATCTGCACTATCTTGCAAATTCCTCGATGGATCCTTGAACTTTACATGTTTCTGAATCGAACCATGTGATCAACTTCCATCCCTGTACGTTTGATAGCAGCTGCCAGATGGATAGAGAGAATGAAGAATGAGAATGAGAAGTGGGGTTAGGGTTTTGAAGAGAGAAGAAAAATGAGAGAATGTAGGGGGTGGGGGACGGTTTCTAAAGGGTTGGTTATTTTCTTTTTGTAAAATTCCTACTTTACCCTTTTGTTTATTTCTTATTAAAAATATAAAGGGTTTAATTTACTAAAATGGTATGATTGATCTTGGCCATTAATTCCAAAATCTAAAGGTCTAAAATTGGTTCTGCGGTTCTGTAGCTTAAAAGGGTTCTGCGCTGAATTGGACACTATATATATATATATATATATATATATATATATATATATATATATATATATATATATATATATATATATATATATATATATATATATATATATATATATATATATATGCCACTTCGCGATATTGTGCCAATTCCAGTTTTGAGCTACCGCAGACTTGTTTCATATATATATATATAGAGAGAGAGAGAGAAGTGAGTTCCATTGAGAATTACTCCCTCCGTCCCTAAATAAAGTTCCCATTTGTGTTGGGCACAACATTTTAGGAGATAGTTAGTGGTGGGGTATTTGGTATTACTTTTGAATAAAATATAAGGTTTGATTGGAGAGAGAAAGTGTTTTAAGAGATAGTTAGTGGTGAAAGTGTTGGTAATAATATTATTATATTAAGTGGGTCCCTTAAGTTTGAGAAATGAGAACTTTATTTAGGGACAAAACTTGAAGGTGAAATGGGAACTTTATTTAGGGACGGAGGGAGTAATATATTAGGTGAGAATGTGAGAATAGATCTCAGCCTCTCATCTCCTTCCAGCCCTCACGCGCGCGGTGTCATTTTTGTAATTAAGTCCAACTTTTCTTTCCCACACGCGGTGGCATTTTTGTAATTAAGTCCAACTTTTCTTTAATCATCGATGATTAAACTTGGTGTAGTGTTTAATCATCAATTATTAAACTTTTGAGATTGTATTTAATCATCGATGATTAAACCCAACCCCAAGTTTAATCGTTAATGATTAAACACATTATCAAGTTTAATCATCGATGATTTAAAGACCATCTTATGATTATTACACAAATAAAATTTAATCATCGATGATTAAAGTTTAATCATCGATGATTAAAGAGCATCTTATGATTATTACACAGATAAAGTTTAATCATCGATGATTAAAGTTTAATCATCGATGATTAAACACTACACCCAGTTTAATCATCGATGATTGAAGAAAAGTTTAATCAAATAATAAAGAAAGCAGACACGCTAATCATCGATGATTAAATAACATCTTATAAAGAATTAAGAATCTAAAAAACGGAGACAAGTTTAATCATCGATGATTAAACAACATCTTTGATTTTAAAGACAAAATTATTCTATTAATCATTGATGATTGAACACTACACCCAGTTTAATCATCGATGATTAAATACAATCTCAAAAGTTTAATAATTGATGATTAAATACTACACCCAGTTTAATCATCGATGATTAAAGAAAAGTTGGACTTAATTACAAAATGCCACCGCGTGTGGGACAGAAAAGTTGGACTTAATTACAAAAATGCCACCGCGCGTCTTTTTGCCTAATTCTCACATTCTCACCTAATATATCAATTCTCAATGGAACTCTCCCCTATATATATATATATATATATATACCATTAACTCACTTTTAACTCAATTAGTTTAATTTTTTCCCTTATTTCTAGGAATATCCAAATACCTCTTCCAATCGTCCAGTCATTTTAACCCATTGTTATTAACAAATTAAAGATGATCATTTTTATCAATTCGTATTGACAACCCTAAGGACAATCATTATCAAAACTTTTTTTTATAAATATAATCTTTATCTTTACATATAATAAAAGAAATTATTTTTGAATTCTCGCCGCGTCACTCATTCCACATCATAAAACACGTCATAATTCCATGCCACTTAATTAAATTATACGTTTTTCTAATATTAGTAGGGTATCTGCGCAATGCGGCGGTAGATATCTTATGCAACTATATTTTGCGAGGAACAAAAGTTATTCGGTTACACATATTTTCTAACAATAGTAGGGTTCATACTATGGCTCAGTAACGAGATGAAGAAGATGGTGGTGGTAAACGGTAGCGGGGTTGGTGGTAGACATATCTTAATGGATGTTCAAAATAATTAGTAGTTTATAGTTTTATATTTAGCTGGCAGTAAACATATAAAATATGGTTAATTCTTTTAACATTTAAATACATATTTGCTCTTAGCGAAAAAGTCTATAGAATAATTGACTAAGTTAACTCTTTAGACTACAATATAACTAGACTCGTGACTACGCTAGCTCGTCTATTAAAACGACTTTATGGTTGAATTGTATATCGTTGTTTTTGTTGGAAAGATTTTCACCAACTTTGGACACATGTAATTATACATATATTAGTTATATATAATTAATGGTTGATAGTTTTCCGTTCATTTTTGTTAAAGTTACACAACGAGCTAAAGAATGTCCAAAATAGAGTTGTGATGAGTGAGATATCGACTCTCACAGTGAATTTTTTTGATAAAAAACTAAATAAATTAAGTGCGTGATAATTTTTCCCACATTAATAGATAAACGAACCCAAGTGGGGTTTATAACTAAGGAAATGTGAAGGGGGTCAAATTATTTGGGTTTTCCTTTGGGGTAAAGTGTTCTCAAACCTCGAACTCATGCACGCTTGACTTCTGGGCTCCTCCAGATTTATTTTTGTTATCTTATTCCTGACCAGTTGGTAGGTATGCTAAGAATTCAACCTACTTATTTAAGAAAGTCAGTACGCTGAAAATTAAAATTTCCTATTTAAAAAAGTTTAAAATACATTATATACAGTAAATTATAATAGGTTTTAAATCACACCTATTAAGTGATAGGTCATCCAACCCAAAAATTATACTGTAATTATTAATTTTTTTTTTTTGGAAACAGCTAACAAAATTTCCTATTTAAAATGTTTATTCACAAAAGTTTTGTTTTCTATGATAATATTTTTCATGTTTTTTTCACCCTCCATTGTACGTTGTCGGAAGTTTTCAAGAACCAGTCTCTTTACTTCCAGATATGAATATGACTGTATACATCGCACATCCTTCATATCCTTATCTTTCTTGTTTCTTATGATCAAAGTTGCTTCTTTTATCATTTTTTCAAGATTTGTAATGCTTGATAGAAAGTGAAATGGCCTTTTATATTTGACAGATTGTTTAAAGATTTTATTCTTAAATATCTAACCGTAAAAGTCAATAAGAAAAACGAAGGGCATTTTTGTGATTAAGTAAAAAAGTTGTCTTTGTGGATTACATTGGTACATAACAATAAGAGTCGAATGTCATAATCACAGAGACATTTTCCCCAAACCCGCTTTTTCATTTCCGCGTTTCTCTCTCCTAAAATCATCCAAAATTTCTGTTTTTCTCTCTCTCTAGGGTTTTGAGAATTCGATTTAGTTCTTAAAACTTCTGAAATTTGGATTGAAATTTCTTCAATGTCGTCTTAGTTTCTTCTAGATCTGGTTTCACGTTCTTCAATGTCTGCGCTGTAAGTTATTAACCGTTTCGCTTTTTTAAACAAAAAATTTTACGAGAGCACATGTTTTCAGTTGTATGCATCTGCATTCTGGAAACTTGATGTTTTTGCAGATCGTTTTTGTAATTAAGTGTTTATGTATGTTTATATATGTCAATTGTTCAATTCGTTTGTTTGTATAGCCTTTGCTTTCACCGAAAACGATAATTTGAAATCGTGTGCAGTTAATATTACATTACTATATTTGCCCTCTTTTTGAAGAATTATGTGAAGATTTTAGTTCACACAAATGCTTTATTGTTGGATTTAGATTGTATCAGCTATTAATTGAGTACTTTGATCACCGATGGAGTTGATTGTAGTTTCTGATTTGTTTCAGTTATTGAAATAGGGTGTTGAGCAAGGAATCATGATGAGAATTCAGACCGTAAAATGAGCAAAAAAGAGAATATCAAGATGAGAACAAAATCACCTCTTGTACCACTTGGAACCCTAATTGGTCGTGAGCTTAGACATGGTAATGTGGAGAAACCTACTGTTAATTATGGACAATCAGGACTTGCAAAAAAAGGGGAAGATTATTTCTTGATCAAACCTGATTGCCAGAGAATTCCAGGGAATCCAGCAACATCTTTCTCAGTTTTCGCGGTATATATATATAGAAATCGTTTATTATTTTGGTTAAATACCAGATTATTAAAATTTGGTTATTTTATGGTAGATATTTGATGGGCATAATGGTATATCAGCTGCTATTTTTGCAAAGGAGAATTTATTAAACAATATTTTAAGTGCAATTCCTCAAGGTTGTGATCGTGAAGAGTGGCTGCAAGCACTTCCTCGTGCTTTGGTTGCAGGATTTGTGAAAACAGACATAGAATTTCAACAAAAAGGTAAAGGATTAAACTTTTTAATCTATTTTTCAGTTTTTTTATTAATTCTTTTGGGTGAATAATAGGTGAAACATCTGGTACAACTGTTACATTTGTTGTGATTGACGGTTGGACTATAACCGTTGCATCTGTTGGTGATTCAAGATGCATTTTAGACACACAAAGTGGTGTGGTTTCATTACTGACAGTTGATCATAGGCTTGAAGAAAATGTTGAAGAAAGAGAACGTGTAACAGCAAGTGGAGGTGAAGTAGGTCGCCTTAATATATATGGAGGAAACGCGGTAAATAAAATAATAAAATAAAATAATAAAATAAAATAATAAATATAAATATAAAATAATAAGTATAAAATCGTATACTTTCAACCAGAAATTTGTAAAAAAGTTATGACTGTTAATCTGTTAAATGTTATAGGTGGGCCCACTTCGTTGTTGGCCAGGTGGTTTGTGTCTATCAAGATCTATTGGTGATACAGATGTTGGTGAATATATTGTTCCAATACCACATGTTAAACAAGTGAAGGTTTGTAAATAATTCATTATTTTGTTCTTTTTGAGCTAAATGTAATAAAATGACAATATAATTTAGGTGATGGTTTATTTTGGCAATTATACTTTTTTATGGTCTATTTTGGTAATTACAAGTTTTATGGTCTATTTTGGGCACATGTTATTATTTCTTTGTGTTTTTTCAACACTATAATTACCAAACAGACCTTAAAATGTTATAATTACCAAAACAGACCACCACCTAAGTTTATACATTGCTATATAATGACACTTTGCCCTTCTTTTTAGGTTATTATATTTTTTTCAAAAAGTTTTAAAAAAATGACACGTTTTATTTATTTATATATTTATTTAGCTTTCAAGTTCTGGTGGAAGACTTATAATTGCATCTGATGGTATTTGGGATGCTTTATCATCTGATGTGGCAGCTCAATGTTGTCGTGGATTGCCTGCAGAACTTGCTGCAAAGCTTGTTGTGAAGGTTTTTCTCAACATAATGAATTTTATTTTATTTTATTATATTAATTAAATTATTTATTGATTTTAATAATCTGGTTTTTTAGGAGGCACTTAGGTCACGTGGGCTAAAAGATGACACAACTTGTGTTGTAGTTGATATTATACCGTATGGGTATCCTGTTATGCCACCAACGCCTAAAAAGAAGCAAAATTTGCTGACATCATTAATTCCTGTAAAAAGATTTCAGAATTCTTTGAATAAAGAAACAAATAAGTTTTCAGCGGTTGGGACTGTAGAGGAGTTATTTGAAGAGGGTTCTGCGATGCTTGCTGAAAGGTACTTTATTTTTTATAAAAGAGTAAATTACACAAATGGTCCTTTAGGTTTGTACCATATTACATATTTGGTCCTTTAGTTTCATAAATTACACTGGTAGTCCTTATTTCTGAAACCATTGACACGTTTGGTCCTTTACCTAAACGAACGTTTATTTACCCTGTCAAGTATGGTCACGTGTGATGCACGAGGGGTAAATCTGTCCTTTTCCCTTCCCTTCACCAATCCCGTTTGTTTGACGGGAAAAGTTAATGCCCGTTTAGGTAAAGGACTAAACGTGTCATTAGTTTCTGAAATAAGGAATACAAGTGTAATTTATGAAACTAAAAGACCAAATGTGTAATATGGTACAAACGTAAAAGACCATTTGTCACCAAATGTGTAGTTTAAATATTTGAGTATATTAACAATTTAAAGTTTTATTAATTGCAGGCTGGGAAAAGATTTGGCATTAAATTCAAACTCGGGAATATTTAGATGTGCGGTTTGTCAAGCAGACGAGGCCCCAAAAGATTTGTTGTCAGCAGTGGGACCCATGTTATGTTCAAAATGTAGTAGAAAGAAAGATGCAATGGAAGGAAAAAGGGCAAGTGTACCTGAATTGATGATATGATATGATATAACCTAAGGGTAAGTTGGTAAATACTAATACATTCTTTGATTGGCAGTGTGAGCATCATCAAATCGAATCTATTTTGTTTAAATTCGTGATACAAAGTTTGTAGGTGTTGGTAGGAGAATGTGTGTGTGTGTGTGGGTGTTGATTATATTTTGTGCTCGGCTGTTGGACTGACTAATTACGAACAAATGCTACATTATATATAAAATATAAATATGTGTAAGAAAATGTGAGTGTCGATGGTGTTTGGTTGTGCTAGTAAAAGGTTAATGGTTTTGTAATGTGGATGTGATATCTGCATCATAAAAACTTTTTTATATATCATACTACACAAGTTTAGAAGTGACTATTTAAGTATATCAAAATATATCTTTCCTCCAATTATGCCTTTGTGGTGTATAAGTAAAGTTATGACTTTTCCACTAGAGGTAAAACACAACTAACATACTTATTTGACCTTGATAAAAACAAACATAACACAAATCAAAACTTACAAAAGTAGATGGGGGCATATTTAGGGAAAAGGTGGTGATAAATACATCACAATTTTTAATGGATATATTACAATTATTGCTTTAGGTGGTTGTATAATATACTGCAAAACTTATACCTTGTGGTGTATACCTGTGGTACAAAAATTAATTCTCTTAGGGAAACTCAAACTGACACATACTCACCCCTAGTTCATCCAACAAGCACATACAAAGTTATATCCTTGATCGAAATATTTAGAACCAATTTAATTGAATGTCCTTGCATATTTTCCAAGTTAATTGTTTCTGCTCGTGTATCATCCAGACAAAATCATAGAACTAAGGATCCAAAAGAGAAAAAAAAATTGAAATAATGGAAATTCAGGCATGGGTAAAGATGCCAAGGTTTAGTTAAAACTTATTAAGTCTAACAATCTACACTGTGGCAATGGGAAAGAAAGTTGGAACGCACACTCAATCACAACTAGGAGTGTGTTCATTGTGGGTCCTACTAGATTGAGATGTAAAGTTTTTGTATAACCAATTTTGTAAATTCACGAAGTTGGGGTTTCTCTACCGATTTAAACATTTTGAAGAACTTGTCAAATATTCTAGAACCAATTTGGTTGAAGCTCATTGATTGGTTTTAATCAAATTTTTTATAACAATTTTGAAGAAAATTTTTGTAATAATTGCATTGACAAAATGTTGAAGTGGCCAAGGAAGATTTATAAAAAATTCCATTTAGGCTATATCCGAGTCATCCTCCACAAACAACCTAAAGTTTGCATTCATGATTGATACACTTGCACATTATGGTTTTGATTAAATATGCAAATAAAATAATAAGGGCAATCTTACCTTGAATAACAAGGATACATACAGAAAACATAAATACCTCCTATACTATACTATTCTACTCATATCATCATATATATATAGAGAGAGCGCGCGTGTTGGTTCTGATCCTGTGGGTGTGCGGCCACCACAAGCGGGTATGGTCCATTTGGTACAGATTGTGGTAAATATACACAAGGAGCAATTCTACATCTTAATTTTAAGGTGTCTGCATCAAACACACCAATGTTGCCATTGCAAAAGGAAGCGTAAACTAGTTCACTGTTGCACGAGTATGCAGCATAAGATATAGCTCCTGAAAGCGTCTCTTGTGGGACCCACTGCAACACAAAACCACTTATTATATTCAAATTTAAAAAAAAGAGTAAATTACACCAATGGTCCTTTAGTTTGTAGCATATTACATATTTGGTTCTTTAGTTTCAAAAGTTACACTGATAGTCCTTATTTCTAAAAAGGAAGTGATTTCTTAAAATCGCTAATACATGCATTTTAAATCTACATTCTTTTTCCATAAACCAAACTTCGATCCATAATTTTATGGTGCATCTATGTGCTTCGCTATTTTATGCATTTACTAATAACTTAATTGTGTTGGAAATGCTAATTAATATTATTATGATAAAAGTGAAGTAATTAGACTATATATATTGGCACATGAATTAATTTAACTTAGTATCTGTTACTGTTTTGTAGGAACAAAATGATTAAATGTTTACTAATTTAATGATTTGAATGTTAAGAGCCTATGTATAAATTTGTTTTGAATGTGAAAACTTTTTTGATAAATATTCTGACTGTTTAATGATTTAAACATATGTTTTAAAATAAAATGATTCATCAGTGTTTTGATGTCTCATCAGCATAGTTTCATTTAGATGCGCTAAATAAATACACTAAATGTTGAATGATTCAATATTCAGTGCTAAATGATTACATTAAGTTGCAAAAATACAACACCTTAAATTAATATGCACCACAACCCTTACAATACAAATGCAACCAAAATGGGATTCCAAACGTAAGATATGGTTACAGTATCTTATATAAGTGAAAATAATTTGTTAGGTTTGGGATAATGGCAACTTTGGGAAAGTGTCAATCTGGCCCGACTCAAAACTCAAACCTATTTATGATAATCATGTCAGTTGTATTTAACTCTTATCTTGGTATCAAGTCTTTTTTAACCCGACTCTTGGGCTGTCAAATCGTGCTATCGTTTCGTGTTGCTGGATAACACGACACGATACGAATTCGTTCAACACGAAAACGACACGACACGAAGTCGTGTTTTGTTTTACTAACACGAACACGACATGATTAAAAAACGATAAACACGACAACACAAAATAAATAACAAATTTCTTACTTATTACATGTTAAAAACACGACAAACACGATAAACACGACAAAATCATAACTATCGTGTCAATTTCGTGTTAATTTCTGAACACGAACACGACACGACACGACTTCGTGTTTGTTTTACACAACACGAACAGGACACGAACACAAACTCAAAATTCAGTTTCGTCTCAAATTCGTTTCGTTTCGTGTATTTTTGTCGTGTCGTGTCAAGTTTTGACAGCCCTACCCGACTCGACCAATCCGATTCCTTATCGGGTTAGGATTGCTTACCTTTATTGAGTTCCGGTTTGACCTGA